>CM041790.1:25106406-25812583 GCA_023375725.1 Nephotettix cincticeps | reverse complement strand
AATTAGCTTGAAATTTATCTGTAATAATTTTGTTTTTACAGATTATCTTGGATATTTCCCAAAATTACAGTTCAGTAAAACTTTACTTTACTTAATAGTATACGTATTACATGATTTATATTGTTGTACTGTATTTGGCTTAAAGTTTTTGTAGACTACCTAATTTAACTGGACCCGGTATTTTCCCTTTGGTTTCCCCCACAATAAGGTGGAAAAATATTTATTTTATTCTGTATATATAGCAAGTCTAACAATCTGAGCTAACATGTTTGGCATATAAATTAGTTCTTTGTATTATAACAATATTTAAAAATAAATCATTGTAGGCCTTGTAGTTAAAAGTTTGTATAGCATGTTTTACTTTTCACTTTTATTTATTCTGTATTATTTTGCTATGGTAAAATCATTATTTGAACATAATTCCTCTTTAAAAAAATTTAACAAGGTTTTGTATAAGAAATTTATGAATACTTTTGGTCCAAATTTTTTAGCATGGGATGCTAGACTTATAATTTAATTTTTAATCAACCAAATCTAAAACCACAAAAATGAAATATTTTGAGTTTCCAAAACCTTCTAATGATTTGGGCCTAATGAATTTAACTTAAAAGTAGTCTATAACAATAATATTAGTAATATTAATTAACAGTAGTATTAATAATAAAGACTAGGTTTTTTAGTACGATAGTAATAAATAGAATATGTGAATACAACATTGTGAAATATGTGGACTATACAAAATTCCATGTAAATTGTATTTTAATACTAAATTTTGTTGTGAGGCCTGGGGAGCTCGTTCCGCGTATCGGTAAATATTTATTCCTACTGTGCATTATAATATCTATGGATCTAGTAATTTGTTTAGCAACTAAAACGATTTACCAATATTAGAGTTTTATGTAGCGCTTTATTTCAATGCCCTATGTTTATTCTACATCAAATTATCAATAACAGAAGTTCAGACAGAATGTCATATTCTTGCTACCACATCAGATTTAGGTAATTTTACAAAACCTTGGGATCTCGTAACACAGTAAACGTGTTAAATAAATAGATTCAATTCATTACGAACATTTCAAATAAGAAATAAGAATCATCACAGTTAGAATCATCAAGTGCGATAGCTGTTAATGGTTTTTTGCATGATTGTTACTTACTGTAAGCAATATATACGTATTAAAGGGGTATATTACAATAGGTTCTTTGGATGCTCGCCGAAATGAAGAGTACATAGAAGAAAGTGCTTTATTTCGACGTCAGAGCTCAGCTGTTTCAGGTCCTAAAATTTGGTTTTCTTTTGAGGTGACCCTGTAGATTCCTAAAGATTTTTTCTCCTTATTATCACTTGTTTTTATTATTTCAAAACAATTTTAAGTTTCAAACATTATTTCCCAGTTCAAGAACTTTGCTTTTGTAGTGTTGATTATATGCATGCTTAAACTCAGAATTTAATTACAAGTAACAAATAAGCAGTTGCTCAGTAAATGTTACTACCCAAAATTGATGAATAAAATTTGAAAAAATACTTGCTAGTACTATTTTTTGTTTGGACTTTGATTATTACACAGTTAAAATAAATAAGTAGCTGTTATAGAAAATTAAACATATTATTATTATTGACTGGGATGGTGGCGACATCCTGTAATCCAGCTACTTGGAGATCACGAATTGTGGATAGTTGTGAGCAATGGTCGGTGAGTGTAGTGTTCTCTTGTGTAGATTAACGTCTGCACTGTTGAATACTACGTTAATCCGCGAAGACCATCCACATAATTAGACGTAATTCAGAGGCCGTGGTTCGGATTCCACGATAAATTGTAGGTCCCTTAGTTGCCATCTGCTGTTGGGCTATTAATTAACAGTCCTGTCTAAGGAACATGTTAGCCTTAGTCAGTAACAAAACCACAAGATCGCGCCACAATCATCTTACACTCAATCCTCATTCATACTTGGCTTAAAATACCTACCTTGTAGTATGGTTGCCATTTCAATAATCTTTCTAATCTAAATTTTGAAAATGTATATATGATTTGTGAAATTGGTAACAAATTAGCATCAATTAATAATATAATTAAATTAATAATATTAAATAATATAGTAGTTTATTAAATATATAATTGGCATCTATAATATTAGCTTATATTCCAGTGAAATGTATTCTGGTTATAAAAATTTAGGTTGTATATTTTTATATTCTTTCTTCAATTTAATATTAAAAAAATTTATTCTGAATTTCTTATTATCTGTATTTAATTTAATAATGAATCCGACAAAATTAAACTGAAATGAATTAAAATTAGCTTAATACACGTTACAGCAAAATAAAAAATTTCACCTCACAAAACACTGGATTCAGCCCAATCTGGATTTTGAGATGAGTTAGTATGGTTTCTAATTTATTTAGTATGGTTAATAATTTAGACAAATGCTGGAATGCTTCCCAAAAAGGGAAATACCCTGCCAGGAGAGGGGAAGATAGGGGCATTTCCTACCTTACCTGGTTAAATATCAATCCTTCCGATTGCTTTTACTAATATTGTAAATTCCTGAATAAAATGTATTAGTCTGTGGAAAAAAATATAAGTATTATTTGTCCCCAAATAAAACTGTTACTGCGAGCCAAGCATTTTATTCCCAGCGGTCGTATGGATTCAATTATCACTATAATTTCTATCGTTTTTGATTTATAATGCAGTTCGATATGGACAGTTTTGTTGGTCAGGATTTATATTTACCTCCTACTAATTGTTTTATTAAGCACAGGGATGCACAAACTTATTTTAGGATACGTTTTTATGGTTAATGAGAAGTTGTATTTAGCATGCGAACTTTCAAATACTAATTCCGAAATGGTTAGTTTGAGGGTGTCAACATTTTGGTACCAAACTCTCTTATTTATATACTTTATTTTCAAGGGTACGAAAAAAGACAAAAATATTAAGAAAAGTTAGAGGGCTCATTGTCAACCCTATCTGGCGCAGGGGCCAATCAAAGTGTAAATTTTTTTTAAATTAATCTCGTTACATATTTTTATAATATTTGATAGCTTATTTTTTGTAATATGCTGGTACAGTAAGTCAAAAAGGTTGCTGGATTAAAACCAGTGACCAGTGACTCCTCATGAGCTCCTCGGTGGTCAGTTCATGAGTGGCCTATCTCTGTCTAGGCTATGTGACTCATATCGCACAGGCCCTGGACAGTGAGGTGTATCAAAGTTGATAGGCAGTTGAAGTTTTATTGGAAGAAAATAAAATTGATTGGCCATTGCTGGGTGGTTTCATTAAGTAATTTCAGATTACCCTGAAACCACCCTAATTTAGTAATAGGGGATAAAAATTACTTATTGAATACTTATAAAAGTTTATATTGGTCACCTGATATGTCAAACTTAATGGTTTCTGTACACTATGATATTAAAGTAGGCCTATACTAACAATTTTCTACAGTTATAATTTTTCATTTTATATTTATGTGTGACTTGTTCTTTAACTAACTCATCTTTACATTTTGTAACATAAACCTTTTGAAATATTTAAACTTTTATCCTAAACACTTCATTTTAGTTAATTCAACTACAGGTTGAGTTCAGTTCATTGAAGTTTCAAGCAAGTTGAGGTGTTAGAGAATCAATACTTTTATGTTGAACTAAATGTTTAAATATATTAAGCCATAGATTTTTCCCCTTTTACTTAGTATATGCAGAAAGTATTCTTTTTGTCAAAATTTTAAATTTGAGTTGAGAGTGGATATATATATATATATATGTTTTGGGGTCCCCTGAATAAAAAAAAGTGGGTTTCGACATGTTGTCTGTCCGTCCGTGTGTCTGTATGTGGGTCTGTTGGTGTGTGTCTGGATGTGTACCCGCATGTCTGTAAAAACGATGGTTCATGATAAAAGTTAATTTTACTGTACATGATAAACACAGTTCATTGTTATGTTATTCTTATTAAAAAATCAATTTCTTCGTTATTTATCAACAGTTTTCCATTGAACTTGGTATGAAGCGTAAAGTTAAATCACCTAACAAAACTCACTCAAAAAAGCTTTGCATTAACAAAAGGCGGGGTTCCCCCATAAAAATTCTAACAATTAATTTAACTTTGTTTCTTTTGTTGTTATTTTCAGAAATTGGCTGATTATTTTTGAAACAATACATTATGAAATGATATTCAAACAAACTTTAAAGAATATGATTGTTTATTACAGATCATTGGTTTTAAATTTACTTAAGGGAGAAAGTATATGACAGTCCACTGATAACATTGATTTTATCTTCAGTTTAAGGGTATAGTAACAGATTGTTTAGAATTATTATCTTATAGGTCTAATATTTTTGGTGTCGATTTTATTGATACCATGAATCAAAATTGAATTAATGAAAATTACCTGTTAAGCAGGTCATTTCAAATCATTTTAAAAGTATATTTGATATCATTCAATAAGTATGTTATTTTAAGAAGAATTAACATTTGTTGGTACTTGGTAGCAAATATGTCTAAAATCTATGGTATTTTTACAGATGAAGAAGATTTTGTTCACCATTCAGTTGGAAGTTCAGATGAAGTGATACATATATATAAGGAGAGCAAACTCGGAGGAAATGTTTGTGCTAAAATCGTGTTTTTCGGACTTTTGGGAGCTCTCGGGCTCATGGTCGGCCTTATCATTTTTGAGTACCACGGAACTAGTGATGGTAAGTGTAAAGTACTACTCTTGACATTAGCTAATTGGGGGCTGTTAAGATTTACTGTGGGAAACCTGAGAATACATGAGAAAAATCACTCAAATGACTAGAGATTTAAGTTTGTGCAGGAATAACTTACAAAATGTATATACCTAACAACTTTGAACCCTTTGTTGTTCTACAAAAATAGTTACAACTGTTTTCACACTGTTATAAGTTGATATGATCATTTTCTAATTTTATGCAGTATACAATGCTATTCATTCACTTTAAGGACATGAAAGGAGATTTATTAGGAGAACATAATTGTGAAAAATATTATTAGCATCTACGTTGTTTGTAATTTATATATTTTTTAATCTAATAGTGCCAATAGTATTTTGTTAGTGAAAATAATAAATTACAGTTCATATTCCCCTTGATAACCACTGTTACTTATCACAGAATTAAATCTGATACCAAATTATTGTAAATGTAGTGTTGTATTATAACAAAATGAAAATATTGTAATATTCTATTTATCTAGATAGATTATACTTTAATTTAACTTACTCATTATCATGTCTCCAAAAAAGTTATTGACTAATAACATTACAAGTTTACATACTTTTTAGTCAAAAGTTCTAAAATAATTATCCCACATGTTTCAGAGCTGATACTCCATCATCAAAATTAAAATTGTCTGAAGAAATTCATAACACAAAATTTTACATTTAAACATTTTTTTCAAAACATAAGTTACAAAAAGCATGTTCTGCTTGCCAGCGATATAGACACTGACATTATTTTGACACCACAACTATTTTTTACAACTATGACTATTGACTATATTTTACAACTATTGTTTGGCCAGTAATTTTGTAAGAAACTTTACTAACTTTGCTCTTACGCGGCTAAAACCAATATTCTATCATTGATGAAGACTCTTTAAGTGTAGCCTAATAAATATTTGAAAGATTACGAAATGGCAAAAGAAACCAATAATAATTTTAAAATTCATGTTTTAAGAGTTAGTACGATTTGACTTTTACAATTAAAATTAAGATGAATAGTAGATCTCTGTTAATGACTATGATATTTTTGGATCATATATCAATTGGAAAATAAAGTAAGGTTATTGTACCTATCCAATAAAACACTTAATGGCCAGTGTACTGTGACTTCACTCTCATTGGAAATCATTGGAAATTACACAGCAGAGGCTTGCAATACTGTGTGAACCATTCTAGAGGGAAGGAACTGTTTGACTAAACAGCAACATCACTCTAGACAACTACAGAGTATAGCACATCTACAGTCACAGGACTGTTTCTAGTTCAGGATGTCAAAGTTAGATACATCAAAATCTGTAACTGTGCTGATGAGATGGATGTATCCAGCATAGCTTTCCTTATTATCTTGGTCTCTCTTGAGGGCTTGATTTCAAAATAACCCTGAAATCATAACCGAGATCTGAGACCAAGGCAGATACTGCTTCTATGCTTTGCGATTTCAACCTGAGCCTCAATTCCAAATTGTTCTAGAGTACTTATCTCTCTGACAGGATTTATTTGCTTACAACTTCTTACCATTCCCATCGTTATTCCTTCTTTGTGTTGGTTGTAGTGGACACAGCTTCGGCGACCGACTCACCCTGGTCGCTGATGTTGGAAGGTTGGGTGGACAACTCTCCTGACGACCACGAGCATGGGGATGAGCATGGAAACGGAGACCATGATGACCACGAGCATGGCGACGACGAGCATGAACACGACGAACATGAGGATCATGGTAATCACCTGATTTGGGGTTTAAACTGGCCTAGCTTACAGCAGCCTGTCTGAAATATGATTCATTAGCTGTATATTCATGGTTTAGTTAAAATACCGAGGAGTTATCCACGAGAAGTGAAATTTAAAAAAATTAAAAGTTTAAAAATTTCAAAATTATTATTATTTATTTATTTTACTAAGGCCATTTGTTGTATTCAACAAATTAATTTTTAATGGCTTTTTAAATTTAATTGTTAAAATAAAAAAGCAAAAAATTTTTTCCAGTATTTAACCATCAGTTCACTTTGTTTGCATGGTTTTCAAGTAAATTTCATTGAAATCACTTGGCATAGAATATTTTACTTTTTGTAACTAATTATGAAACGGTCTGTCAAAGAAGTTTTGACTTTTTGATTGGTAGGGATTTATGTTTTTTGACTCTATAGTACCACTTTTTCTTTTAAAAACAACCATCCTCTGCTACTTCTGGGTCCAAAGAATCCATTTCTATTGAACTAAATATTTTGTACTACCTTAAACCCTCTGTTGAATGTTACCAGACCTTATGATCAGACTACTTCTTAAGCTACCTTTTATCCTATAATTAATTCCTTTGTGTGAAAATAAATAACACTCATTATTTTTTAGATGGCTAATAATTCTTATAGATGGCAGCTGCTCAAAAACTGTTCCTTTCAAATTCATAGCAATTAATAACCGTTGAAATATCTATTGAGTTTTTTTTTTCGTAGATTATATTCATCTCTGAAAAACATCTCTATTTTATATTTATGTATATTGTTTTAATTTAGTCATTAAAGCTATTTTTGAATTTATGAAGGATGAAAATAAAATATAAAAGTGAATGTAGTTGCTTATTTAGGTACTTTCTAGGGTTTGGGCCATTCGAATTTAATAAAATGAATGGTAGAAATAATCATTTATTTAATGGTTATTTAATGGTAAAATGTCATTTATCCAATTTTTTAAGGGTCAATAAAAAAAGTAAAGGAGTGGTTGGGTACTTAGAAGAAAACATCTTTTTCCATTTTCCTATTAAAGAACACAAAATACTTGATAAATTCACATTCAGTTCATTGAAATTACTATATTTTCTAAACATAAATAATAATAATGAGTTAAGCTCATCACAATGCAAATGTTTATTTCCTTTGTCTTGAAATTATCCTTTTCTTTAGGTACTCTAGTCACACTAGTTACTATCTACAAGTTACTGAGACTTCATTGTCTAATAATTGAGAATGCCAAAATACAAAATACCCAATAATTAATTGAAGTTTGGCCCAGATAAAAAATAATGCTTGATTTAATGTGGCACTGATAATAATAATTGACAAGCATAACTGCCAATGTACACCAAACAGCTGTACTGTTAACCCTCCCTGGACTACACCCTAATTGGGCTTAGTCCTCATACAAGAAATGAGGTTGGAATTTTTTTGTTTCTGTGTTTATAAAACATAATTGTTTGTAAATAGTTGAAATAAACTGTATTCATGCCATAAATATTGTTTTTTTAGAAAAAAGAAATTAAAAATACCAAAAAAATAAGAATCAATAATGTAATTTTAATCATAACTCCTATTGATCAAAAATGGTCCAATTATGTATCCATAAATATATGTACATACATATCGTTTTGATTTACGGATACATCCGCTGACCGTCCGTTAGGCCAAAAAATTTAGCGGATATGTCCGCCAATCGTCCGCTAGGCCAAAAAATTTAGTGGATATATCCGCTGACCATCCGCTAGGCCCAATCATTAGCGGATATATGCGCCTGTAGTCCAGAAAGGGTTAATAATAAGTTATTTAGATTGTTAAAGAGTGAAACTTTTTACTATTTGTCATGGAAAATGTCTGCATTAACAATATAAATAATATAAACCCACCATCACCAACAATTAAATTCAAATAAAGTGTTAACAGTAAGTTTAAAAACACCCCCATCGCAGCAAACCTGCATACTCAGCGAATTTCCAAATTAATTATAATAATTTCCAATAATAATAATATATGATAAATTTTATCAATATCTGTCGATAAAATAAGAAAATTATTTGCCTATTCTCCATAAGATTAACATGGGAAAGAGTATGCAGGTTAGCTGCCATGATAAACATATAGACTATGATTTTTATACATCTCAACCACATGAAGCTAAACATCATAAAAAGTTTCATAACAAAATATAGATTAATAAGTGAATTATAAATTGTTTCTTATCCTCCATAAGATTAACATTGGATCCCAAAAATACAACGTACTGTGTTTAGATTTTTTTTTAATCTCGGTGACCGTTAGAGCAGATAGAGCAAAACTTTCTGGAACTAAACTGTGTAGTTTTTCAAGCTGATTCTAATGATGATAGATAAAGTCAAACATTTTTTAAATTATTTAAAAATTCAAAAACATAAATTAAAATAAAATTTAAAATTTAGTTGAAATAAATATTTTTTTAAATTATATAAGAAAAATTCAAAAACCCAACTTTTGAGTACAAAACCCCCCAAACTACCCGTTCCGATTGACTGATATGCCTGGATTACAAACTCGTCCAAGCAAATGTATTACACATCTCTGCCAAATTTGGTCTTGATCGGACCATTTTTACGAGAGGTATCGTGTTCACAGACACGTATATGAATTCTTGCCATGAGACCTACGGTAAGCCAGAATCCTGATTATTCGGATCTGTATAAACCAGACTTCACTGTAGTTAAACATTTGAACAGTCCCCAGATTAATTGGTTGTTATTCACAGATGTCAACAAACCTGCACTCCTCAATGTCATAACTATTGTTGGTGTCATGCTCTAACCAGTGTGAGACTAATTCTGTGCTAATGTTTTGACACTACATATATCTGCTTTCCTAAATAGTCATTGGTACAACCAGGGATTTAAGATATTAATTTAATGTCATTAAAAGTATGACTGGTCAAATTATTCTAGAAGGCATATCTGTAACGGTTTATAAGTTAAATTAGGTGTATGAAATAATCAGGCCCAAGTAAAGTAAAAATTGGATTAAGTTTACAATATGTTATTGTGTATTTTATGGGTAGATTTAAATCACTAATTATTCATTTGTATGTGCTCTCTGATATCCGATTCTACGAGTTAAGAAGCGTTCAAGAAGAGTTCACATATTTACCAATAACATTTTAATAATTTTTATTAGCATCAATGATTACTGGATACAATTTTATTAGGTCTTGTTATGGTTTTGATTACTTTAACAAAGATATTTTCCAATAAGAAGATATTTTCTAACTCTGGATTTTGCAAATAAAAGGATCTATAATTAATTTATTGTAGTATTGATACCTTTTTGATTTTGAATGATTTTATACATACTTTTTTGTTATAAAAAAAATTTAAGTACCATCTGATTTTCAAGTATCCTACAGTACATGTTCTACCAGTTCAAACTACAGGAATACTATAGGAATAGGAATTTTCTTAGGGATACAAAAAGAGCATTGCTCCTTATTTGTGCTCATAATATTAGCTATTATAATTATTTAATGGATTTGGTTGACTTAGTTAACATTTAGTTGATAGTAAAACCAGAAACAGAACAGTTTCTTTGTAGCTGTCATCTTAACAAGTTAAATTGTAATTTATTAGTTATCTCTAGTGTTGTTTGAAACATGCTTGCGTACATATAAACTTCTTTAAATATTTTAATAAAATAAGTCTTTCCGTAAAGCATGGTTAAATTATATTTTGTCGTTATTTTTATATATGCCGGATATTATTGGGGTTTGAAGTGCTCAATTATAAAATTTAAAAAATAATTTTTTCATTAAAAATACAGTTTGCCAAGTGATTTCGGTAGGTATATGATCTATATTAAAAGCTATTTGTTATTAATCTTATATAACTAAAACTGTTTATTCACTGCATCTAATAAAACTAAATACTAGTTTAGTTTTTGGGTGTTGCTTTTTACAGAATGAATGCTAAATAATAGTGGTATTCAGTACGGATATTTTCTAGGCGCTAAAATATGAAATATTTACTGTTATCACACTTGATATTTTTAATATATGTAGCGGAAAATATCTAAATTGAACAAGTCACATTTATTAGTGGTTAGATTGTAAGTATTCTAGATTAGTAAATTTTCTTATGTTGACCATATTTGGTCAATGGATTTGCTCACATAACTTAGGCTGTATATTTATATACTAATCAATTTTCAGGTTTTTAAAGGACTGTAACTTTGACAAGTTATGACTGGTACTGTACTGTATTACTGCATAAGCTTTACTCACCTTGGTCATGTGCAGCTTAGTTTCATTTCTGCTTTTGATGAAACTTTCATCGCTTTTAAAATAGATTAATTTACCTCTTTTAGCTCAATACCTGTATTAAATATAAACAACTGGCTAAAAGTAAAATCATTTTAACTGGCTTTCTAAAAGGTAATTTAATTATTTGTAACTTATCTTTCATCATTTGCATTTTAAATTCAGCTGTGTAAGTTTCTAATAAAAGTACACAATTAATTGAAAACTATAAAGATTTTATAGTATTATGGATGTCCTTATCAAATAATCTAAAGCAGGTTATTATACTTTCCGATTGTAGGCTCACAATAGTAAAAGGAACCTCACCGATCATTATGTTACCTAAAGCTTTATTATTATCATTAATTTCAACTTTAAAAGTGTTTATGGGAAATCAGTTTTTTGAGCAGCTCCTCTTAAAGATTCACAGTTTTGATTTATAGAAAATAAACCCTCTCTGTTACTAATTTGAATTTATCATAGTTTCTTGTCTTACTAAGAAATTCATTTGTTATTTTAAATCTTCCCATTTACTTTGCTCAGTCACAATTTTATATCAATATATAATATTTTCATCATAGCAAACTTATTTGATCATTTGCTAACATAAACTTTCCTTTCAAAATTCTAGAGTACTTTTTGTTCTAACACATTTGCCCTCTTTGTCTCTGCTGTTTGTTCTTTCCATCTGATTTCAGTTGAATAACATTATTCTTTAAAGAAATCAGGTAAGGAAAGTAACAAAAGCTCAATTATAGATGACGAAGATGACGATGAAGGTGTATTGGACAGGAGGAGCCAGTTGAAGAGTAAGCTAAAATTTATGTTACATAAAAAAGACACAAATCTAAGGAGGGAAAGCAATAGAATTTTAAACAAAAATTATCTGACACGATTTCATAAAAAATACAACAGAAAGGATTTAGAAGATGAAGATGAAGAAAAGGAGGAGGAGGAGGAAGAGGAAGAAGAAGAAGAGGAAGATAATGAAAATAAAGAGGAGGAGGATGAGGGTGATCAGGATGATGATGAAGATGAAGATCAGGATGATGAGGATGAAGAAGAGGATGATGATGAGGATGATAATGAAGAGGAGGAAGAGGATAATGAAGAGGAGGAGGAGGAAGAGGATGATGAGGATGATGATGAAGAGGAGGAAGAAGAGGATGAAGAAGTTGATCAAGAAGATGAGGAGGAGGAAGTGGGTGATGAAGATGAGGAGGAAAAAGATGATGATGAAGAGGAAGAGGAGGATGAAGATGCTGAGGAGGAAGAAGAGGAGGAGGAGGAGAATGAAGATGATGAAGGATATGACGATGACGAGGAGGAAGAAGATGAAGTTAAAGATGATGATGATGAAGATGACGAAGCAGATGATGATGATAATGACGAGGATGAAAAGAAACCTAAATCTGCATTGAAAGAACGACTAAAAATAAAAAAGCCAAGCGAAGAAGATGGTCAGACTGCTCTGAAGAAAAAGTATTTGTATGAATTAATGGAAAAACTTAAAAAGGAAGATAAAACTAAGAAAAAGGATAAAGCTGGTAAGAAAGTTGAATTTTGAGGATGATTAGCTTACTCTTGTGTTGTTTTATCAACTGTTGTCTAAGTCATGCTAATCTTGACCATTCTTGTGTTTTTGGAATAAATTGTGTGTTTGACCACTACTAACTAGTTGTTAACCATTGAAAAATATTTTTATTATATCGCAGAAGTGCGAGGAGTTGTTGGATCACTTTAACCAGAAATATAAGGGTCTATTTCTGGTTGTTTCGGTTTTTCATATTTATCCATATGAAGGAGCTGAATGAAAGCTTTCACTTATGCCAACAGGACCCTCTAAAGCTGGTGAATACTTCAAGATGGTGTCTACAAACTCTGTGCAGGCTGCCGTTTCTATTTGTTTTTTATTGATTCATGATAAATAGCATAATTTTATATAAGTTTTATAATTAACTACATTAATAATTACTTACTATTACTCCTGTGGTCATGTAAACCCAAGATGGTTTTTAGCCTCACCAAAAATCCCCCTCCATTCTTCTCTATCTTCGGTTGATTCTTCTCTTGCTCCCAGTTTTCTCATGTCCTTGAGGACTTGGTCTCTCCACCACAGATCTTTTGTCATCGGGTCTACCCTTGTATACCTGTTTAATTAAGCTGGAATCTCCCCCTCTTAAAACATGGCTCAGCCACCTCAGTTTTTTGCTCTTCATTATAGCAATTAAGTCTGGCTCATTATATGAGTCTCTCAGTTCACTATTTTTGCTTATTCTTCCACACTTCTGCTACATAAATAGGTCCATATATTTTCCTTGGTACTTTGTTTTCAAATGTAATAAGCTTTCTCTCTGAATACTTCGTTAAAGCCCAAATTCCACAACCATAGAGTATTATTGGTTGTAATATAGTCTTATATGTCCTTATTTTAGTTTTCTCGCTCAATAGATTACTGCTTAGAAGCTTGTTCAGGCCTCAGTAGCACCTTTACGTTGATCTTATTCTACTAATAATTTCATTTTCTTCTCTATTACTACTGACTAGAGTTACTCCAAAGTATTTAAATTTGTTTGTTAGTTTAAAGCTATAGTTCAATACATCTAAAGATGCTACATCAATATCCACTTCTCTACATATTTTCATATATTGTGTTTTGTCTTCATTTACCAAAAATCCAACTTTTCTAGCTTATAATAACAGATTTTCTGCTAAATTTACTAGGTCCTGACTATTTTCTGCAATGAGTGCAACATGATCTGCATATGCTAAAACATACATTTTTTATTGACATAGTGGATCACCCCAATGATGCTCAATGGGATGTTCAATTTGCTTCATCTTCTTGTGCCTGCCATAATCTGTACCTTTCTCAGGGCATCTTCTAAAACTAGTTTGAATAACATTGGAGATAAACCATCTCCCTGCCTTACCCCTATATTGATTTCAAAACTGTCTGTGTACTCTCTCTCAACCTTTACTTTGCATCTTGAACCTTCTACACAAATTTTGATTAGATTTATAAATTTTTGTGGTATTTTGTATTTGCTTAAAATTACCACATTTCCTGTCTTATGATGCTGTCATATGTTTGCTAAAATCTATAAAAAGTATTTACTAATCAAATCTCTGAAAACAAAGATGTGGTCTGTAGTTGACATCTCCTTCACGAGTCCATGATTCCCCTATTATTTCGTCCACAGGTTTTTCCAGTCTGTTCATCAATATTTTAGAGAAAACTTTGTATGCTGTTCCTAACAAAAATGCCTCTATAATTCTTGCAATCCAATTTGTCACCCTTCTTATGAATTGTGATGATAACTGCTTCCTTCCAGTCATCTGGTATTTTTTCTGTCCTCTAAATGTTTAGAATGTTTTTATGTAAATATTCCTGAGCACTCTTACCTCTGTATTTAAACATTTCCATAGTTATTGCACTCTCACCAGGAGCTTTACCGTTTTAAACAGATTTAATAGATAAAATCACTTCCTCAAATGAAGGTTCAGGAACAAGTATGTCATCTGACAGCTCAGCTGCTTGAATATCACCATTGTCATAAATGTCAATCTCATTTCAGTTCAAGAGTTAACAAAAATAATCTCACCACACATTCAGTTCTGCAGTTCTTTCCCCTATAGTGGTCCCTAATTCATCTTTAATTCCAAATGTCTTTGGCTGGTGACCTTTTCTAAAATATCTGACTGACCTTCAAAAATCTCTGGTGTTGTTTTTGGTTCTATCTTCTTCTGCTCTTAGCAACATACTTTGAATATAATTTCTTTTCTTTGTTCTCAGAAATCTTGTGACTTCTCTATTTAGACTATTATAATGTTCCCTTACTTCATGTGTGTCCTGAAGAAGTAACTTTTGCCTTGCTTCTTTCCTCTGTTCTACCAGTTTTCCGCAGTTCTCATCAAACCACGGTTTACTATTTTTTTTCTTTTTAAAGATTGTGGTAGCCGATTCCTTTACTAAAGACTTCAAACTAGTCCACATATTTTCCACATCACATGTTTCTTCCTTACTATCTTTCCCTAGTATTGCAAACCTGTTTGAGAGCTCCAATCTAAAATCTTTGACCTTGCTATCTTCATAGAATACCAGATCTTCAACCATTCTGTGTGTCTTCTTTTCAATTTTCAATCTCTGTCTGACCCTTACCAATACTAGGTTATGACCTGTGCCACAACATGCTCCTCTTAAGACACTTAACATGCTCCTCCTGACATTCGTTATTGAAGATAGCTGTCTTTTATCTATGATCACATGGTCAATCTGGTTTTTTGTGGTTGAATTTGGTGAGTTCCATAATTAAATATATATAATAATAAAATATTTAAAATACAATTAATTATAATATTTCAATGATTCTGAAAAACTATATATTCTTAGAAATCATATGTACCTGTAGTACAGAACAAACTTTAAAAGTACAGTACCATTTACCTCCTCCTGAACTGGAGGACTGTATCATGCATACATGGTTAGATAATTTTGATTTCAAAACCTCAGTTAAACACAAATATCTTAATAATCACTATGTAGGCCAAACACATATGCATGGTCAGCAACATGTTAATTTCTTACAAGAACACTCCATCTATAGAATCTGCCTCAAATACGACTTTCAACCGCAGTTAGCAATTATTTGATCACCAAGCCTTCAAAATGCTGTATTTATTTGTCTGTTACAGTTATGATAGAGTTCCAGTTTGTTTCAGATCCAAATTCCTTGCTTTCAGGCTCCCTCATTCCAGACTGTGTGTACAAGGAAAAGTCAAGGGACTCTGGCCTTTTTTTGCATATTTCATGAGTGCTGTGTCCTAAGTTTGAAATCTAAAGGATGCATGCTTGTAGAATTGAAAAGTATGTGAGTTACTAAACTAAACTTTTTATAATTTCGGTTACGCATGGTAGTTCTAGTTTTAATATTGAGTAACAAAGGAATGTAATGTATATAAAATAAGACGTAGTTAACATACTCAATCTATGTGCACTAAAGTACTGATGAAAATTAAAAAAGTTGAGCCCCTATCTTCTTTCAACAAGTACTTTTCATAAAACAATTGAAAGTTTTGTATGGATAAATTAATGATCAGCTGTGTACTTTTATTTATTTTCCATACAACAACAATGATAGTCTCATATCAGGCTGTTTCCATCATAACTTCAGTAAATGACTATTATGTGATAAGTGTATTACTTTATTAACTATAATTTCTTTTTTACTGTTTCAGGGTCTGATTACATATTTCAATTTCTTTCTAGATGGCTTTTATTACAAGTGACATTAATTTACAAGTGTTTTTTTCTGAAAAATTGATGAATAAAAATATTTGTATGATAAAAATAATACTTGGGAGAGTTATTACTGTACTTGAATCTGAGACCAACCTCAGATTGTGGCCCATGAATCTGTGACTGCTTTAAATGCAATCAATTTATATCAGAAATGTCCACCTTGTATAAAGTCAGATCCAGTAAACTCTACTTCTTTTGTCCCATGGTTTAAGGTGATGCCACCCTCTTGCAACAAACATTTCATAGTTAACCCATTGAGGAAGGAGTTAATGGAACCTGGACAGCCCTTTAAGTAGCAATTAAAATTATCCATTTTGTAGAGTTTTAAGAATGATTGCATAAAATTGCCTGTATATGATAATTTGAGTTATTTATTGGTATTAATTGGTAATGTATTAGGGCATAATATTTTTTTACTTTTATTTTCCAAAAACAATTTTTTATTAAATGTAAAAAAGTTTTAAAGTTAAATTTTTTTTAATTTTCAAAGCAGGGGCTATATTTTTATTATACTTATATTTAATTTTATTATGAATTATACATTTTCATAAACTTCACATCATTCTTAAGTAAGATATAAAAACCATGCATTTATATTTACAAATATATTTAAAAAAATAAAATAAAAAATGCTTGCACCTCACGAAACAGCATTTTTTGCCTGTGACTATCAGCTGAAAAATCAAAACAATGCTAAATAACAACTCAACAGCTTGGCCAACCAAGCAAAACAATATTTATACATGTTTTTTAAAAGACATAGCAACACCATCTATTAGGAAAAGTTTGAACTACCTTGAGAAATACTGCGTAGTTACCAATCACGTAACAGATTCGTGGTGTGGCTTTCAGTCCAATTAATTAACAATTTGCTGTAGATAGTCTTAGTCTTTTGGTAAGTCGACTGGGATGGTGGCGTCATCCTGTAATCCAGCTACTTGGAGGTCACGAATTGAGGATAGTTGTGAGAGATGGTCGGTGGGTGTGGTGTTCTGTTGTATGGATTAACGTCCGCACTATTGAATACTACGTTAATCCGCAAAGACCATCATCATAATTAGACCAATTCGTTATTCAGAGGCCGTGGTTCGGATTCCACGCTAAACTGTAGGTTCCTTAGTTGCCATCTGCTGTTGGGTTATTAATTAACAGTCCTGTCTATGGAACATTTTATATTTAATATATATATATATATATATTAAATAATTATTCATAACTTAGTACCTTTTTTTTGTGTGAGAAATTATTTTATTTCAAAAATACTCAACATGTTTCAGAACTCAGTCCATTATCAAGTGGTGTATTAATAAGAACATAATTTACCTACATTTACCAACTCAAATATATATATATATATATATGTTAGAGATTTCAGATGAAATAAAGACAAGACACCAGTTACTGCTATTGTAGCATCCATTATCTAACGTTTTTGTGTTAATAAAGAATTTGAATTTGAACATGTCAGCCTTAGTCAGTAACAAGACCACAAGATCGCGCCACAATCATCTTACATTCAGTCCTCATTCATAATTGGCTTAAAATACCTACCTTCTTGTATGGTCGCCATTTTAAATAATCTAATCTAAGCTTCTCGAGTCCAGCTCATATGTCTTCCCCAATGGGTTAACTGTAAATATCTGAATTGTATGAAAATGCCAAAATTAAAAACTCTGATGGATGTTTATGAACAAAAGTGTAGTGAATAGATAGCACAAAAGAGAAAGGAAGTATCAAATTTTATTATTCTATTCATTTTTACTTGATTTACATGATTTATAGTAACATCAGTACACTTATTTTTTTAGTTAGAAATTGATTTATCATTAGGTTTTCATTATTTACAACTATACCGTATTTAATATATTTCTAATAATGATACTAAACTTTATATATATATATATATATATATATATATATATACACTTTTAAATAATATAACTTAAATATTTTAGAAATTTTGCCCCGTAAAAAGAAACTATCCAAAGAAGATGATGATGATGATGATTTAGAGCCAGAGGAGGTAGAGGATGATGAGCAAGTGGGAGACAAGAAAGATGAAGGGGATGATGAAGATGAAACGGAGGTAGGAAACTTAAACTGTATCAACTATTTCGCAAGTGGAAAAGCGTGGGGTTGGGTATTTCATAATCCACCAATAAAAATAATAATAGTAACCGCTTCATAATATAAAGGTCACCAGTTTGACCAAAATCTTTACACACTTTGCTCAACGAATTAACTATTGATCCTTGCAAAAGGAATCAGCTAGTCTTAGTCAGTAATAAAGCTAAAGATTATAAAATCCATTGCTCTCATGAGATCTCTCTTTACTCATATTCAAATAAAAATTTCCACTAAGTTGTTAGGTTGGTGTGTGAGTGTGACAATCTACATAAATAAAATTAGAGTTTTGTCTGTACATTGCTCAGAGTTGTTAATTTTTTAGTTATTTTTATGTTTCGTGTGTTAGAGAAGCCGAAACAAGTCTTACCTCAATTTGTGTTTGTCTGTCTGTGACGCTCCAGGAAGCATTTTACGCCGTCCTCTCCGAAAAACAGGAGAACTGATAACAATGAAACTTATTTCATACATTCTCTACATTCCAGAGAAGATTTTTAAATGCTTAAAATTGCCCGCCGACCCTTAAAAAGTAAATCACGAACATTTAAAACCCCACTTTTTACATGATATTAGTCACATTTAGCTTAAAATTATCAATGAACCACCTACTGGTAATAATCAACTGTCATTATATGTTAAAGATTTAATATAAAAAAACAGCTGTCAAATCAACATTAGTTAGTTTATATTGATCATTGATTTTAAACCCATTTTGAAATCATACTATATTAAATAGTTATTTTAACGTATAACTCATTATAATAATGGTTTAATTGTAAAGTAATGCTAAATAATAAAGCTGGGTATTGATTTATTTTCTTTGTACTGATTTGTTTAGGATTTCAGGTTTACATTTTGGTATGATAATCTTTTTTCTTTCAACTGAATCCTACAACCCGTACAAATAGTAATGATATGATATTTTTTTAGTTTGTATTACTTTTTCAATTATATTAAAACTGCTATAAGACTTTTTTTAATTTATGGATTTTCCATTTGGACTTGTGGACGCCCTCTAAGTGTCTACCACTAAAACCTCGTTTATCTAGTACTCGCTTATCCGAAATGGTTCCAAGAGAAAAATAAGAAATGTTGCTGGAAAAGGACAACATGAATGTAACTCTGAAAGTAGGCATTTATAGCATAAACAATTTTTATTTTGACCTAGTATACCAAGTTTCATCAACATCTGTCCATAAATAGAGGAGTTTGTCTATTCTCCATAAGATTAACATGGGAAAGAGTATACAGGTTTGCTGCTGTGAGGGACACATGAACTAGGCCTATAATTTTTAAGAATAAATGGATGCATCCTAACCCCATGAAGCTAAATACAAAGTTACATCCAAAAATATGGGTTAATAAGGGAAATATTAATTTTTCCTTATCCTCCATAAGATTAGTATTGGAGCCTCAAAATACAATGTACTGTGTTTCGATTTTTTGATATCTCAGTAACCATTGGAGATAGAGAAAACTTCAAGGAACTTAAATTGTATAGTTTTTGAGCTAATTATAATAGTAAAAGATAAAATTTAGAATTTTTAAAAATTACATGTGAAAAAACAAAAAATCCATTTTTGGGGTACCAACCCACCCCCAAAAATACCATTTCCAATTGACAGATATGTCTGGATTAAAAACTCGTTCGAGTAACAGTAGGAAACAGTAGCATATAAATAGTTTTTGTTTTGTTTTGCTGCTTTTGTATTATTAATATTATTAAATTGTTTTAATGTAATGTTTCAACATCGATAGTTTAATGTGACACTATTTGTTCAAAGGCAAATAAAGATACTTTGATTTGATTTGAACACACATCTCTACCAAATTTGGTCTTGATTGAACCATTTTACGAGAGTTATCGTGTTCATGGACACATATATACATATCATTTTTAACGACTATCGTTTTTGACTTTAGGGAACCTCAAAATGAAAATGGCTTAAGTCTTGCTATGAGACCTACAGTAATAACTTGTTCCCTATGAGAAATTTGCTAAAAGTATATTAGTCTGATAATCTAATAGTATAGTATCTTATTTGATCACTTTTAATTGAAGATCAGTGGCATGTGCTTAGTTCCACAAAAAGTAGTTAACAAAAAAAATTGTCAATACAATGTAAACACCTCTCCTCGCTTAACTCTTTATGTTCACTAAATCACAAATTCAAAATAAACTATTTGTTCCATATTTAATTGTGAATAAAAGCAGATACATTTTTATACTACTTTATTTTATATTATAAGGTAAAAGATAAGAAAAAAACAAACCATTCTTTCTTCCACTTTAGTAGCCTAGATGAGGTTTATGGTCTTCATCTGATCACGGTTCATCTTCTGGAATTTGGCCCATATCAAAATCTCTAACTCTATTATCACTAGACCAGAAATCAACCCCCTTTTAGATTAACAACCAAATTTTATACATATCAGAACCACATTCAAAGCAATAACGTTAACAGTGTAATAAATTAGCAATATACAAATATTTTGAGGAATCTAGAGGAATATTATAAAAGCCAACATATTTAGTTTGCCATGAAGCCCTCAATATCCCGAACACAATACAGTACTATGCTCAATGAGACAAAAAAGATTGATTTTTTTGAGTTAGATAGATTTATGACTTAATTGTAACAGATGTAAGTATTCATTATTTTTCAATGCATGGTGAATAAAGTGAAAGATAATTCCATAAAAGTTCCAAGAGCAGCTTTTACAAAGCATCTCGCTCTAAAGTTACACTACATGGGAGTACATATATAGATAGGGTTTTAGTGTAAGTGTTTTATAAGTTACCAAATCTTTGGAATTTTTCAGGGTGATTCAAAGGACGATGAAGAGATTCCTGATGACTTTGATGATGAGGGAGAAGATGAAACTTCTGGTGGTTGGTATTTTCTCAAATGCTTTTGACTCATAGGTACCCTGTCACTATTGATATCAAATACAAATTGAAGAAAATAAATCTTTAGTAGTGATTTTTTCCCACGTACTGAATACATAATATTTTTACTTCTTACAATCTATCATAATTTTACAATAACAAGTTTATCAAATTCAAAATATCTAATTTTCCATTAGATTTAATTATGAGTGTGTAAATTTCCTTTCTCTCCCCATGAGATGCCCTGTATAGCTGCCCAAATTTTTTACTTTTAAAAACCTCAAAATTAAAAAAAAGTGAATTAAAGACAGTGAAGTAAGTAGTAGTGTATCACTTAGGTTACGTTGAGGCAGACCCCTCCGTGAGAATGGGAGTCACCCGGTGCTGGTTTCAATCCAGCAATGTTTGACACATTGGGTCAGCTGGTTACCCCATAGTTACCACAATGCTAAAAAGCAATAACCTAATTCTCCAAAGTGTCAATTAAGCTCTCCCAAACATCGGGGAACAATTTGATTTGTTTTATGAAAATTATTTTATTCCTTATTTTAAAAAAACATTGAAAAACCATTCTTATTTATCTCCCTGCTGGTTGTAATAAATATTGTCGTGGTTATAATAAATATTGTCCTCTGTGATGTGTTGAAGAATGTCGGAATCTAAGTTTCATTTTTTTAAAGTCAATTTTCTTGTTTTTAGTGGCTCTGAAGTTTGGTGTTGGTGTGGCATTAGTATTTGTTGCTCATGTTGTCCTCATAAGGAAATGGAGTGATGGAGGTTGGTAAACATTGCTTTTGGCTTGTTTTATATTTATTTAGCAATTCAGTTTATAAATTCAATCTTCCCAAAAACATCAATTATAAGACACATATGTTTAGACCTCATAGAATATTTTTAAATTATCTGCTGGTTTTTGTTTCTGAAAATTCCTATTTGTTGACAGTAATACTTCATTAGTTTTTGCTAAAAAAACTCATCAGAAATCCAATAGCATTATCTTAAAACTCTGTACAATAATAGTATAAGAGAATAGTCATATTAACTTGGAATTTATTTAGTATTCATGTTTTAAAATTAGCTATTTGGCTTCAAAATATGAAAATTTTTCACCTTGGAAAACAAATTCCGTTTTAAGGATGATTTTATCAATTAAAAGTTAAATTCCTGTGTTATAACTTAATAGTTAACTATATTTTGTAAATTAATTGATAAAATTAAGCATAACATAATTACTGTATATTATTTCTAAACAATTATTTTCAGATGTGGCAACTGCTGTGGAAGAGGAGGTGGCAGATAGTGCGGAGGTGCCCCCTACCTATGTTGAGAGGCGACAAACATTGATTCCGACCAAAATAATGGAAGACATCCCGGCCACCATCGGTGTCGAGGGTAACCGTTAATTAACCATTTGATCTGTTGTTATGTGAGCAAATCCCTGTGTATAGATTGTTGTTATATTTAAGTGTTGGCTTCGAAGGTTGTAGAGTTGCTGTTAAAACATTGTTTTGTTTAGACAACGAGTATTCCGAGGATGAACATGAGGAGACGGAAGAGGAAACTGAGGACGAGGCATATGTGAAGCAGACGTTTGAAGAGTTGCGAGCCGCATACACCCAAGCTCCAGTCGAGGAAGGGGAAAGTGAAGTGGAAGATATTACAGAAGAGAGTATCGTCAAGGTGCGCGAAACTAACACAGTAGATTCATTACTTTCCTAAATTGGTTTTGTGCACTGTCTACCCTCACAGTGTTTTTTCTTATATAAAATCTATAATATGTTATTTCATTTTAAATTTAACTTATAAGTTATTGTTGGTCATTACTCTGAGGAACATTAGTAACAAGTAACTTTTCTTTGGATTGTTGATTGGAGTAAAACCCCTCAAATACAAATCCCGGAAATCCGAAATTCTGGCAAATCCGAGAGTGGTGTACTTATAGCACATGCTCGCCTAGCAACATGACATGTCACGGGTCATACATCCACTCGCCAAGGACATTTCCCTTTCGAACACAGAGTCACCCAGCCTGTAAAACCCCAATCACAGCGTCTACCAACGCTTACTGCAAATACAGTGACGGAATAAGTATGTAATATTCACTTAAGAAGGTTCACAAAGTAGGAACAATCCTTCTTACTTGTCAGAAACTTTCTACAGCATCATATATTTTTTAATACTAAACATTGAAATTAAAAAATTCAATCTCATTAAAGCTTTTTAGTGAGAGATTTTTAATAATTGATTATTGCTTTCTTTTTGTTGCAGTCAGCAGAGTATGGAACTACAGAGAGTGAGCCTGAGGCCAGTGAACCTGAGGAGGAGGAAGAAGATCTGCAAGAGGACGAACCTGTGCCTCAGTGGAAGAGTTAGTATCATCATCGCTGATAATTGATCTTTTGATGAGCCTAAACTAGTAGATACAGAAAACATCCGTTTGTTGGTCCAATATTCAATCATTAAGAACAACTACTTATTTTGTAGTTTGTACACTTTTTATTCTTATTTCATATAATTTTTTTAACTTTCATATCTGAAATGGGGGATTTTTTTATCCTTCCATATTTTCAAATACAGTGGAGCCCCACTAATCCGAAATAATCGGGACCAAGCCCATTTCGGATTAATGAATATTTCAGATTAAGGGAACTGTTATTAAGTTAACGATAAATTTTTAAGTACAACGTGCAACTACATAACTACGCAGAATCACATCCAAACGGTATGAGAAACAACTTCACTATGTACGGCTATATTTTTACCAATTAGCTAGTTGTATATATGGTTTTGAGATATCCGCACAACACGCCCCAGGACAGAAAATGTGAGGCAGACGACGACAGCGAGCAAAGTTTCCCATTTGGAAGCTGCGGCTGCCTTTGATCTAGCGCTACGCTACGAAGAACAACAGTCCTTCGCGACACCAGCTGACACTATGTTTTTCCTAAGAGGCTGGCACAATTACGCTTCGAAAGAGAGATGAACTTCTCTCCGACAAAAAAACTCTGTGACACTGTTTTATTTTTTTATTACATTTTCTAACGTAAAAACTTACTGTAAGTTTTGGAAATAAAATTTATCATGTTTTTTATAGATTTTATAAATTTTAATTTTTTACTGATATTGATTTCGGATTAAGCAGACTTTAGGATTATCGGATTTCAGATTAGCGGGGCTCTCCACTGCACAAGCTTTTTGGGGCTGTAATAACATTGGTGTTTGATTTCTAACACCAAAATGATAGTTGTGGTTCATTGCTTATGCAATGTTGAATCAATGTAACAGGTGAGAGCGGTCGGGACATTCTAGCCGAGGAAGTGGAAGAGGTTCAGACAGGGACAGAGACAGAGGAGGAAGAGGAGTCGGAGGAAGAGCCTGCTCCAAGGACTGGTGGACCCAAGTCTGCCGAGACAGAGGTGAGTGAGACTGGGTAGAGAAAACATTGGCATTTATATGCAAGTTTTTTGTCTCAACATTCAGTAAGTGAGTGGTGGGCAATTTCTATGTTCTCTGGCTAACCTATGTCTTATGGTCTCATGGTACCGTTCTGTCTTTACTTACACCACAAACCATTGTAAATAAACATAAAAAAAAATCATAAACTGTTTAAACAATCATCTAAAGAAACATTTGTTTTGTCAAAGTTTGAAAACTACTCTAATAATTTACACTTTCATCCAATCAAATTAAGTATTGTGAAATGAACAAAGATGAAATTTGTGATTTCTATATGCTTAGTTAGTTCTATTTGTTGTTTTTACAGATTACTGTGTTAAACACAGTAAAGTCACAGTGCCAATTTTACGTTCTTCATTCGTTTTTAGATTGTGTCTGATATCTGTGTAGACGTTAGAAAAATCAGTCACTGTCTCGCTATCATGATTAATCTTGCCACATCAATCTATATTTTGTATTTTTAATACATTGTGACTACCACATAAAACGTTAATGGGTTCCATAATTTTGAGACAGTCGATTCTTTTTAAATATTATGCAACAAATTTACTTAATTGTTTAGGACGAACAAGAAAGTCGGGACTTTGTGGATGAATCTATCCCAGAACCAGTTGTTATTACAAGTGAACCTGAAGTACATAAAACAAGTGAACCTGAACAACCCGAGCCAGAAAAAAAGGTAAAGATTGAAGCGTCAGAGTCTCGCATTACATCCGCCTCATAATGGATGGAAGTATCATTAATTTGTAAACTGCTGTTAGGTGTAATTTATGATTTGACAATGTTTCCTCATGTAATACTGGACCACTTTCATGCAGCCAGCTCAAGTACTTGAAGTAAGTTGAAAATTGTATGAACATAAAGCAAGCAAGATTATTAAATAAATTACTTCAGAATTAGACTAGATTTTTCATAACATATAGAATATACAATAAAGTATTCTTTCACTTTTTAATTTTTCCATGACAATGCTATGGGCCAAACAAAACCAAACCTCACAGTGAAATTTCTTAAACATTGCTTATTCTTATCTACCTAACAATATACCTACCTACCACATAACCAACCTTCCAATATTGATTTGGAACGTAAGTATGAGTGATGATTTATTCTCAGTATGTTTGAGTTTTTGAAAGAATATTTTGTCAGTTAAATCAGTGAATAAACTATTCATATTTTAAGTTTATTATTTTTATGATATTCTCTCAAAATGTAGTCGGTAAAATTATGAGAATGTACTGTGGCATGTGCTATGAAAATAATACATAAGGCTGTATAGTTTTTGCCTTTTAAACAAGAGGCCTACACTATGAGAAATTTACGGTTGTACCATGGCCTGACACATGTGGACTGTTTAGGAAGTGGCTCCTCCGAGGTAGACCCAGCATATCCTAGATATCCTATTGGCTGTTATTGTACTCTGATTTCACAAAGTTCAACTTAATTTTAATATAATCTTCATACTTTTTCATGCTGAAAAAAAATTTAGGTTGTTATGATGATGTTAGATATAGTTTATAATTGGGGAAGGTAGACCATAATAAATCCCTTGCTACTGTTTTTAATGGGGTCAACTTTCACTGATGATTGAAAATGAAGTCGATGCTAGGTAGTTTATTTAGGATTTGCGATTTAACACACAATTATGAAATTACAATAAGGAATTGTATTTTTTCAATGTTTTTTAATAATGGCTATTGTCAGGAGGAGAGTGAGAGTGCAGAATATGAGAATGCAGATGTGACGAACCCAGCAGACTGGGAGATCAGGGAAGAGCTGGATGAAGCTGATAAAGAACTGGACGAGGGGGTGAGTGCCAGCCTCTCAACACATTCTGTTTATTTTTAAATCTCAAATTACATCGGTATAAAGATCAATATTTATTGTCTACACATACTATTTAAGCTCAGGAATGAAGTGGTTTATAATAGTTTTCATTACATCTTGTACGAATTTCCCCTTAAAGCACACACATATTTAACTTAGAGTAAAAAAACTTATATGCTGTCATAAAAAATTTATTACCAAAAAATAATGTTCAAATTTTATTAGGTCTGAGCAAAGTGCTTAGGAGATTTTATATTTTTTGTTGATAAAATCCTTTTTACAATACCATTTTGGTAGTTTGCTATAAAATAACTCTTATAGCAATTGGTAGGGCTAAATATAGTAAACAACAAAACAAGTCAAGGATTCTTTATTAAAATATTAAAAATGCCACTGGTTTCCAATTGGGAGAAATAAAAACACAAAAGTTGTTCAATAGGAAATAGTATCAAGAAGATTCACTCTTGATCGTAATATTGGGATATTGTAGGATTATTTTAAAATGTACATTCTACAGAAAATATACCTTAAAAATATTTACACTAAAAAACTATAAAAAAGGAGCAAATGTTAATGAATTAAATATAGGTCAATTATGTTATTTATTTATATTTTTCAGTCCTTAAAAAGTTAATCTCCGTCAAAAATGTATTACTTGTTAGTAAAACTGTGCATTTTTTAAATTTTTTAATGCTACTAGAGAGCATGCAAGACTGTCCAATAATAACTGTGCCAATGGGTTAAAACACACTAAACTCTGTGGAAATTAAAAGGACTTCTGATCAACATGTCATTTGTGTCATCCAGGCCAGTTTTCAACTGGCCTGGATGGACTAGACTGCAGGCAATTTTTTTAAGGAGTCCAAATAGGAGAAAGTTTACTGTATATAGGAGCAGTCTTAGAAATGTACCTGTATTTGAATTTTATTATTGTTTACTGTAAACAAGTCAAAATAAATGTGCTCTTTGTTAAAATAATTGTGTGACACAAAAGTAAAATTGTAAATTTGTTATTTTAGCTCACAAAAATGGGTCTGACGTAAGTGTAATGGTAGTTAGTTCATTCAGTATAATACCATACTTACATCATGTTACATAGGAACCTAAAAGAGATTTAAGTGTAGTCTATGTTAATTTTACTACACCCATCCAGTTAGTCAATTATTAGTCTATTTATACTTAATGTCTATCTCTGTACCAAAGTATGTAGTTTTTGGAACACTTCATTTGTCACCTATTATTACCAAAGGTGCACCTGAAATTTGAAATGTACTGAGGTCTTAGTACTTATCAAATAGCAAATAATTAAAAATAATATAACCCATTATTTGTTTTTTTCTAGGATTACCTATAGTGAAAATTCAATTTTAGCCTTCCACTCCTTACCTGAGTTTTTAAGTTTGTATTTTAATTGTTTTATTTTTTGCTATTTTTACTATTTTATTTGTACAAACCTTACATAAATTTTTTATTTATGTTGCTAACTTAACTTTTATAATAACATCTATATCGCTTATCTACTAATATTCATCTAACCATTCTTTTAAAATTCTTAATAAGGCTTTTTTTAGTTTATAACCAAACTAGTATTCTTTACTGAACCTGTATTCTTCATTTAACATCTTAGTTTTGATTTACTAACCACAAAACTTGGTTGGCTGTAAATAAATAAAATGATTGCATTTATTTTAAATCTGACTTTGTTTTAACCAAACTGATGAAAAAGACCTGCCTGGTGATATAATTGCATTTAGTGTCAGTATAACGCTGTGTGTCGGTTGCTGCCACTGCACCCAACCTAACAACTTTCCATACCGCCGCGCATGGCTATGTACTGACACTATAGTGTTAGTGATGTGTGTTTGTGTTTGTGTGACTAGCACCCTAGCTCCGCCCTCTCCAAGTTCTCCGCCCTTCTCGCTTCCCACCCTCGCTCGCCCCGCGCACTCCACGGAAAGGCACGAGTCCTTGACCTGTTGGCAGAAACTAAACGCAGCAACTCCCTTCTGGAGCAGACCATCATTGCATATTCCGCAGCCCTCAAGGCTGCCAACATACCGGACGTACTACTCCTCAGGGTGGCCAACCGCACTATTGACAGGATGAGGTTCAAAGGTACTAAAATGATTACTATATTCTGTAACATTGTAAAGCTTTTCAATGCAATTTGAGTGAATAAGAATAAGAATATGTTATTGCCGCTACAAGGTTTACAAGCATAGCAATGTCATAATTATTAATATGAATAATATAATAAACAACAATATCTTATACAATAACAATATAATAAAACCTATACACTATTCTTTTAACTTTCCATAAATTCTTCCACATTATATGGACATAAATCTATTAAATAAGTGGTGAAATATTTTTTAAATTTTATAATAATAATAATAATAATTCTTTATTCATAAAAAAAATATAATACAATACATTACAGTAGTAATCTTATGAAATTCACATATCAATAAACCACTCAACGGATAAACAAATACATAAACCAACTATACATCTACTACAAAAGAAACTACTAGCGATTTAGACCTTAACATTTATGATGAATAACTGGGTTGCCCCGAGGCTATGCCCGATTGGGGTCCCTTCACTACACATATATGAATTCAAAGGAAAAAAACAGATGTGCCAAGCTGTTATTTTTTGCAATAAAATTAAACATTCAAATGAAAAAATAATTTAAAAAAGCATAGTGTGCTTACTTAAGACTGCTAAAAGTAAAACTGCAACATATATAACTCAATTTACAGTAGATGAAACTTAGGTAAAATATGAATTGGAGAAGTAAATTTGGAATTAATTCTAAAAGTTATTCGGTAAAATTAAAAAAAGGAACAAAATAAGCTAAATTTGAGGCTTAAGAAAAACCTCAACATCGTCAACCTTATGAATCCAGTATTAATAAGTAGTTTGAGTATAAGTTTACTCAAATAATTAGTACCCTCAGTAATTTGAGAAATAGAATTAAATGTTATGTTGAATAACCTAGGCCCGTTAAACGAATAGAAATGTTGAAAGTGTGTTAAGTTGGGTTTAGGAACCACCAAAGTGTGATCGGAACGTAACTGGTAAGGCCTTAAGTAATCGGTATGGTTTGCAACACTCCTACTAAAAAATAAACGCAAAACCTTGTAAGTATACTATATATATAATATAATTTCTAAATGGAAGAATTTTCAATTGTTTAAAAAGAGGTAAAGCATGATCGAATCTACGTTTCTTCATTATTGTTCTTACTATACACTTTTGTAATGTAACTATTGGTTTGATTGTTGATAAGTACGTTCCTCCCCAAGATGTCAGCCCATAACCCAGTCTGGATCCTACTAGGGCATGGTAAATTGTGATTAGAAAATTTCTGGGACACATATCTCGTAAAAAATAAAACTTCCGATTAACACTATATAATTCTCCTTTTATTTTGTTAACTTGGTCCTTCCAGCTAAGTTTGGAATCAATAATTAGCCCTAAATATTTTATTTGCTTTACTTTTTCTATTTCAATGCATATTCCCTTACAATTAATATTCCTCAGACATTCAGAATTATGGTAAATTAAGTTATTAGTACAAATTACTTCTTTTTTAATGTTAAATATCATATATTTAGTCTTATTACTTAGGGTTAATGCGTGTTTATTAAACCAAAACTCTAAACATCCGAGATCATATTTCATTAAATCATATAGCATTTTAATGTCTGCACATTTATAACTGAGTACTGTGTCATCAGCAAATGTAGTTACCTTACCATTAAATTTAGCTTCACAAAGGTCATTAATATATATGAGAAACAAAATAGGTCCCAATACTGAACCTTGTGGGACGCCACATTTTAATTCCCCCTTCCTGCGATTTTGCTACATATAAACGTCTATATTTACAAGGCATTAAATTATATAGTTGTTTTGACTGCTCAATAAAGCTATTATATGAGGCCGCATACAGACATTGCCCAGGTCCTTTGTTACACTTATGGTATTATAATCATGATAAAATTCCTTAGTGTCGCTTTTATTAAAATGATTTTTTGCTAAGCAGTTCAAAATATTATTGGCTTCCAAACTTAACCCTAAAGCACTACTGAAAATCATGGTCCCTGCTCATTTAGTATAAAAAATCAAAACATTATTTTCCCAATGTTTAGGTAGCTTTTGGATTTAGGTAGCTTGAATAAAGTATGAAACAGAAATTTGCTTCATTTTTAATTATTGAAGATTTTAAGACTATTATTAGGTATTAATAAAGCATTTTTTCCGTGACCGTGTTGTCCTCTGGGGGCAAGCAACCGAACCTGCTCACGAAGTGCACTAGACTGCCACCGGGCATGTCTTATAACCAAGTAAGCGCTTTCTACTCCTACGTACTGGCCGCTGAACCGGCCAAAGCGCTGCGCTGACGAGCATAACGTTCTAGCCATTCGGAAGTGCTAGGGTTCGAATCCCTACCGTGATCAATCCCAATTTGGCTTACAAATGTGTGATAAAGCGGAGTGGGGGGCTCACCTTAAATAAACGTTGGGCGGCTTGGGTGGAAGTTGACGGCATTTGTAGGCTTAATTGGGATTGTGGTGGACACCTGTTTTACTTTTGTGGTTTGTGGTATAAGGGGGGGCATGTTTATCCTTTTTTTTGTTCATACTTAATTTTTGAAGAAGATATTAATAATTATTTTTATGTTACAGTTAAAAGTAAAAGCTTACCACTTCTAGGGTTAATAAATCCTATTCAATAAAACATTCACACAATATACACTATTTACTACCAAAACACAATGAAAGTAAACAAACACATATCGATAAAAATGTTAATAAATAAGGTTAGCGAAAGTGAAAACAGCTAGCTGTAGTGACTCACGAGTTTTCTCGATAAAAGCAGTACGGGAGCGCACAAATACGGGCCAAAGTTGCCTAGCAGCTAATTTCAGACACTAAATATTTCAACAAAGCCCGGTTTTTATAAAAGGCGATTCAACACCTCCACAGTATGACCTTATCTAAGATCTAATCTTCTATATAGCCTCTGAACAATCTTGCAATATTTTTGGGAAGAACCCAAATATATTAAAACTGGTTGCTTCTTATAAAGGTACAACCAAGCATTAATTCTGAACAAATAAAAAGGAATATTTCCATATAAAATTATTGTAAGAAACTGTAAATTATCACTAGTAAATTCACTCAAACTGGAGAACACAACTGACACAGGTCTACCTGCAACAGGGACTACCCCCTTCCTCATGTAATTCAATCTGAGATTACAATGTATTACACTGGTTCTATACTGGGTTTTGAATTATATTTTGGAAAATTAATAACACAAAACACTTGTTATATAATTTTATTGACCTATTGAGACAACACATCTCTTATGTAAATTACCAATATTAAATTATTATTTCTTTTGGTTTGTTGCATGAAACATAACACTTATAACACTTAACACTTATAACGAACATAATTTTTAAAACCCTAAGAGAAACATAAGGTCAATTTGATCGTTACTGTGTTTTATTGATGTTTAGTGTGTTTATTATTGCTTGTATACATCATTTGGCAATCACATGAGTAACAAATGATGTTTTAGAACATTTAATGACAAATCATATTAATTAAGCAAAAATCATGTGACAGAAAAAAATGAAACTCTAAACTTCACGCTCCAAGACTACCAGCTCGGGCCTCGGGCAAAAATCCGTATAGGATCGTTGCCCAAGGCCAGAGCTAGTGGTCTCATAGCGGGTAATCTAGCTGTTATTTTATTTCTAGCAGGTGTTCTTTTGTTTGTTGCGTTTCACCACAACCTTTTACTGAAATTCAAGGTATATTTGATTGACGATTGCCAGCCGGTAAGCGAAACACACGGTAAATCTAACCGACCGTATTCACACAATGCATCTAATACGTACGACAACGTCTCGCCAACTAGTTGGAAATGACCAAATATTACGGAGAGGGGTTTTGGGGGAAGGTACTGGGGGTGACAGCCGTCAAGGTTAAGCAGTTTAGCCATTATTACGTAGTAAAATTATCGATCGGTCAATTTGTCCGATGTTTAGTTTTAAGTGTTAATCATTTTACCATTCTTGTTCAGACAGAATTCTTTCACAGATTTTTTATGATTAAAAATAACTGATCTAGACTATTATGTCAGTAGACTTGGAATTGGAAATTGGAAGAGGAATTTCTAGGAAAAAAAATTCCTCCGGCTACAAAATTTCTTCCTTCATTTGGAAGAAAAAATTTTGTAGCCATAATTTTGATTTTTAAATTCCACAAATTATGTATAGACCATGGATAATCAACTATTAAAGTGAACTTACAATTAAATGTTCTACATATAATGTATAATAATTGAGCTCGTCAGAACCTAATGCCATAATATTAGAAAAAAAGAACCCTTTTTCAATGGCTCGTTTGAAAATTTACATTATTTCTCTACAGAGTGGTAATCCCAGAGAATATTTCCTCAGTATTCTTTATTCCTATGTTTGCAGGGATGCACCTCAAAGCTGTGGAAGTTCACAATCTCCTAATTGACAAGTTCCCAACCAACATCACTCACCACATCGACCTGGCTGTCACTTACTTGATGATCAACAGGTATGTTTCACAACCAACATCTCCCGTTTTTGATCTAGTTACCCACCACAGTCCTTACTTGGCAGTAATGACCTAGTCACCTTAACTCAGACCTTAACTCATAGTCTTATTTACAGTTTTATAAATTTGGGTATAGTAAAAAACATAATCAAGACATGTTATAGAATGTAATACAAGCCTTTATAGAAATTAATTTTATTCTTGACATTTACTCTTGGTTACATCTCAACTCTTAGATGTGATTTCGTTGTACACAATACGTCATTGTTTTACGGTCATGATGTGACCAGTGAAGAATTGGAAACAATGATTTGATTCCCACCTATTTAAACATTTTGCCTACCTGGATTGATTAATAACTAGATTAGGTTATAATACCTGCAGTCTCAATCCACAGTTAAATGTTCCGTTTACACAACTAGTTTCGGGAACAATGTTCCCATTTTCAACTTGAAGAACACTTGAAAATGGGAACATTGTTCCCGAAACTAGTTGTGTAAAAGGAACATTTAACTGTGGATTGAAGATTGCAGGTATTATAACCTAATCTAGTCCCACCTATTAGCAACCCAAATTTGTCTGGCAAATGTGTGGTACAGTAGTGCAAGTGTCCATTTAAAGTTATTGATGATTAGCTAATGGGGAAGTTTAATTGGGATCGCAGTGGACACCAGTTATGCTATTTTACGATTGAATTGTTAAGTGGTTAACACAAGTTTTTCATTCTAAATTTTGAATATTTTGTATTTTTAAGCCTATATTTGAATTATTTCCATATGAGACAACAAAGTTTTTTTCAATTAGGAAAATAATCCTGCATTGAAGGGTTAAAGAATTTTTTGGAAATACAATAGAACCTTGAACCTTGATAAGACAAGTCTCAAGGGCATTTATAAAACAGTTGTAAATGAGATTCGCTATCGAGGTGGTCGTGCTATTGATGGTTGTGGTAGTGAAGTTATACTGCATAAATACTTAGTTTTAGATAAAACCTGAGTTTTTAAAATTTGTAGTTTTATTATTTAAATATTGAGCATAAAGAGATTTATATGAAAAATAGGCTTGTATTCAGAGGAAATGTGTTCAGGACAGGATGTGAGGTTTCAGTGGGCTGGGAGCCCACTGCGGCTGTTATAGGACTATGTCCTCTTCAGACATAAATGTGTTCTCTCATCACACTGATGGATCAGTCAAGCCGAGTAGTGTGAGATATGGGGTAGTGTTGCAGGCTTGAAAAGGCTCGCAGTGTGTTAGAGTCGGCTCATGACAGGTGGCCCGATAATGTCGTCTGCCGTGGGTATCTGGGTCTCACTCTCAAGCTGCAAGGTAAATAAATCATTGCTCTTGCTTCCATTGGAGTGTCTTGATAGACTTGTTGAATATGTTACGAGTTTAAGTCCTTTTCAATGAATGGCTTTCCTTTTAAGTGTTTATGTGCAAAGAATCACAAATAAATCTTGCTGTTATAATATCTAACAATTTTTATACAAAATGGGCAATTAAACAATTTTACAAGATTTGCGACCTTAACGGATCAATTTTGGTGGTACTATATTAAATACTTCAAGTTGGAAGAGACTATACTCATGGTTGACAAATAGGAGATATAGCATGACCGCAAAATTTAGGTTCGTAAGCTATATTTGATAAGAAGCACAGTTAAATGGATGGAAATAAAATGATGAGAGATTAAGTAATAAATAACCCAACGAAAGAATAATTAATAAATGTGTGGTATTGTGATATTTTGCAACGGATCTATTAAATTCATAAATCGTTGAACAAACACGGTTTAAAGGTAAAAAAGTTTGAGTACCATACCTCAAATGGGGCCTTCCCCTCTTATACCATGACGTTCACTATGACATCTGTCTCGTACATCTTGCCACTAACTCCTTCCTCTGTGTGGAGAACAGCCTGATGCCTCCCTGGGCTCCAGCGAGCCCTTTGGTCTCTGGCCAGTCGGTGTATTGTTTCTCTTGTACGTAGTTTTGTTCCTGGTTGCTGATGCATGGGGAGTAAGACCCTCATAAGCATCATCAAGTATATTAACTAAAACACTTACTTACTCTTACTCCCATGGCCATTTGTACCCCAAGTGGTAGTTGGGCAAAATAATTTTGCCACAACATGGTTTAAGTAATTTGTTGGAAATGCTTATTTGCACTGACTGGGAGCAGATTATGTGTGGTTCAACTGACTCAAATACCTTGTTTACTTATTTCTTCAACAAACTTTGCAATTCAGTAAATTTTTTCTGTAAAAAAAAGACTTTAAATAGTTCAGAATGTAAAACTTCAGGGTTGCCAAAACAAATCTGGTACACAGCTGAACTTGCTAATATTAAGCAGAAAATGTTAGCTTTAAGTAAATTAATCAAGGAATCTTGTTCCCCTGACTGTAGAGTTAGCCAGGACCTTAGTAATTTAAAGAAATTGTACAGACAAAAAATCACTCTGGCCAAATTGCATTACAACCAAAGACAGATTGAACGTAGTAGCAATAAATGTAAAGCTGCCTGGAATATCATCAAGTTAAATACTCAAAACACGCAAAATTATACATCACAAAATATTACACCATCTCAGTTCAATGAGTATTTTGTTGAATCAGTCAAGGCAATAAAACAGAGTATAGGCAGTTCTGGTCTTCCTCCAGAAAGTCTAGTAAAGAAATATCAAATAGTGCCAATAAATTTCAGTTTCAGACCAGTAATTTCGAAAAATATCTTTGATGCGGTTAAAAAACTTAATAACTCTAACTCCTTGGACTGCTATAACATGTCAAATAATATTATTAAAAAAATTATAACTGCAATAGTACATCCTCTGACCACAGTGATTAACAGCTGCTTATCTGAAGGAATTTTTCCTGAACAATTAAAACTATCCCGGATCTGTTCCATTTTAAAAAAGGGAGATAAAAACAAGCCTGAAAGTTATAGACCCATTTCAATAGTCCCAATATTATCTAAAGTAATAGAAATATTGGTCTCTGATCAGATAAACTTTTTTTTCGAATCCAATAAACTCTTTTCTTTCTCCCAGTTTGGTTTCCGCAGTGGCAAATCAACTCGCGATGCCATTGACGCCCTGGTCTGTGAGGTCATTGATACTTTTGAGTCTAAAGCCTTTGCTTGGGCCACCTTGTGTGACCTGAGCAAGGCTTTTGACTGTGTGGATCACCAAGATCTTTTTATGAAACTCGAATATTATGGTCTTGGAAATACCTCTCTCAAGTTTTTAAAATCTTACCTTAGTAATCGAAGACAGGTTGTCTCAGTAAATGGTAATGTGTCAGACCAAATTCAAATAGAGTGTGGTGTGCCCCAGGGATCTGTCCTTGGGCCATTATTGTTTCTAATTGCTATTAACGATCGTCCAAGTAATATCTCAAAGCCAATAAAAACTATTTTATATGCAGATGATACAACCTTTCTCTCAAAAAGCAATACATTAGCAGAACTACAACAATTGACTCAAACTGCAATGAAGGATGCTTCGGCATGGTTTCAGTCTAATGGCCTCCTCTTGAACCATAGTAAAACACAAAACATTTTATTTGGTTTAAGACCAACAGACTATGAGTGTCATGGTAATCAATCAAGTGTAAAATTTTTAGGAATGTTTTTGATAACCAGCTTAACTGGGAATCCCATATAAATTACTTGTCTACAAGATTATCTCGGGTTGTCTATTTGGTAAGAAGATTAGTTTCACTTATTGACAATAACTATATAAGGATGTCCTATTTTGCTTTTTTTCAAAGTTCTATCGCTATGGCCTGATTTTCTGGGGAAGTAGTCCAAAAATTCACGACATTTTACTGATTCAGAAAAAAAGTCAGAATTATCTGTAATGAACCCCCGACTCACATTGCAAACCTCTTTTTGTTAAATTAGATTTTCAAACAGTCGTAAATTTGTACATTTATGATATCATGGCCTACGCCCTAAAAACTTTACCCTCTCAAACATTCTGTAATGAAATCCACAGTTATAACACTAGAAATAACTCCAATATTAAAAGAAATTTTTTTAGATTAAGTAAAAGTCTAAATAGCCATATAGCGATGTCGCAGAAAATTTATAATAAACTCAGTAAATTTGTTCAATCATATCAAAATCATTCACTGTTCTTAAAAAAATTACACAGCTGGCTACTAAAAAATCCTTTTTATTTAGTTACAGATTTTTAAAACAAAAAAGACATTGTAATATAGGATAGGTTAAGGATGTCTGTACTGTTTCTTTACTATTTCCTTGTTGTGATTTTTTGTTATTATAGGATTTGACAATTGCTGACACATATGTTTATGTCAATGGCAAATAAAGATTTCTTATTCTTATTCTTATTCTTGGCCTTGTCAACCTTTTTCCGTCTCTTGCAGTGTCTTCATCAACTTCCATTCTGTGGGCCCTGTGATGTAACATTAAAGTGCATTTTCTCTTCGGATTCTGTTCACCAAAGTACCGTTCGATTTGAAATTACAATTGCAATCTTTTTTATTTCTTGTCAAAAATTTATAAAGTTAATGGTTTTTCAGTTATCTATATATATAAAATTGAATGTGTGTATGTATGTCCTTTACGCGTTGCCAAACTACTCATCCGATCGCCATGAAATTTTAGGAAGTTGCACTATATGTGTCCGGGAAGGTTTTAGTGAAAATATTTTCAAAAACCCCAAAAGTTTCCATTTTATGGCGTTTTAAATTTCTTATGTTAACCTTATGGAGAGTAAGTTTGTTTACAAATTTTCTTCAGTGAAAACATTTGATTTCTTACCTACATCTGATTGGTTTACTTTCCATTAGCAATATGCTTTACTATGCTATTACGTTTATTATATTAGTCAGCTGTAGTATATACTACCCTCGTCCAGAAAGTAAAGAACGAATGCGCATAGCATGCGGCGCAGATCCCCCACCACTGCGATTGCGTGTGCGGCCGCTTGTCCCTTCCTTTCGCTTCAGTGTGAGGTGAGTCTCGTTGCTGTACGGTTACGCTTCTCGTTTTCGCAGCGTTTTAAAATGGCGACGCCAATAGAAAATCCCGCCAAATGTGAAGTGCGGAGTGTGATTCGCTTTTTGAACGCTCAAAAAGTTAAGCCTATTGAAATTTATAGGCAAATTAATTTAAACATGGGTTTCTTACAAGACTCCAGAAAACAAGCGTCAGTCAATGGAGTGGCATCACGCTAATTCGCCCTCAAGACCAAAAAAGGAAAAACCATTATTGCAGACTCGCAAACTCATGGCAACGGTTTTTTGGAACCGAAAGGGGTTAATTCACGTTGAATTCATGCCACGAGATGCAACGATTAACTCCGAAGCATACTGTGAGACCCTTCAACGTCTTCGACGTGCCATCCAAAACAAGAGGCGCGGAATGCTATCGGGAAAAGTGTTTTTCATTCACGACAATGCACGGCCTCATGCCTCAGCAAGAACAAGGCAAGAACTCCAACATCTGAAGTGGGAAATTTTTAATCATCCTCCCTACAGCCCAGACCTGGCACCCAGTGATTTCCATCTCTTTCCAAAGTTGAAGGAATTTTTGTGTGGAAAGCAGTTTGGAAATGACGATGAACTTAAGGAAGCAGTGGTAAAATGGCTCAAATCATTCGCGGCTGAAGAGTATAACGTCGGAATAGAAAAACTGGTCCCACGTTACAACAAATGTCTCGACAAGAACGGGGATTACGTAGAAAAGTAATGTAAGGTACTGTGGCATTGTAAATAAAATTTGGTGGAGAAATCTTTGGTTTTTATTTTACCATGCTAAAACGTTCTTTACTTTCTGGACGACCCTCGTATTTCCTATAAAAGTTAGGTTTGGTTTGGGTTTGGATTGGATTTGAAAATTGTTAATTAATCCACTCAGATTTATTTGGGAATGTTATTAATATGTCTTATCGTTTTATTCGTGTTATTCACTATGCCGCGACCCAGAATATATTATATAACCTCTCACAATGAAGTCGTAGCTAGTTTAAATTAAAAGATTTTAACCACCGCCATTTTGAAAAAAAGAAGCAAACTAAATGATACTTTGAGAATATTTTTTTTGGCCATTAAATATGTTTGCAAAGTTTGGTTTCTGTATCTTAAATAATTATTGATGTATAACGTGTTTGTATAAAATATAAAATGGCGGTTAGCAGCTAAATGAAGAACTTTTTGACGTACGTTTATAGGATTTTTTTTGTTTATTTTGATGAGTACTATCAGCCCTCGAAGTTTGTCCCCGACTTTAATGAACACACTGTATATGTATTCAGATTTTCTAACTTGTTACAACATTTTTAAATCTTAAATTCTGGTCAGTTTATGTTCAGAAAAGGTTTGTCTAAGATTAATGCTATAACCAAACTCGACAAAACTGTTTTTAGCGAATTTCCCATAGGGAAGAAGCTATTACCGTAGGTCTCATGGCGAGACTTAAGCCCGGGACCATGTTATTTTTTCTTCTTTAGGTGCCCAGAGTCCAAAAACAATAGTCGTTAAAATAGTTACATATATATATATATATATTTGTCTGTGAACACGATAACTCTCGTAAAAATGGTCCGATCGAGACCAAATTTGGTAGGGAAAAGAGAGAAATGCTCGGACGAGTTCGTAAACCAGACATATCGGTCAATGGGAACGGATAGTTTGGGCCCCCCCAATTTAAATAAAGGGTTTCGTACCCCAAAATGGAGTTTTTTGCGTTTTTCACATGTAATTTTTAAAAATTTCTAATTGTATCTTTCACTATTAGAATCAGCTTACTGCACAATTAAGTTTCTTAAAGTTTTTCTCTATCTCCAACGGTTACCGAGATATTAAAAAATCTAAACACAGTACGTTGTATTGTGGGGCTCCAATGTTAATCTTATGGAGGATAGGGAAAAATTAATATTTCCCATATTAATCAATATTTTTGGATAAAACTTGATATTTACCTTCATGTTGTTGATACCCACCCGTTTATGCTTAAAAATCATAGTTTATGTGTTTATCATGGCAGCAAACCTGCATACTCTTTTCCGATGTTAATCATATGGAGAATAGCCAAACTTCTTTATTTATAGACAGATGATGATAAAAGTTGGTATAAATGTTAAAAATAAAAATTGTTTATGGTAGAAATGCCTACTTTCAGTGTTCCTCACAACAGTGAACCTGCACACTCTTTCCCATGTTAATCTTATGGAGAATAGGTAAATAATTCTCATGTTTATTGACAGATTTTTATAAAACTGGCATATTATTATTATATTATTGATTGGGAAATTTGCTGCGACGGGGGTATTTATTTATTATAGGAACAAGATAGCATATTTTTAGCCTTTTTTGAGCTCTCAAAAGCTGGCTTTATAAATCATAAGACACTTTTTCACCAATTTAGTATATATGAAACCCTGACCTAATGTACTTATATTATGCAGTATAAATTAAATTAATTACACCAGAGTCCTGGTAATCCAAATGTCCGGCTAATCCGAACAACCTGATAGGGAAAAAGGTTACTGAGTTTAAATTAAAAACGAAACCGTTAAATCTCAATTATAACATTTTAAACTACAGCACGGTTACACTAATTTTACATTAATACGTGCACATTGTTAATAATTTATAATAACTTACTTTTTGGAACATAAGAATTAAATTATAGTCTTTTGACGTAACAAATAAATCCTGGTAGCCAAGTTGCGCCATCGTCTCATAACATAAACATCAAGCATTCAGATGTAGTAGTACACTGTTGCTCGGGATAGCGTAGGGCTATGTCTAGCTACACAGTAGATTTGATCACAATAGATTTGATTCTCATGGTCTGACTCTTTATCATCGCTTTTCAGTGAAGTACTTTTCAAACATTTGAGTTCCAGCAATGACTGTGATCGCGTAAAAAGTAGACCTACAGGCGGCACTGTTTTATCATTGTTCATTTTTATGTGTCAATGTGTGACGAGTACATAACGGATAGAACGTCTCTGCAGGCACACTTGATGCCATTCAGGCAAAACATGTTGTGGACAAACCTATATGTGAACTTTGATACGACGTAAGTTAATTGCTCTAAATACCCCAATCAGGTCTGAAATAATGGACTTTAATAGTATTTTTAATGAACTTTATTCTGCACTTCTGGGTAATCCGAACAACTCAGTAATCCAAACAGGGCTAGATCCCAATTAGTACGGATTACTGAGGCTCTGGTGTAAATCAAATAAATTAAATTAATTTTTTACAGTTCAAACTACGAGGCAGTTAAATAAGTTGTCAGAGACTGTAACCAAAAACAAAAAAAAAAACATTTTAGTTTGGATGACATTTATGGGCTGAGTTTAATGGCTGATAACAGTCCAGGATTTTACTTGTCTAACAGTCTCCTTGTGAAAGGTAACCACGAGCTGGCCTTTCCTCACCTGCTGGCTGCGGTGACCTCGAACGATCCTCTAACCGTCAACAGTCACTTCTACTTCCACTTGGGTGACATCCTCCAGCGCAAAGGGGACAACAACAAGGCTCTGGAGGTGAGTTGTAATTTCACGTATTTTTAGCTAGCCTTCTGGCAGACAATCTCAAGGTTCTTTCCATGATTCTGTAAAATCTGTTTTACCATACCATTGTTGACAATTCCTGGAGTCTCAACTTCAACTAGAAACTGGTGAAGTTTCTCTGGAACATTCTCCGACTTACATAATTCACTGTCTAATTTCAACTTTACTCCAAGCTCTCGTTCAATTACACTCTTTACATGATGCTTATTTAGGTATCTCACTCCTTAGTATTCCCTATAAAGTTTTGTCTAAAATAGTATTAAACGGGATTGAAGAGTATTCAAGTGAAATCATTCAAGAACATCAGGCAGGTTTTATGAAAGGCAGGTCCACAACAAATCAAATATTTATTCTTAAAGAAAGTATATCTAAATACTGGGAGTTTGATAAGGAATTTTTGCCATATTTATTGATTTCCAAAAAGCATATGACAGTATAAATAGAGAGTTTGTGGAAAAAGATGGACAAGTTTGGAATCCCAAGAAAATTGATAAACCTTGCTAAATTAAGTATTGCAGATTCCACATGCTCAGTACGAGTAAATAGACATATTTCTGACCCCTTTAGAGTAAATTCAGGTGTAAGACAGGGTGATGGGCTTTCCCCAATCCTGTTCAACATAGCAGTAGAAGAGGCTCTACAAAAATTAGGAAGTATGGATGAGGGCATATCTATTGGAAACAGAATAAATACACTAGCACTTGCTGACGATGTTGTAATTTTTGCTGAAAATTTAGATGCTTTAAGTAAGTTAACAAAATTGTTCATAAAAGAAACAGGACAACTAGGCCTGAAAATAAATGACTCAAAAACCAAATTTATACATTTCACAAGAAACCCTCATAATACAGTCCAAGGCCCGTTTAAAATAGATGATCATGAATTTGAAAAAAAAATTCTTTTAAGTATTTGTTGTTATCTCCAGAGAAAACAAGGAAGAAACAGAAATACAAAATAGACTAAACCTTGCAAACAGATGTTTCTATTCATACAATAAACTCTTTTCTTCAAAATTACATTCCCGAAAAACCAAAATAAGATTATACAAAACCATAATTAGTCCAATATTACTCTATGGAGCAGAAACATGGAAATTAAACAAAAAGGAGGAAAGAAAATTGATCGTATTTGAAAATAAAATTCTTAGAAAAATTTATGGGCCAACTTTTGACGACGGAGAGTGGAGGAAACGACACAACAGAGAATTAAGAGATTTGTATAAAGATCCAGATGTAGTTTGCGAGTATAAATGTAGAAGGATTAGATGGGCTGGGCACGTTCTTAGGAGGAGTGAAGACAACAACCTAAAACAAGTTGTAATAAGGAATCCTGAAGGAAGAAGGCCAAGACAAAAATGGTGGAATCAGGTGAAGGGAGATCTGGAGCGGATAGGAGCAGCAGAAGAAGATGCAGAAGACCAATAATTATTATCCCTCTTAAACTTGTAGCTGTTTTGGAGAAAGATTATAAAATTAGCCTATAGCAAGATATTTTAAGAGGTGATTTAATGGAAATAAATAACTGCTATGATTACTAAGCCAAATCCCCGAATAATAAGATTATGTTCTAGTTATAATGTAATCGCCCAGTAACCTGTACTAAATTCTTCTGGAAATTATAATTACTGATACTTCTTCACCTGCTTTAAGTGTTAAAATAATTCAGGAGGACTTTTCAAACTATTTTTCCAGGGTTTAAGGATTATATTTTAATCTGTGACAAAAAAAGTTTTGTTTGAAAGTCTTTTGATATTTCAGGTATACAAGAAAGGAGTTGAGAAAGGCATGTTCCGCTCAGAGTATCAGCGTTCATTGTACAATGTGGAGAGACTGAAGGCAAAGCCCTGGTGGACAGTAGACCAGACTACTTATGGTTCCTTCTTTAGGTCAGTCAGATTTGTTTTGGATCTAAAAATTGATCTTAAATGATGATTGGAATGTGTATGGTAATTAACAAGACCAACGTAGACTTAAAAAATGGGTTTCTTCTGAATTTTGTCCACACTATTGCGTGAACAGTTTTAAGCTATCCTATTAATAAAATGTTTCTTAATTGATTAATTTTAAATAAACATCAATCAGTTACCTCTGAAATAATCAAAGGTTCATTTTCAGATTTTTTAAATTACATTACTTATTAATTTTTAGAAGGACCCTATTAACAGGGGAATTTTCTTAATCTGATCAGCCAGATAAGCCTTAAGCTCATAATGGATTTATACTTTATTTACTGTGTGTATTATATCGTACTGTACTAAATTTTTTTATTTGTAAACAAGTCTATATATATACAACTTGAAACAAATGTTGATTTTCCGTAAAGGATGTGTCATTCTCATTATATACTTTTATCTTTATCATGTACAATTTCATCTTCATATTAAGGTTATTTAAATTAAATCAAACAACTTACTTAAGAGCCCCAATAAGTCCAATTAATGTAGTTAAAACCTAATTTTTGGATTAGTTGTAAATACAGTTTATGTCCTAATTAAAACAATGTCCTGCAACTTGTTCTTTACAGGAAACTGGAGTCCAACTGGAAGGTGATCCGAGATGAAGGTTTGAAGGCTTACAGTGAGAGGAAAGGGTTTCTGGACGAAGCTGAAAGTCTACGAGATGTAGGTGATTGGAAGCAATTTGAACTTTACGCTCGTGGTAAGTAATCCAAGTTGATACTTATCTGTTAATCCTTTCAGGAGGAATTCAGCTGCTTAGAACAACCCTGATAGAATTTACTCATTTTATGTGTACATTATCTTGAGTTTTTTTACCTTGCTCATGTGTAATTTTTTTTTATTTTCAATTTTCGTACAGTTGAGCATCCCCATCAGTTTACTCCGAAATTACTATTATGTTACATGGGTCAGCATGGGGTACAAAACAATGAAGATGTAACATATTAGGTTAGGTTTATTCTTTTGGCTGTCCAAAGCGAACAGCTAAGGTTTCACATTGTCCACACCATTTGTACTGAACACAAAGTCTGATATTAAATGGGTTAAGAATGGTTTTTCTTCTCCACGGAGGAGTTTTAGTTCCTATAAAGTAGATTTGCTCGTACTGCTCAATGTATGTGATTATGTCGATCCGACACACATATGAAACATATGATTTTGTCTGCCTGCTCAGGTCAGAAGTTCACGGCCAACTGCCGCAAGACACCGGTAACGTGCGGACTAGTGGAGGAGGCTCCTGCCGCACGCACGTGTCGCCGTGGCCAGATCAAGTTCAGTATGATGAAGGGCGGTACACATGTGTGGCCGCATTGTGGTCCCACCAACTGCAGACTGCGTGCTCACCTTGGCCTGGTGGTTCCACCGGGGACAGGCATCCGTGTCGCTACCGAGACTAAGTGAGTTGCAATCCACTACTAGAGATAATCATTACAAATAGTTATTTCAACCAACACGTTTGAATTTTTCATTTTCAATTGATTATAAGTTTATGTTTCAGGATGTTAAATATTGTTGTAACAGCTTAAGATGGTGATAATAACGTGGACAGCTAAAATCCTAGAACCTAAACTGACCCAGAGAACCTGGAATTTGTTAGTTACTCCTTAGCTAACCTAACTTCCGTTGACCTCTTCATTGGTTCTTTTTCACTCAACAGATCTTGGGAAGAAGGCAAGGTGATGGTGTTTGATGACAGCTTTGAGCACGAGGTATGGCACAACGGAACATCTGCCCGTTTGATCCTCATAGTCGATGTTTGGCACCCAGAGCTGACAACTACTGAGAGAGCTACACTAAATGCCATCTAGCATAGTCGGTAATTTTTTAGTTAATTCAATATTGTTGAATCTTATTATTTATTATTGTACAAATTATTATAATACTCATTACATTATAGTTAAAAATATTCATACCAAAAACTAACCAAATAATAGATGTACTTAAGATTTCTATTCAGAATACTCTAGCGATAAATGACTATTGTACTTCACTTTTTAAACTCATTATAGTTTAATTTCTTGATATTTTTCTCATCGGGGATTTTTCCTAGATATACTCCTAGTGCCTTTCTTTACCCTCTGTTTCTTTGTCAATAGAATCCCTCTCTGTATCTCTTATTGTGTATGCCTCTTGTCATTATATTTATTTTGTTGTCCCTTTTTGTAATAAAACGATTTTGAATTGTTGATAATTTTTATATCCTTCTGTCAAACCACATTTTACTTGAGTATCAAGCCAATTTCATTCTTATATACTGTATCTACAGTTTTTTATGGGTGTAATCTTCTATAATATTATAAAGAAGAGGTGGTTTCTGTATGTTTGTGGGTTTGTTGTGGCAAGTGAATGCGAAAAATACTGAACCGACCGGTTTGAAATTTTAGGCAAAGGTAGATCTTAAACTCATGCAACACATAGGCATACTCATTTCCTTAAAATCCTCTCGGGCTATGCCCTGTGAACGTCCTAAATTTCAATGTTTACATTTTCTAATGACAACATCCGTTTGCACTATATTTTGACAGTTCGGGAAGAAGAAGAAATAAAGTTGATTTTTCAGATAAACTGCTGGATCGAAATTAGTGAATTATTTGAAATAGCGGAATGGTAGATTTTAAGTTTTTTTCCGACGACTGTTTCTATTACATTAATCCTTATCCTCTCCCAATATTTGACAGATGTTACTTTGAAATGTTGTAGACACTCCTGTTTTGTCATTTTGTAAACAATGAAGAATTAATTAACAATACCTTAAATGTATCAGTAGAGCCTACACCTTTCAGCCTTTTTAGCCCGTGCGAAGAACAGGTACTTTGGCTAGTAATTACATAAATTAGAGTACTCCCAAGTTGAAATGAGGATGAAAACATTACAAGAATATATTTATTTATTTATCTCTAAAAATACAAATTGACTTATGATAAAATGACATGGATATATAGACAAGATGAGATTTTAAAAACTTGAAAAAAATCATTAAAATTATAATTCTGAATATATTACTTAAAACTATATACAATTCGGTAACAATCCTCAAAACCTTTTTGTTTAGTTTTAGAGTAATTATTGTGCAGCCTTATATAATAACATTCGATAACAAAAATTAACAATAAAGGACGTGTTAGTAGCCGAGAGGGTTCTTCTGCACAAAGCCCCCGTTATCACAGATGTTCTTGGCGATAGTACCCATCTTGCTGTACAGATCCTTATGGGAGGGGGAAGTGAGTGCACCAAGGTTTTGAGCTACTCTCTGGGAGGCCTGAAACCACAATAATTTATTATAATGTAATTTTTATAATAAGTTTTTATGTTTATGAAGTTGTATCCTGATAATTTTAAAAGGATTATGCTCATAAAAACAACCCTTAGTCCTAGGCCCTGATTTGGATTTTGATAAACCAGACATTACTATTCTATAATACTATAATTGACATATAGCATGGATCAGTTTATCGTAAACAAAAACAACTTCCAAAAGGTATTGAATAATGAAAATAAGTTTCATAACTGTGAGTGCTCTTGTTTTCACATGAAAGTGTAACAAAAACCAGTGTTACAGATGGACACAAATTGAGATAAGACCCATTTCAGCTTTTTGGGGTTCTAAAACATATAAATAACAAAAAAACATAATCCTAAGTAATGTTCAGGCAATGTGTTGTGAACGTGAGTGAGTAGTGTAGCCTACCTCTGTGCACCAGGCCTGTGTGAGGAGTAGCTCGTGTTGTGCCGATGGCAGGCCCAAGGTAAGTGCCCTTGTGGCCCGGGACATCACTATGGCCATGGTGTAGGTATCGATGGCTGCACTCGCCAGCCTGTTAAGCAGGAACTGCTCGTCCACAATGCTGCGTCCGTACTTAATCAACAACTTCTCCACTGACTCACCGAACAGCAGAATGTTCTGGAAAAAAAGAGAGTATTATTGTGTTTTTTATCGAGATCAGCAATCATAACAGGATTTTAAGTATAAAAATAGGTCTTATTAGTAAATTGTAGTTTTCTCAACTGATATTTATCACTGTATAACAACAAGCAACTCACGTTCATCTAGCAGGGGCTTAACCAGCTTGAGTTTGACCGGGGTCATAAAAGCATATTTTATATTTACTATTTTACTATATTAACACGTTCCCTGCGGACCACTCGGATCCGAGGGGTACTGGTTCCGGCACGCGGAGTGGACTACTCGGATCTGAGTGGTGACAGTTAGGTTAAAATCAAGATGGTTGATCTGGCGATGTAGATTGTGCTGCCACCTGTTGCTATCTGAGAGAACTACAACCAGCTTTGATAAAACACAGTATATATTTCTGTATGGGTCACTTGGAATTTTCCTATTACTTGATTTTAAACTACACTAGCCGCTCTGCACGAGGAACGGGGGTTTTGGGCGCTGCAGTGAATGTCTCATTAATAAAACTAAGTTGATTTGAGTTTTGGAGTCACATCTATTAACTTTACATGCTTACATACTTAACATGTTATGCAGAACACCCACAAAAATCTCTGAGCCAGATCTAAGCTTAGATCTTATACATGTTTCTTATAATGTTCCTTCTTATTATTAAAATGGTGCAAATTTGACAATTTTACGTGCCAAAACAATATAAAGTTATGAGCGTGCAGTTAACTGTAGTAAAACAGTCCTTATTGATCAAAAACCATTCTAACACTTATCAAAAGGATTGATGGTAAGTGGTTAAATTTTATCATTATTAAGTACATATTTTAGAAATAACATGAAATGTAAATTATGCTTACATCATATATACCCTTTATAACACCTGAAATTAAAACAAAATTATTTATAATATTTAATTTATAAGAAATAAAAGCCCTATTGAGCCCTATACAAAATAGTTTTTACTGTTTATACTATAGCTTAGTTCTTTGTGATTCAAATGGTGCATATTTTATTGTTCTACTTAAACATAAAAAGTTACAACTATTTTTTTAGTGAAATAATGGCTGGCACTGAAAGGGTTGATTTATTTGCTATCCAAGGATCCTATCCCGCCGATTACACCAGATAATCCTAGGTTCTCTGGATACAAATAAGCTTACACAATTAGTAACTAAGGCAAGACAGTGTTCAGTGAACACAATACTGTGACTTGTTCAACCTTGGCCAGGAGAGTGGCGTGAGTCTTGAGCTGTGGGTCTACGTGGTGTTCCAACTGCGGCACAGAGCCGAGCCCCACAGAACGCAGACCTCGTTTGGTCACCTCCTCCAGGATCAGAGTCATGTGGGCGGCCGGATGCTTAAATGCGTTTTGAACCTCCCGAAGGTGGCTTCCTGCATACTGGATACCTGCCGGAGATTACTATTCATGTCAGTTTGAATGTAATTAGTAGTTTTCAAGTTTATTTCTCATTTATTGTAGTAAGTAATTATTATTATTTCAGTAGGTAACCTCTTACTAAGGTGAAATTAAAAAGCTATCAGTCGTTCAATCGTTATTAATAAACAGGGAAAACTTAAGATAAAATATCTCAGAAATGACCTCTAGAGTTCATGATTACCTATTTATGATATTTACACTATTGTTTATAAATGAGCCTAATTTTTACATGTCCATATTTTCCTGTAATCCTTTTATGATATTGATCTGCTATTCCTTTCAACAAAGCAACTAAACAAGACTCAATTATTAATTAAATTTACTTTTCCTGATTAAGAGACAAAAAATATCTCTGAAAAATTGCATCATATAATCAAAAATTTACCTGTAAGAGCGACAAATAGCCTAAGGATGTCATTGGTTCCCTCAAATATCCTGAAAATACGCAAGTCTCTCATGACCCTCTCAAGACCACAGTCCTTCATGAAGCCCATTCCACCAAGGATCTGGATGGCTTCGTCTGTGACAAACCATGCCGCTTCTGATGCAAATACCTATATCACACAAACAAATAAAATAAACTTGTCCAAAAAAAACTTAACACTCTTTAATAGGACAAAATATTCACAAACCAAAATAAATTACGGAAAAATTGTTCAAAATCATGCCTATGCAGAAACTATTTTCAATTTAACTAACCCAGTTATGTTTCACCAACTTACAAACATTAACTTCTAACACACTGCCCACATAAATTTACTCTATAGTTACATTTTAACCACAAATTAGGTGAAAGAAAAATGAGGTGAAGTAGAACCTCATAATGGTGTATCAGTTCTTGAAAAATTCTAATTCAATCACAGCTACTGGATCAGTAGCTCTTTAACATAATGTATGAACACTTAACACCTTGAGTGCTAAGCCTAAAACTTCCATAGAGTGCTAAACCGTCATTTGACAGGTTTAAAAATAAATTTTTTGGCTGTAATTTCATACTAATTTACTGTGATTGTGAATGAACGAAATTCTTAGGAGTGTTATGTATTATGTTCGCATTAGCGAACATAAAACATTTATAGTTAAAAAATATTTATATATAATTATATTATAATTTATAGTCTAAAAGTGAGTACGAAATGCAATGTTTTGATGCGTCACGGCCAGCTGTTTGCCGTAGACAACGACAAAACGAAACAGAATGGCCATTTGTTATGCTTACTTTGTAGGTTAGAGTTATTATTATAGGGTTTTAAATTAGTAAACATGCTACTACAGTTTCCATGGATACCGTTGTTGATTCCCTCAACTAATTTTGTTAGCTTTTTTTGAAAGTTATAAACAGTAAAAGTGAAAATAAAGGTTTTTATTTTTTCACAAACAGTACTTTTTCCTATAAAAGTGCAAAGTAAAAAAGTTTTTTGTAGCCTCAATGTATTATATACCAAATTAAAGAAGATATTTGACTCTTCAAATATCTTCTTATCTCTATCTTTTTCTACCTGCAGACAACCAACACCAATTTAACGACCTGGGAACTAAATTGGCACTAAAATCATATAGAATGTGTTATTACAATTTTGATATACAGTAGTATTATAAAACAGTTTCTAATAATTTATAAAATGTTTTATGATACTGATGTATTTGAATAAAACTTAAAAGCAGGGGTGTGTGAACATAGAATTTATAGATCAAGCTGAGCTGACATGAGCTTTTTGTAGAATTTTCGAGCTTGAGTTTTTTTAAATCATCGATAAATTCTCCTCCTTAAAAACTTCCATTTTAAAATTTGAGAGTATGAATATTAGGGTATTAATACCAGTTTCCTTGGCTGATGTATAAACGAATGAATGTGTAAGCAGAATTATTCTAAGCGATGGCAAAAATCAAGTTTGTTTTCACTTTGTATTAAAAGCTAAAAAAAAAACTCCTTTGCCACCACACCTTCCATGACACCTTTGCCTTTGCACACCCTACATAAAATCTAATAAGCCAAAACAGTGTACCACTCAGGACTCGTAGCCCACCTTTGAGATGGCAGCCTCGAGGTGGTAGTCGATGGAGCCACTGTCCATATTGGCGCTGAGCATATACGCCACGCTTTCCGTCACGTAGTGCAACATAGCCATGCGTGCCAGCTTCTCCTGGATGGCACCGAACGAATCAATGCGTCTGCCAAACTGTACACGAGTGGTAGCATGATCCACTGCCTTCTTGGTGACAGCTCGCATCGTTCCTGACAACGCTGCTGCCATTCCGAACCTACCGTTGTTTAAGATGTTCATCGCCACCTGAATAGGGAACACAGTCAGTTAAAGAGAACCACACAATAGATAGCTGACATGTAAATTATATTAGGAGGAGTATAATTTGTATAGAGGTCAAATATTTAGTACAGGCAAACACGAAAATATTTTTATTACTAAATGACTACTAAATGATCTTGTAGCCATTTCTTGTGAAGAAATGGCTACAAGATCGACCTTTCTACACCCTGAATGAGTTTTTTGCCTGGAATCATTTTTAAACATAGACCCATGATGTAATCTATTATTGTGACACTATACTCGTCTTGATGATGATGTAATAAAGATATTTTTGATTTGATTTGATTTGATTTGAATGACAAATTGTGAAGTATTTTAAAGTTTCGAACAGTAAATTATACAATTTACTTCTTGTGTGTTGTATCATTATGTTCAACAATATATGTTAGAAAACAAAATAGTTGTAGTTTTACCTTGAACCCTTGACCAACCCCTCCCAGCACATTCTCAGCCGGGATCTTGCAGTCCTCAAAGTAAACCTCGGCTGTGTTGGAGGCCTTGATTCCCATCTTCTTCTCGGGAGGTCCATTTGTAACACCTCCGAAACCTCGCTCCACAATGAAAGCTGTTACCTTGTCCACTTCCTTACCTAAAGTTAAATGATCACTCACTATAAAAACATTCAAACTGACAAATCATCAGGTTTAAAAGAACAAAATCATAACCAAATTGTTTTAACATTTAAAATAATGTATCTACTGAGATTACAGAATCTTTAATTGAAAAATTAGTCATTACCTGTCTTTTCATCCTTAACTGGAGTCTGGGCGAAGACAGTCATTATCTCAGCAAATCCTCCGTTACTAATCCAAATCTTGCTTCCATTCAAAGTGTAATATTTGCCATCTGGAGATGGAACTGCTCTTGTTCTGCAACAGTGAACTTTAAATTATCTTTTTAATAACTAAATATCTATTTTACTTATAAGGGGTAAGATAACTTCAATTCCATCATAAATGATTTTTCATTTGACAATAATCGATATCTTAAACCACAAAAAAAATATATATACTGTATTGAATTTGCTTTTAAATTCCATCGCAACTAAGTTTTCACTGATATAATTAAATATTAGCAATAATGAGTTAATTATAGCATTTTCTTAATAGTTTACCAACAATTATAATTAGTACAGTGAAATCCTGATTAACAGTAATAATGACTGGCTAGTTAACTACAAATAATAAAAAACACAATTGAAATAAAGGCATCAAATAAAAGAATATAACATTCATCATTAACACTAAAATATAGCTGATATAATAAGTATCCCAACATCTGAGAGGTATTTGATTGTTGCAATTATAAGCATAGTAAAATTCAATAGTACAGTGGAACCCCTCAAATCCGAACTAATTGGGGCTGAAGCCTGGTCAGATTTCCCGGGAAATAATACTACGCACTTCGTCACTGTATTCACAGTAAGCGATGGAGACGTAGTGATTGGGGTTATACAAGCTGGGTGAATTAGAGTTCGAAAGGGCAGTGACCTTAGCGGGTGGATGTAAGTCCCGTGAGTTGTCATTGTTGCTAGGCGAGCGTGTACTAAAAATAAATCACTCTCCCCTTACCCGCACTCCTACTAGGATATGTATTGTATATGTACGTATCGCGTCTGTCTACTGTCTAGTGAACGTTTACCTGCTGATTAGTGCATATCGCTAACAGCTGAACGACGTGATGTTCATGCGACGCTGCCTTGGAATTGCTTCCACGTGAAGATTTTCTTCACTTTGACAGTTAAAGATAACAGACTTTATGTGAAAAACTTAAATTAAACTAAATTAACTTACATTAACTTAAATTAATTAAATGTGACTAAATCTATTTTTTTATAATTTTAAGCTATTTCAACTTTTTGTTTTCCCGAGAAAGTGTTTGGTTTTGCTGGGATTTCGGATTTGAGGGGTTCCACTGTATTAGGGTAGGCAAAAAGTTTAAACACTCTTGAGAATACTCAGAATACAACACGTTAACAAGTTGAGTGTGCCGGGCGGATATATCCTCCTCCGCGGTGACGGCACCACTGCCGTGGGGCGGGAAATGTCGTCCTTGAGCGATGTCAACAACCCAGCTTCAGTGTGAGCTCAGCCTCGTACTGAGAATGTTTATTTCTACAAATTTTGGCACGCTTCGTTTCCATTGTGACTATTCCATGCTTTGATGATGCTTTTGTGTTTTTTGCTTCGTGCTTAATGATGTCGCACTTTAGTAATAAACGCTAAACGCAAATTCAGCACTGAACATGTTAAAACACTGGTTATTTACTATAATCAAAAGATTATGGAACAACATAAGAATGTTGATACTTATACCAAATAATAGAATTAATATATTTGGATCATGTATTTTTTAAAGTTTGCAATGAATGGAATACGTAACTCTGAAAATAGAAGATACAAGAGTGTAGAATTTAGATTAAAGTTAGTGCAAATAATAGAATTAATATATTTGGATCATGTATTTTTTAAAGTTTGCAATGAATGGAATACGTAACTCTGAAAATAGAAGATACGAGAGTGTAGACTTTAGATTAAAGTTAGTGCAATTTTAAATGATACAAATATGAAACAAGTAATCACAAAAAGAAGAATACAAAGTATTATTAAACTAAAAATATAAAGAATTGATATGAGATAAATACCATATTTAAGATTTATAAAAAACGCAAAAGAAGATTTATAAAGAGACTAAAAGACTCTCATTAGTTGTTATTTTGACTGAGTGAGAAAGTAAAATTCCAAAATAGCACCTCACATACATTCTGTGTATTTATTTCAGTACAGCCATTCTGAGATGAATTTGAATAGTTTCTTAACTCATCTAGAAAAAATACTCAAGAAGGGCCATACTGAGCCAAGAAAGGGAAAGATAGGACGTATCCTACGTAGCTGAACACCACTAGCTTTGATTAAACAATTGTTATTAAGTATAACTTTCTAAACATGAAATAACATTTCAGCTTTACTACTTATTTTTATTCATACATTTAAATAGTTAATCAATTAAATAACAGAAAAAGAATTGCATTTAACTGCATTTTATGATCCCTACAAATTCACTACCCAGTTAAACTGCTCCTGGTTCAAACGTTCACTGCCTGGGGGTGGGGGGATTCAGATCCGCCGTGATGGCACCGCTGGCTTGGGGGGGGAATATTGTAGTTGAGCGATGTAAACTACCTGGCTTCAGTGTGAGCTCAGTCTGATACTGAGAACGTTGATCTATTTGCCACATTTTATGTGTGATCTGCTCTAAATTTTAGCTAACTTTGTCTCCGTGGTGGCCACTCCGTGCTTTAATGATGCTTTCGTGTTTTTGCTTCGTGCTCGACGGTACACTTTAGCAATACACGCTAAATAAAAAACGCACAGAACGTATTAATCGTGGGATGATGGTGATTTATATTTATTTACAAACTTGTACCTAAATAATTTTTCTTTTCATAAAATCTACAAACTTGATAGATCCTGCATCACTTCCAGAAGAGGGCTCAGTCAAACAAAATGCAGCCAGTTCCTTTCCAGTCGAGACTCGTGGTAAGTATTTCTTCTTCTGTTCTGGATTTCCAAACAGTAGAATACCCTAGAAAATTGTTATAATTTTATTCAAGGCATATTAGGAAACTATTAAAGTCGTAAAATAGCTGGGTATTTAAAACTTATGGTAAAAATAGCCAAAATGGGTATACTTGGGTATTTATAAATTTTAAATAAATAAATGAATAAATTCATAACTACACCATGCAATAATTTAATGCTGTGATTCAGAATATTTAATCTTTCCCAAGCTGTATTGCAGTTAGGTTTGGTTTGTATTTAGGTTGGGTCAGAACATTGTGAATCAATTCACTTAGATTTGTTTGTTTGGTGGGAATGTTAATCCATCTTATAGTTTTAGAAATGTAATTAAATATTCTGCGATCCAAAAATCCAATCCTTCACAACAAAAGCTGTTCAATTTCAGAACATAACGAATCAATCCACAGAAGAAGAACAAGAAACTGTACAAGAACAGCACCGTGGTAAAAAGGTTAGCATAACATACATTACTGTAGGCGGTGCGAAGTTTGCCGGATCAGCTGCTTTATGTTAGTTTATGTGTTTTAGAATATATTTAAGACAGTGTAACGGCCTTTACTTTACCTTAAAACCAATGGACTGGTGGGCTCCAAGTGTGATCCCAACACCCAAGTCATGTGCCCCCACGATCTCCACCAGTCGGGCGTATTGTGTGTTACACAGGCCCAGGCCACCAAGCTCGTTTGGCACTTGCAGAGCAAACGCACCCAACTCCCACAAACCCTCCATGGTTGCAGGGTCTACTTTTTCCATTGCATCATTTTTTGCTGCATCATTTTGTTCCTAGAATGAATTGATTGCATCAGAATAGCCATAATTAACAATGAGTATTCTAATAACTGAATGATGTAGACTTTTCAAATAACTGTTAAAACAGCCTGTTAATGAAGCAGGTGAAATTAGGCTACATCCTATCACTGAACCCTTAGAAAGATGTATTCACTAATTACATAAACTAAAAAAATTGATTTTTCAATACATAGGTAGTGAGATTTTTAAAATTACATTAGGCTTAAATTAAAGAAAATTTTAATTTTAAAATAAATACAGCACATCTGATCATGACAGTACAGGTCGAAACGGCCAAAAAGTCAGATATCGGGAGGAGAAAATTAAACACATTCCCTAGGAAGAAAAATAGCAATGCATCATTGTAATCAACCTTAAAATACCTTTATTACTTCAATTAAAACATGAAGACATGTATAATAACTGAAAAATAATAATAGGCCTATTTATACATACCAGTAATCAAAGAATAATTCTTTCATGTATTGTCACATTCAGCAACAACGGGAATGTGGGAAACGTGGATAAATAGATGGATGGAAAGGTTATCAGGAGGAGTCAGATATTGGGAGATTGGATGTAGGTGTGAGGTTATACTGTAAATAACAGTGGTTTTAGAAGCAGGTAAATTTACACCTAGAACTAGATTCAGGGATGGAAACAAGATAAATCCAAAGCAAAAATAACTGGAAAACCTTTTTGTCAATACCAATTTTGATGAACTGACAATTTTTTTTGTAATGTTTTGTTTGTCTCCTAACTCTAGCAGCATTTGTTCATTATGCTTTTACTTAATCTCTGTGATAGAAATCTCTTACAAAACGGCTTTAAATGATTGTCTGAAAAATCTTCTTTCAAGTGGCATACCTTTCTCAATGTTAGGGACTACTATTAAAGTAAATTTTAGTTAGAAATCTAAACAAAAAATATTCTTAACTAAAATTATTTGTTACCTCAAAGAATTTTGACACAGGATCAACCAACATTTTCAATGTCTCATTTTGCTCCTCAGTGAGAACCTCAGGGTAAGGAAAGACTTGAGAAGCTTGCAATGTGCCTCGAAATAAGTTCATTACAAAAGATTGAGACTCCTTTGCTACTTTTTTCTCGGGGTCCTTCTCCTTGACATCTTTCTGTTTTATGGCTGCAGATGGTGTTGCATAGTTTCTGTGAAGCATAACAAAAACATTAAAGGTTGACTTTTTCATCTTTATTTATATTTAGATAGGTTAAATGTAAATAATTTTAAATTTATGTATTTCATATCTACCACAGAACCTTCCAAATTATTCAACTAGGAAAGGATGTGCTGCTTTGATTCTGAATGTTGTGAAATTGTAAATGTAGGTAACATTGAACTATAGGCTTATGTATAGAGAAAATATATTAACATAAATTTCATCGTCTTGTGCTGTAAATATAGTACTGATGAAATTGTTTCTACTTAATATAAATAAATAAATGATATATCAATCATCGTTATCATATATGATATTTTAGAATTTTGTTGAAGCTTTTCACCACAAACAAAGATAGGCCTAATAAATATAATTTTTTACCATCCAGATATAAATTTTTCCAAAAGCTTTTTACAAGAATAGGTATCGGAAATGATGCATTAAGTTAATGCTGAAGCCATTAATGACTAAGAAAAAATAACCAATGGGACAAACAGCCATTTCCTACAGAATAACTTCATTGGAGCTACCGGTACTTCTAGGTAACTTCACTGTACAATAGGCTACCTATAGCCTATTCAGGGACAAATCTGCCTGTTTTTGTTGGCCACAAAAAGCCATCGATAACACACTAATTATGTGTTGTTAAGTGTACCTAATAATGTTTATGATGATCATTCAGTGATAGCAACACTGGTAGTCAAAAGAGAATTTTAAAGTTTAAATATTAGATGACTGAGCCATAGGAACGTATTCAACAATGCTTTTTTGAACAGCAAAAAAATTTTATGAGCTTTGACATGATTAACCTATTAATTTTTGTACGTTAAGACAAATAAAGGAAGTCTAAACTGTGTTAACAGTCTCTACTGTATTCAATGTGTTGGAGATTGATTTAGACCAATCACACCAGACATCAGAGACAAACGGAGACTGAGTGACATCTTGTTTCACTCAGTCTCCGTTTGAGCCTGAAGATGTCTGGTGTGACTGGACGAAATCTATCCCCAATTATAACACCTTATATATATATATAAAACTTTTGTATATGTTTACAATATAAGTGTAGCTAAATATATTACGTACCTTTAGAAGATGTGAGTTTTTACTACATTCTATTCAATGTGTTAACCCAAGTTAGTGTGTGTCAACTCTCAATACACTAAGAGGCACATGGCCTAAAATCTACCATCCTACAACCTTTCAGACTTTGACCATATAAAAATTTTTGACCTAGCCTAACTTTGGATGTGGGTCGAGTGATGACAAGGGGGGAGGTGGGGATGGATGTAACAACGGCATAGTCTGACGGGATCCAGTAAAGCAGAAGGGACTGAAAATAATTTTATGTGCAGTCATTTTTGCACCACACACCCTTTCTAGGGTTAAGAAGACAATACACACTATCCTTACAATTGATTATAAAACTAGTGAATTGTATACCAGTAGCTATTAAAATACAAGGTAAATAATGTGATGTGGTTTTCTCATTAGGGCGATGGTACTAACCAGGCCTAGTATAGTAATAACTGAACTTACCTTTGAACAAAATTATATCTGAAATATTGTTCCACTTTTGACTGTTCACGCAAGACTCGGCAAAGAGATGAACGAAACATTGTAATTTTAGACAGAAGGTGATATTGATAAAATGAATAATAATTGTTGCTTGTTATCTGGAAGTATTAATACCTGCTACCCTTACAGAACAGTCCATAAAATGTTATATGAAAAATAATTGACCTGACTTGAAATCAAGTAAAATTGTTACAAAATATAACCTTGCGAAATTCTTGATTACAATAAGGAAGCAGGAAGTTAATCAAGACTTTAACCCCTGGTCAAATTAGTTGATAACAAACAAATTACATAAAAACAACGGCACAGCTGACCATACATCTACGTGACAAACTTGTATTATAACCTGTTTTCTTATTGTCTGCGTTACTGCGTTGTGATTCAGAATAAAAAAAATGCTCAACGTCATCACAATAATAATTAATGTGATGACGTTGAGCATTTTTGGAAAATTATAATTAATTTTCGTTCGCTGTTTCTGACGCACAACAATAATTATTATTATTATGCTACGACTAAAATAATTGGGCTGTGTTTGTTTAAAAAAAGGCCAATTTAAATTGTATACTTTACATGGTAATACTTTCTTACTTCCTCCTTTCATACTTCCTTCTATTGCTTTTCCTTAGGAGTGGAGAAAATAAATTAATAAGACTATACATTCAAAATTAAGTTCTTAATTAATCTGGTTGGATTAATAACTATGGGGTTCCTTAATTTATTAGTCTAGTTGATTAATCCTTAATTTAGCGCATCTCAGATACTAGACTTTTTTCTTTACTTACTTTATTCTCAGTGTTTAGACTATTTTTGATGATGATTCATATTGAATTATCTTCGACATATACAGTTTCTAATTTCTGTTAAGAATAAAGATATTGACTCAACGGTCACACTATTTAAGTACTATTGGCTATTTATATTGTCAGTTTACCTATTGAGAAAATTTATTTGTAGTATGTACGTCACTTTATGACCGATAACAATTTGTGTATACAATCATAGATGAATCCGTTCCTCTCACATACAATTAGAAGAAAAAAATTACTTTAATATATTATTATAATTTATTTAACACATAAGTCCACATGTTTTGAGTGTGAGTAAACATTTTCAAAGCGCCTAAAATAGAAAATAACATTTTATTGATTTTCTTATATGTTAAATGTAATTTTGATTAAAAAAATTTACAATTTGTGGATACTGTCACTAGACGGAAACTGAGAAACATTATGCTTGGTAGTTGGTGTTGCAAAGTTAAACAGCTGAGATTGAGGAACACAGTTGATTTGGAGTAGTTCAGGTTATAAGTGGACTTACTTAACAATAAATTTCATAGTTTGTTTTGTTTATTACATTTTTTGTAATAATTTTGCCTTAATTATTTACTCTTGGGGTTATGCTAAAATAAAACAGTAAAATGTCGCATTTTTAAACATTGATGGGATTTAAAAAGTTTGGGCGAAGCTTTTAAAATGTAAATGTCTGTATACTCTGATGGCGAGTAAAGATAGAGTTGCATTCTCTAAACCAGTTGATGTGGAGGAAATAGATTACAATGAAATACAAATTCTGGAGGTAAATGTTTTAAACATTTGGCTCTTCACAACACAAAACTAAGTAATGCTTAGAAATTAAATGTTTTTGTATATTGAAAGTTTTTGAGGATGTATCAAGGTTCAGTATAGGCTATATAATTTTGTTGTAATTGTTAATGACAGTTAATTCTTGCTGTCATTATTAGTGTGTGCAGTAGTAGTTTCTAGAAAATATTGTAATTGAGTGTTGGCACTGTTCATGACTGGCACTGGTAACTACTATGATGGAAGTGAAAGATATGTTATTGGTTCTATTTGTCATGGAGAACATTTATACTAAATAATTTTGAGCTAGCCTGAAGTGCCACTTGTAAACAGTGCCATGTCTTACTTCTCCAAGTTATTATGATTTCTAATGTTTTATACCCATTTTAAAATATGGCTACTCATGCTAGTTTTATGGTAAAGATGAGTGTGTCAATGTGACTATATTATACCACATCCAAGTGATTTCTCCGAGGTTAGTATATTTCCAAATATAGTAAAGTCTGGATTAATGTGGTGGAGTTTCTAATCTGGATAGCCAAAAATCTGGATGATGTGAAACTATACCATTATAGACATCCACATCACATAGACATAGATCGTGAATAGTGCCTGCAATATTAGTCCTGCAGACTGCATATAACCTCTGTACAACAACGTAATTGTGATATATTGCAAGCATTTAACATGTTAAACATTTGGTTTTTAATTTTACTAAAAGTAGAAAAGTTATTATTAGTTTTAGTTAGGAAAAGAAACCCTACTGACGTTAAATCAACTTTCTTTGCTTTTACAACCACTTATGACCACAGATTCAGTTTGCACTTTTACCAAAAATAATTCCAAAACAAACAACCAGTGTACATCAACCTCACACACTCACACTTTGTTAGTTCAGTATTAAAATGTCAAACGGTGAACGCTCCTGCATGCGCCAAGTGCTTATAGTGCTCCTCTTGGAAACACCCCAATATACAGAGTGTGCGTTCATCATATTATGCATTCATCGTTAGTAACACTTGTCGCTTTTAGCAAGGTACTGTGGTTGAGTCTGAAATTTTGAAGAAGCTTGAGATAAAATTCACATCTTAATTATTATTTTTACATTTTTTCCACAACCCGGTTTGGATGATTCGGATCTAGATAAACCGTACTTTACTGTATCTAAATTACATATCAGTGTTAGCGAGAGATGATGGAAGGCTTATATGGGGTCCTCTCCTATTACCATGGCTGGTATTTTCTGTATATCTAAGTTAGGTTGGAGATAGTTTGCGTTTAAATTTCTATATAGGTAATCTCGTTATAAATGTTATTGTCGGAAATTTCGGTCATTAGAATATTAGGCTATTTCTTTTAAGTTGATATACTTAACTTAAAACCTAGTATTTTGGTGTAGTTAAAGCAAAATGTGTGTAGCAATTATAGGCAACTTTAAAATTTTATACTCTACCAAAGATGGTTAATGTCAGTTTCTTTAATTAAACAGGTTATTAATTTAATTATATCTGGACTAGTACGCCTAATCCAGTTGGTTTTAGGTCAACATATTTGGTCCAGTTATTGCACAAAATGGTAGCCTTTTAATAGAAGGATAAAATTTGGCCAAAATATTACAAAATAAAAGGCACATAACATGTAGCAATCAGGTAGCCTTAGATGCAATTGGCCATTGGGCTATTAATTAACAGTCCTGTCTAAGGAACGTGTCGCCTTAGTCAGTAACAAGAATACAAGATCACGCCACAATCATCTTACACTTATTTCTCATTCAAACTGATAAAAAAAATACCACCTACATAAGTGGGTCGCTATTTGAAGTGGTAATCTGATCAAAACTACATACGGTATTTCAATTAGGAGGTGGTACGAAATGATGTAATATTATAGTATCTGAAATAAAAAATAGACTTAATGAGAACTTAAATGTGTAAGAGGATAATAAATTCTTTGAACTATAATTAACAGTTTAAGTCCAGTTGTCAGTAGACTTATTTCAATTTTTCATTTTCTAGACAGTTGGAAAAGGTTCTTTTGGGGTGGTATGCAAAGGTCGGTGGAGAGGAGAGTATGTAGCAGTAAAGCATATTGAATCTGAAGCTGAAAGAAAAGCGTTTGCTGTTGAACTTCGGCAGTTATCACGTGTTTGTCATGCTAACATTGTCAAGCTACATGGGGCTTGCACAGTAGATCACTTCTGCCTTGTTATGGAATTTGCTGAAGGAGGATCTCTCTATAATGGTAAAATTAAAAATTGTTCTTGGCTTCATATTAACAGTATTAATTAAGTAATTTATAAAATAGTATTTATAAAGCACGGTAGCTAATAGTATTAATAAAGTATATCTAATATATAGTTTTCACATATGTATTAGCTATGTATTACTCTCTTAGCTAGATAGCTATTACATGAGTAATATTTTCTTTTATTTAGGCTATTTGTTTTTGCATAACATCAACCTGTGTTGTGTTTGTTCCTAGACCTAATATGATTATTAGTTTTGCAAGGTGATAATTCACTAGAATTTTTTCAAATATTAAAACTAATCTAAAGTGATACATTTTTGTAGCAGCAGTGGTGAGGCAAGGCATTTTTATAGTCATTGCATGATACCAAACCCTCGATTATGTTTAGCACTTAAAAAAAATCGATGAGGTTAGAAAATATAGACAGTAGACAATAGAAAATTCTCTTTTTATGCACTTTCATTAATAAATACAATGGCGTCATAATAAATAAATTAATCTTGTTTTACATGATTCATATATTCCAACAAATTCCTTGGTAGAGTAAATTGGTCATCAACTAGCCAGTCTCTGAGGTTCTTCTTCAAACTGTTTCCCGACATGTTCTTTAAGTCTTGCGGGAGTGAGTTGATGATTTTGCGGCTAATGTAGTAGGATTTTTTGCTGTACTTTGTTGTATGGTGAATGAGAAGATTGAAGTCTGCTACCCTTCTGGTGTGTATAAATGAAAATTCCCATTTCTAGGTAGGTCCAACTGTTTGGTGTATATGACAACTGCATGGATGAAAAGCCGTATGACTGTTAGTAGCTTTAGAGATGTAAAAGCCTCTTTGCAGCTATCTCTAGGACCAAGGCCAGAGAATGCCCTAACAGCTTTTTTCAGGAGCACAAGAATTTTACCAATGTTGTACTCAGATGGTTTCTCCCAAATAATTAAACCATATCTGATATGTGACTGTACTGCTTAGTATACTCTTTCTGTTTTAGCTATTTCAACACCTCCTATTGATTTCATTCTCTTCACTGCATATACTCCAGATGAAATTTTCTTAGCCAGATTGTGTATATGATCTGTCCAGGAGATTTTGCCATCAATTGTTAATCCCAATAGTTTTGATTTAATTTCAGTCGAAATATTGGGAATTTCTTGCATTTGTTCATGTCGTCTGCTAAAATTTATCTGTGTAGGGGTTTGGATCGATTTATAGCCAGTTTGTTTTGCAGGGAGTATTGAAGAGCTTTATCTATTGAAGAAGGGTTGTATCATCTGCATACATTATAGTTTGAACATGGCTGTCATTGATGAAACTGGGGAGATCATTTGTAAAGAGGATGAATAATAAGCGATTCAGGACTGATCCTTGTGGTATACCTCTGCTCACTGTAGATTGCTTAAATCTATATACACGGTTCCTCCTGATATCATTTTGTTGAGTTTCAACAATTATTTTACTCCATCCTTTCAAGTAGCTGGCCACCCAGTCTTTTGCCAAGCCTGCTATTCCTAGGGATGACAGTTTAGTCATGATGAGATCATGGCCTAGGCAGTCGAATGCTTTGCTATAATCTAATAAGACACCTAAGACATGTTTGTATTCCTCTAAACGATCTATTTTTGTTCTATGAGGTTTGTTAAGGCTGTTGTTGGGATCTCCCTTTAAGGAAGCCATGCTGATTTTTTACTAATAAGCTATATTGTCCAAGGTGGCTCAGCGTTCTTGTTAAAGCGATCTTCTCTATTATTTTTGCAAAGTTTTATATAAGTGATATGGGGCGATCTAGTTTTGTGGAAGGTCCTTTTTTGTGTTTTGTATATATCTTGGTTATTTTCAATACAAGGAAGAAAACTGTTCCAAACTGAAAGATTTATTTATTATACTTACTACTGGCATTGATAGTTGTTTGACACAGTGCTTTATTAGGAGGTGGACATTCTAACCCTCAATGAGACTAAATTAATCCCACAAATCCCCGCTCACATCCCAGGGATTTCCCTAATCAAGCGTGACCATCTCCCCCGCTCTGGTGGTCTGGCCATAGCCTATTGTTCCGACCTTGATGTCCGTCCTCCCCCCTCCCTGGTGACCCTCATATGCCCTCCATTCACCTCACCCTGACAACCCCCTATACTTCTATTAACCCTCAAGAGGGCACTTTCAGAATTCTCCTCCGCACGTTTAGTTTTTGTTAAAATAAACACCCAAATCAGGTATCGGCAACTGTGTCAGGCTCCGTACCTCACGCACCTCATTCCAGGAATTCCCCAAAACTATTTACAAGCCCCACACTCCTTTTGTTTCCTTGTGAGTTGCAATGCATTGAAGCGATGTCAGTTTGCGGAGGCTTTCTCTAAACGGAATACACATATAAACGTGTGTGTGAACCAAAATATAATTTTGTTTTTATGTAATTTATAATACTGTCATTTAATATATTTGTTATCCTCCTCCCAAGCCGGCTTTTATCCTGGAGTAAACATATACGACCAGCTTCTACGGGTCGTTAAATACCTCCAGAAAAAAAACTCCCTCCACAACCCCTCCCTCCTCGCCCTAAAGGATGTCCAAAAGGCTTTTGATACCGTATGGCACAATGGCCTTAAGGCAAAACTCCTTGACCTCCAGCTCCCCGCACCCGTTATAAGGTGGGTTTCCCACTTTATCGACAGGCGCACCGCCCAAGTCCGCTGCCGTGGCTCCCTCTCCTCCTTCACCGTGAACGCTGAGGTCTCCCAAGGTTCAACTATTAGTCCCCTTCTGTACATTCTTTATGTACGTGACCTTATTTTTGAAGTTGGCAGTCTTTTGCCTTCCATGTATGTGTTTTTATTCTGATATAAAAACAGGAGGGAGTATCATGTCCCTATATATAAGATTTAAAAATAGCAAAACTCACAATGATAGGGTGGCCTACCTGAGAGCTAAATCTCGGTATAAGAAGGCATTACAACAGGCAAAGAGAGACAACTATGATCATGCCATCAATTCAGCTGAAAATAAAGCTAAAGCTGCTTGGCAAATCATTAAAAAAGAATCCGGCCGTTGCCCATCCCACACTTCTGGACCTGATGCTTCTGAGTTCAGTGACTACCTGAACACTGTCATTGATGGTGTCCGTAGCAACATTGAACCCAGTGTGCGGGCTCCCTCGGATCTTCTGGAGTGTATTCAACGACTAACTCAGCCCTTCAAATGGCAACCTGTTCAGCCCAGTGATGTTTGTCTTTTAGTGCAAAGATGTAAACCATCTAAAAGCAGTGATCTTTATGGTGTGTCTAACTTTCTGCTGAAGAAAGTTATAAGTGAAATCTGTCTACCATTGAGCATGTGTATCAATGCAAGTTTCATTGAGGGATGTTTCCCGGCCAGTTTGAAAGTCTCTAAAGTTGTGCCTATTTATAAGAAGGGGTGTCATGATTCTGTGAGTAGCTACAGACCAATCTCTTTGGTCCACACTTTTAGTAAAGTCTTTGAATCAAGTATGAAAATTCAAATCACTAAATTCTTTGACGAAAATAATATTTTCACCAGTAGTCAATATGGCTTTAGGCAAGGAATGTCAACGATTGATGCAGTCGAGAGGCTGGTCAACTTTGTTTTGGCTAATTTTGAATCAGGTCTGCCGTCAGGTGCTTTACTTTGCGACCTATCAAAAGCCTTTGACTGTGTCGATCATGACATACTATTAAAAAAATTGGAATACTATGGAATAATTGGTGTTGAAAATTCTCTTTTTAAATCGTACCTCAGTAATCGGCATCAAAAAGTATTTTCTCAAAATTGTTTTTCTGAACTAACTGAGGTCAAATATGGGGTTCCACAGGGATCAGTCCTGGGCCCCTTATTGTTTATTGTCATGATCAATGATCTAAGGATGAATGTTGACTCTCTCTCAATTCTTTTTGCTGACGATGTAACGTTTTTTGGTTCTAATTCATCTCTTGACTTAGTCAAGAATGATTTTAATAGCATGTCTGTGCAAGCAAATGAATGGTACAAAGCTAATTTATTATTTATGAATGCTGAAAAGACCCAAAACATAGTATTTTCGTTGAATAATGCCTTAGTCGACCGCAATGAGCATGTGAAGCTTCTGGGAATCTATCTAGACACTAAGTTATCTTGGCATGTGCATGTTAATTTTGTGTGTAAGAAATTAAGTAGAATGGTATATTTATTAAAGAAATTAAGGATGCATGTCTCAAAAGAATATTTAAAAATGGTATATTTTAGTCTATTTCAAAGTGCTTTGTCTTATGGGGTTTTGTTGTGGGGAAATAGTGCTGAGACTAAGAGTGTTTTGATGATTCAAAAAAGGGCACTTAGAGTCATTAACTTTGCTGGTTTTAGAGAGCGCTGCAAGCCACTTTTTGTGCATGATAAAATATTAACCATAGTAAATCTGTATATATTTTATTGTTTACTGCATGTCAAGAAGAATTTTGCACGTTACACATTGCATATGCATGTTCATGGCCACAACACAAGGCATGCAAAGGCTATTGTAAGACCTTTCACTAGACTAAGCAAGATCTTAAACTCTTACGAGTGCATGGGAGTGAAATGTTTTAATGCGATTTCTGTTAAGGCACAGCATGTCACATATAACTGCTTTAAAAATGTTTTGCATGAATGGCTTGTTTTAAGACCCTTTTATGATATAAAGGAATTTTTTGACTGTGATAAAACCACTATGGTTTTTTAATGCATGTATATACTTATTTATCTTATTTTATTTTATTCAACTATTGTCTAGCACATGTAGCATGTCTTTTGATAGTATTGTTTGACATTTGCTTATTTTTGTATTATTGTTGCACTGAATTTACAGCCACATTTATTTATTGTAAGAGTATTTTGTATTTTGACGAGATCTATTACATCTATTGTATGTTTAACGATCAATAAATATATCTATCTATCTATCTATTGATCTTTATCGTTTGAAATAGCTGTTTCCTGTGTCCCAAAGAATGTTACTTCATATTTTGCTTGTTTTTCTGACCAGGATACATTGTCAATTATGGCAGACCAATAAGGAAAGCCTCTTACCTTACTAAATACTTTATCGAGTTTGGTTGCCATGTTGAGTTTAGTTTTTTTATAAAAATTAGTTTTCAAGAGATACAATATTGCTATTGTATGAGGAGATTGTCAAAATGTCTTATTTAACTCTAGAGACGTGGTAAAGTCGTAATTTAAGACACATTTATAAATTCAATAAGAAGTGGTAGTTGGAGGTATCTGTCGTCAATTTAGTGAACTTATCACCTTCGTGACCGTGTTGCCCTCTGGGGGCAAGCAACCGAACCTGCTCACGCAGTTCACTGAACTCTAGGGTATGTCTTATAGCGATGTAAGCGCTTTCTACTCTTATGCACTGATGGCTGGATTGGTTAGAGAGCTGCGCTGACAAGTGTAACGTTTTAGCCATTCGGAAGTGCTAGGGTTCGAATCCTGACCTTGAGCAATCCCAATTTGGCTTGCTAATGGGAAAGAGGGTGGCCCACCTTAAGTAATTGGTAGCCGACTTGGGAGGAAGTTGACGGCATTTGTAGGCTTAATTGGGATTGCAGTGGACACCTGTTTTGCTTTTGTGGTTAGTGGTTATAAGGGGGGTTATGTTTTTTTTTTGTTCATACTTAATATTTCAAGATGATATAAGTAATTATTTTTATGTTACAGTTAAAAGTAAAAACCTTACCACTTCTACGGTTAAAAATAAGACTGGTCATAAATTTGGTGTTCTGTTTTTTATCGAGGTTTGTCAGACTCCTCTTTGCTAACTGTAAATCAGTGTTTATAGTCAAATATTATATATACCTCATTTGATTATATACACTGATTTACAGCTAGCAAATATATATATATTTTTTTATATAAGTTACAGAACAAGACACAATGCGTATGAAATAATACAAAAGAAATCACGAAACAACAACCAAACTAATAAATACACAAGATCAGGAGTATATAAAATTAAATGTGATGATTGTAACAAATATTATATTGGACAAACCGGTAGAAATTTTCAAACAAGATTCAAAGAACATATACAAGCGCTAAAATCAAATAACAAAACAACACAAAAATCAGCATTCGCCGAACATATTCTTTCCACAAACCACAATTACACTAGTATGACACATAATATGACTATATTGAATTTCGAACAAAAAGGAAGAAAATTGGATACAAAAGAAGAATTCCAAATTTATACTCACTATCAAATTGACAAAAATAATATACTAAACACTTCACAAATTGAAACAAACAATCCAATATATGAAAAAATTATACAAGGAAGAAATAATACATGCTAACACACTCCACCAATTTGAATACAGTGAAAATTTAAATTATCATATGACATTTATTTACATTTATAAATTAAGATTATCAAATTAGGTTAAACATTTTTGTACTTCTTGAAGATGGGATGATTCCCGAAACATGTCGAAGAAATAATTAAAATGTTTACTAAGGGTACTCGGTTGACTTATTTAAAGATATATACATATATGTATGTATATATATATATATATATGTATATATAAATATATATATATATAAAAATATATATATATATACGTATATATAAATATATATGTATACATGCATGGTTTTAACAGTCAGTACATGGCATTTATTCTCCTACACCACAATGTTTTGAACGTGTAGTGTTGAAAGTAAAAGCAGTTGTACCAGGTCAGTTTTGATGACAGGTGGCCAAGGTTTCGAGTTGGAGAAGTAGGTCACCATATGCTAGTGTGTATGCTTCTGTATTTTTTTGTTTAATTTAAATTTGTATGGTTTAATCACAATTAAAAATTTGAGAATAATTATTTGTGATTGTGTTATAAGTATTTGTGGTTGCAGAGATTTATGACCTAGCCTAGTGAAATGCCTGAATTTTAAACTTTTTTATTAGAGAGATGAAATGATTTCTACTAGATTTGTTTCTTGCTGCAATTTTAATTTTTTTTTCTTTTAACTGATGTTTAAATGTCCTGTCTGAGTAAGCAGAAGTTAAAGATTCCATCTTCATTCATGTTATCCAAAACTAAATTACTCTTGACACATAACAATCAATGTTAGTGGCTGGAATACAAAATCAAATTCAATTAAATCCAATTAGTGGTAAATTCAATTCAATTAACCACTTCACTTCAAGATAAATTGTAGGCCTACATCCATTCCTATGAACAAAATTGTTCCTTATTAAGGAGAAATGGTATACACGATAAACTAACATTCATATCACACTTTTTTGCAGTGTTGCATTGCCTGCCTAAACCCACATACAATGCCGGTCATGCAATAAGCTGGGCTCTGCAGTGTGCGCGCGGTGTTGCATACCTCCATAATATGAAGCCTAAAGCTGTGATTCACAGGTGAGCTTATCAATTAATTGAATGAGGTGATAAAATTTTTATCTGGGCGTTTTGATGTGGCCTATTTAGAAGTTGTATGTACCTTTGCCTATTTACTCTAAGATTTAATTAATAATAATATTTGCTCTTGCCATTGACTAATAATGGCTCTTACTGTACATTTAAAAAAATGTATGTGTGTCAGCATAGCGTGTTCTTAAGTGTTTTAGTGCTAGCTTTCCAGACCAAGATGTGGTATTAATGTTGTAGCTTCCCAATTTCCCCATGGGGCTAGGTGATCCCTGGGGGACTTGCAAATCACATTTATGAATTTGCACAGGCTGGATTTGAAGTCACAATCTCAAACTCTGTAGAACCGCACTCAAGATTCAATTAAAAGTACAAAGTTAAAATTTAGTACAGTAGACTCCAGATTAACCGCGATTGGCAAAATAAATGATTAAAAACTGTGGCAAGCGAAGTTTAACGTATAAATATCTATTCTTTTAATTAAAGCAAATTATAGCTACCGCCCAAAACACCCTAGCCCTTGGGCGGGCGATCGTATGTAACTGCCTGCCATCATCCAAAGGGACTATTGGACGTGGAAGGTGAAGATGACAGATATACAGAAGTGATCTGCATATCTGAACACCACCTGAAAAATCATGAATTTGATTCAATTTCTCAAGGTTGCTTGGGATCACTGGTGTGTAGTCTTTCTGCCGAAGGCAGCTCGGGAGAGGTGGTGTCTGTATCTTTGTAAAGGATACTTTGGAATTCAAAAATGTCAATGTTATTGACTTCTGTTTGGGGGAAATGTGAACTTGCGGCTGCGAAAATTCGTACCTCTAATATAGTGTTTCTTATTATCACTATGTATAAGCCGACTCCCTAGTGAAGCAACCTTAACACTTACCTTTGGGACTTTCATATCTTGGGTCCTTTCTTTCAACCCACAGAAAACTAAGTGTGCTGCTCTACAAAGCAGGAAACTGCTTCATTTATGAGACATTCAATGGGCATTTATTTTTTAGATGACCCATTTACCCTCAGCTCCAACAGAGAACCTGCCTGCAATGGTTTCTAAGGGCCTCCAAAACTTTTTTCAAAAGGTCTTCAAAATCCAGGACTGCCCAAGGTTCGACATATGTGGCATTGACCCGTGCCTGATCTTGTACTTAGTAACGTACAACCTCCAATTCCAACACTTAGGTCACACCTAAGGGACTGGGGGTCTTTGATCTGGTGAGCCAATGCATCTTGCTGCCGCCGATCTTTTGACTTGTGCTTGTAGGATCAATTAATCTGTACAGACACACACACACACACAGCACTACCTTAAAAACCCTTACCCTTGGTAGGATTTTTTTTACATATTATCTACTACACACGCAACAGAACAAAACAATAAATCAGACACACACAACATAACAATAAATCACAAAAACAATATTTCATTTAATAACCCTCCAAGTGCTAAACGTCACGATCAAATCAGAAATGCATATAGTTCTGTCGTAGTGGCATACGTCAACAATTTAGAGAACTTGTCAGTCGTTGTCATTTTCAACATCCTACCATCTGCAGCCTATGGCAAATAAATTGCCTCTGAGGTATAATATAAATACTAAACTACTGGTATACCACAATTAGTGAGTAAAAGAGTCACACAAATAATATATAAAAGGTATATTACAATTTTGGCCCACAATTGTTGCCTGGACGGTTGGACAACTTTGGATTGAAACACCTACTATACATTACAAACTTCATTCATTGATAGTCTAAATTGAATCACACCTGAAAACATTTGACACTTAAACACCAATTAAAAAGGATATAGTCACCTGTTTTCATGAAAAACTTCATTTATTGGTTTATTTCAGTAACATTTGCAATTTTGGCAAGGGGCTTCACTTTGCACACTGATCGAATGAACCATAGTTATTAAGAGAAGTTTAATAGTAATGAGAGCTTCTTATTAAAGACTAACTGTTAATACTTTTCCTTTAACATGATTTCTTTGAATTTTTAGGATTTATAATTTATTTTATAATATAACAATTTGTTCTAGGGATCTTAAATCTCCAAATCTGTTACTGATTAAGGATGGTACAATTCTGAAGATTTGCGATTTTGGGACTGCATGTGAAAGGAAAACTTACATGACCAACAATAAAGGGAGTGCTGCATGGATGGCTCCTGAGGTCTTTGAGAGTGAGTTTCTGTCATTCTTTTCATAAGTTGTTGGAAATAATCCTAAATGCGGTAAATACCTGGCTATCTGAAGATGGCTTAGCTGGGTTTTGCAAAAGAACGTTTATTTTTATTATTTAACTGTTTATTATTTAAAATACAGATTAAATACCAGTAATAAATCCTGCCTTCCACAATTGTGTATACCTCTAAAATAATGAAGTATTTTCAGTATTTTTTAAAATTCTTTATTTACCCAGTATAAACTTGTGTCCACCTCTTTATGTAATGTACCCATTATAATGAAATTCCACCATCAGGTTGAAATTGCATGGCTGGATGGCTGAGTGGTCATAGACCCTGCTTCATAATCTGTTGACCGCTGGACTGGGTCCATCTGCTTTTGATCATTGGCCTATCAATTAATGATCATAACTAATGAAATGATGGTATTTGACAGTAACAATACTACATATTGTGCTGATTGTCTTTCTGTTATGTAAATATTTACATCAATTATCTGTTTGTTTGAGGATTTGTTTATGTTTTTAATAATTTAGAAATGAAGTGTTTCTTTTAATATAATAATATTTTATTCAATTGAGTGATTGATTTCTTAGTAAATAAATAAAAACACATGGTGTCAGAATGCCCTTAAAAAGACGTAAAAGGCAAATAGATGTAAATTTAAAGGAAAATTATTCTGGCTCACAAAGAATACGAGATGTTAATACAGGAAATGGCTCTTCTACTCTACATGCACAAGCGCCATCTGCAGATCCATCTGTACGTAGATATATCTACGTTCCACCTCCTTTTCAGAAGTTTTGTGGCCAAAGTACCGACTAGGCCTCTTGGATTCTCATATTTGAGAGGTATAGAATTGAAGACCCGAAGTAAAATAAGGATTTAAATGTCATTTTTGAATTTTTTGAGTTATAACCGAAAATTTGATCTATGAAGCAAGCCAGTTTAGGGTATATTCTGATCTAAGTACACCAACTGTTTCTAGTAATTGCTATAGTCACCAACAGAATGTTTGGGCCGTATGCACCCATGCATGCTGTTGTTGACAAACCCTTGAAATTTCAAAACGTTGAGAAAGGCGCTTAGGTCCTAATTTACTTCAGGTCTTTAATTACTTCTCTACTACACTCCGAGCCAGAGGAAATGCAGATTAGCACATTATTACTTGCAATGGGGGAGGAAGCTGAGTACCTATGACTAAAGAGTCATAGATGTTTATCCGATAGTTTATCGTCTCTAACTCTGACAACAATACAATCCCGAAGCATTTCATCTTTCATAGTATCAAAATTACAATTTTTAACTAATTTATGGAAAGAGGTCAAATGATTTTCAACACATTCACTTTCTAACTGATTTCTCTTATTAAACCTGACTCTTTCATATATTAAGTTAACAGACTGAGCAAAATCACTATCAAATAGTTTTACAATGTTCTCATAAAGAATCCCTTTACTATCAATAGTAAACATAATATTGATAGAAAAGTTCCTTACTCAAGAATGATCAAGAACTACAGTACGAAGATTTTTCGGAATGCTCAATTATTTAACGAAGTTTGTCAAAAATGTAGTGGATAAGACCCAGCCCTTAAGGGAACTTTTGAAGGAAAATGTTAATTTCTTCTGGGGAGAAGTCCAAAAAAATGCTTTTAATCATGTGAAGAGTGTCCTGGTAACAGGTCCAGTTCTACAGATATATGATCCTAATGCCGAGACCAGAGTTTTGGCTGATTCAAGCTCGTTTTGCTCTCGGAGGTGTTCTCAAGCAAAAGCATGATGAAATGTTTCACCCAGTAATGTACATTTCATGAGCCCTTACTCCTGCTGAGCAAGCTTACTCACAAATCGAAAAAGAAGTCCTAGCAATAACTTGGGCATGTGAAAGGCTTTCATTGTTTATTACAGGTTAAAGTTTTACAATCTTAACTGATCATAAACTTTTGGTCTCACTCTTAGGAAGGAAAATGCTGGACACCCTTTCACCTCGTATTCTCAAGTTCCGCCTTTGTCTTCTTTGTTTTGATTTCAATCTATGCCATGTATCAGGAAAAAATTCTTTGTACCAGATACCCTTTCCAGGATCAAAGGCTTAAATGTAAACAAAGTTGATGTCAAATCTTGTGAAATCCTTATTAAGTGAGGGGTCTACTGTCAAGGACAGCCTACCAGTTTCTGATATACTTCACAGACAAATCGAGGAGGCTTCAAAAAGTGACTCAACAATCATGGTTAAACAGACATTAGAAAATGGATGAGTTTCTGGTGGAAAATTTGATCAAAAGCTTTCTTCATACCAAAAGTTTCGAGATTCATTGTCTTGGAATAATGGCTTACTAATGTTAGGTAATAGAATTGTGATTCCAAAGAGTCTTAAAACATTGATGCTAGATAAATTCAAAATTGCACTCTGGTCAAACAAGAGTGACTAAATGCAGACGGCTTGCTCAGGATACAGTATGGTGGCCAGGAATATCCAATGACATTGCTCAAAAAGTCGCAGACTACTACACTTATTTATTTATTTATGTATTTCCCACGGTTAAACCAATTTTACAAAATGAGTTTCTTACAAGACTTACTTGTATGACTTCGTTATGACTTAGTTGTATGATTGCTTGTTGTTGCTTAGTTACTTGTATGACTAATCAGACTGTGAGAAAGGAACCATTGATATGCACAAAATTTCCAGGCTCACCTTGGTTTTTAGTTGGATGTCACTTCTTGAAGGTTAATGGAAAAACATACCTGGTGATTCAAGATTACTACTCGAGATATTTGGAAATAATTCAAACTAACTCTACGAATGCATATAGCTCCATTCACATTCTAAAGAATGTTTTCTCACGATTTGGTGTGCCGCACACATTGAGATGTGATAACGGCCCTCCTTTCGACAGTCAAGACTTTAGAGTTTTTGCAAGGGACTGTGGATTTATGATCAAGACTAGCTGTCCTAACTATCCATAATCAAATGGGTTAGCCAAATCAGCTGTAGCTACTGCTAAGAAAATCATCCTCAAGTGTAAGGATTTATATGAGGGTTTGTTGATTTGCCGATCTACACCTCTAGAGAACGGATATTCCCCCTCTGAATCGCTAAGAACTAAGAGGTACTGTCCCAATTGCAATTGGAAGCTTAATTCCAAAAACACCGGACTCTCCGCCGTTTGCCTTTCTTCTCAGTCAAGAGAAGAAAGGCAAAGGGCTTCTAAAAAGCAATCGTTTGACCGGAGATATAACAAAAGAAAAGGATGAGTTGAGACAAGGACAGACAGTGTATGTGAGGGACAAAGCCACAAATGGAAAAAATTGTATGACACACTAATCCCAGGTCATACATTGTTGGACTGATGGTGGAGGTTTATTACAAAGGAATCACATACACCTTTCTCCATTTCAAAAAGGCTCCTTAACTTAACTTCAAGCTTTAAGCTTAACTTCAAGAGCCCATCAGCAGGAACTACCAGTACATATCCGGCATCAGAAATAACTACAAGTAAGAGAAATATAAAACCTCCGCAACGGATTAACTTGTGAGGGAGAGATATGCTGATTGTCTTTTTGTTATGTTAATATTTATATTAATCATCTGTTTGTTTTGGGGGTTATGGAGGGGGTTTATGTTTTCAATAATATAGAAATTAAGTGTTTCTTTAAATATAATAATATTTTATTTAATTGAGTGATTGATTTCTTAATTAGTAAATATGTAACTACACACATATCTTCAAGCTAATTATTAGAAATAATAACGGTTAGCGTCTTGGCCTTGGTCATGGGTTTGATCCCCAGGATGTCCAGAATATGTGATGGGTTTGGACCGCTTTACTTTAAGTCTTTGAGTTTTCTTCTGTAAAAATGAAATTGGTATCTTAGACATAACCATAAAAAAGAGCTCATCCATCACTCATTTTAGGTTAAAATACGCAGAAGGATTGTGTCTCTGTCTCAAGAATTTATAATTGATTGATCACTGTACTGTAGTAGTTTTAGTATTTTTTTAGTTTACTATAGTAGTCACTGAGTAGTAGTTTTAAAAGTTTAGCCAGTTTTGAAAGAAATTTAATTGATCGATTTTCTATGTTAAAATGATATATCATGTCTGTAAGAATGGTATACCATTCTTATAGACTACCAATCTTTGTCAATTCATCTTGCACCATATCAAATCCTTTTGGCTTCTCATCTTGAGGAGAAGTTTTATAGAAATAACCAGTTATTGTAACATAATTTATTCTGGGATCACTAGAAGATATTCTCTGATGTGCTCAAATCCTCAAGTTAAAGAATATGTCAGGCAACTAAAACAAACCAGTTAACTAAAATACGGTTCTGTTGCAGCCTCCAACTACACAGAAAAGTGTGATGTGTTTAGCTGGGGTGTGATACTGTGGGAGGTGTTGAGTCGCCAGCGACCGTTCAGCGACATCGGTGGCTCGGCGTACCGCATCATGTGGGCCGTACACAAGGGGGACAGACCTCCTCTTGTTGACGGCTGTCCCAAACCTCTGGAGGACCTGTACACAAGGTAGGACCACAAGTACGCTGAAATAAAAAATCAACCAACTCATAAAATCTCACTCTGTTGTCAGTAACCTGAAATAATGAAATGAAAGGAAAAATTCTTTATTTCAAAAGGCAAAGTTAGGGTCACATGGCCCTTTCTTACACTTAATCTTCCTCTAAACATAAATATGGTTACAAACATAAACATATCATAAATTATAAACAAAATGTACATAGTAAAAAATAAATATAAAAAATAGAAAATGAATAGATTGTTTTTATTACAAAACACACACTCAAGCACATACACCCACATCAGCAACCGCCCCACCACAGAAATCCTAGGACACGCCAGCCGAGACCATCTGTTCAAAAAACTAAATTTTCAGTGCCTCCACAAACTGCGAACGTTTTTCAAGAGATCTTATTTGTAGGGTTAGGTTATTCCAAAGGTGACAAGCAGCTACAACAAAAGCCCTATATCATAAGCCGGATTGTTTGTGTTGAAGCAGGTAAGATAGGATGGCAAGTGCTGAACTGGACTGGCAGAATGGCATGTGTAGTGCACACAAAAGACGACTCGGGAATTTTCGGCCTTTTCCGCAGGAGCTTGGTCTTGTCTCCCCGAGCAATGCGACGAAGTACAAGTGTCTTAGTTAGTGACTCACAGTCCAGCCTCGAAACAAGCCAATATATTTTAGGTTAGTTTGCCTCGTCCTAGCTGTCTGCAACGATCGTCTTGGATGAATCAATCAAGTTAATTATCATTATTATTATTTATATTATTACTATTATTATTTATTATTATTTATATTATTATTGTTATTATTTTCGGTATTATTTTTTCGACAAAACCAAACAAATGTGTTCATAATAATTAGTAATATTTACAAATCAAAGAGAAGGACTCTGTCCAGCTGAGTAGTTTTAATTGCTACCGAAAGAGTGAAAAGTTAAACAATGAAATCAAACCAAAATTTAAACCTTTTCTTAATCGGCAAATCAACTGTCCTTGGACGAGGTTTGCTTTGACTCGATATTGTCTAGTCGGTGGCAGTCCCTATATATCAGACCTGCGTACTCAGCTAATTTCCAAATCAATAATAATATAATAATAATAATAATATATGACAAGTTTGGTCAAAATCTGTCGATAAACATTAGAATTATTTACCTATTCCTTTTTATATTTCCTTTCCTATTTACCTATAATCTTATGGAGTAAGATTAACATGGGAAATAGTGAGCAGGTTTGCTGCTGTGAGGAACACTGAGAGTAGGCATTTATACCATCAAAAATTTTTATTTTTAACATTTATACCAACTTTCATCAACATCTGTCCATAAATAAATGAGTTTGCCTATTCCCTGTATGATTAATATGGGAAAAGAGTATGCAGGTTTGCTGTCATGATAAACACATAAACTATGATTTTTAAGCATAAATGGATATATCTCAATCAGATGAAGCTGAATATCAAGTTTTATCCAAAAATATTCATTAATATGGGAAGATAACATTACATAAGATTAACATTGGAGCCCCACAATACAACGTACTGTGTTTAGATTTTTGAATATCTCTGTAACCGTTCGAGATAGAAAAAAAACTTTAAGGAACTTAATTGTGTAGTTTTTGAAGCTGATTCTAATGGTGAAATATAAAATTAGAAATTTTTAAAAATTACGTGTGAAAAACGCAAAAACCCCCATTTTGGGGTACAAAACCCCCCCAAACTACCCGTTCAAAATTTGTTTGTATATTATGCTCAATTTTAATTACTCTTGCTATTCAGAGTTACATCCTAACTTTACCCCCATCGCACACTAAAACAAAAATTACAGATTTATGCAGTTTTTCCGTTCATGATTGGTTCAATTGTGTCATAATTTTTGAGTTTACGGTTCTAGCAGCATCTTACTCTTACTCCCATTCCCATACACCAGATGGTTATTTGGCTTTGACAACTACCTGCCTCCAATTATATCTCCGTCTTTCTATCTTTTTTCTGCCGTCCCGGGGTCCTTTTTCCTTCAGGGTTTTCTGTCTAGACATGTTTCAATAGAGTCTCTTGCTCTTGTCAAAAGACACTGTGCACATGTCGTGTCGAGTTTTAGTTTCAACAACCACCAACTCTCTTAAATGACCAAAGTTCCAGTCTTTCGACAGGTTGAATCCTTGACTTTATCCAGTAAAAAAAGTTCTTTGATCAGTTGGTTTAAAGAGACTCATAAACAAATAGGTTTTTCAGATGATTCAACACTGATGACTATTGAGGTAGTACAGTGGAACTTGGATAATTTGAACTTCTGTAATTCGAAAACTTCTTTATTTCGAAGTTTTGTCTTGGTCCCTAGAATTTTATGTAAAAACAATGTTAAAATATCTTGGTTAATTCGAATAATATTTTGGATAATTCGAAGTTTTTACAGCGGAAATCTATAGTGTGTGTATAAGTGAACAAGTCATTGTGTGCGATTTTCCAGGAAACGACTTTCGGGCTTCCTGTCCTCAGACTATTTTTAGCTAGATCAAAGCGCCCACCCCACTCACTAGTCCACTACTGCTCATAAATCACAACATTGATATCTGTGTGTATCATCGGTGGTGGTTTGTTCCGATATTCGTCGTCTGCTTTCATGTTAACACGTCGTGTGTATGATGGCTTCGTCAAAGCTAACCTACAAATCTCTGACGTTGCAAGAATAAATAGCGGCGATCAAGGAGGTAGAGAAGGGATTTGAAAAAGTTTGTAATAGCTAGTTTCGGGATCCCTCCAAACACATTATTGACATTTAACAAAAATTAGGATTTTAATCAATAATATCTTCATTAACCTAACTTTTTTAATATACAATGTTAAAACATGATGTTTGATTGTTTATTTCAGCCACTTGCATAAACTTTTCTAATTCAAATTTTTGGATAATTCGAATTTTTTCTGGTCCCTTGAGGTTCGAATTATCCAAGTTCTACTGTATAGTGTTTTTATAGCAGTTTATCCAACGATTGTATTATGAATGCTTTAAAGCTTAGAGTGAGATGTAAGTTTCACGAGTGGCTTTAAGGCATAATGCAATAGTTGCATACACTATTTAATCTAAGACCAACAATATTTTGACTTTTAAAAACAAGAGTTGTATATGTCATTTAACTACGACCATTGCAATATTCAGGGTATCAAAATATAATTGGTGTGTATTTCATTCTTGGAGTAATCAGCTGATTTGCGAATTACATTGTTCATATTCTGTGAATGGTTCAAAACTCACATTTGAGGTTAGCCACTAAAATTCACTTTCTATATAGAAAAAACAGCTGATTTTGCATTTCATTATATCCATAATGACACTACTTTCAAATGCTGAGCTCTGATTGGGCTAGAACCTGCATCGTTATGAAAAATCTGCATCGTTATTAACTCATAATGCAACGGTTTTCAGTTTCCATTTAACAATGAGCCTCTAAATGATGTTACATTAAGTATCTTTATTGTTACTTTTTGCAATAGTCGTATATAAAATTAATAATAATAACTTAAATTGCAATTTAATATCCTTACTCTGTTTCCATTAAAGTAAGTTATTATTAATTAATATTATTTCAAGATTTAAAACAGTTTTAACTGTGTAAATGACCGAAAATGATGAGTATTTTATATTTGATGATATATTGGGCTATAAATTTCATTAACCTGCTAATGTTTGATTTTATGAAATAATTGATCGTCTGAATACAGCAGACTATATAATGGAATGCATTCCCAGTTGATCTGCTGCTTACTTAACTGCCCTCGGATAATCAAGGGTCTAATGTTATTAAAAACAGATGTTGATTAATTTACTTTAATTTTAAAAAGTTTAACTATAATTTGCTTATTAAATATGTGTTTGGAACCAATCTGTCCTCACATTTTTCCTCTGACATAGTTTTATTTCTACCAGGTCTGTTTGTGATTGATTTCTGTTGTTTCTCAGATGTTGTTTGTTACAGGTGTTGGGATAAAGACTCGTCAGTACGGCCGAGTATGGACGAGGTCGTGAGGATAATGTCCGTCATCTACACGTTCGTCAGTGGTTACGACCAACCTCTGCAGTTTGATGATGACTCAGCAAGTTTTTATACCGGTTAGTTGTGTAAAGTACTGAAATGATAAGGCTGATATGATGATAGAAGCCTATTTCATATTTTACATTCTGGCTAGTGAGTTCAGTAAAGAATGAGAGTCCTTGACTCCACAGTATAATTTAAAATAGAGTTACAGCTTGGCTTGATGCAGATGTACCAAAAGTATTAATTCGTCCACTTAAGATTCATATCCATTAGGAAACCCTCAAAGTTAAATAATTCTATACTTTACCCAGCCGCAGATTTTCACCAACTTAATAAAACAAGAATAACTAGATTATGACTGTTTTACTTGGTCAATCACCAGAATGTTCAAATGTTCCTGTTCTGTATGTCTATTAATTATGACTGTGTTGTTGCAATTTCTAACATTTTGCAGATGAAGATGGAGAGGAAGAGTATGAGACTGAAAACACACTCGAGTCTCAGAGCATCTCAGATTCATACTTGGAAAGCTTAAGTAAGTTTTAGCCCTACTCCAATACACAGTGCTCAGATACAAATTAAATATTCTCTGGTAGATATAGTTTCTTCTTATTTTTATCTAGTTAACTGTGCACAAGTTTGTTATTGTTCATATTGGATTAAAAACGAATGAGTAATAATAACATCAGCTGGAAATGAGGATAGTATAACTGAGAATTTCTCGTAAACAACAACCGAATTAATGAAAATATATGTAAAGGTTTATGATGAATGACAATGACCATGGCTTGATTTAAATTTGTCTGAAAATGATGATAAAAATACATAATATTGGTCAGAAATTATTTCCATTTGTACGGTAAAATATTAAGCTTAGTTATGTTGACATCCCGATATAAAACATTTACTGATCTTAAATAATTCCCGCCTTCTACCTCCAGCCTCTCAACAATGTATCAGTCTAGAATATTTAACCTTTAGTTTGAAGAACTTCACTAGTTATCAAAAAACCCCTCTTTAAACTGAACCCAAAGGTATAGAATTCCTATTTTTCATGTCAAAAATTATTTATATTCTTTGTAATCATTTTTGTTTTTAAAGTGTTATTTCCACCATACCAACTTTAGCAAAATGTTTTTGTAAGTATTGTTGATTTAGTAATTTATTTAATTTTTTTTACCCAAAGTCTAATACTATCAAAAGTAATGTTTAACAATTACAAGAAGAAATAAACAATCTGCTCATGGTCATTCTGTAATATGCACTGAGCGAGAACAGTCCACCCTTCATGACTAGCTTGTCTCACTTGGTCATTCATTGTATCCAGGCAAATGAATCGTGGCCCCTTAATAAAATGTGAGGTACTTAAAATCATTAAAGACAAAATTTAGAGTACATTTATAAAAAAATTTAAAAATAATTTAAAGTTTATTAACATGTAATTAGTTTTTTTTGTTTTAAACAAAATATAAAATATAACAAAAAGTCTCCAGTTAAAAACCATTTGTGAGGTTGAACACATTAACTGCCACATCTCAGGTCGGCTGAGGTAGGTCAGGCGGAGTGAAGTGCCGATTCAGTGGTTTTTTTTAAATTAACCCTTTAACCGCGACACACGAGTTAACTCGTGCGATGCCCTTGTTCCGGCAACCGCGATGCACAAGTAAACTCGTGTAATGCTCTTGTTACGGCTATGAGTTAACTCAGATTTGATTCTCAACTGATTCTCTCATCAATACAAGTCGTCTGCTAGTTTTTTTTCAAGCCATGACTGTTACATTGATCTTGAGAAGTGACAAACCATTTAGTGCTGTAATCTAGGGAATTTTTATGAAACTAGGTCCACGCCACTTGCTTTGCAGTAAATGTCCCTCTCGGTTAGTTTGTTTCGTCACGTTGTGATGATGGATTGTGTTTGGTTTGAGAAAATAAAAGAGTTTTTTTTGCTGAAATTGTTTGATTGTTTAGTTTTATACACAATATTTATTATTTTTATTGATCGTGATAAGTGATTGAAATAGCAGATGATGAACTATTACGGATCCTGGAAATACCCAGTTCGGAGTTAGTTTTAATTATTTATCTATAAAATGTAAACATTGAATAATCATTTAAATTTGGATTAATACTATTATAATGTTAAATACACTAAAACCTCGTTTATCCGAAATGGTTCCAGGAAAAAAATAAAAATGTTGCTGGAAAAGTGCAATTTACGTTAACGTAAACGACGCGGGCACGGCGTATTCTGCCAGCATTGCACGGCGTTTTATGCCGGCGCTGCACCGCGTTTTTAGCGTTATTTGTACTGTGCGGCAAATTCAGCTGGAACTGCACAGCGTTTTCTGCCAGCACTGCGTGCTGTTTTTGGCCGGTTTTGTGTTTTAACAACCATTTTCGGGCAAACATTCACAATACTGTCAGTCAAAATAAAGTCAACTGTGTAAAAACACTGTAATCAAAGAAACGAAAGTGTAATGCGCCCCCGTATTATGGGTACGGTATGGAAAAAACTGAAGGCCTTTATTTAGCTTTTTCTTCCAAAAATTGATAAAACGGTTTATCCAAAAATTTGCTTATTCAAAATGTCCCTGGTCCTATCAAAACCGGATAAACGAGGTTTTAGTGTATTACATTTATTATGGTTATTTGCTTTAAAATTAGTTTTAAACTAGATTTACTCCAAATGTTAAAAAAATGTGTGAGGCTGCGTAAAACCCCACGGTGGGCCACTGGCAAGCATAATTCAATTCAATTGTTCTTTGTTCATATCTGTACAGCAAGTATACATGAATGGTGTCAGTTTAATACATTATTACAATATTTATCTTATCTACAAACATCTGTCAAACATTAAAAGTTATAATGAGAAAAAAAGAAGAAATAGCCATTAAAAATCCGTAAAGTTAATCCTACAAAGTATGTCTAGCTCATAACTCCTCAAAAGAGTACATAGCTTTGCTGATGAGGTATTTTTTAGTTTATTTTTAAATTTTGTTTTAGAAACTGCCGATTGTAAAATTTTGAACCAGCATATTTAGGTTTTTTTCGATAAGTTGCAATGAATGTGAGCTCATTGCTAAGTCATCCCGATTTCTAGTGGAATAATTATCATTATCCCTAACCAGCTGTAACTAAACTCTGCACCACTGAACTGCGGTGTGCAACTTACGCCACGGTTAAAGGGTTAAAAAAAATATCCATAGCTATCTAAACTTTTCATTTTGTTGGACCATTAATGCTGCAAAAAATGACGCTAAGGTCAACCTCACTAAATAAAATATTAAAATGACTGAAAAATGGAATAATCTGTGTGGCTCTGATTTTTCATAGCAATTCATTGCTATAAATTTTCAAACCGACCTTATCCATCCTAAATTTTGTCTTACAATAATCAAATACCTGAAAAAATTATTTTATGTTTTGCACGACATCTGGCCTGATAAAGTCATAGCAGTTAACGTCAATGTGCCCGCTCCACTTTTTTTTAGAAACTTTGGTAGTTTTCCTCTGTAATTTAACCTCCAGGTCTACCTATGGTTTTCTAAACTTCTGTGAGTTTGGATTTATAAGTATAAACATAATTTTTGTGGTACAGGAAGCAACCAAGTAAATGGATCCATAAACCCGCAGCAGAGTTGTGATCCAAGGTTCTCCACTCCTCTAGTTATCAATGTAGATCAGGTCAGAACTCATTCACACCTTATTTGTTAGTTAAAACTTACTAAATTAGTTGTAGCAAAGTAAACAGTAAACCTACCAATTTAATCTTATAAATTACCAGTACAGTAGAATAAATCAGAAAAAAAGTTCAGTTATATCTGAGAGATTATCTTATTAATAATGTGAGAACATGTATCAAACAAGCCTTCTGAAGTAAATAGAATAAAACATTGTTAAAATGTAACCTGCTGGCCCAGGTCTACTATATCAGTTTTAAGGCAGTACTAGTGTCTGTGACGTGATCTAATGATTGACTATTTAATAAGCCGATACCAATGGCTTAACGTGCATTCCAAAACATGGGAACAGTCTGAGATACAAATTTGATTTGTCATTACCGTGAACCGGGCCAGCACTTTAACCACTAAGCTGTGACTTACTTGTGTTACCTTAGAGACTTTAACACGTTCGCTGCGGACCACTCGGATCCGAGTGATGACATTTAGGTTAAAATCAAGATGATGGATCTCTGTGTTGCCACCTATTGGGATCTGAGAGAACTACGACCAGCTTTGTTACAATGCAGTATCTATTTCTTTATGGGTCACTTGGAATTTTCCTATTGGTTGATTTTAAACTACACTGGCTACTCCCTACGAGGAACGGGGATTTCGGGCGCTGCAGTGAATGTGTTAAGTGAACAGTAAATAAATTTCAAATATATTAATATACATGGCAGTAACTAAATGAACATGTAGGTGTAACTCAAGCAATAACTTAATATTGCTCTGTGACGAAACCTCAAAATTAATAAAGAAAGTATGTAAATTCATATAACCTAAGATTTTGACAAAAGAAACAAAAAAATTGTATTAGCAACCCAGTCAACACATGATGATTGGTTAACTTGTTAAGTTGGTTGGCTTTGTTCAATTTGATTGGCTGATTGGTTGGATGATCTAACACAAGTTTTGATTCTGTTCCAGGAAGGATCTGACTTCTTCAATCAGAATGGTCTAGGCTGTGAAGAGGCCGATTATGAGTCCTCAGTTCAGGGAAGGGGAGCTTCGCCCAATCAGAGGACCAACCCTCCTTGGAGACCAGCTATTTGTGAGTATTTCATTTGTGTTAAATAATTTTGAACATTGACTCGTAAATTGACATTTTTAGATAGAAAACAAGTTGGTGTCATCAATTAAACAAATTTCATTAACAACTGACTTTGATTTTTTTTTCAGTAAAAAAAATGTATCAGGAGAGTAAATAAAACGGTTACAAGTTTATGACTCCTTTTATGAGATGTGAAGTTTATTTGATATAAAATTTATGACGTGTAAAAATTTAGAAAATAAATTAAAAACTACACTGTATATTAGAGATTACTTTACACTTGAAATTACAAAAATTAAGCCAAGAATAATTGGATTTTATTTGTATCGCGAGCAATATTTTTAAAATCATTTGCTGTTGGCAGATACAGTGATGTGCCTGTACTGGTTCTTAGATTAAGCAGTTTATTTCAAGGAATATTATTTAGGCTAATTCTAGGAATTGTTTGCCCGCAAGCCTTATCCTGTTTATATCGAAGCTGTTTTTTTGCAGTTTTTTTTGCATTCGCAAAGTGGAACTGCCATGACTGCGCACGCTCGACTTTGATCTTTGCACTACATTTTCATTGGCTCACAAATTATCAGTATTGCCATATTTAATAAAATTGTAGGAATGTGATCACTAGTGGCAAACGTCAAACTACTCAAACCATAGTTGAGGAAGCTTTTGTTAACTGATGGGCTAAATAAATAACCACATAAAAAGTAAGCACGTAATCAAACTAAAAATTTTGAAAATGACCATTTTATAAAGAGCCAACTGCATCACACCCTGTAGTTGACTCCATGATTTTTGACATCAAAACTTAAGTTTAATTTCATAACTTAATATAAACTCAAACTAATTACTACTGCAGTTGTGTACAGCCCGCAGCCACCACCCAAGGTCAAGTTTTGCCTAAGTATTTTAAGAACTTGTTTCCTTTTGCATTTGTTTGTAGGCATGTATAATTGTCGGTTTAAAGTTTTTTCTTAGTCATAAATAAGTAGGCCTACTCTACAAAAATTCGTATGGACCCCATTTTTATACTATTGTATATAGCTTATACATTACCCTTACCTATCGCAGGTTACTACAATTCATGTAAAAGATTGATTAGGTTTACGTTCATTGCTTTAAAATTTGATTCAGCTTGAATATGGCACAATTTGTTAGCTAGGAGTTTTTCACTCCGTTGTTCACTTGATTCGTTGGCGCGGGCTCGAATCCTTTGCAAACTATCAGCTTCCCATCCCATCCCATTCATTCCATTAAATATTGGTTTCTGCAACTTTTAATCTCCTTTAGTGTATTATAATAACAACAAAATAATAAATATACAAAAAATATAATTTATAGCTAAATTATAAGGCCTTAGAGACCTTTTTAGTTGCGCTTACTGCACTGTAACTCGTCACAAAACAAAGGTGCGAGACAGACTGAACAGCCTGACAGACAGGTGTGAGACAGACTGACAGGCAGGTCACTTAACCTCCCCAACTACTGATATCCCACACAACAGGTACTCTGGGTTTCAGGCCGATATATTACAAACTCTGTATTTTGTAGAACCTCAAAAAGAAAAGTGAGTTCTGCGCTCACCCCTCGACCATCAAGGCTTAAGTAAATTTAAAAACTTTAATACGTAATAAAACTATCATATACTTTTATGATTTAAGTTTATCTAAATATCATTTAATAATAATCTATTGTTTCAAAAATAATCATCCAATTTCTGAAAATACAACAAGAGAAACAAAGTTAAATTAATTGTTAGAAATTTATGGGGTGGGGGCAAAACCCACCCCCTGGTAATACCAAGCCTTTTTGAGTGGGTTTTATTGAGTGATGTGACCTACGCTGCTTACCAAGTTTCATGGAAAACGGTTGGGAAATAAGGAATAAATTGATTTTTTAATATTCTCCATTAGAATGACATTGGGCACTCTCAGACAACGTAATGTGTTTATCATGGACTGTAAATTTAAGTTTTCTCTGGAACCTTTAGTCTTAGACTAATAATTCAAAATTCTAATTTGTTTAGTGTTTTAAGCTGGTTCTAATAGTAGTCTAATGGTAGTCAAGTTATACTTTAACTTAATTGTTTTCGTGTGAACTTAATATTTCTTACATTTAAAAGCCCATAGTTTTTGAACCGTCATTTTTACAGACATGTGGCTAGTATCATATTATTTAGTACCTTATGCACTATAAACTTCTAAATTTAAATCAAAACTGTTAGAGCCACTTTTAGAAATTTTGATATTTCACGTTTTTAAGGGTTTTTAGAGGTGAACTACCCTTAAAAATCAAAAATTCCAAAAAAATTAGAAACGCCTACTGTGATACAGTAAACATATACACCAGTTCTGGTAATCCGAACCTCAGTTATCCAAATCCCAATTATTGAAATCCCAGTAATCCGAACGTCCGCCTAATATGATTAACCTTATGGAGAAGAAAGGTTACTAAGTTATTAAAAACAAAGCAATGTAAACCGAATTATAAAACTATTTATATACAGTAATGTGTACACAATGTTAATTAAATACAATAACTTACTTTTTGGAACCCAAGAATTCAGTTAGCGTCTTTTTTGACGTGACTAAGAAATCCTGTTAGCCAATGCAAAGTTGTGCAATCGTCTCATAAACATCAAGTATACAGATTTAGTAGTATTGTTAGAGATAGCGTAGGGCAATGTTTAGCTACAATCACAGTAAATCACAACAGACTCAATTCTTACGGTCCGACTCTTTATCATCGCTTTTCGGTGAACTACTTTTCTGGCAGTTTATTTAAAAAAATAAACTAAATACAATGATCATGAAGTAAAGTCTTAGAACCATGTTGAATATACATTAGAACCCCTCTTATCCATCATCTTCGGGACCGGGACTATGGTCGGAACGGAAAAAAGGTTGGATTATCCGAAAGATGTAATATTTTTAGCAAATAAAATATAAAAGATGTTTTTTACACAGAGTTAAACAACACATTAACTGAAAAACGTATATATATATATATATATATATATATATATATATATACATTATAATATATGTTAGGAAAAAAGGAAAACATATTATGTTCTGTAAATTTGTTAGTTGTTGATTTGTTGGCAGCCGTAAATAGTTTTTCGCTTTATTTTTGTAAGTTAGAAAAGGGTTACCTCTGCAATTCAATATTTGTACTATTTTCTACCAGGCCAGGTTGTGGACTTCTATTGCAGTAATCTGCACGTACAAATGATAATCTGATATCTTACAAACATGGAAATTCTTCAACTTCCTCACAAAAACTAATATTAAATTCAATGTCGTCTCACATGATCACGACAAACATACAAGGGTTATTAAAAAAGAATGGTGCAAAAGTAAGGTTAATTCATTCGCCAACTTTTTATTAGAAAACCATAAAAACTGAAAAACCCGTTACTTATATTAACACATTTCTATGCATCACGAATGTTCAATGTGAGCTCCATTAGAAGCTTTGCAAATATCCAGGTGAAATTGCAAATGAGCCCAGACGTTCTGTAGCATTTCCTGAGTTACGGACTGCACAGCTACTGTTATTCGATGTCTTAGTTCTTGTAGGGTTTGGGGTATAGGAGGTTAGTACACTTTGTACGTGATAAATCCTATACTAAAATACAGTTCTGTACTAAAGATCTGCTAAAGAAATAGCAACAATAACATCAGCACAGGCAAACTCTATAAAAGACACAAAATGTTTCTTCTTGCTTTGGTAGTAGACATTTTTTGACAGGCTTCATAGCACTCAACCAAGCAAATGAGAAAAACATAATCTTGTCAAAACAAACTTATAAACATGTTCTTTTGATTCTTGTATCAATCAGCTGTTTGAAATCACAGAAACAAATATACCAACTGTTTAGTTTTGCGCTATTCTTTTTGAATAATCTGGTTTCTGGAGTACATATGGTAGTTGACAAATCAAATAATCATACCGCATCCTTGGACTGACCAATGACGTTCCAATTTAGGTTATGTATTGAGTCATTTTGTCATCTGCTTCAACACTTTCGTTCGATCAACAATGTTCCGTGTCACCAACATAATCTCGAACGGAACGTTTTGTTTTCATTTTTCAGTTTTAATGTTAATTTTAGTTCAGCTCATTTTATACTGTCAATCTGAAAGTTTGGATATTTATTGGTCTTTACCAGATATTTGTTCATCATTTTAAATATCGTACCTGTTATTGTACATTATCGCTTATAGCGATAAACACGAAAAACGAGATATAAGTAGCCTACTGAAGCCGAAACAACATCTAGGCAGATGTCCCATCAGTGACAAGTCGGCTCAGGCTCGCTAGCCTGAGCATGGTCGGACTAACCGGAGTGACGGACCATCCAAAGTCGGAATTGAGGGGTCCTACTGTAATCTGAAAATAATACCTACTTGTGTTAATAATAATCTGTTTTAGTTAGTAGTTTAGTAATAAGTTTAGTGTGTGTATTTGTTAAAGCCAATATTTGAAGGCTTAGTTCTAAATTTGTTTTTTACTTAACTAGGACTAACACCAACTCTTGAAAAAAGGATTTTTGGAGGTAGGTAGAATACAAAGTAAACAAAATTAATACAGTGGAACTTGGTTATAACGTCATTGAAGGGACCACACAATTAATGACGCTATATCCGAGTGATGCTATAAAAGAGGTTACATAATTTTAATTTAAAACCGAGGAAAAATAGGGAAACACATTTTTTACATGAAATTACGACATTTAATGAAGGTAATTTGAAATACACTGTTATGTTTATGACTGACTGACTACTCTACTATATAAAAAATCGAATTTGAAAATATTGCAATGAAGTTCAGCTTGGTGAATTCAACTGTTGGTTCGATTTTAAAAAACAAGCCCGAACACACGTCTGCTATCTTACGTCCCTCCTCACACGCTCTTATAACTCACACCTTTTCTTCAGCAAAACCTTTCTCTTAACACTTGCCATTATTTTTCAATACTGTATTCGTAAATTAAAATAACGAAAAACAAACTGTAAAAGACATACACTGAACTAACGATATCTACAAGAACTGTAGGTATGTACGAACGGCATCACAGTGCTTTGATGCGACGTGAGTCACTGACACTGACCTTGATGACCGGCGACAGCGGATATAGGGTAGGGGAGGGGGTTGGGGTGGTTAGCGGTAAGACAGCAATAAAATGCCGTTTCTAAAAATAGAATGTAGCTAAACAATAGCCGTAGCCCTCACGTTGCACCACCGACCGAACTTTCTCTATTTAGCTATGTGTTGCCTTCATCTCGGCCCGATTTTCTTGACGTTATATACGAGGTTTGAGAATTTAATGACGATATATCCAAGGTTTTTTCCTACGTAAATACATATAGTTTGGCGGGACCTAAAAATAAATGACGTTATATCCGAGTTGACTTTATGGCCGAGGCCGCAATAACCGAGTTGCACTGTACTAGGGATGTGTGACTATATTTTAGAATCATTTTGTTCTGTTCACAATTAGTTTTATAAACTTAAACCATTATTTACTCCCTCATAGATATTTGAATTGACATGAATTGTAGGAGTACGTGTGATGTAAACATACAATATAGTTGTTGTTTGTTATGGCATAACAAATTATAAACATGTAATCTACAATAAATATCTATTAATCAAGTAGCAATTCATTTCACAGTTACAATCAACTAAGCCTTGGAAGGCGTTTACAGCATTGTTGTTTTAGTGTAGTGGCAATTGGCAAGGTAGCTCAAACCTTGGTTCAAATCACCAACACTCAACCTTTAAACACATTTTGTACAAGTGAAGCTTTTAATATTTTTGTATTGTATAATTTTCTTAATATGAATATAATTTTAAAATTAAAAGCAATCATTTTTTAAAGGTTTTATTGTTTAATGTTTGAATATATAAAATATAGTTAATTTTATCAATGTATGTAAAACAGTAAAACCTCAGTATCACGTTTTGTGCAACATAATTTGTTTAAATAGGTAAAATAAGGTCAAAAAAGAAATAAGACTATGAAAATTGTTTATTCGAGATTTTTTCCATTCCATCACACGAAAAAATGTATACATTATTGTGCCACTATTTAAGCTGTTGCTAAGGATGCAGTTTTTGGACATTATTCATTAGTGTAAACAGTTTGATATTTATTTGTGATAGATTTGATTGGTTAAATATTTAGGAAGAAGACCATTACTTAAATAACAGAACAAAAACAGAGAATAGGCTGGCTGGTTTTTTATAAAGAAATTTTGAATTTGACTTTAAACCTTTTGAATCATACAGTATTTTAGTTCTGTATCATTTTATTTTCTGATATAAGTTACTTATAATTCATAGTGAATATAACTAACTATAGCTGAAAACACAATCTTTTAAGGAACTGAATTATTTGGCAACTCATTGTTTGCACATTAAATAGGAAATTGTATATGACCTCTAGCTTTTCACTGTTTTATTGATTATACAAAACCAGAAAGAAACACTGCATATTGTAACATACTTGTAGCTCTTCTTTTCTTGTAAGAAAGGTGCCGAAAGTATTAAAATCTTGAAAGCACTTACTCAAGATTTATCTTTAGAGAATACCAGACTTTTTGTTTTGCATATTAAATTTGAAGTACCTGGTGACCGAGCTTTGCTCGTATAGAATAAGACATGTATTATAAAAATTAATTAGAAAAATTAAAACACTTTTATTAATCAATGAAAACATTTATGTGGTTGAAATAAAACCGATTTAATACACCATAATTAATATAGCACTGAACAAGAAGTATCGCCCCTGGTGGGGATGGAACTCGCAGCCTATAGTTCTTGAGGCCGACACGCTACAACTCGGCTACGACGTTAGTCAATTGAGCGATGCCGTTTAACGTCAAAGCCGATCATTTACTGTTTAATTATCCATACCGTTATTATTAGCCTGTGATCAACTGATTTTGTTATAAACGGAATGAGGATTGAAAAGCAAAAGAGAAATTTAATTTACATCAATTAATTGGTTTGTTACAGTGGCTTCAAGCAATACAACGAATACGTTTTCTATCAAAACACGGAAGATTTTGGAAATACTTTTCTCTGCTTTTATTTCGCACAGCTATGTTATCCTTAAGTTTTTACAAATTGTTTAGTAACCTGATAATTTTGCATTTTAAATAAATGCATAAAAAATAATAAAATAAAATAAATAAATGCAAATTCATAAAATAAATATTAATGCATAACCTCTAATCAATCTTCAGTCTTCAATCAAGAACTGTCAAACGGTTATAAACAGCTGTTTTGGTTTGTATTGTTTACATTTTTTTCTCCATAAGCGTAATGTTAAATTTTTAGATTTTAAACTTAATATTACAAGAAAACACGAATTTTCCTGGACATTAGACCTATCTAGAACTTATTTTCTACTCGGAAATTAGTTATTTCCAAAATTTAAAGAAAATCCTCGGTGCCGTTTTCGAGATCCGTGTGCAAATATATATATATATATATATATATACAAACCTTGCTCGTATTATAGTATTGGATTCGAACGGCAAAGAACAAGCTTTGTATAGTTCAATGTATTTTACTATTAGTTTTGCCCTAGAAGAGTTGACAAGGTTTCCATTGGCATAACTTCTAAATATAACTAGTTTTGGATATCAAGGACTTGTATATTTTTACTTGGCAATAATCAGTCCCATATGTGTAAAGCTGGTCACTCTTTCAAAATTATAATAAAATTAATTATTTCTTGTGAATTATTCAAACAATAAGTGTTACACACAAGTTTGAGTTGTTAACACTTTAACAGTCAGTTTGTTATACAGTTAATTTTTACAGAGAATTGAACAGTTCCAATTTAAAAGATTTACGTTTTTCAAGTAAAACTAAAACTTTTCTTTTTTTATGGAAAATTTTTATCTTTTTTATGTAAGTATCAATTAATATTAATATCTAGTTCTCATCATTTTTCAAAGAGTTTTAAATAAAATAAGGGATTTAAATAATGTTTATATATGATTTGTTTTGTCAAATTTGCTACAAAACAGACCCAGTGGTGTTTTGCAGTAGTTATTGGTCTGCTTGGCAAGCTTTGCAGGTTTGAAATATAACAGATGGTTGTAATTTTGTCCATATTAAACCAACCATACACATAATATTAAAAGACAAAGAATAGGAAATAAACCATAATGTATCAACTACAAGGCTTTAGGTGTGATCTTTAGATCAAACTTCACCAATATTTGTTAACAAATAAATATTGAAAACTTTAAAAATACATTTTTTGAATGAATTTTCAGGATAATACCTGGAAACATTAAAAAAATAACATTGTAACAAATTTGATAAAAATTAGGTAATCAGTATGATCATGTGGATACAGAGGTAGATCAGTTTAAACAAATCTTATATTGAATCAATCATGGAGTCTCAAAATGGATATTTCTACTTAAATTCTACATTTAATTTACTTAATTCTTAATGTCATGTTAACATGTAACTTAATTCTAAGTTACTGTGAAAACTTAATTCAACGTTTTCTAATGTTTATTGCTTATCTTAAACAATAAATAGGACTTTAGCATAACTCAATTAAATATTTTAATTAAATATCTGTTTATATGGGTTCAATTTTATATTTTACCAAAATAGCAACTAATCTCCATGTTACTTTCCCACGTATTTTAATAATTTATTCTTTTCAATAAAAAAAATCATTTGTTCTATGAAGATATTAAATGAATTATGGAAATTTTTATTTTACAATGTCACACAAAAACTGACATCATCACTTGGCACAGTCTGTCTTCATTTTTATCTCATCTCATCATGTAAGTCATTGTGTTAAATGTTAAGCCGCCATTGTTCAACAAAAGAATCAGTGTTATTCACTATCCTGGTCTTCCGCCAGAAATTAAAATGAAATCTCAGAAATTACTAAAGACACAGAAAACATAGTCATGTCGCAAGAGATGTTGAAAAAATCAGAATAATTACCGACAGCGAGTGTAAAACGATATCAGTGGCTGGCGATCGTTGAACAGTTTCTATTCAACTGCCAGGGGTATTTTGCCGTGTGAGCAATACAGTCGTATGTCATTGTCACTACGGTTGTATTTTGAATGGGCTTATTTCTGCCCAGCTGTTGTGGTGAGAGGTGACTCACGCGGGCCGAGGTAATGTTAGCACTCCGAGGCACAGTGCTCTGTCAACCGTTGTGGTCTCCGGCGGACGACGCTTGCCAGTTTGTGCCCCCGATAAATCTTCTCTGTCTTACTTAATGTTTCTTATGGAAGCGATCGTTGCAATAGGTAATGTAGTGGAATACATTTGCTCATTTTTTTAGGTCTTGGTTAAATATTAAATTTGTATTTAACCTGCTTAATATTAATAATAATAATACAGTTCTTGTTTATTGTTTCAGGTTTTTATTAAATATTAGACCTTAAAGTTGTCAAATTGACTGTGGTATCAAAAAACAAACTTTAAAAACTTTGTTGTTTTTACTTATCTCTCTCTTTTAGTAGGTACAACATACTGTTAGGCAAACTTCAAAATGTTTTTTCGCTAGCATATTTTTGAGACAGATTTTAAAAATTAATAATTGATTTGTTTTATTCAACAATATATTCTAGATTGTTTTACATTTTTAACTAGGCCTATACCTGTTTAGTCAAAGCAGAAACGTTTGATTCAGTTTATTCTTAAATAATTGTTCAATTAATCATTTTGTTTTGTTTTACAGTTTCTGCCTCTAGTTTGTATTGTACAGTATTTAATTTGTTGGAAGTAATATTATTTTTTATTTTAAAATTCATTACCTTCTTTACTATTTATGAGACAAAATATTTGGGAGATGTTTCATAATTTCCAATTTCATAGTGTCCAAAAGTATAGTCAGGTTAATAAGTAATAGTGAGTGTTGTTTTGAAACAGAGTGCACTTTTGGATATAGTGAAATTGTATACTATGAAATTTGAAATAAAATATTAAATAAGTTTTAAAAACGAGCATGTTCACAATGTCCAAAACCGTAAAAGAAAGAAATAAACTCTGTTTCACAATGTCCAATTCTATAGTGTCCAAAAATGCTGTGTTTGCATCAGAGAAATTGAAGGAGGTAAAAACATTTTTTATAATTGCTTCTTCAAGTTGAAGGTGTTCAGAAATACTTGTTGTTTAATAAGTATACTTTACTAATACAATGCATTTTATTTTCACACTTAATACAATAATGTGCACTAAAACATAATAGAGAGTTTTTGCAAAACCGGTTAAATTTTGAACCAGCTGATTATTTAGCGTTTTGATTTTACTGTTTGTAGCAAACACTCATTGTTTTTGTAATGATATATAAAATGTTATTATATTATTACAATATTTCCTGAGAAAATAAGTTTATTACATGTTCTTTTATCATGCATATATGGAGTAGACAACTCTGAACTCTGCAAAAATATTTCTATATTTTTTCATTTCTTACTACAGAAGCCTGAAGCCCGACCTTTATATAGATAGGTTGGATGACTCAGTGTTTGGAAGCAATATATTATTATGGCAAATTAATAACCTAAAATTGTAACGAATAAATGAAAATAACAACTCTGTTCAATTCATTAGTATTTTTAAATTAGATATTATTTTTCATCACTAATTACATTTGCTTACTAATACTTTACTAATACAAAAAATAAATAACAAATGCTAAATGAATATCATGTAACTTTGATACACATGAAAGAAAATCGACTTGGAATTAGCTTGTATTATTGTACCTTTTATTTATTTGTTAATCTGCGTACACTCCATCTTTAGCGACATTACCAAAGTTAGAGCACAAGATATCATGGAAAACTCTAGTCCATCCTCTATTTCATGTATTTATAAAATAACTTATACTATGGTTTTTAATCTATTTTAGTTGTTTAATCAAATAGTTTTCTTTTAATCCATAGTCAAAGCTATTACTTACTAACCTGATTATACTTTTGGACTCTATGAAATTGGACATTATGAAAGGGACTCAATGTTTGATGCTCAATATGTATGTTGTGACAAATATATCGAACAGACAAACTGGCAAGTCATGAATTTGTTATTAAAATAATGATACTTCAACTGAGTCATGTCAACTGATGTCTGTCGGTCTGTCTGCTTAATAACCTTAAGACCGATGGTCTGATTTCCATGAGTTTTAGTGCAGGTTGCAGATTGGCAATATCTCTGGATATTTTCACTATTTTTTTAAATTGTTTAATTAAAATGTGTTTCAGCTCTAAAAAGGTTTAAAATCATAAAACATTTCCACCGATATAACGGTTTTGATTTAAGTATAGCTTAGGGTACCAAGCAATATGGTAAGTTTCATGAAAACGGCTGAGAAATATGAAAGGAATTGAATTAACCCTAGAAGTGGCAAGTTTTTACTTTTAGCTGTAACATAAAAATAATTACTAATATCTTCTTGAAATATTAAAGTCGAAATAAAAAATACCCCCGTCGCAGCAGACCTGCGTACTCAGCGAATTTCCAAATCAATGACAAGTTTTATAAAAATATGTCCATAAACATGAGAATTATTTGCCTATTCTCCATAAGATTAACATAGGAAAGAGTGTGCAGGTTAGCTGCTGTGAGGAACACTGAAAGAAGTCATTTATACCATCAACAATTTATATCTTAACATTTATACCAACTTTCATCAACATCTGTCCATAAATAAAGGAGTTTGCCTATTCCCTTTATTTATGGGATTAATATGGGAAAAGAGTATGCAGGTTTGCTGCCATGATAAACACATAAACTATGATTTTTAAGCATAAATGGATATATCTCAACCACATGAAGCTAAATATCAAGTTTTATCCAAAAGTATTGGTTAATAAGTGAAAAATTAATTTGTCCATATCCTCCATAAGATTAATATTGGAGCCTCAAAATACAACGTACTGTGTTTAGATTTTTTTATATCTCGGTAAAAGTTGGAGATAGAGAAAAACTTTAAGAAACTTAATTGTGTAGTTTTTTAAGCTGATTCTAATGGTGAAATATAAAATTAGAAATGTTTAAAAATTACGCAAAAAACCCAATTTTGGGGTACAAAACCCCCCCAAACTACCCGTTCCCATTGACCGATATGTCTGGTTTACGAACTCGTCCGGGCATATGTAGGAATACACGTCTCTAACAAATTTGGTCTCAATCGGACAATTTTTACAAGAGTTATCGTGCTAACAGACACATATATATATATATATACATATATATATATACATATATATATACATATATATACATATATATATATAAATAAAAATTTTAACGACTATTGTTTTTGGACTCTGGGCACCTAAAGACGAAAAAATAACATGGTCCCGGGCTTAAGTCTTACCATGAGACCTACGGTAATAGCTTCTTCCCTATGGGAAATTCGTTAAAAGCATAAAACATGCCCCCCCTTAACAAAAACAAAACAGGTGTCCACTGCAATCCCAATTAAGCCTACAAATTCACATTGGCGCGTAGGTCACGTAGGCGCTAGAGCGTAACAAGTTCACTAAACTGATGACAAATGCCTCCACCTGTCACTTCTTCTTGAATTTGTAAATGCGTTGTGAATTATAACTTTGCCAGTTCTAGGGTTAATAGTAGTCCCCATACATGGACGGAGTTAGAGGTTACACTTTGGGAGGGGTACAGAGTTGATTTCCTAGTTATTGTCACAATATAGCCTAAAAATAGAGAAAAAGAAATATTTACTTAAAACTAATATGAAACCACAGTAAAAACTCATCAAAATATCTGTGTCAAATAAATAATTAATTTTAATAGATTGATAATACAAATTCGAAAACTTTTAAGAGATTTGGGGGGGGGCTTTGCCCCCTCATGCCCTCTTCAACTCCGCCCATGTCCCCCATAAGAATAAAATTAGGAGTTCTTAGACAATACACTGTGTTTACTGCAGATAGTAAATTCCCACAGAAAATAAAATTGTTTTAGACTATTATTTCAAAATTTTATATTGTTTAGTTTTTCAAGCTAATTTGAATGATGTTACCATAGTTAAGTTATTTTATTAGTTTATTGTTTAAAAAATTAATTAAATATTTTTATTTGATTTATTTAGTCATTAAAAACCCCAAAACTTTGAACCAAAATTTTACATACAGTACCCGGTGATCGAGCTTTGCTTGGATAGAATTAGACATGTATTATATAAGATAACTAGTATTACCTGTCGTGCCTTGCAGCGATGTACAAAACAGACTTATTAGGTTTAGATTCGCTGGCAAATACAAACATAGTATAATTAGTATTACCTTTTTGAATTCGCGGCCTATCCAGGTATTTAAGCCAAAATATTTGTAAAAAAAGTTGAGTATTCATGTTGACTTGAAACATTAAAACGTATATGAAAAATAGAGCAGACTATATCATCTACACCAGAGCACCTTTGATCATTTTACAGCCTGGTAAACACACTCTCGCATGCAAAAAATAAAATATTCGATAATAATACACAATATCAAACATTTATATATTTTAGATAGCAAAAGGAAAAAATAAAAAATATAGGCCTACAACAGCTGATTAATATAATAAACCTAATATGTATAATCAATTGATTTTTAATCATAATACATAATTCCCAAAAATTGTTAAATATTAGTGGTGTTAAAACTTTTCATTTTGTAGAGTATATATTTGCTTCATAGTTTTACATTAAAGAATGATTAAGATGGCATTGGATAGTTAAGCTAATTATTAACTAATTACATTATTTGAACAAATTACAGTTAAAGAAACATTAAAATTATTTAATCAAAGCTGTTAATTTTTGTAATAATTTTTTGTTATATAATCACTTACCAAATGAATGGCATCTGCCTTTCAGGTGTCAATTTTGTTAAAATTCCTTACACCTGAAAGGCAGATGCCATTCATTTGGTAAGTGATTATACAACTATCTAGGTGTCTAGGCTTTCGAAATAATTTGTTGTTACATTTTAATTATTATTTTTAATTTGGTCAACTTATAAACATTTGATTTTTAATAATAAAACATAATTACCAAAATTTGTAATGAGAAAAATTATATTTACACAGTAATTGGATGCCATTGAGTATTATATGCTTGCTTTCTTGGCTTGCTCAATGGTTCAAATAAAACAGCTGCTGTCTATATCTTAAGAGTTAAGACAACATATGTTGGTTTAAATAAAAACGATTTATACACCATAATTAATTTAGCATACTTATACTAAATGAGGGTTATTCCATCTTATTTGTGATCTTACTCACTATTAACTAAGAAATTTTAATAACAATTTATTTCAAGTATTGTTTTAGAGAAATTTTGATTTCTTTACGTTTTAAGAGCTATTAAGGGTGAACTACCACTAAAATAAAAAAATTGAAATAATCTGAGCTATTGTGTATTTACTCTTGTACCAACTTTCATTGGAATCATACCATTGGGGTGATACTCCAGGGATGGAGTGGGAGGTGGTAATAACTTAATAGTCTTTCATCTTAACACTGAGTCAAAGGACGGACTAAACACTAGTTCAAAATAAATGTGTTACAGATTTAAAAAATATGATTGTTAGGCTAGATTATTTTCCCCCCAGAAAACATGGATTTTTTCAATTCTGCCAAGTAAATAATATTTAATTGCCTAAATTTTAATAGAATTAAGCTAGTGTCCAAAAGTAAGACATTTATACTGATACATTAAGAGATTTGCACTTTAGATAGTAATGAATACGGCATAATATGAAGTAAATATTAAACTATGTAATTTAGTCTTGGTGCAACGATCTAATTTTAAAAGAAACTATAAAATAATGTGAGTATTGAACGTTTATAGGGACAGTGGAGGAGGTTAATAGTTTGTTAATACTCGTTTAAAATAAAGGTATACATTTTCACGTTGGATTTAATTGATCACTTTTCGCTGTATTAATAAAAAAATCAAGCACTAAAAACGTGTAAATCATGACATTACTATTTATAAAAACCAATTAGGATATGTCTGTAGAACGTTGTTGTCAACATTGGCCTTCATTAAGTGAAGCTTTAAATCATAACAATCCAATTTAAGTCAATTCCTCGTACACTTCAAAGGTTCTTGAATCAGACCCAGAGGTTTACTTCAGACGCAAGTCATTATTTACTGGCAAAAGAAAGCAAAGCTTTTGAAATGGTTGTGTATGAGGAAAACATTAGAACGGTGTTCTATATTGAGCAAACACTCTTTCACTCACCCGGGATCGTATTGACGAGAGCTGCCAAGTTTTACATCATCATCGTGGCGGTTGTCAGTTTAGCGTTTAACAGAAGGGAAATGAACATCTAATAAATTGCTTTCTACTATGAGTGGTGTCAGTTAACAAGCTTGACCTTAAAAAATGTCTTAGTGAAAAAGGATTATTTCCTGTTTCTGTAAGGTAAAAAACATTTAAAGTAATAATATGGGCAGTAAAATTCTTTGTTATCACATAATAATTCTTCTCTTTATTTGTTTGTCCATTATTTGCTTGAGTTATCAAGACACAATATATTTTATAACTAAAGAAACAATTAAAACATTAATGTTAAATATATTACTGATAAAAAGAATTAGCAAATGTCAAAAATGCATGTGAGCACGTGAAAATGTTACTGACTTTATGTTCTCACGCTGTCACTTTTTTATAATGGATACTGCCATATGAGTATAAAGAGCCTAACAATGTTGTTACTAACAATACTAAATAAAGGACTTCTTTTATATTTAATCTTCAATATTACGCTGTGTGGGTGTGCTATGAATATTTGATATTCAGTATACATATACATTCATTTTCGGTTTGGTTTCAGTGTCCTCAGAGCATAGAATATGTTAATTATTTTTTATCATATTGCATTGAAAACTGCAGTTTTGTGGCTCTTTAATTGTTCTGTAAATTTGTCATTTTGAATCCCTAAAAATAGACACTGAAAAATCTATTAATTTTTTACACACCTAAAAATAATCCAAAGTCTATAAGGTAACCTCGAAATATTGTGTGAAAATGATCATATTCTTGCATTGAAGTTATTATTTATTTTCTGATATTGCTCCCTCTGTATAAGTTTTTAGTTTAAAATGATAAAATTAAAGTGGAGGCCAACTATTTAATTTTGAACAAATTAGTAATTTTTAAGGTTTTAATCCACGTCATTAGCTTCATATTGCTCACTGATAAAAATGTTATTCATCATCCAGGACAAAACAATTTTTGATACTTTTCAAAAACTCTGCTTGGCCTCTCACATAAAACACAATTGCACACTAATAATGACCAATTTTGATAATTTTTATGAAAACTACTAGGAAAATACAACATTTATGTTGAGGATTGTATTTTCTTACAATTTAAATTTTGTAATTTTTGTTTTTAATTGAATATTGGGCAATTCAGAGATTGATAATCTGCAGTAAAGTTGCTGATTTTGATTATCAGGCAACAAAACCATAAAATTATCACAATAATTTTAATGATGACTAGCAGTACGTCCATACTTTTAACGGGTTGTAGGATTCTGTGTTAAGGGAAAACGATACTTATTAACATGACAAAATTAATTATATTAGATCAGAAAATATTTTTAATATTAAAATGTGTAATACCTCAAGATAACAAATATAGTATGATTTTGATGTGAATTTAAAATCAATGATCAATATAAACAAACTAATATTCATTTTAATATGACAGCTATTTGTTTTTCTTTCTATTAAATTTAATGACCAATGTTTAAACCATTTAGTGTTAAAAACAACAAAGACAGCTGATTATTACCAGTAGGTGATTCGTTGAAAACTGAAAGCAAAATTTGATTAATATTATGTAAAAATTGGGTTTTTAAATGCTTGTTATATACTTTTAAACGGGTGGAGGACAATTTCAAGCATTGAAAAACCTTGTCTGACATGTAGAGAATGCATGAAATAGGTTTCATTGTTATCAGGTCTCCCGTTTTTTTAGGAGAAAACGGCGTAAAATGCATCCTGGCGTCACAAACAAACAGACACAAATTGAGATAACACTTGTTTCAGCTTCTCTAACGCACGAAACGTAAAAATAACTATACAATGAATAACTCTGAGCAATGTACAGACAAAATTCTAATTTTATTTATATAGATGATAGGTTGATAGTTTTTTATCTTCACAGAAGTCATTTTAAGGTGCATTAATATATATTACATAATGGTTAATTATGGTGATTTAAAATCCCAGGAAATTACATAAATTTTTCCTGAAAATATTTATTTCTAATGACACATATACCAAGAGTTGTCATTTCTGGTTACACGATAATTATTGTAAAAATATGGTTGAGGTGTTGAATAAGGGTAAAGTAGCTAAGGAATTACATTATTATTTTTTTATTTTATTTTACGGGAAAATATAATTACCATACAATTATGTGCAACGATTAAAAAGTAATGATCTTTTTTCTGATAGAAATTTTAAAAAATTGGACAACGCAATTTCCTAGATAACCACATTACCTTTAATTTGACACCTCAACACATTTTTACGACAATCGAGTGATCAGTAATGCTGTCATAAAATAAACAGTTCTAATAGGACTAAAATTTAAGATGGCGGAGATACTGCAGACTCTTTACTACACAATAGTGTTACTGAAATCTTTAAATAAGATGAAGTATTTTCAATAAAACAGAACCAAGGACGAGAACTGCAACGTCCGACGAATGTTTACGGTTGAGCAAGAGGTAAGCCGATGACAGGTTTATTTGTGTTTAGCTAATGCAGGATCCGTGCTCGGTACGGAGATAAAGAATGATTGTTGATGTGGCACGGCGCGGCACGGAGTATATCCGCGGGTGACTCACGGCACATCGCTGCTGCACAGCTGGTCCGCTGCCAATGCTGCCATCCCCGCCGCGCTTCACTCTTAACCACCCTTCGCTCCGATAAACATTAATTATTAATCCGCACCTTCTAACATACCGAATGTACAAGAAAAGCTTCAAAATTATGGTGTTGTATGCAAATTAATATAATAGCTTTTATAAGCCTCATTATGGGCATTTAAACATCTCAAACAAAGCATTATACCACACATCACTTTACCTATCTGAAATGGCTGCCTACCCAGGTAGGTATTTTAGACGAAGTATGAATGAGAAATAAATTTAAGATGATTTTGGCCTGATCTAGTAGCCTTGATACTGACTAAGGCGGGCATGTTCCTTAGACAATACTGTAAATTAGTAGCCAACAGCCAATGGTATCTAAGGAACCTACACAATTTGACGTGAGATACGAACTACAATTTTGACTCTGAATTACAAACTGTTTTAATTATTGCTTCAATGGATGATCATTGTGGATGAATATGGTAGTCAATAGCGTAGAAGTTGATCCACACCGTTCCGATTTTGCCTCTGAATTAGATCTGGTTTAATTATGAGGATGGTCTTTGTGGATGAATTTAGTATTCAATGATGTAGACGTTAATCCACCAGAGAATATCACATCCACTGACCACTCATAGCTATCCAAAATTCATGACCTCTAAGTAGCTGGATTACAGGACACGCCACTGTCCTAGTCACTTAACACCGTGAAAGAGTTCATTAGTGTATCACCAACTTTCAATTATCTTTTCAGATAAATCCTATGTAATCACGACATGAATGATATTATGATAATACTTCATGAACATTTATTAATGGACAGTTATCATGAATCAACATTGTTTTTATGGGGCTAAAACGAAATATTTCACCGCTCCTGCAGACTCATAAGGTTGTCATTTTAGGTCAATTAAAAAACTTATTTTAGCTGACAAAGGAACAGTCAAAATGGGTTTTATGTATCGAGGATAAAAATTAAAGACTTTTTAATTTAGAATTCTAAACCTAATACTTGAACGTTCATAAATAATTAAGACATCTTTAATTAGTCTACTCAAATTTTGTATCTTTAATGTTTTATGTATTACACAACATTAAAAGTTGTTTCTCAACCTTCGCTTTTATTAACGAAATTTGGAGGTCTAGGTCTAGGCCGCAAATATTTAGCTCCATGGCTTACATAAAACATTCCCAACAAATGTCATCATGAGAGCAATATAGAATATAGAAACAACGATCAGAGTAGGTTACTGTGGCGTTACGGAACTGTGGCAGTTTCACAACTGCCGTGGTCAAAAAATTATTTATGAATGTGGTGTTTCCTCACTATGTACAATTTAATTCCATATCCAAGTCTTGTATAGATGAAATGAGTTGGATCAAAAATTTAGTTAACTAATAAATATATTCAGTCGCACTCGCCGCTCATACCCTTCAGCAGGCCTAACATAAGGTTAAACGGGAATCGACAGAAAATTGAACAACCAAAATTTGAAACATAAAAACAACTGTTTAGATGAACTGAAAACATTCCCTTTAGACATATCATAGCTAGTGGTGAACGTAGCAGAACAACATTTTTTTTATTATGCCGCACTAACAGGTGGCACCAGTTATTAACATTTTAAGAATAATAAGATATACCGTATAAGAAGTATAATCCATAGAATATACAAAAATTAATTGATGAACTTCGGTTGTACCTAAATAAAAGGACTTGATAATTCTGTAGGCATTTGCGGCCTCGAGATCGTATATCGGGAACTGGAAACTATTCATGGTAGGAAAAACGTTTTCGGCCGGACGTGTTTTGTTGCATATTTATAAATATATTGTACAATATGTAAATATTATAAAAATGAAAAAGTACTATTTTGCTCATTAAATAAAAATACATAACTTAACCCCTAAAAATTATATTTACCTAAAAAAATACTGAGGTATTTTTAGTTAAACCAACGTTTTTAGTTTTTAGAACCAACCATTATACAGCTAACGGTTCCATGTTATATAGATTTTTATTACGGACATTTAAATAAACTAGATCACAACCATCACTAATAATGTATTTCAAACCAAGTAACGGTTTCATGTAGTAAGTTTCTAGTTATAGTTAGTCCCATAATGTTAGTGTATTCTGAGTTCATTATTTCGTTGTGCTGTTGTGCCGTTTGTTGAGAATATTTTTATGTATACCACACACCATCAAAGCACGATGTCTATTGGTGAAAGTGTTGGTTGAAAAAACTAGTATGATGAAAATAAAATAATATTGTTGTATCAGGATGAAGAATGATAAAACAAGTTACAGTAGGACAGCAAAATTGTAGTGGGCAGCTATTACCATGCGTTTTCATTTCCCCGTGTTCTTTTTATGACAATTTTCTTCTAATTAAATTGATAAAAATTTGTGTTCGGGGGGGGGTGATTTGTTCCCCTCTGTGTTACTTTACAGTTCATCGACCCATTAATACCCGTCCACATATTTGTGTACAATTAAGGTGATGATTCTGTGCACGTGTGAGCGTGTGAGCCCCTAAGGGGAGGCGGGAGGGACGTCTATTTACGTGACATGAGTCAGACACCGGAATTAGTCGTCTCGCCAGTCACCACAGTGATGTGTGGTGGTGGTGTTACTGGTGTTGTGGTGGTCTGATTCTCGTACGTGAGTTACTTTTCTTCCTGTCTCCAAATTGTGTCCCCAATTGTTTTTAAATTAATTTTAAGTGTAGTGTGTTTTCTAAATAATTCTGGTAATGATTTATATTTATGGGTACCATTTTTATTACTATTTCCCTAATAGAAGTTAAAGTTTTTTATTTTTAAAATTATAATAAACAAGGACAACTATTTAAAGTATTATACCTGCTTTATTGCTGTGCCATAGCATAACATTACTTATTGGGGCAATAGAAAATAGTTTTATTATGTTTCTTTAGAAGCATATAACGTTGCATACACATATGCATATAACACAAACTATTTAATATTTTACATGTCATAGAATAGTTTTTACTTTCTTTGCCTATTCAAAAATATAAGAATAAAATATTGTTTCCATTAAAACTTTCAAAGTTGAATTATCAGTGTCAGTTGTCACTGGACCCAAAAAAGTGGTTTTCGAAGTGATGTTTGATTCTGTTCATGGACATATTTGTACAATTGTTTGTAGGTACCATTCCATACCCCGGCCAATCTTTCAAAATTTTTTTAATTCTTGAATTTCTAGATTAATACAGAGCATTTAAGGACCAACTTAAGAATTTTGTTGCTTGAGTCAAAATTCTTAAAGTACAGTAATCTACAAATTCTAAAGTCAGAGCCAAGTAAGCATCACCGTATCGAAAGGGTTGTAACGACTTTGTGTTGTTAGGTAAGAGCTGCCCGCAACCTGCCCAGGAGGTGGACAACGTATACCTGATGTTGGACCCGCAGCTTCACCCCATCCCCCCGGACACCTCGTGCCACCAGTCGATTCAGATCTTTGAGCAACACAAGCAGGTGATATTCAGTTTGTGAAACATACCTTTCATAGATACAGTAGACTCCCTCTCACTTGTCCACCTCGATACCGAACTAGAAAATGGCAGAACTAACTGATGACAAAAGAAGACTAGAAATTATCTAGGCTATATGAAATAGTCTATTGAAAAACCATGTAGAAGGAGCTGTCATGTGGGCGGAGTGATCCTAGGTGCCATGGAAAAAGTAATAATACAAATGTTTTAAATATTTAAATGACTAACTAATTGATCAGCCTAGATGTAAACTTAGAAAAAGAATTTTCGAAGGCTATGTCAAAATGAACTTTGAATATTACATTGTACTCTATGGATTTATCGAAAAAAATAATGTTTGACACCTATCAATTTATATACAGCATTTGGAAAGTTTTCCAGAATTAAATATTGTTACAAAATTGAATAGCCTCTGTACCCACGAGTCTTGCTATTTTCTCTCTACATCACTCAACCGGCTGACTTCAGGACTCTGGCGATTACAACAATACAGCCTGCCATGCAACATTGCACAATGACCCAATGTGCATTGTAGGGATTGATAGGAGGGTTGCCTGACAACATCTCACCCTGGGCACCAATAAACCACACAACGACACACTAAACAAACAATACCCCGTCGCAGCAGACCTGCGAACGTACCCAGCGAATTTCCATTTCAATAATATATGACAAGTTTTATCAACATTAATATCAGGAGTAAGGATGATAACTCAAAACACAGCTCAAAAGAGTAAACATTTTTTTTAATTTTCACTAGATTACATTGTAACATGGAGTAAATATAGTTAGAAATGTGTTTTAGGTTCAAAATTCCCTAAAATAAACATAGAACTTTTTTCAAATTTCAAAACTTCAATCAAAGTAACTAAAGAAAGCTCCAAGTGTTGTTTAGCAAACGAATAACTCTCAGCTGCAGATATACAGGCGTCAATAATAGGGGTGTGTAGAACACTTTCACTTTTATTCAGTGCTAATAAATAACAGGTCTAATAAAACTTCATGCCGCACCAATACTTTTTCCGCCGAAACTTCCCGCCGCAACCATCCCGCCTAAGAAACCCTCCACAGATTACCCACAACCTAGACCAAATAATCCAATACACATGTTCCGTGTATCTATGTGTCTTTAATGATCGATTTATAGCTTAAGAATCAATCTGTGTCAGGTTATATTTATATATATGTATTTGAACAAATTTCCTCAAATGACGTTTAAAATCGTCAATACTATTTCGACACAAACTACGGTACTCTTTTAATTGACCGATATGTCTGGTTTACAAAATCGTCCGAGCAAATGTAGAAATACACGTCTCTACCAAGTTTGTCTCAATCGGACTATTTTTACGAGAGTTATCGTGTTCACAAACATATATATATATATACAGGGTGTTCATTAAAGTTGGGGACAAACTTCGAGGGGTGATAGTACTCATCAAAATAAACAAAAAACTTCCTATAAACATATGTCGAAAAATTCTTCGTTTAGCCGCTAGCCGCCATTTTGTATTTTATACAAAAAACTTTATATATAAATAACTATTTAAGATACAGAAACCAAACTGTGCACACATATTTATTGGCCAAAGAGAAAAATATTCTCAAAGTATCATAGAGTTTGCTTTTATATTTTCAAAATGGCGGAGGTTCTTAAAGTTAATGGTTTTTTTGTTATTTTAATTAAAATATTTTTAACCGCCGTAATTTAGAAAATATAAAAGCAAACTTAATGATTATTTGAGAATATTTTTTTCTTTAGCCATTAAATATGTGTGCAAAGTTTGGTTTCTGTATCCTAAATAATTATTTATATATAACGTTTTTTGTATAAAATACAAAATGGCGGCTAGCGGCTAAACAAAGGATTTTTCGACATATGTTTATAGGAAGTTTTTTGTTTATTTTGATGAGTACCATCACCCCTCGAAGTTTGTCCCCAACTTTAATGAACACCCTGTGTATATAAATTTTAGACTATTGTTTTTACTATTACTATTATTTTTAACTATTACTCCTAACGGCAGAAAAAATAACTACGTTGAAATATAAGCAGGCAAAACACATTGTTTGCTTAGGACGAATAGTGTACGTCATTAGTCATTTTTCTAGCAAAATACAAATACGTGCAATGTGTGACCTTAGACAGGAATGGGTCAATTTTTTTTTTTTTTACTTGGTATATTGCCATTTCTCTAATTAACTTACTAACCTCTGAGATTTCATGTTCAATGCTAACCAACTAAGATCACACAGACTTGGACATAGAATTCCTTAGGCAGTTATTTATTATTTTTAGTTTAGAAAATACCTTTCACTAATTGCAATAATTAGTAGTAATGTAAGAAACATTATTAATGCTGTACATTCGTTTGTTATACTATATGCAATAAACTTATTCCTAATCAATAGATGATTAGCCAACTGGCTATTTATTTTATTAGTTTTGATATCATCTTTGAATAATTTCTAATTCAAATTACTCCATTCTTCAATGAAAATACTAGTTTGGAATGAGTCACGTCAGATTTTTTAAATCCAGATAATTTAATACAGTTTTCTATCAAACAAATTATAAAGTCAGCCTCTGAGATTTGTAAAAATATATTTTACAAAATTCAGAGACTGACTTAACAATTTGTTCATCAAAAATTGTTTTAAATTATCTGGATTGAAAAACTGAATGTGTCAGTTATACATGGCATAGATTTTTAAATATTTTGTTAAAACTGTGAAGTAAAAATATCAACAGCTCTCGAAAATACATTAACTTTAAAGCAATGCACAGGATCACTAAACTCATACTCACTAAAAGGTTTGTAAAAAAAATCTTAACTTTTTTTCTGTGTTCTGTATTCTGAAGTCATTGATGAATGAATATTCCACTTCGTAGCTAGATCTCTTACTTGATCCAGGATATCATCGAATTCTCCTTGCAGGTTTCTCCTAGCCTTTCTTAGCCAGTCTTAATCACTACTGAAGCAGATTCTTTAAATAGTCTAGATTAGCATTGGGTCAAATATTCGGAACACAACTGTTTTTATTATTTATTTTTGGTACAAGTGGCAACGCTACAGGTAGTTTTGTTCAATATATTTTTTAGCTATAAATTTTCCAGAATATCAGTTTATGCCACTATGCACAAGAGTACCGGTTGTCTTTACCTAAGTAATTGCTTTAACTATATTTTAATATATAAACTGTTAATGTATATTTTTATCATAAACTTTTACATAAGATATTAAAGATTAAAATTTTTTCATGTTTATATTTGGAATAATTGTTAACTTTTTATCAGATGTTCATAAAATAATAACACAGTGACGTATGAGTTTTATTATCTGTTAATATTGTTAGACCCCGTTTTTAAAGTTGATTCTGATTTAATTGAAAAGCTACAATCTAAATTCCTCAGATTTGAATATTTTAAATGTTATTATTTATATCGCATCAAGTTCCATACAATGATTTAATGTTATTATTTAACTTCAATCAGCCGTGTTTAAGAAGGAAAATGATCATTGTGATGGTTCTTTTTAAATTGATCAATGGAATGTTGGATGACCCAGAATTTTTACTAAGCTTGTCATTTCGTGTTCCTACTTTCAACAGCAGAACTAAGTCTTAAGTTTGCGGTACCCTATGTGCGAACCCATGCGACATCTCCTGTGCACCGGATGATGCCATTTTATAGTGAATTGTTAGATTGGGCTTGTACTTACTGCAATGGCTCGATGAATCTCAGTTGATTTTTAGTCTTGTACACCAGCCTATTCCATTCTGTTCTGTTTTCAGCCAAATTTATGTCCGCACCCATGGTTCTAATGTTCTAAATTATTTGATCTATCTATTGCAATTATTGTTCTAACAGACACTTTCCTCTTTGTGTGGTTCTCTATACTTCAAGCAATCTGTTTCCATTATTTCTTCTTGCTACATACCATATCACATCAACCTTCTCCAACCTATGACAACCTACCGGCTAGTTCATTATTTGTGCCAGACAAAGAATATTTGTTATTGTTAAAGTAACATGATATTGAATGTGACTTCGCAACATAATTATTTAACGATCATCACTAGTCAGCTGTGCTCCTAATCCCATCGATCATTTACACAACGGAATTTTCATTTAGGAGTCTTTTACAGTTTCTTATGTTACTAGTCCATTCATAAAATTCTTATGTAAAAAAAAATAAACTAATGTTCATAATTTTTGTATTATAATCTTAATGTTAATTATGTTTTTGGCCAACAGCTAGCTCATGAGTTTCTCGAGGTGCAGACCGAGATGGCTTACCTGCAGCAACATATGAAGGAGTTGGCCGAACGATTGTCGCTAACAGCTGATCAGCAGCAAGAGGAAGAGGAGATTCGAAAATTGGAGAACGAAAAGGTATAATGTCAAGAAAAGTTAGGGCATAAGGTTGTCATTACTCACTCTGTAACAGTGTGAGCATATCTATAAAAGGATCATTCCTGTTGGAAAATACAATCTGTGACACACGGATATGCCCAAGGCCCAAGCTCTGGAGGGTGTTTGCAATTTGCGGGATGCAAAAGTTTTACGGAAGTGATGTCTAATGGTTATGATAACACCATAGAGGAACTGAAAACATTCACTTCAGACCTATCTATGATCCAACCTATATCCCACAGGGAAGTAAATACTGTACAATTTTAACATGAATTTCCTCAGTAAGGTTGGGTCGATTCTAAACATCAATTCTTGATTCCACCGATTCTCACGGTTGGAATCGGAATCGAAAATGATCGCCCTAAGCGCTCGTTGTTCCGCCGATGATGAAGGGCGAAAGAAAGAATTATGTTCGTTTTCCTCATCACGATGTCATAATAAGATACAGTCATCATCGTTTTCATGAAACTCGGATCAGGAAATCGCCCTCCCGACTTGAAATTATCGTTCACTTTCAGTTTATTTTTGTAGCCGCGTAAATAATAACCAATATTTCATTTCAAAGCAATCGGATACCTGGCTCCGAAACAAAAGTAACAAGTACCCAGTAAAATTCAAATAAATATCCGAAATTTCTTATAAGCCATACCATAAATGAGCATTAACACTCAAACTTTTCGTTTCAGATTACATAGTCAATAGGAAATATCTTTGCTCGAACACAAAAGTGCAAACGACGAATGATGTAAATTAGTATCTTCTTTGAAATAATGCAAGAACGTCATTGGTCGGTTCAAGGTTGCAACATACCTCGTAATTATTCTTATTTCAGTTACTGATAAACTTCAATACGATATTGAATCTCGATATCGAATGTCATCGTTGATGCCGATTATTAGAATACTGTTAATTATATTATTCCGCGAAATGAACTTTTCGGCAACATAACAAGTATATTCATTTTCCATGATAATTTTTGACGGAATTAGTTGTAAAAAATAATAAGCCCATTTAATACTTCTGCTTTCATACAGCTTTCTTACAAATAATTGGTTACAGTATAAATAGAACGAACTATTTTTCTGAATCAGATTCACAAACTATGATACGAGACCAAGGATACCAAGTAGCCTACACGACCTAGTGCCATTCTCGTCCGTCAATGAATTTGCTAACATGATGCTAATTTGATGAATTGAATTTTTAAACGTTGATAGTTTAATAAAAAGTGTGTTCTCTGATTACTAAGTTATAATAGTCCGATTATATCAATTTACTCTAAAAGCTGGCACAATCATTTTGTGGGTATAATTGTATCGCGAAAACACTTTTGTTGCCCATGTTGTCTGCCGCCGTCTGATCATGGATTCGTAATTAATTCTTTGTCTATTTCGTCTGTTATCATTGTGCAACAAAGTTTCAGTTGTGAAATACATTAACTATTATTTATTGTGTTGTCTTTAAAATACGGATCATTGAAAGATGATGGATTGCAATATTATTTTTTTCCTAAACGGCGTAGTCTGTCCGCTGTTGACTGTTATTGTTGTGCAACACATTTGTTTACAGTGTTCATATTTGTGTTCTAAATAGTTTTTAAAGGAGAAATTGTTTAATTAGCTATTATTTATTGGTTTCGTATCAAAATAGGGGATTTTTTCAAACAGTGACATAAGGGAATTGCTTTTGACTCAAATATGAGTTTTTCTGATCTTTGCAATTTTCATCATTTTACCACTAGAAATGGGTTATATTAATTTTGTTCAAATTATCTATATAAGTGTATATTCTTGGTTTCACCATTAAATTTTAAGCAAATTTGCTTTTTAAATTTTTTTCACATATGTTTGTGTATATTAGGTTAGGTCATTGAAATGGCAACCATACTACAATGTAGGTATTTTAAGCCAAGTATGAATGAGGATTGAATGTAAGATGATTGTGGCGTGATCTTGTAGTCTTGTTACTGACTAAGGCTGACATGTTCCTTAGACAGGACTGTTAATTAATAGCTCAACAGCCGATGGCAACTAATGGACCTACAGTTTAACTGGAATCTGCATAAAGTATACAACCGTAAATATAAACAAGAAAGATTTTCATATATGTATTTATTTATTTGTTCATGTAAATACTATTTATTTTTATAATTTACACCTTTTTTAACATTTCTTTATTCTTAACTTCTAGAATTAATAAAGATTTTTTAAAGGCTTCAAATCCATCTAAACCTGGTAACACTGAAAAAATTAATACTTCTAGTGTAAAAGCATTACATTTATTGACGGAGGTCAAATCAATGCCTGGAATCGGAATCAATTTTAAAGAATCGGCATTGGAATAAAAAAAATTGGAATCGACCCATCCCTAAGATAAAGTTAATCTTATGAATCTATTTGATCTATACAGATTGAATAGGACAATTTTAGGTCAGGGTGGAATTATGAAGTTCAAATACTTCCCAACGAAGTAATGCTTAAGAACACATTCAGATTAGGTTTGGAGCAATTCTTTGGTAATTTCTAATTTCATAAGATCTTAGAGTACAGACTGGTTAATATGTTTTGGGCAGTTTTCTTTTTGAACTGTCTGTACTTTAGACTATTAGAATCTCTAGTAACATTGATAATTACGTATAGTTTTTGGATTTTACCAGTAAATTTTCCTATCAACAATTTTTTTTTACCTTTCATATATAAAGTGGTTGCTATAATCGCTCATAAATCCCATTGGATGTTAATTTGAAACCGTCGTCAGTCTTAGATATATTTTTTATATATTTATTGAGAGATATATTTTTTGACATTACCTTAAAAACTCTTAATAACTCAATTAATGATAACTTCATTTCAGGAAAATCTCTTACAACTCCACCGGAACCTAAAGATACAGTTGGAGTTGCTGAAACAGCAAAGGAGCGAAGGCGCATCGACGTCGTCGCGCCCTGAGGACTCGTGGGGCGACGGATGGGTGGTCGTGCCACATCCTACATAGCTACTGGCTCACCACTTCTACTTATAAGCTGCATGCTTTTTTACCATAAGATTTTTGTACATATTGTGTATTTTACTATTATTTTTACCAATTGTAAATATATTTAGTGTTTCAATTTTATTGATTCTGTTGGCTCTTTTTGTTTATGTTTAATTTCAAATAAAGAGCTAAGACAATATTTACTAGTTTTTATATTGACATAACCTCAATGACAAATATATATTTTTAGCAAAATATAAAATAAAATATATAAGAGCAGTTTTAGGTAAACACTTAATCAACCCACAAACTTATGCATTAAAATTCACCTAAGATAGGCAATTTCCATACAAAATTTTTAAGTCATAGAAAATATATACAGTAAACTAAGTGTATTGTGTTACATATCATTTTATTCAGAAAAAATGCATAAAAAATATCACACATGTTAGATATCTTGTGTGGGAGTAAGAAAAATCCACTTGAAACATAAAATGTTTTTTCTAAAATTAATTTTCCACTTTGTGAGTCTGCCCTTCTAAAACTATTTAAAGCTACTTAAGTTCCAATAAAAAATGTTCACAGTGAAATTATGAATAAAAAAGGTTAGATATTTATAGGTATACTAAAAAATGTGTGCTAAAAGAGATATGATAAAAATTTGAAACTATGTACACACGTAATGGAACAAGTCCACAGGAAAGACATGAACCCAAACATTCGACGAAATTCTTTGCACAAGAGGAACACCTGAATCACTAACACTTTCCTCACTTGCAGATCAATTAGGCCTATTGTCCAAGCCCAATAATGTTGGCTAACTTCGTTACGAAATATCATCTGGTACATCTAGTTTTGAAAGTCAATGTCTGGTTTGGAAATATCATCTAATAAATTTCGAACATCATTGGAAACACAAGGATCAGCCATTTAAAACTTTCAACAACTAACATAGACGAAAAACATAGTTACTACGATTCGTCGCGTAGCAACAGTGGCACCACCAGGTTATTGCAGCATTTGGCGGTTGGATATTTTAGCCAGTAAATTTTACTATAAAAATCATAATCTAAATATATAAAACAAAGTCGTGTTAGTTACACACATTATAAATAGAGAACGGCAGGACCGATTTTAATGATCTTTGATTTTTTGGATTCGTCTCTGCTCCGGTCATGCTTTAGGCATATTCAGTTTCCATAAATTCAATTAGTTTCCATTTTATAGCGTTTTAAATTTCTAATGTTAACCTTATGGGGACTAAGTTTGTTTACAAGTGTTCTACAATAAAAACATTTGATTTCTTAAAACAGCTGTTGGTTTACTCTCCATTACCAATATGCTTTAATATCCAATGCCATTTATTGTGTCCAATAACATTACACTGCCAAAATATATCACACACGTAATGGAACGACCGTACCTCAATGACAAATATATATTTTTTACTTCTACAATTTAGGTTAGGATAAAGGTTAGGATAAATATTTATTGGTACAGTAAAGTAAAGTAAAGTTTCGTGTAACCTTCTGGCCAAGGTCTAATGTGAGACAACTAAATTGGTAAATTTATAAATACAAGATAAATTGGTACAGTGTTATTATTAAACTGTGAAGAAGATTATTTTAATGAATCGGATCATTCATTAATGTAAAACTATGAAGTAAATACGTGCTGTACAAAATGAACAGCATTATTCACCATGTTAATAGGTTACGGTTTTTGGGAATTATGTACTGAATTAAAATTTTATATTTTCTATATGATTAAAAGTCACGTGTTTATATGTTTGCCAAATAAAATAATTACAATGTTTATACATATTAGGTTTATTATTATAATCAGCTGTTGAATATTTAAAGCTTTCACAACGAAGCCGCAATGCTATTTGACTTCAGAACATGGCCAATCTTAAAGTTAACATGTATTTTCTGTTAGGCGTTACGAAGTTCGCTGGGTCAGCTAGTAGGAATATAAAAGTTGATATATTTTTATGCAGAACTAAGTGGGGAGTCGATTCATACAATTTATTTTGATATTAGTACAATTGATACTAGCTTTAAAAAATAATCGTAAATTACGACGCTATCACTTCACAAGTAGTATTGACCCTCATAAATTTAGACGGTTGCCAGTTTCAGGGCTAAGCAAAGAATTTATATGTATTGTGCGTTCATATGTTACGCAATTATCATTAGTGATACTTTTAGTCTGATCCGGATCAGCCGGAAGATTCAGATCCGTATTATACTGTACTTCAAACCCAATGTAACTAGGTAAAGGAGGAAATATTTGCTGATTGCACTATCTAAATCAGCTAGATTTAGGGAGTGTAGTCTGAGATCCACCTCCACCAACTCTGTAATCTGAGTAATAATAGGCTATTCCTCTAATATAATAGGACATTATATGGATAATTGTGGTTTGAATCTATAGCATATACAGTAGAGCGTCGAAAATCCGGACCACTCTACAGTTTTTTGTATCACCATATTTTAAAATTTTGCGGGATAAACTGCCAGCGCAGGGCAGGGGATGAGTGGCGCCCTGAGCCAGGTGAATGACCTTCAGCGTGTCTATTTTTAACTTAGTGACAGCCTTACCCCTTACCCTTACATATGAAATGGTATGAAACACAGCCTGAATGCAAAGGTCAGCTGTTACTTCTTAAGCGAAAGAAGGACTTGGTTTCCCGGAAACGTAAATCAAAGTTAACACAACCGACGTTTAGCACCTTTACGATGATGTATAATAGAACAATTTTACTGTATTGTTTATTGTGATTTTGTTTGTTTACTTACATTTTTTCCAAGAAAAAACTTAAGTAATGCACATTTAACCCTTACCGGGCAGCTGACGACTTTTCTCGCAGCACAGTAGGATCACACAGCGCAGTAAACAAGTTGAAACACTGGAAGTCATAAAAAACGAGTTGAATCTTAATCAATCATTTTGTCACATTTATTACGCTGTAGTTCTAAACAACCAATTGAGCGCATGGTGATGTTGTTTTAGCCTCTATGCACTCACTAATGACGGCTCAATATGACGGCTTTGTTGAAATATTTAGAGATTGATATTAGTTGTTATGAGACTTTGGCCAGTATTCATGCGCTCCCATACTGCTTTTAACAGGAAAACTTGCGAGTTACTACGGCCAGCTGTTTTCACTTGCTTGATGTGTTTATTTTCATTGTGTTTTAGCAGTAAATAGTGTATATTGTGTGAATGTTTTTATTGTACAGGATTTATTAACTGAAATGGCTCATTCAGACGAAAAAAATACTTTTTTTAATACATAAAAATAGTCTTAAAATCGTCTATAGCTAAAAATGAAGAAAATTTCTGTTTTCTACATTTTCAAGCTACCTTAATCCAAAAAGAACATTGGTAAAATAATATTTTGATTTTTTACACTAAATGAGCAGGGACCATGATTTTCAGTACCACTTTAAGAGTTAATTTACGTAAGTACAAAAATATTATTTCGTTTCATTTAACCCATTGGCTACTGAAAATATGTACACTTTTGAAGCATTCCGGTACTGAATTATGAACATTTATTGGGGTTTAAGCTTAATACTCAATAAACACACAGAAAATGAATATTTACTCCTCATGTATCTAGCTGAATGTTTTCTAATTTGGTACTACACATATTTTAATTTTTCACTGCCTATTTACACTATATAGGCCTAAAAACCTTTTTGTTCTATAACTGATATCACTCGATGTCCACTTTGACTGTTGAAGGTTTGGCCTACTTTTAAGTTATTCTACGTCACTTTCACAGCTCAATTCAGCACTATCTTTACTTTCCCACTTTCATATAAAATCTGTCTAATAAAATCAGAACAATCCTCAGAAACAAGGAATGTATTGCTACGAAATGACCGTTGTTTTCAAACTACATACTGCACGACGATGTAAACAAACAAACCGTAAACTCCAAAACAAAGAACGATATAAAAACAATCGAGAGTTAAAATATAGTGATGCAATATTTTGAACATAACAATCGAGAGTCAAATACCATAATACAACAGTCAAAGACCGCTAAATACAAGAATAAATCAGTAGATACGTCGATGACGGAAACCGCCCGTTATCCTTGGCTACGTGCTTGCGATCCCGTGACAGACAGTGACCATTTATCGTAGGCAATGGGTTGACTGTATTCTAGAACTTCAATAATAATACTGTAGGCCTAATTATGTGTTCAAGAGGTATTTGTAGGTTATGTTCGAAAATCCGGACAAATCGGTAATCCGATTAACTTACAGTCCCAATTAGTTGGGATTTCAATGCTCTACTGTACATAGACATAAAACCCCCTACAGAAAAAATTTTTAACCCTTGAGCGGGCGCTTCACCGTTCAAACGGGAGAGTGTGCATGCGGAGTTTTTCTCCGCTATACGCTAAATCGCACAAATTCCCATTGTATTTAAATGTCAAATGAATTAATAAAGTACAAGGTACCAGTGTTAATTAAATTAATTAATTACTAAATTAGAGTAATAATTTAAATAAACAAAGTTAGTAATTATTTAGTATAAGAATAATGTCACTGTTGGTGTTACGGGAGTTGGCACATGCGGAGTTTCCTTCCGCAATATTAAAGTTGAATATACCCCCGTTGCAGCAGACCTGCGTACTCAGCGAATTTCCAAATCAATAACATAATAATAATAATATATGACAAGTTTTATCATTATCTGTCAATAAGTATGAGTATTATTTGCCTACTCTCCATAAGATTAACTTGGGAAAGAGTATGCAGGTTTGCTGCTGTGAGAAACGCTGAAAGTAGGTGTTTCTAGCGTAAACAATTTATATTTTGACCATTTAGGCTTATATTGTTTCATCAACATCTGTCCACAAATAAAGGAGTTTACCCAAAGTCTATATGATTAACATGGGAAAAGAGTATGCAGGTTTGCTGCCATAATAAACACATAAACTATGATTTTTAAGCATAAATGTAAGGATCTCAACCACATGAAGCTAAATATCAAGTTTCATCCAAAAATATTAGATAATAAGTGAAACATTAATTTTTCCTTATCTTCCATAAGATTAACATTGGAGCCCCAAAACACAACGTACTGTGTTTAGATTTTTTAATATCTCGGTAACCGTAGGAGATAGAACAAAACTGTAAGGAACTTAATTGTGTAGTTTTTTAAGGTGATTCTAATAGTGAAAGATAAAATTTGAAATTGTTTTAAGATTATATGGGAAAAACACAAAAAACCCATTTTTGGGGTACAAACCCCCCCCAAAACTACCTGTTTTGATTGTCCGATATGTCTGGTTTATGAACTCGTCCGAGCAAATGCAGGAATACACGTCTCTACCGAATTTGGTCTAAACCGGACCATTTTTACAAGAGTTATCGTGTTCACAGACACACATACATATGTATCTAAATTTTAACGACTATTGTTTTTGGTCTCTAGGCACCTAAAGAAGAAAAAATAACATGGTCCCGGGCTTAAGTCTTACCATGAGACCTTATTGCTACACATTGGTAATAGCTTCTTCCCTATGAAATTCGCTCTAACAATGCAAACCAAATATATTAAATGACAGGTTTATAAATTAAATAAAAACTAAAATATATTTTGGTTGTTCATAAGTGTATTCCGTTTCAAAATATTGCATTTGACATATTCTCGCATCTTCTCATAAATCTATGGTGGAATCAGTGTAATATAAAATGGAAACAAAATACTCGTATACTTGAAAACAGTCACAACTAAAATGGTAAGTTATCTCTAACACAGAAGATTTGACATGAAAGTTATTTTAAAATGCAATGATGTAATTGTAATTTGTAAGCATAAGGAGTTACTATGTCAATGATTTTAGGGCAATCAAAATAATTAGTCACTTAGAAACAAACATGTATTTAGTTGCATTTATGAAAAAAATCTACACATTGCCTTTTTTAATCAAGATTTTCAAATATTCAAAATGCTCTGTTTACTACAATTAAAACTCCTGAATTTAACGTAATATATCCTGTGTTAATTATTTGTATAGTATATATCAATAGAATAGTCTAAAAATGGTATTACTTGACGAATTTAAAAGAACCTGCACAATAAAAAGCATATATAGCAAATATGCTTAAAAAACATACTTGTACATTTTACCAACTTTGCACTGAAATCTTTAAAATTTATCATTCAAAAAACTAGACTATTGCTTGTTAAGCAGATATTCCCTCCTATTTACTTGAAGCATTACAGTAATGATTGGTATTTGAGAGAAGTAAAAGTAGGAATTACTAAAATCCAAATCCATAAAAAGTTATCTGAATTGATTCACGAAAATTAATTTCCATGCTGTACAACAAACCAGCTGATTCAATGATTAAAACAGCTAATAAATAAGAAAGGATTTTCAATATTAATTAAAAATAAGACAAAAACAAAATATAAGTCACACATGCATTTCATCTACCCTTCTAATAATTCTACCAGTTTTTGTACAAAACAAAACAGGGATACCAATTTTCTTAGGAGAGTCTGGAACGAACTGTTCTTCGATGACACTTTCTTCATTGACACTGACATTACCACCAACTGGGTCCACACTGTCACTTTGACAATCCACCTCTACAATGTAAGTGTTGATGGCGTTGGTGCTCATGGCTTTATGTACAGTGCGCAGGTGCTTGTTGAGGTGGGCGTTCTGTGCAAAGCTGTCCGAGCACATCTGACACTTAAATGGTTTGACTCCCGTGTGGATGCGTTCATGCCGCTCCAGGTTCGACTGCTGCACAAATGTCTTAGCACAATAACTACACTGGAATGGACGCTCTCCTGTGTGCAAACGCACATGTTTCGTCAGGTTGGCTTGCTGCGTGAAGCGTTTACCGCAGTAGTTACAGCAATATGGTCTCTCACCTGGAACAAAGTATAGCGAATGACTTTAATGTTGGTGATTAGTCTGTAATAGGGAGAAAGATGATGAGGACTAAAATTGAGATACCAAAAAAATATTCCACTCAACAATATAATAATAATTAATAAAATAAATTTAATTCATTCATTAAATTCAATAGATCAACACTTCCTAATTCAACTATGTGCCAAACTCGGATATACTGTACTTTCAACTTAACTCCAACAAAAAAAACCAACAAAAGAAATATGTAATAACCAAGCTAAATATCAAATAGGCCTAACCTTTGAACAGCCTAAATAAAGACCTAAATAACTACGTTTGTTAGGGTGTTCAGCGAATGGGCTTTCCTTAATTCCCATATATTTCACGAATTTCACTCACTTTTTCCCGCATATTTAACATGTTGCAAAGCGAGAAATGAGTTCATTATTCATGGTTTGTACATCACATAAATAGATAAAACCGCCAATCTAACCATTGCAGATCGAAACTGGAAGAAAAAACTGACACAGGACACAAAAGCCCCCGTTTTGGTTAATGTAATGTAAAAGCAGCCGACACTTTAACTTATTAATTTGTTTACATCAGTGGCACTTTGCTAGTGAGGAGTAGAGTTTTTTAACTCTACTCATAACTACGCTGATTATTGAGCACTACACTGATCAATAATAATTACAGAACCCCATTTAAAGAAACAATTTAAGATAAAATAAACTCAAGACGCAAAGCAGATTCACTATTTGTTTTGACAGCTGACAAGCTGAAAGCTAGGTTATCGACATCGGCGTAGTCATAATAACAGCTGTCAACAAAGTAATCCCTGTTTTGCAATGGCTATTGTATATATTAAATTAATTCAATGTTCCCTTTATGGCTGAAATAACATAATAATTGTTAACAAAATAGAACGATAATAAAATCCTGTTAAAATAATTTTAATGTCTAATAAAGCACATTAAAAAATTAACGTAACAATCACGAGTTGGTGGTACAATAATGAATTATTTTAACATTAAAACCACAAATGAATAATTTACATCAGTATAGCAGAAGACTTCTGACTCAACATTAAACAAACGCTGTCAGCTATTCTTCTTCTTTTCATAGTTTCTTAACGAGAGATTTCAAGGTTGTATCTGGTCAAATTTGGCAGTTAATATCTAACAACTGATTCCACTTTAACACCAAGTGGTGAAATCCAATTACATCAGTCAGGGGGCTAGATTTATTTCTCACAGTTAAAGCTAGGTTCACGGCGGATTCAGTTTTGGGTAAAATTGGTAAGTCACTTGAACTTGGTCGCATTGCTCGGAGAGATGAGCTTCCATGGGAAAAGCCCAAAAATTCCTGAGTAATCTCGAGCCTGCACTGCTCTTGCCATTCAGTCAGTCTAGTCCACTGTCGTCCTGTCCTGTTTCCCTCATCACAAACACTCTGTCGCATCTCGATTAGGGAGCTTGTACAACAAAGAATTGTTGCTAACTCTTTAACTGCAATATTTAACTGATAATTCATTTAAAAGATGTTTTGTAGTTAAATAATTGCGAATTTTGGCAATATTATTATTTAAAAAAGCATTTTGCCGAATTCCCATACAAAACCATATTTATAAAATATTCCCGTATAATTCCTGTCAAAATAAAATTCCTGTACAATTTTTCGCTTTTCCTGGTCGCTGGACACCATGTGTGTACAAAAAAAACTAACATGGAGAAATTCAAGATAATTCATTTTAACATTCAATTTAAGACATTTTTACATTTTATTAGTGAATTTCCCATAGGGAATAAGCTATTACGGTAGGTCTCATGGTAAGACTTAAGCCCGGGACCATGTTATTTTTTCTTCTTTAGGTGCCTAGAGACCAAAAACAATGGTCGTTAAAATTTATATATATATATATATATATATATATATATATATAAATAAAGTAAAGTTAAAATAATTAACTGAGTATCCTTGACAAACATTATTTTATTTTAACAACATGTTTCAACCTTTAAAGGCCATTTTCAAGTTAATTCAAAATGATAATCTAATATAAACAATATTTAAATCACATATGTTTAAATTAAATAATTTCAATTTAATAGATGTACAAGTGTTCTTGAAGAAGTTAGTTAAAAACTGTTGTATCTATATAAATGTAAAATGTGATTATATGTTTTGTTTGAGTTTTCTGATTTTTTCAAAAATTGGATTGTTTTTTGTTATGTGGCTGTTCAAAATGTTTTGAGGGTCAGTTTTTTGTCCTGAATAAATGTAATACTCTTCTTTTGAATCCATGATGTGTCCTTTAGTTGTGAATTCGAGTATTTCCAGATTTTCTTCCATGTTCTTGTAATTGTGATTATGTGTTAGTAAGTGTTCTGCAAAATTTGATTTCATGGTGGATATATATATATATATGTGTGTGTGTGTGTGTGTGTGTCTGTGAACACGATAACTCACGTAAAAGTGGTCCGATCAAGACCAAATTTGGTAGAGATGTATCTTCCTACAAATACTCGGACGAGTTCGTAAACCAGACATATCGGTCAATGGGAACGGGTAGTTTGGGGGGTTTTGTACCCAAAAATAGGGTGTTTTGCGTTTTCCACATGTAATTTTTAAAAATTTCTAATTTTATATTTCGTCATTGGAATCGGCTTAAAAAACTAAGCAATTTAGTTCCTTAAAATTTTTCTCTATCTACAACGGTTACCGAGATATTAAAAATTCTAAATACAGTACGTTGTATTGTGGGGCTCCAATGTTAATCTTATGGAGGATGGGGAAAAATTAATATTTCCCATATTAATCAATATTTTTTGATGAAACTTGATATTTAGCTTCATGTGGTTGAGATCTATTCATTTATGCTTAAAAATCATAGTTTTTGTGTTTATCATGGCAGCAAACCTGTATACTCTTCTCCCATATTAATCATATAGGGATTACTCCTTATTTATGGACAGATGTTGATGTAAGTTGGTATAAATTTTAAGATCAAAATTATTTATGGTAGAAATGACTACTTTCAGTGTTCCTCACAGCAGCTAACCTGCACACTCTTTCCCAAGTTAATCTTATGGAGAATAGGCAAATAATTCTCATGTTTATGGACAGATTTTTATAAAACTTGTCATATGTTATTATTATTATATCATTGATTTGGAAATTCGCTGAGTACGCAGGTCTGCTGTGACGGGGGTATTATTATAATTATTATTTTATATTTTTTATAATATGTAAACACACAGGCACAGTTAACAAGAGCTATGGTAACTGTATCCAACAAACTTCTTTATCACTATTTTTTATTAGGGAGTAGGCCCATAGGGAATGGAAGTAGTGGTTAAAATAAATGGTATCAGTAAACTGAAACATACTTCCTTCCTCTTAAGGCAGACTGGAAAATTATTTACATTTCATATAATTATTATACTACTAAACTCTCATTAACGAAACAGACGTACTGTTTCAAAAATGTCCATCAAATTTCTTTCCCATTCTATCATAGTATAAGTTTAACATGTTCACTGCAGCACATCGCCAGCGTCCTCGCGGAGCCTACACCTGGGAGCTGCATGGTCGATTTCAGCCTCTCGTCGCATAGCAACCAAAACCAAAGCATGGCGGGAATTATCTATGTTATGAAGGGGATTCCGGGACGGTCTGATGACCACGCCAGGCCATCTCCGAATTGCTGAGTGGCCAATTACGTCACCATTAAATAATTACTGCATTTTTGGTGAATCAGATGCATTTTGATCAACGGAACAATTTTCATACTTCCTACATCTTTGCTAGAAGTGTTATAATTTTTTCAGCAGTGAATGTGTTAAAGATTTCGGGGTAGAAGCTCTCCCCCCACCCCAGTTTTGCTTTTTATTGGGTGATATTACCGTAAGCTGCAAACCAAGTTCCAAGGATAATGCTTTAGAAATAAGATAAATTGATCTTATGGAGTATATTTAAATTGTACATAAGAATAACATTGGATGCTCTCAAACAACACCCTGCGTTCACCAAGGACAACTGATTTAACTTAGCTCTAAAACCATTAGTCATAGAATAATATTTCAAATTACTTATTAGTTTTGTATTTTAAGCTGTTTTAAATGCTAATATTAAAAAAATAATTTTTTTGACATTTAAAAGCCCATAACATTTGAAACATTATTTGTCATATTATTTGGGACCTTAATAAAAATAAACCATGAAAATTTAATCAAAGTCATTAGAGCTGATTTTGAGAAATTTTTATTTTCCATAATTTTCTTCATATACTATGTATAAGGGGAGAAAGTAAAAGGATAACATTAGAACTAAAACAAAACTAGAACTAATATGAGAGGTAACAGTTTTCTAGACTCTTGTACCGGTATGTATGCGGATGTGTTTGGCGAGGTTGGCCTGCTGCGTAAACCGCTTCTTGCACGTCATACACTGGTAGGGCCGTTCGCCTGTGTGCGTGCGCATGTGCTTCCACAAATTTGGCTGCTGCGAAAACGGCTTCATGCAGACGCTACAGACAAATGGTTTCTCGCCTGTGTGTATCCTCTCGTGCGTAATCAGGTTGATCGTCTGCAACCGCAACACAATCACAATGCTACAGTATCGAGACTGGGACGAAGGTCAAGAATTGTAGATTGTTCAATAATTGATGGTCAAGGGATGTGATACTCTCTGGTGTGGATTAATGTCCGCACTACTGAATACTACATTCATCCACAAAGACCATTCTCATAATTGGAGCTGGCTTTAAATACCTGCCTGGGAAGGTGACCACCCCCAAAAGGTAAAAAATAACAACTTTTGTTACACATTTCTTTAAATGTCTTTTAAACATTAAAATCCCAAACAAAGCATTTACTACAGACAACAGTCACAGTCAAACTGGTTCATGGTTCCATAACCAGTGGAAATTGGGTGCACGGAAACACACTTACGCGTCGTCCAAATATGGGATGGACGCGAAGCACTTGGGAGTTTATGTGTCTTTTGCATCGAATGTGTTAATTATTTTCTTAGTAGAAATTCCACCTCAAAAATTAAGTTAATACCACAAGTATTATTCTGTCAAAACCACGTTTACATGTTTCTGTTATTTAAAATTCAATTCACATAATAGCCTAAATAACCATATTCCAGTACTCAGCGTAACCAGTGAGTATACATTACTATGTGCTAGACACAATACACATCGATCGCCTGATGCTATTGTACTTTTATTTGAACGATCCCACAAGCCAAATATTTGCATTTATAAACCAAACGTGTTCCATAGGGGTCAATGACGGATATATCCACAAAAATATAAACAAAATAAAAACTATAAAAAAATTATTTTTAAACAAAAATAATTTTTTGTTGCATTAGGGTTGTTAAAAAGCAAAATATTTAATTTTGACAAAAAACTTTTGACCCAACATTGACCATGATGACCCTCCAGTGAAAAAAAATATTGATTAGTTCTAGAAATATTGTAAAAACATGATATATCATTTTGTTCAGTATTAAAATGAAGACTCAATAAATATTAAAAAGTATGTAAATATGTATACACACATATATACGAGGGGGTACCCAAAAGTAACCAGAATTACGCTACCGAAGGCGTGGCCTGTGTAGTACGCATGTCTGCCGCTAGGTGTGTGTAGCGGCAGACATGCGTACTACACAGGCGATACTACACAAAGTCGATGTTTTAGGTGGAACTCAAATATTCAAGTAGTTTTCACATTTTAAAAATGGCGACATGTCAATTGTTGACAAACCCGTTGAAGGACACCTACTTACTTACTTACTGAATACTTGAGTTTTACCTAAAGCTTCATCTTTGTAAGCAGTTGACTAACGTTTTGAATCTATTGAATCGGAATCAACATTACACAATAATTTTGGATTCTGATTCCAAAACAAGAATCAGTGAAATCGAGAATTGTGTTTGGAATCGACTCAACCCTAATTATGGCATAAAATCGGGGACAGATATAAGAACACAATAATAGACTGTAATTTAATCTACTTCTTGATACATCAATCTTTTCATACAAAACTATCTCCCTACCACATTTATTTGCCCTAATTGTTCAGTAATACAGAGTAAAACCATTAGTAATCTGTTTATTACTTCTCTTACTCGGCACACATTTCTTCTTCAAAAGCAAAAAAATTTTAAACAAATCATAACCATTTACCTGTGAAAATGTCTTATTGCACACTTTACAGGTGTGCTGACCTCTGCGCGACGATGTTTTCTTCGGTTGCTTGGTCTGTATGGTGGTCAGCACTTCTGGGTAAACGATAGTGTAACCGTCATCTACCTCTATTTTGACTTCTTGTTGGATGCCGTCGTACAGTACCACCTCCTCTGTGGCCTCCACAGGCACCATTGGCATGTATGTAACGTCTGACGAGTCCAATATCACGGCACACACATTCCCCTGCTCATCCTCATAAATGTGATCAACGGGCAGTGTCTGCGTGTTCTCCATTTCACTCTGATCCATCTGGTTCAATTCTTCACGCATCATTCTGGGTGGGTGATTAATAATTCACCAACTTGTTGGCCGTAAACGCTGAGGACTGTTTTATAAATGTATCGAGTTTTTGTTTGAAGAGATCACTGGTGATTGGTTCATTCAAGTTAACAACTGGATTCTTCACTATGTATTCAACGTACACCTAAAACAAAACTTGGTACTGAAGAAACGTAAAATTTATTATATCTTAACAGTAGTCAAGCAAATACATTACCGAAATAAAGGAGGGAATGCCATTTAGAATAACCAATTTTATAAAAAGTTAATCAAAGGTAACAAACAATGTGATCGATGACCGATACGAAATGAGTCAGACGTCAGACAACTTCGTTATGTAACCAGGACAACACAGTTTCCAAAGCCATCTAATAATAATAATGAAAATCGTTTTTGTCTAAATACTACAATAATGTCAGACATACATTTAAAATCAAGAAAATCGCTGTTCACATATTAAATATTTATTATTTATTTGTGGAATAGTTTCGGGTAACCTGGGTTTCGTTTAATCGAGGTTCTACTGTAAACCAATGTTTTTTGTGTTATTTAGGGGAATTTTTTCAATCAAACAAAAAATCTTCTAAATGGAGCCACTCTTTTCCGCTGTCTTCCATTGCACGTCATATTAACCTGTTAACTGCCATGCCGGTCCTATTAGGTCAGCATAGATAAATCAACTCTATTTACATGCTGACCCTATTAGGCTGGTGGCAAGGGCTGTGCAGTGTTTTACTGTAAAATTGGCGTATGATTATAAAATATGGTAAAATCGACATGGTACATCTCATGTCTTTTAGAGAAAAAATCATAAATAGAATAATATTACAATTATGAACAACATTTCAGTAATCAGGCCTGATATAGGTGTGGTAGTTAACATGTTAGTAAGATCAGTTGTGAGATGTGATCAGCATTCACCATTAAATAGTTTAATTTTACCCTAGAACCGCATTGTTTGACCCTTAACTGGATGATTAAAATATTAAACAGTTATATTTTAAATAATCAGTACAAACAAAAAACTAGCCCCTTAACCATACAATTGTATAAGAAGCAAAATATGTGTCCACTGCAATCCCAGGATCCTACAATCCTGCTGTCAACTTCCATCCAAGCAGGTCACCATTTATTTTAGGTTGGCCCTCCCACCACTGTACCACATATTTGCAAGCCAAATTGGGATAGCTCATGGTCAGGATTTGGACCTGCTTACTCCCGAATAGCTTCAATGCCTCACTTGTCAGCAAACTTTTTTACCACTAGGAGAAGCTTCTAATTATCAAGCAGTTTCAATTTTACCTTCTGTTGCAAAAATTTATGAAAGGGCAATGAGTATACAATAAATAAATGTTCTTGAAAAAAACCTTATAAACCTTCCTTTCTGGAGCAGGAGAGTTGGTTGGATGTCCTTCAGGCTCCTGATTCTAACTCGGCGTTTAGATGTTTCTTGAATACATTCATTCGTTTGTTCAACCATGCCTGTCCTGAACGCCAAAATAAGAAAAGTGATTTTAGGAAAAAGTTTTGGCTGACTGCTGGGATAAGAATTTCATGTGCTAGGAAACGAGAGCTCTATATTTTATCTAAAACCAATTCTTCACCAGAATTTGTTTCCTATTTCAAAAGATATAAATCCATTCTTCGTAAAATTATTTTCCAAGCAAAAAAGAACTATAACACAAAGTTTATAAAAACAAGTTCCAATCCATCTAGAGCTACTTGGAAAGTTGTTAATAGCGAACTTGGCCATCTTTGCTCCTCTAATTATCCTATTATTCTGTCAAAAGACGATAAAACTATTGAAAATCCTAATGATGTTGAAAGGGTTTTCAATGAATTCTTTCTTTCTGTGGGCAATCAGAATAGTCGGCAGGCTTGTCTAAATGCGGCTCTGGATTATGTAGATCAAACTAATGTACACTGTTCATCAAGAGATCATCCCATGACTGTCTTTCTCCCAACAAATAAAGCAGAGGTTCTTCATGTAATATCAAAATTGAAAAACTCAACTTCTAGTGGATGGGATGGTGTAACTTCCCGAGTTCTGAAGGGTTGTGCAAATTCGATACAGTTCCCTTTAGTGAACATCATTAATAGATCGTTTCAGGATGGAATTTTCCCAGATAATCTAAAATTGTCTGTTGTGCGTCCAATACATAAAAAGGGTTCAAAAACTGAAATTTCTAACTATCGGCCGATTTCGTTGATATCGTCATTCGCTAAGGTTTTTGAAACACTTATTTTGACTAGGCTTCAGTATCATTTTGATTCTCTTTCACTTCTGACTGCATCCCAATTCGGGTTCAGGAAAGGCTTTTCAACCTCTAGCGCCATCAATGATGTCATCGAATCTGTTTTGAGAGCTTTGGATGGATCGCGGTGTGTTGGTGCAATATATTGCGATCTATCCAAGGCGTTTGATTGTATTAATCATACCGTTCTCTTGAATAAGCTGAAGAGATATGGGCTTCAGAGTTCTGCTTTGTCTCTTTTGTCGTCATACCTTGCTGATAGAAAGCAAGTGGTTTCTATAAGAAATGGTGGACGCATTGAGGACAATTGGATGGTGGTGTCCTCAGGAGTCCCTCAGGGCTCTATATTAGGCCCCTTCTTATTTTCGGTTTATCTGAATGATCTTCCGAACAATATGAAATCTCATATTGTGTGTTATGCTGACGATACAACTGCTCTGTCTTTCTCAGGAGATTTAGATGGGCTAAAGTCTACAATGAATCAGGAATTTTTCAGCCTCAATAAGTGGTTTTCTTCAAATGGTCTCCACCTAAATGAAGAGAAAACCAAGGTGATGGTTTTCTCTCCAGCAAATCGAGATTTGGAGGGTTTCGATGTAAATGGAGTTATACCTTCAGATTCTGCTTCCCTCCTTGGCGTTACCATAGAGAAGGGACTCTGCTGGTCAAAGCACATTGACACTCTCTGTTCCAAACTATCCTCCCTCACGTTTGCATTTAAGGTGCTGATGCCTGTTGTGAATATGGAAACCATTCTTCAAATTTATTATGCTTATGTTTACAGTAGGATGAAATATGCTATTGGTTTTTGGGGATCGTCAAGTGAGATGCAAAGGGTTTTCAGGCTTCAGAAACGGATTGTCCGGATCATCTGTAAAGCAGGAGTCCGTGATCATTGCAAACCATTCTTTCAACAGCTAAATATTTTAACTCTTCCAGGTGTGTATATTCTGGAAGTCATGTCTTTCTTTAAAAATAATCCTCATCTCTTTGAATGCAATGTTGCCCGACATCACTATAACACTCGCCATAAAAGTAATTTGGTATATCCTATTCATAGACTGACGATTCTCGAAAAGGGTATTCATTACTCCGCCCAACGTTTGTATAATGCGCTGCCTCTGTATCTGAAAAAAATTTCAAACTCCAAATTATTTTTGAGAAAATTAAAATTTATGTTGCTTGAGAAGTGCCCCTACTCAGTGAAGGAATTCCTTTCAGACTGTGCCAGAGTTTAGTGTAAAACTGTTGTTAATATTTCTGTAATATAACTGTTGTTAATATTTGTTTTTTTTTTGTTAATATTGATTGAATTATTGTTATTGTAAATTATTATAGACTGCTTGTAACTATTGCTTGTAATATTTGTAACTATTGACACATTTCATATAACTCTTGTTATTCACGAAATAAAGAATATGATTATGATTATTATTATGATTATAGAAAAACCTGCCCAGAAAAGTCTGTAATATCCGCATGTATTAAATTGATAAAGTGAGTGATGAGTTGAGTGAAGAGTGAAGGGAGAAAAAGCTGAGAGTGTTTTCCTGGACCTAGAGCTTTTGACAGCCTGTCTCATTCAAATTATTATTAAAAGAATACAGTAAAAGAATACTTTGTAAATTTAAGTACAGTGGAACTTGATTATAACGTCATTGAAGGGACCACACAATTAATGACCCTATATCAGAGTGACGCTATAAAAGAGGTTACATCATTTTAATTTAAAATTGAGGAAAAATAGGGAAACACATTTTTTACATTTTTTACCTTTGGTAGTTGCCTTAGTTCTTGAGCATTTTGTTGTTTTGATGCGCATTTCGCCACTCTTGTGGCATCATCAGAAAATAAAAATAAATAACACATACGGAACCTTAACTGAGTGATAAAAATACAAAATTATTTACATTATTTACATCCGCGCACTTTCACTGGTCACTCCCGCATTGTTCGTGATTGCGCGGCACGACGGCAGCCGGCGCGTGTTGTACGTTCGCGCGGTGGAGGTATGTTTTGTTCAAGCCGACTGGAGCTTTCTCTGTTGGCTGCGTGGTGTGAAGATATGGGGTAGGGGGTGGGGTTTTCCAAGTTCTGTATGCGGTGTTGCCGGTTTTCGTTGGGCTTTACACTGTTGTCATTTAGGGCGGTCTCTATTTTGTGTATTGTTTGAAATATTATTGAGTTATTAAATTCTTCTTTCTTGTTGAGTAAATTGTTGGGTCCACATTCATTGATGTATTTGAAAATTTGGTAACTTTCTTGTGTCTTAGCTGTCGTTTTGGAGTTCGTTTGGTTTAATATTACAAGGGAGTCTGGGAATTTTATGGAATGACTGGGGTTTTGTTTAAGATGTTTTGCTACTATTGAAGATGGATTGGTATAATGGCCGGTATTGTGTTCTTTAAAACGTTGTTTAAAGGATCTGTTGGTGTAACCAATATATTCTTTTGTGCAAGGAGAAGAGCAGGTTATCTTGTACACACCTCTTTCTTTTTTGGTACAGTTCGTTAGGTTGTAATTTGGAATGGGGTTGCATTTTACACGGTATGCGGGTGTATATCCTGATTTTTTGAAGGCTTTACCAATTTTTTCAGTTATTTTGTCTGTGTATTTTATTGATACATATTTTTGTGGGGAGGAATCAGGGCTTTTGTTTTTTGAGTTGTTTTTGTTAATATTCTTGGACATTTTGTTTATTATAGTATCTATGATGGCAGGGTTGTTGACTCCAACCACCCATACAACCAAAAAATGGCAGCTTTCCGCTCACTGACGTACCGTCTTCTCAATTATAATTTAAACAACGTAGAATATGAAAAAGAAAAAGAAATCATAAAAACAATAGCAAAGAACAATGGATACAACCCTGCCATCATAGATACTATAATAAACAAAATGTCCAAGAATATTAACAAAAACAACTCAAAAAACAAAAGCCCTGATTCCTCCCCACAAAAATATGTATCAATAAAATACACAGACAAAATAACTGAAAAAATTGGTAAAGCCTTCAAAAAATCAGGATATACACCCGCATACCGTGTAAAATGCAACCCCATTCCAAATTACAACCTAACGAACTGTACCAAAAAAGAAAGAGGTGTGTACAAGATAACCTGCTCTTCTCCTTGCACAAAAGAATATATTGGTTACACCAACAGATCCTTTAAACAACGTTTTAAAGAACACAATACCGGCCATTATACCAATCCATCTTCAATAGTAGCAAAACATCTTAAACAAAACCCCAGTCATTCCATAAAATTCCCAGACTCCCTTGTAATATTAAACCAAACGAACTCCAAAACGACAGCTAAGACACAAGAAAGTTGCCAAATTTTCAAATACATCAATGAATGTGGACCCAACAATTTACTCAACAAGAAAGAAGAATTTAATAACTCAATAATATTTCAAACAATACACAAAATAGAGACCGCCCTAAATGACAACAGTGTAAAGCCCAACGAAAACCGGCAACACCGCATACAGAACTTGGAAAACCCCACCCCCTACCCCATATCTTCACACCACGCAGCCAACAGAGAAAGCTCCAGTCGGCTTGAACAAAACATACCTCCACCGCGCGAACGTACAACACGCGCCGGCTGCCGTCGTGCCGCGCAATCACGAACAATGCGGGAGTGACCAGTGAAAGTGCGCGGATGTAAATAATGTAAATAATTTTGTATTTTTATCACTCAGTTAAGGTTCCGTATGTGTTATTTATTTTTATTTTCTGATGATGCCACAAGAGTGGCGAAATGCGCATCAAAACAACAAAATGCTCAAGAACTAAGGCAACTACCAAAGGTAAAAAATATAATTTTTGTTCTTGAATCTGGGAAAACATAAATAACATTTTTTACGTGAAATTAAGACATTTAATGAAGGTAATTTGAAATACTACGTAAGTTTATGTTTGTGACTGACTGACTACTCTACTATATAAAAAATCTAATTTGAAAATATTGCAATGAAGTTCGGCTTGGTGAATTCAACTGTTGGTTTGATTTTTAAAAACAAGCCCGAACACACGTCTGCTGTCTTACGTCCCTCCTCACACACTCTTATAACTCACACCTTTTCTTCAGCAAAACCTCTCTTAACACTTGCCATTATTTTTCAATACTGTATTCGTCAATTAAAATAACGAAAAAGACATACACTGAACTAACAACATCTACACGAACTGTAGGTACGTACGAACGGCATCACAGTGCTTTGATGCGACGTGAGTCACTGACACTGACCTTGATGACCGGCACAAGCGGATATAGGGTAGGGGTAGGGGGTTGGGGTGGTTAGCGGTAAGACAGCAATAAAATGCCGTTTCTAAAAATAGAATGTAGCTAAACAATAGCCGCAGCCCTCACGTTGCACCACCGACCGAACTTTCTCTATTTAGCTATATGTTGCCTTCATCTCGGCCCGATTTTCTTGACGTTATATACGAGGTTTGAGAATTTACTGACGATATATCCGAGGTTATTCCTATGTAAATACATATAGTTTGGCGGGACCTAAAAATAAATGACGTTATATCCGAGTTGACGTTATGGCCGAGGCCGCAATAACCGAGTTGCACTGTATTACTACAGTTTTTCACAATATGGTTTTGATTTAATTATGTATATTAAAGATAATCTATCAAGTTTCAAAACGTTGGGCTCCACTGATAGCTATTCCAGAATAAATAAAAATAAAATATCTTTTGAAACAGATTTTTTAAGTTTCTCAAAAAGAAACTCTCACTCACATGCTGGAATAAAATATTAAAATTTTTTACCTGATGAAATAAGAAAACATAATAAAATTTAAAAATCATTTGCAAATGTTTTTTGTTTGTATAAATGTACTCTTATATGAATGAGATTAATTTTATTATGAAAAGAAAAAGAGGCAATTAGAGATGGGTATTAAGCTGCAAAAAAATTTATAATACAAGGATGTATGTGACATGACTATGACTGTTGACACCATTCATGTACATGTAAATATGTATTGAATAACAAAATTTTGGTTGATTGATTGAAATTCACCAATTTGATTACAGATTCCATTAACTGTCACTTCTTATTTAATGTATAAATACGTCACAATCGTAACTATAGCAGTTCTAGTGTCAAAATAATTGATTAATTATTTATACCAAAATAACCTAAAAAAGACAAATACATTAACTCACCTGAGTATACATCTCCCTCAATAGATCTCGAATGTTCTGTGCATTGACATCAGTATTCAAGACAAACTTCAAAGCAGTAGGTGTTTCAAAGTAATGCAAAGCGTATTTGCTAGTTTTGTAGCAAAGAAAACCTTTATTAGTATCAAGGGGTGATATTCTAGTAACAAAAGACTTAATGGAAAATAGCATTCCATACATCAATTTTGCCTCCTAAAAACAAAAATGTAATGTGAAAAAACAATAAACGATGGATTTCTTATAGTTAAGTGATTATCTGCATGTGTTTAAAATTAAACTGGTGTTAATATTGTACTAACGCATTGGCTACGATAGACAGGCACTGCCCGTCATGGGATTGCCAGCGCGTAGCTAAGGATGACGGGCAGATTCCGTTATCGACGTAACTGTTAATTTATTCTTGGGGTCTTTAACTGTTGTATTACGGTATTTAACTCTTGATTGTTTGACGCTATATTTTGACTCTTGATTGATTTTATATACTTCTTTGTTTACATTGTTGTGCAGTATGCCGTTTGACAATGACATGGTCATTTTGCAGCAATACATTTCTTGTTTCTGAGGATTGTTCTGGTTTTGTTTGACAGATTTTATATGAAAGTGGTGATTCGGCAAGTAAAGGGTGATGAGTTGAGTGTTTCCAGCTGTGAAAGTGACATAGAATAACCTAGGGTTGAATTCCAATCAAACAATCCTAATTTGTCTCGCAAATGTTTGATAAAGTGTTGGGAGGGCCCACTTAAAATAAACTAAATGGTAATCAGCTAAGGCGGAGGTCGACAGTATTTGCTGGTTGCAGACAATTGGGATTGCAGTGGACATAGTTTTGCTTTTTTACAATTGAATAGTTAATTTTTATAATTATAATTAACAGGTTATTATTAATCTAAATTTTGATTATTTTGTAAATCTTATTTTTAAGCATATTTGTATTTTTAAGGAAGTATTTTCATAGGGGACAAAATAATTTTTTGCACAAGGGGAAAAATTAGGGGGAACAAGCAAAATGAAAAACACTGATTGTTGTTTAGGGTGTGTTAACTCTTCACTTTAGCTGGATTGAAAAGTCACATGAAAGTATGTACAAAGACAATTTTTTTTATTTACAAGGAAATGTTTCACAAATTGAGGTAAATTGGATCCACAATTTTAATGAGGTATAACAGATTAATTTCTTTCTAAGTTAACTCAGAACTTAACACGTTGGGTGCGGACTACTCGGATCCGAGTTGTATTGGTCCTGGCGCGCAGAGCAGACCACTCGGATCCAAGAGGTGACATTTAGGTTAAAATCAAGATCTGGCAATGTTGATTGTGCTGCCACCTCTTGGGATCTGAGAGAACTACGATCAACTTTGTTATAACAAAGTATCTATTTCTGTATAGGCCACTTGGAATTTTCCTATAGGTTGATTTTAAACTGCACTGGCCGCTCCGTGCGAGGAACAGGGGTTTCAGGCGCCGAAGCGAATGTGTTAATGTTAAACATACATTTCTAAGGAATTATTTAGGTCATGACAAAGCAAATTATATGCTACATCTATTTTACTACACAAAAATATTTCCTAGATATAAAACCTAGGACTTGAAATGACTCATGATGTGATTTTGATATTATATAGTCTACTACTTGTTCAATATCTTAATAACAAATAATTTAATTTGATCTAAACTGTGAGTCCCTTAGATACATGCTTCTTAATAAAGTTATAAGTAATTATAAGTCACTCCTTATCTTTCCAAAGAAAAGCTGTGTAGCTCAGAATTAATAAGCTCACCTCGCAATCTGAGGGGCACCGGTTCTATTTCAGTCCCAGTTCTATTTGGTCCCTATTTCAGTCACCATTTGTAATTGGCCTATTAATTAATTACCTATCAAACAACAGGTAGAAGTTAGGTAATAACAAGGCCAGGGTTGGGACAGTTCCCAATCAAAAGGTTAAAAAATGCTACTTGCAATGATAAACCAAAAATAAAAAAGGCCTAAGTAAGACATGCATGCTTGAATATATAAATATTAAAAAGTCAGAAGCTTTGGCCTCACTAAAAATAACTACAGTATGGTATGGTTTCTTTTACAAGCATACGAATGATTTTATTGGCTCACTTATTGTTATTAATTTTTTGTAGAGTATCTTCTTACCTCTTCTCTGGTTATACCAGATTGTTTAAGTCGGTTCCACTCACAATAATATAAAAGTGTTCCATTTCTGTTAAAAATATATAAATTGTGAATTGTCATTTTATGCTACCCAAGGTCAATTGATGTAATCTAAACCAATATCTGTGATTCTTCACCTGTAAAACAAAAAAAACACTTAAAGCAAGGGCTCATAGCCTAATCTAAAAAAAAGTATATCGATTATTTCAAGTGTGACATGGAAGTCAGCGTACTCAAAAATGTCAGTGGAAGTCAACGACAGGTCCTTTCTTCCGCCGATGTGACAAGTGCAATTCCTGCTTAAGTTAACATAAATGCAAAAAATTTGAACACATTTAACTGTATTGTATATTTAAAACAAAAAGAGTAGGCCTAAAGACTGATAAATAAGTTTACATTTTCATCATTGTAAAAATATCTGTAGTGTCAAAAGTAATTTTTGTTAACAAAATAACTATAATAACATAAATATGGTTAAAAGTCAAGTCTATATTAGAGAATGTAAAACATCCAAAAAATTAATTCAATTCTGTGTACTAAAGGTTAAAAATCTTTCCAAAAGTAGGCCTAGGTCTATATAATATAATGGTACAATATACTAGACATAGCTGGCACAAAAATTTCTCATTAATTTCTCTGACTACTTTCTGTAAAATCTCTGACTATACCCAAGTGTTTTACCTCATATTTTTTAGTGCATCAGTAATTTTTGAGGGGGGAATAAATCAATGTTTGAACCAAGAAATGTTACAAGGGCATTAGTCACGTTTTTGGTGATTTTTAACTTTTAAAAACTACATTAGGGCTTATTACTTACTTAGGCCTACTTATTACTCTCATTAGGGAAATATTGGGCATCAGTCACTGGTCTAGAAATAAATCATATAGGCTATATTAAAACACGTGTTTTGTAAGTCATTGACTTACCTGCATTGACCTTTTAGCTTGCAAACCCTGTAAATCAGTTGGGCGCTTACTTAACCCTCTCCTGGTCAAACGACTCAGATCGACTTGCAAGCAAGTTGCTACTGCAAATCAAACTACTTCATTGACTCAGAAATCAACCTGGAACTTGCTGCTCTCTAGAAGTTGTTTTATGAACTACTAAGACATCATGACTTGTGCAGATATTTAGCATGTTTCTTGAGAACAATGTTAACTTTTAATTGTGATCACACTACCAGTAGGGTACATTGTTTTTATTTTTTTTATTTTTAGACTTAGCTGATCTTTAATAATGGCAGGACAGTTTAGGCCTATCAACATTGTTAATTTTAACTATCCAGCTGCCCGCCATTTCACTCTGAAATTCCACCTCATTTTTGGCCACTTTTTTCAAGGTCCACAGGTTTTGTTCAAAAGCCCATAACAAATTTGGATACTAGGCCTATGCGAAGTACAACATACAAATTTTGTGTTCAGTATAAAACAGGCTACAAGAAAATCATGAAAATTACCAACTAAAATAAAACAAAAAAAAATATGAAAAAAATAATTTTCATGTTTGCGCTCCCTCAATATATATTTTTTAACAATCTGAAAAAGCCATTTAGCCTAGTTTGAAACTTCATAAGGAACAAGAATAGTATATACACTTATGTGGCTGAGTCTAACAACTGTCATACAGTTTGTTTATATTTTTAAATCATATGTTTTTTATCTTTGTTGACTTTGTTTACGTTTTGAACTATTCATTCCTTTTTGTCATTAATAAACCTTCTGATGTTCCGCATTTATTATTATTATTAGTTATCATTACACGCACCACAAATTGGTGACCCCGATGTGATCCAAAGTCAATTTATGAAAATGTCAAACACAGAAGAAAACGTCAGTGATCCAGATCTTCATCTCTCGAAAATAACAATCAAGATCCCACCCTTTTGGCGTAAGAACGTTCGAGTTTGGCTGCGTCAGGTTGACGCCCAATTCATCATGAAAGGTATCAAACAGGAACAAACTAAGTATTATTACGTACTAGATAACCTTGATACCGATGTGGCCGAATTAATTTCTGATTTTATTGAGAAACCTCTAAGCAAAACACCTTACCAAGATCTTTGTAACCGGCTAATCTTGGAGTTTGAAGAATCAGAGAGTAGAAAATTTGCAAAACTAATTGATGAACTGGATCTGGGCTCAAATAAACCTTCTCAACTTCTTAGGGAAATGCGTACTCTGGCGGGTACACAAGTTCTAGACGACTTCTTAAAAATACTATTTTTGAAACGTCTTCCACTTCACGTTAGCTCGATATTAATATCGAGTTCCGACAAATTATCTATTGTGGCTGACAAAATAATGGAGTTTTCCCCTATCCATTCTCAGGTTATGTCTCGAATGGCTTGTGCGGATGATGCCGATCGGCGCATGTTTGAACGCTAGTTTGTTAATTATATTATATAGGCTAAATAACAAACTAGCGTTACCCGCAAACTTTGTTCAGCCTAACCGTAAGCCTTAATATACAGTTTGAAGAAACTTTCAATGGGTGGCACTCGCAAATGTTACCAGGAGAGGGTTAAAATCCTATCTTTATTCTATGGGCTACTTGTTGAGGTTATGGTTTGGCAGTTTGCCTGAGGTTTTTAAATGATTTCTTCATTAATTGATTATCATCCTTAGCTTATATGAAACACATAATTAAATTTGCATACCAGATGCACCCAGATGCCAGATGGCACAGGTAGCCTACAGAAAATAATTTAGGGTTACTGAGGATTTCCAAAATGTAATAAATCTAACTAGGCCCTTAGCATATAAGGTAAAATAGTAGTCCTACCCATAGTAATAAAGCAGAGGCAGCCACCTCAAGATTTACAAACTTGGGTACATTAATACATGAAGATCAAGTAATGGCTACAATAAAAATGTACACAGTAGAGTTTACTAAAATATTTTTCAACATACCACATAGGTCTGGAAGATTGGAGAGAAGAAATATTGGATTTCCTGAGTTCATTGTCACAAATGCCGTTGAGAAAAAAATCGTTTCTCATGTAAATGTTTCCACAAAGTATGTAGAAACGTGAACAAAAATTCAAATTTTGTGTAAGGTTGGAAACAAATTAAGGAAAAGTGAGTTTGCGTTTGCTCCCTTCCCACTGTACAAAAATCAAAACTCAGAAGAAGAGCCAAGGCGAAAGGTAAAAGACAATGACCACATACATATTTTTACAAATTCTTTCTTTTGACTGAATCTCCAACGTCATTTAACGCATAGAGTATTAAGTAAAGATATACACTATATTTAATGTAACTTTAACTATTTATTATAACTACAGATCGCCAAATATTAAAGTACTGTAACATTCATCACTTATATCACTTGATCAACTACTAGAATCTACTTTTCCTTCTCCATTAATATTGCAAAAAATGTTTGTATTTACTTCCCTGTGGGAAATAAGTTAGATCATGGATCATAGTCTAATGGGAATGTTATAAGTTCATCTTATAACTTTACACTTTTATAAATTTAGCGTAGTAAAAAAATAAAAATGTTGACACCATTCCACATTTGTATTGTTATAATAAACTGTAATTGTACAAATTGATGAATAAAGTTGATTTTGATTTGATTTGATCTTAACAGCTGTTCGTATTCTTTTAATTTAAAATTCAATACAATAGTGTTCTGGTAGTTTCTATGGAAACGTATTTTCATTTCATTTATTTTATAAGTCTGAAAATGAATAATAGCTGCGTGACGTTTTGTTACCCTGAGCAACGCCAGAGAGGAACGTATAGTAAAGTATCCTTATTCATACTTGGCTTAAAATACCTACCTTGTAGAATGGTCGCCATTTCAATAAATCTAATAATGTAATCTATTATTTCCCTGTATCATCCGTTTATCTTCTAAAGAACTAGGTACCTACGTCACTCCCTAAAATTAGAAAAACAATCATGATGCAGTGCACTTGGAACATTATATTTATCATACTTTACAACACATATATTTATCTACTTGGGAAATAGAATCATTCTCAATTTTACCATCATTAAACAATATTATTTTCCAATCCAGGAATATAGTCAAGTTATGACTTCTTTGACTTTGAAATAAAAAAAAAATAAAAAAATTCCCTATGCTTTTCAAGATTTACGCTTTGGCAAATTTGGTTTCCGTTTCCTTTCAGTTGTGAGAATTTCAGTCAAAAACGTTGAGTTTCTTCGTTTCAATGTTTGAATTATAACTGCTCTACGTAATAATAATTATATATTTAAATAGTACTATGTATTTCAGTTAGTAGTATTCATAGTTTATATATTGAGAAGCTATTAGTACTGTACATAAATTATTAGTTCTGTAAGTAGGCCTTTTTGTATATTTTTGTTGGTCTATTGGTTTAACTGGACTTGATTTGAACTCATGTGACAGATTTCCAAAAATAAAACAGATTTCAATAAAACTTTTATTTCTTTCACTCAAGTTATTCTAATGAATAATAATTTCATATTTTTTACATTCCATGTCAATCCCATAAAATACAGTAGTGTTTCACAACACTTGTGGTATGTTGTAGCCTACCAAAGATTCCAAAAATGACAAATAGGTCATAATAACTATCTTACTTATTATCTACTCTTAATCAGTTTTTACTGCATTGTGTAGTATCTGGTATTTAAATGCCACTATTATTTTCCATTATTTTCAAATCCTTTGAATGTGTTTACATTGACAAGTTTTCTGTATAATAAGTTATTGCAATATTGTAGGCCTAAACTGTCCTGTGTTGTGTCATCTGACAATTATTTGTTCTGGATGGACTTGTGGAGGAATTTTTTTAAATCTTTCCAAATTAAAATGTCAATACAAGATATAGATCATCTACAGACCAGACAATTCTATGAGACATTACAACATTTTATCTTTTAGATATTATTAAAACTGAAAAGTTTGGTCTTATTTATTTACTCAAAAGTGGTTATGACATTACCAAGATTGGTGAATACATTACTTTGTAAATGTCTGCTGTCTTTGCAAACTGCTCCATAACAACTTTTTTTATAGGTTTAAGAAATTTTGGACCAAATAATAATACAAGTTTGATTTGCGAAATGACATCGTTTCACAACAATCATATATTTTCGCAAGAAGGGGAACTGTCACAGCTAACGGGGAACTATCCTCCTGAACGAGATCCGGGAACCAATGAAGGAGGAGCAAATAATTTAAATGTGACTGAATCATCACATAGACTGAAGGAATCTTTGTCATCAAGAGCTGATGAAATCTGTGAAGAAAATTTGCAGATAAATCGTCTTGTTGAGCTTAGTTTGAAGAAGCTTGAAAAAAAACGTATTAATTTAATTAATAAAGAAAAAGCTATCGATGAAGAAATAGTTAAATATTGGGAAACACAGAAACGACAAAGTGAGCATAATTTAGAATTGCAAATGAATGTTGAAGAGTGGAGCTCAAATTATGGAAATGAGCTTAAAGAAAGAAACAATGTAGTTAATAAGTAAGTATATAAACTATTATCAGTTTTAAAAAAAGCTGTACACTCTGAGCAACCATAATTAGTTTCCTTCCCATCCAGGAGAGGTTTTTGCAGGAGAACAAATTTCGAATGGTTAAGGCTCAAAGTATCTGGATAGCCCAAACTGGTGGTAGTGTGTTGTCAACCTCTCGAACTTGCGGGGTCAGACAAGCCTGACCTTGCCCACTTAACTTAATTATTTTTCATACTTATTCTCATTATTGTTTGTGTACTGAAGGCACACTCACTCAATAATGGCAGTACTCACTTTCCATGCAATGGTTAACGTAATAAGCCTTTTGGTTGAGATTGACCGACTCGTGGGAAATTTTCTTGTATTTTGCAATAATTTCTCAAACACTGAATCCCACCAATCGACAAAAAGAACATAGCCTAAAACCGTTGTATTACTTGTTATTTTTAATGGTCTGTGTCACATTTTTATTCCTAACAGACATTAAGTTAGAAGGTTTGTACTGGTTCGGAAGTATAAGTATTTTTGAAATGTGTAAATGCAGCTTAAGTAGGATTTACAAATGTAAGAAAAAAACTTTAAGACAAGGCACCAAACTTTAAAAATTTGTTCTTTATGTTTTCAATTTAATACTGTACCCTACCTTAAATGGTTCAGTTTTACTTCAGATTTAGACAAGTTATTATTGAAAACTCATTCAAATTTAGGTTGGAGCAAGTTGAAGAGTTCCTTAGCAAGTATGAGCAGAACTTAAATATTGGCACAACTGTTGGTGAAAGCATTGAAGAAAGTAAACATTTTTTCGAAGTTGAGTTTGAAAATATTGAAAAGAAATCAAAAGCAACTCGAGAGCTTATGATTAGAATGCAGTCTTTTGTTACAACTGAACTAGAAGAAAAGGCTAACAAATGTGAGAAATTTTACTTATTTAATTATAATTATATTATTATACATATTTTATTATAATGTTTATTTTAAACTGATAATAACCTGTAGTAAACTTCCAAGCTCAGTCCACTGGTAAAGCGATAAATTAAGTAATATCATAATATAAAATAAGTTTGATTTATTCTTTACATTATTTATTTATTATTCCTCTTAAGAAATTAGAGTTGGTAGAATTGGTATGCATAAAAGTGTATCCTTAAAAAAATACCCCCGTCGCAGCAGACCTGCGTACTCAGCGAATTTCAAAATCAATAATATAATAATAATATATAACAAGTTTTATAAAAATCTGTCCATAACCATGAGAATTATTTGCCTATATTCTCCATAAGATTAACATGGGAAAGAGTGTGCAGGTTAGCTGCTGTGAGAAACACTGAAAGTAGTCATTTCTACCATAAATAATTTTTATCTTAACATTCATACCAACTTTCATCAACATCTGTCCATAAATAAAGGAGTTTGCCTATTCCCTTTATGATTAATATGGGAAAAGAGTATACAGGTTTGCTGCCATGATAAAACACATAAACTATGATTTTTAAGCATAAAAGGATAGATCTCAACCACATGAAGCTAAATATCAAGTTTAATAAAAAAATATTGATTAATATGGGAAATATTAATTTTTTCCTATCCTCCATAAGATTAACATTGGAGCCCCACAATACAATGTACTGTGTTTAGATTTTTTAATATCTCGGTAACCGTTGGAGATAGAGAAAAACTTTAAGGAACTTAATTGTGTAGTTTTTTAAGCTGATTCCAATGGTGAAATATAAAATTAGAAATGTTTAAAAATTACACGTGAAAAACGCAAAAAACCCCATTTTGGGGTACAAAACCCCCCTAAACTACCCGTTCCCATTGACTGATATGTCTGGTTTACGAACTCGTCCGAGCATTTGTAGGAATACACATCTCTACCAAATTTGGTCTCGATCGGACCATTTTTACGAGAGTTATCGTGCTAACAGACACATATATACATATATATATATATATATATATATAAAAATTTTAACGACTATTGTTTTTGGACTCTGGGCACCTAAAGAAGAAAAAATAACATGGTCCCGGGCTTAAGTCTTACCATGAGACCTACGGTAATAGCTTCTTCCCTATGGGAAATTCGCTAAAACACATGTAAAACTGAGTTAATGGTATCAATGCTTAGATATTATGCGTACAATAACAGCAGTTGAATTATTGTGGAAATGGGAATAAAAATATAAAATGATTTGCCACGGTTAAAAATATCTGTACTGATGTTACTTAAAAATCCTCACTTGTTTAAAAGCTCCTTCCTCCTCTTTCATAAGAAATATATATATATATAAAATATAGTATCACTTACGGTACCCTAAATATAATCGTGATATCAATAATTATTATATATCATCCTGAGTAGTATTACTATAATGGCAGAAGCATAACATAACATGTTCTTTTAATGAATAAGAGTACACTCAAATATTTATGTAATGAGATGGACGAACTCTGAGGAAACACATTTTTATTGCCTATGTCAGTGTTGTCCGTGCTGTAATAAATAAGAGAGTAAGGTTGCTGCAATGGGAAATTTAAAAAAAATAGTATTTTTTGCCTTATATTGGTAGACCTTAACTAGATAGATCCCATACACAAATATATATAAATATTTTACAATATTAAAAATTTTAATAAAGTTATATACATTTGCGTACTCCCTGTAACATGCAAAATGAGCAAGTAGGTTTGCTGTTACAAGGAGCAATACAATTTAAATATTTCAGCTTACAGTACATATTAATAGGTCTTATAAATATATATTAAGCTGTGAACAAAGTGTTATCACACTAGTACAAATAATAAGGGAGTTATACATTTGGCAACATCTTAACAAGGGAGTTTCTTAACACAATACTGTCTTTATCAGTTTTTATTTTTGTATTTGAATAAATATTTAGCTTTTTAATAAATTATATGAAAAACCCCCAAAACCACATTTGAAGTGTAACCCCCCCTAAACTCCCCTTTAGATATGACCAATTTGCCTGGTTTTCAAAATAATAACATCTAGTGCGTCAAAGAATGTACATTTCAAATCAATACTTGCAGCCACCCTTGAGCTCTTGCCCCATATAAAGACAAAGTAACACACACATTGAAATGGACATTGAAAGTTAGAGGTATAAAACTCAACGTGATACATAGATGTTCTCACTGTGTTCGTCCATCAATAATTATCATCAACAGTTATCTATAATGCCATAAAGGACCAGCTAGCAACTAAAATAACTAATAGGTAACTAAAAAACAAACAATTTTCAGGTAAAGATTTAAAGGACACTATGGTGAAGAATAGAGAGGTAATGGTTGGCAAAATTCAGTCCCTGGCTTCACAAAATGAAGAAACTCTTAACAAAATCAATCAAGCCCAACAACAAATTGTAATGTATTCACAAAATAAGGAAGTTCTAACACAAAATTATAATTCAATTCTCAAGGACCGTGAAAAAGTAAGTCAAATGAAATTAATTTAACTGATTAAGATTAAATTAATTTAATCTTAACAGGTGAAGATTTTTCACTTACTAACAGTTATTAAACGTAATATATAAGAATCATCTTTACCAGCTAAAAGATTTTAAAAGGGTTAGGGTAGAAAACATGTTGCTGCATGGTCTAACTACTTTATTGTACAAGGAAAAATTTTGTATTGTTATATAAGTACACAAGCAATCAAATCGACAAATTTTTGGTCTCAGCAACAACCCAAAAAGCCCAAAGTGATATTGTACCACATTCAATCTTGCACGTATGCACTCTTTTATGTAATTGGCTGATTGTTGTTAATAAATAAATATACTAGGCATAACATTTATGATAAAATTGAAAGATAATTCATCAATCATAAAATATTTGGTCAGCAAAAGGGTAAACTTTAGTGACTTGATTAAAATTCTAAACTGTTAGAGAGGGTTATGGAATTCATAAGATGTTTTATAAGATTTTGTTTTTGAATGTATTTTTACTATAAATATTTGAAAGTATTAGAAATTTAGCTTCTTATACCTTCCCTGGGAGGAGCTCATCGGGAGATTATGGCTGTTAGACAGGCTTTTAAGTCTTGAAGGACCTTGAGACTCTTGACAGGGGGTATGCTAAAAGTATTAAAAGTATAAAATAAATTTATAGACTTTAGATCCCAGAGAAGATTAATGAACTTAGTATTTAGGATGGTAAATAAAATATATTCTTTAGTCATATATTTAATTTTATGGTTATTCCTGGTGCTATCCCCATCTACCATCTTGGGAGGGAGAAACAAGTAAACCATCACTATAATACCTTTCTTCTGATAATAATACATAAAATAACCCAAACTTAGGCTATTAATCTCTATATATAAAATTGAATGTATGTCTGTCTGTATGTATGTATGTATGTATGTCCTTTATGCGTTGCCAAACTACTCATCCGATCGCCATGAAATTTTAGGAAGTTGCTCTATATGTGTCCGGGAAGGTTTTAGTGAAAAAATATTTTCGAAAACCCCATAAGTTTCCATTTTATGGCGTTTTAAATTTCTAATGTTAACCTTATGGAGTGTAAGTTTGTTTACAAATTGTCTACAATGAAAACATTTGATTTCTTAGCTACAGCTGATTGGTTTACTTTCCATTAGCAATACCGTATGCTTTACTATCCAATGCCATCTGAATCATTCATTAATGTTAAACTATGAAGTAAATGTGTACTGTAAAAAATGAACAGCTTTATTCACCACGTTAATAGTTTACGGTTTTGGGGGATTATGTATTTATATTTTTATTTTCTGTCTGATTAAAGTCACGTGTTTATATGATAATTACAATTTTTATATTATAACGTTTATTATAATAATCAGCTGTTGTATATCTTTCCTATAAAAGCCGTATTAGGTTTCGTTTGGGTTTGGATTGGATTTGAAAATTGTGAATTAATCCACTCAGATTTATTTGTTTTATGGGAATGATATTAATATGTTTTATCGTTTCAGTATTGTTATTCACTATGCAGCGACCCAGAATATATAACCTTTCACAATGAAGCCGTATTGCTATTCGACTTCAGAACATGGCCAATCTTAAAGTTAACATGTGTTTACTGTGAGGCGTTACGAAGTTCGCCGGGTCAGCTAGTAACCTATAAAACTGGACAGTAAATAATCAAAACAAAAACATTACAATGTACAAAAACATATGATCAGCTGATTATAAATTAACTAATGATTCACAACATTCTCCCCTGCCAAATTTTTGGGGATTACAAAGTCTTGGAATTTGACCGGTAGTCTTCTAGTACGAGTAGGACGTCGGCCGCTCGTTTGTTAGTTTTATTTCACAATTTCAGCTTCACTCTCATCTGCCGCTTCTCGGTTTCTTTCAACTTCTACGTTGTCTACTTGAAGTTGTGTCACTTCTTCATCTACGGCCAGATCAATGTTTCCTCGGGGTGCTAAATGGCGTAAAGGCACAGACGATTCAGTCCCATCTTTCCTTTTTATGAAAGCGTATTCAGGATTTGCTTCCAGTAGCTCAGCTTCTTCAACGAGGTCATCATATTTACTGGGACGAACATTCTTCTTTATGAGTACAGGTCCAGGGCTCAATAACCATGAAGGCATTGTGGATCCATTCGAAGTTCGTCGAGGATAGGACGATAGAAATCTTTCATGGGGAGTGCAATTAGTTGCTGTATACAAAAGAGATCTGATGGAGTGCAGGGCTTCATCTAGAACTGTTTCCCACCGGTTGATTGGAAGTTGTTTGCTTTTGAGGGCTAGGGTAACCGTTTTCCAAATTATCCCATTGTATCTTTCAACCTGACCATTTCCCCTTGGATTGTATGGCAAAGAGAGACTAGTTGCCACTCTGTTTGAGTGGAGAAAAGAAGTTAGTTCATGTGACAAAAATGAAGAACCTCTATCAGAGTGAACAAATGCAGGAAGACCAAAGAGCATAAACATTTTGGTCAGGCATTTTATGACCGTGGAGGATGTCATATCAGGACAAGGAAATGCAAAAGGGAATCGAGAGTATTCATCAACTATGGTGAGAATGTAATGGTTACAAGAACTTGATGGGACAGGACCCTTAAAGCCAATATTCAATCTCTTCACTGGAGCGGTTGCCTTTATGAGATTACCTTGATATTTCACAAAATTTGGCTTGATCTCTGCACATACAGGACATTCAGATGTCATTCTTCTTACTTCTTCAAGGGAATAGGGTAGGTTTTTGCTACGAAGCCAATGAAACATCATAGTGACTCCTGGATGACACATTTTTTCATGAAGCTTATACAGCTTATTGATATTGCTAGTCGCACCACAGGCACGAGACAACATGTCAGCTTTCACGTTTTCGCATCCAGGTCGATAGACAATTTCAAATTCGTAGGGGGATAGTTCCAGCCTCCATCTCATTATTTAGTTGTTTTTGATCTTATTTGACTGTTTCTTGTTAAAAATGAAGGATAGTGCTTTCTGATCTGTTACCAGCTTAAAAGGTTTCCCTAAAAGAAAAACTCTCCATTTTCTTAAAGCTTCCATTATGGCAGCTGCCTCTTTTTCAACAGCAGATTGAAATTTCTCCCCCTTAGTCAATGTTCTGGAAAAGAAAGCAACTGGTCGGTTACCTTGGCTTAAGGTAGCTGCAAGGGCGAAGTCTGAAGCATCCGTTTCAACTACTAGAGGGGCATTATGGTTTATGGTAGTGATAACAGAGTTTGAAATATCCTGTTTAATGGCAATGAAGTCTTCCAAGGCTTCTGTGGATAAAGGAAATGAATTACAATTTACCAGTCTGTGTATTTTATCAGAGAAACGGGGAATCCATTTGGAATAGTAAGAAAAACAACCCAGAATACGTTTAAGTGAAGCTTGGTCTTTGGGAGCAGGCAAATCAAGCATAAGCTGCATCCTCTCTGGGTCAGGCTTGATGGTTCTATGACTTACCAAGTGTCCTAGAATGTTTACCGACTCTTTTGATAAAATACATTTGGTTTCGTTGATGACTAACCCATATTTCTTAGCACAGTTCATGAATCTTTTGAGATTAATGTCATGGTCAGCTTGGGTGTTGCCACAAATTGTGATATCATCTAGATATGCAAACGTTCCTTGGAGTCGTTCCTCAAGAATTATTTTATTAATAATCCTCTAGAAGCAAGCAACTCCATTGGTTACACCAAAAGGTATTCTGCTGAATTCATACAGCTTTCCACAAGCTTCATATGCTGTAAACATTCTCTCCTCCTGTGAGATAGGAATCTGGTGATATGCTGATTTTAGATCAATGGTGGAAAAAACTTTGTTATTAGCGATTTTATGAACCAAAGCATCAATGTTAGGTAAGGGATAGGCATCTAACAATGTGAATTTGTTCACAGTTTGTGAATAATCGACTACCATTCTTTTTTTATGGTTTTCACTTTTGGAGACTAATACCTGTGCACGCCAAGGAGAATTGCTTTCTACTATGATCCCTTCACTTAGTAGCTTAGAAATTTCACCACTTATGAACTCAAAGTCTTCTTGTGAGAAACGCCTAGACCGTGTTGTGATTGGCTTACAATCAGGAGAGAGGTTAGAGAACAATTTAGGTGGTGTGACAGAAGCAGGGATCGAATTAGAGATTCTGAGGGAATCAAACTGGCCATTAAAATTTATGTGAACTGAGGAATGGTTTTTCATAATATCATGTCCTATCAGAACATCCGCACACAAGTCCTTCATAACAGATAATTTTACTTTAGGATAGTCAAACCCGGACAATTTAATGTCGGCAATAACAAACCCTTTGAGTTCAGATTTCAAACCAGTCGATGCCATTGACACGCAACCATATTCTGGATGAATCTTAAACCCTTTTTGTTGAGCAAAGAGTAGGCTTATATAGCTATGGGAACTACCTGTATCAATTAAACTGGTTGTCGTAAAACCATTTATTTGGATGTCTGTTAATGCTTTACTTAGAGAAATAGGAGGTCGAGTTCCAATAGATGATCCAACGATTGCGGAAGTAGTGTGTTTCTTTACAAATCACATAGACTTACATACCTTAGCATAGTGACCAACTTTTCCACAATGACCACAAGAAGCCTCTCTTGCTGGACAATTGTTCCTTGGATGAGATTTGTATCCACAATAATAGCAGTTATGCTCTCGCAAGGGTGGACGGTGAGCGGGACGAGAAGCCGCAGAAACTGTATTATTCGGATCTACAGGGGAGATGGGCTGTACAGGGATACAGACACCTTCCATACGGCTATGAGAATTTTCTGGATAATTGACAGAAGAGGGCCCGATGTTTGCTGTAAGAGTAGTCAAGTTTGATTGCACTAAATATTGATCTGCCTGTTTTTGGGCCGATTCTAAAGATAGAGCTTGTTTCACGGCATCACTCAGCTCTAGGGTCTGATTTTCTAATAGTCTCTGTCTAATTAGGGAGGACTGAAGGCCAGTTATGAAGGCATCCCTAATACATAAGTCCCGATGTTGAGCAGAACTTACACTAACAAAACTACAGTCTTTACTCAGTTGCTGTAGAGAATTTATGTACTGAGTTATTGTTTCACCACTTTGTTGCTTACGGATGGCCAGTTGGTGCCTTGCAAATAATTCACTCTTCTTAGGCGAGTACAAGTTGTTCAGTAAGAAAAGGGCTTCCTCAAAAGTGGTGCATTCTTCAATTATTCCGTAAATGTCAGATGAGATATTGCTTTGAAGAATTTTTAACTTGTTCGAGTCATCTGTGTATTTAATTGTCTCAAGAAAATTATGCAAAACCTTCCTCCAATGCTTCCAGTCCTGCATTTGGTGAGTTATGATCGACATCAAAGCACTTGGGTTTAATATACTTATCCATTTCAAAAGTAGAATATAAGTTATTAAAATTGTGGTAAGAAATAATACATAAAATAACCCAAACTTAGGCTATTAATAACTTATAAAAATGGACAGTAAATAATCAAAACAAAAACATTACAATGTACAAAAACATATGATCAGCTGATTATAAATTAACTAATGATTCACAACAGTACCATGGCACGTAGAGAGGCTATTATCAGGGAAGAGTCGAGGCTGAGTAAAGGGGACTTTGGACCCACAGACTGATCCCAGATATCCGCCGTTAGGTGGAAAGGCAGAATGGCGAGTTTGATTTTTTAGTGACACAATTCCTATCAGGACACGGGTATTTTCACTCCTATCTGCACAAGATAGGCAAGGTCGGCAGATGTACATGTCTGGACTGCTGTCCCAGCATTGCAGACACGGCACAGCACAATTTTCGAGTGTGACAGTTGGATTGCACAGCGATTGTCACTCTCTGCGGAGATCGGGGTAGCAATTCATCCTGACAACATTGTCGGAGCTATACTCCAGGATATTTGGATATTTGAGGATATTTGAAACTGTGTTAAATAATATTTCCAATCCATAGTTTGGGCACAGAAGGTCGATTTCGATTGTGAGTGTGAGTCCCACACTAACCGGGTATCTGTGATGTATATTAGCAATACTCATCCTCACCACGAAAAAAAGTTTAATCGTATATGCTTTGCTTATAGATTTATAATTTTCATCCTACAAATTTTAGAGTACACTACTCATACTAAATAAATTGTTTGGCCTTATTACAGCTTGATACAAGTATTGCTAAAGTATATCAAGAACTTGATCACACCAAAACAATCAATGCTTCGCGTGTACATAATTTGAAACTGCAAATGAATACAGAAGAAAACATGTGAGTAAAAATAAATTTAATTACTATGTTAAAATAAAATACCCCAGTCGCAGCAGACCTGCATCATCAGTGAATTATTATTCTTAAATAATAACCTATCTAACCATATGGCTATGTAGACAAGGGTTTTTTATACATGTTTCACTCAAGTGTTAAAATTCCACTAGGTCGAAATAAAAACCTATAGTTTCCATAGTTAATTTTCTATTAAAAAGGTCTTTTAGATGAGGTACGGTATCATGCTATGGGGCTTCCATGTAAAACTTTGATTTCCTCTAATGTACCCTATTTTATTGGTGGCAACAACAGTAATACACAAAAAAGTCTGTTTTGATTATTTTTCACGTAAATATAAGTTGTAGATTAGGATTAGGCCTTGTAATCTTGTTTTAAATATTAATTCAGATTTTCAGTCTTTTTTACTTCACATTAAAGTTGGTAAGCATTGTTATTAAATCAGAAGTAAGGCTGGAGCACTGGTTGTTGGAAGATAATATGTAAATTTTCAATCTAATTGAGGTTTCATTCAATGGGAGGTTCCGAAACACTAGTGGTAGATCCTTCATAGCCGTACAGCAAAACTTAGAGGCTTGTCCAAGGTTGGACATACATAGTTTTCCAATTGAAAACTTGAGGGTGTGTTTGTTTGGTCGTAAATCTTCAGAGGTTGACACTTGCATGCCCTCTGGGTTTGTCTTCATATCATCCTCCGACATCAAGTAACATTTTGTTACTGGAATAACCAGTGGTGTAGTGGAGCCGGAGCAGAGCTCTGGCACAGCTCATGCAGCCGAAACTCAGATTTTTATACTTTTGTACTTTGCCTATTTATAGAGCGTGGTAGGTAAGCGAGTCACTCGAATCATTTCATTATCAACACGCAATATCGAGGCAATTTTAGGCATTTTACATTATCCCTAACCTAACAACATCGTAACACCAGAATCAGACACTAGGGCTTACTTGAAGACCATATATATTTTTAGTATCTAGTTTTTTAATTCAAAAATATACAACAAACTTGAGGCTGATTAAGAACTGTTGAGATTATTTGTATTTTCAGACTCAAACCATTTAAATCCTATTCATTTTAATCTCCGTCTAAAATATTTATTTCAACACACCCTCTTCCTACAAAACAGCCTTTAATTTCGATGAAGTTGCGGTGTTTTTTACAAAATAAAATTTGAGGATTTTCCTCCGTATTTTGTGGTTGGTAAACTCATCTACAAATATGTTCTTCTCCCTTGACCTGCACTCGCCAGTTTGGGTTAAAAAAGAAGGCGAACCCTTACTAAAAAGGGGCCCGTTGGCCTTCGACTGCAATAATTTGCATGAATACAACAGATACCCCAGGAGCATCACTAGTCGCTTTAGCAAAATTAAACTTTGGTTTATGTAATTCTTCTTTAAATAGATAAACAACCGGATTATGGGTGTCTTTTCTTCCCTTCTCAACCCCCCAAGTCAAGGTGAAACAGCATACACCGAAGACTACGTGGCCAAGGCTTGGTTCGAGTACAGGTATGCGAACTCTGGATACCAGACGACCTCCAGTTTCAAACAGCCTTTCCCAGGTAAGCGGAGCTCTGTATGGGGTGACCGATAATCCCTAGCAATTGGGGGTCAAATTTAAAACCCCTATGTTGGCAGTCCAGCGAGAACAAGGCCTCACCAGCTGTCGATCATTTGGGTGCAACGTCCACCTTCTTGCCATCTAGCGAGGTGGAAGTGGCTGCTCTGGTCGTTGGCCCTCAAGATGGTAAAGACATCTTAGTCTCTGAGGAGGAGCATCTGTTGGAGGACCTTCACAAAGAAGAGATGAATGGCGTTCACTGCTCGTCAAATCTGTGGTGTGGGAGTGATCTGCAAAAAGCAACAACAATTTGGGGGTTTTATGGAATCAGAAATTGATCTGGAACAACAATCTATACTTTGCATTGTCTAGATACAGAGCTTTAGGAGCCTGCGAAAAAACCTGCAATAAATGGCCTGCAAGAAGTGGGGTAAAAGATCCAAATTGACATGCTGTACGTATGAAGTCCTCATTAAGCGAATGGTGACCATTCGTCCATCTTCATTTGCCAGGGTCTGGCCAAGCAACGAGGCTGGGAGGAGGACAACAAGAGGGAGGTTTGATCAGCCTTCCCCGGCCTACGGCAGTCAAAGATGCTGATTGAACTGTTTAGAAAGGAAAGCTGCAAGGCTCGCCAAAGGAGACATCAGCATATTGGTGGGGCTTCTGATAGGACATGGCCCACAAAAGTTACATCTCAAGATTATCGGACTCACACAGACGGACTCCTGCAAATTCTGTGAGGAGGACGTTGAGTTGGCTACCTATTCTGGCTCGTTTGCTCGGCAACGAGTCAGAAAAGGTTGAAAATCCTTAGACAGGACTATCTAGACCCAAAAATAGTAAGGAGCTGGGTGGTCACAGTTTTTGAGCTTTGTGAAAGGCCTAAAGCTGTGTGACTAAATCAATCAGGGTGCTGCAAAAGGTCTTCCGATTGAGGTAGCATGGGGTACCTATACCCTAGCCAGCCCTGTTTTATAAAAAAAAAAAAACAGAAATAAAAGCGATAAACTCTTTGTGTACTTTCAAAAGTTTTATAAAATCACGACTCATAGTCAAAGCCTTATTCAATGGACAAGTTTTAATTGTATGAAGTTGATTTTTATATAAATTTATTTATTTGCAATAAATTTAGAAAATAAAATTTTTTACAAACATTTTGTACATGGGATTTAAATTTAAATATTTGTTATATAAATGACAATTAACAAAATTTACTACAATATACAATAATACATATACAGTATACATATGTTGTACAATTTGTTTGTTGATCAAATATGTGGAAATAAACGTTTTGAATTTGAATAAGTACCTACAGTTCATCAGGTTTCATCTGAGCCCCGAGATGCGAGAGGGGAGGTAAAGTAACTGGGCTGAGGTTCCGTTTATGTTTAAATTTAGATTTATTTTATTTATTTGTCAGCCGGTAACTAAACAACATATCTGCCGTTCCTCCCCACCACCATATTTGCTAGTCTACTGCGCATCAAAAACTCTGGGCTCAGATAAACCTGACAAACTTTACATGTATTCAGTTTCAAATGAATGGTATTTTTGGCATCTGGGAGCTCCAAAAGAAATAACTCAATATCTAGTTAAAATCCAAAATTGAGTTAATGTGCTTTACCAAATTAAGATTATTCTGTGTTCTTACCTTTATCCAGACCTCCATACCTTAGAGATATAGTAAAATAAAAACCATTAATTGTTTCAGTCTCCAGAATCTTGAAACTAAATTGAAAGAGAAGAAAGAATCTATGCAGAGTTTAAATACAAAATTGACAGAGTTAAATAACTTATTTAATCAAATGAGGGAAGCAATTGATAATGTTGAAAAGAGAGTTCAGAAAAAAGTCAAGGTATGGTTTACTATAAACTAAATAAAAAATATGCTAAACATATTATTAATGGGTAGATTGGAGACAGATATAATATGCACGTAACCTGTTCCTGGTTTGATAAATGGGTAGAGTACCGAGTTGAGCAAAGAAATTGGGAGCCTGAGAATGAGAATTTAAAACTAAATATATTAATTTTAATACATATTAACAGTCTAATTTAAGTACAGTACTTGCAAATTAAATTTGTAATTTATTGTGGTTAAGGAAAATCCATTTTTCGTTGTCAGGGATCAACTTCTCCTTGGGCTTTGTGGGACTCTCACCCACTATCGACTTAAAAATTACTAGTCTAGGCATTGTCATTCTCTCTTGGAAACACATCCCTACAATGATTCAAGAGAGGGCCTTACAAGTAGGGAATTTTATCAAAATCAGCTGGTACGGTGTCTTACGGCAGTTGTAACCTCTTTTATCTCTCAGCAGCCTCTGTTAGAATAAAAATATTATAAAAATGGTTGACTATTTCATCACAACCAAGGTTTAAATGATTCAATTCTCAATGATTAAGGTTTAACTAGTTCAACTCTCAATGATTGTGTGTTTTATGTACTGTAGTTACGTCAATTTTTAGGAGTTCGACCTTTATCAAAATAAGAAACTAATTCTTAGTGATCAGGTAAAATCCCATCTTGAGACGATGAAACAGTACAAAAATGTAGAAAATGAAAATAAAAATTACAAGGACAGCATTTCTACATTGGAAAATGATATCAAAATGAGCAAAGATGTTTTGTCAACTAAAGAAAACATTTTATGCGAACTAAGAAGTGAATTAAAAGGATTGGAGGAAAGATGGAGTATCTTGAATGAAAGAAATTTCGAGTTAGAAAGGGAAATTGAAAATACAAGAGAAATGGAAAATAAATTCATAGGCAGGATGAAAGAAAACAAAATACTCCAACAGCAAGAGAGGTAAGTTCCAAATCATGTTTATTTGAAAGGTCCAATATTATTTGTACGTTTGTCAATACAAATGTCCAACTCTTAATAAGAACCAGGTATATAAAATTTTAATGAGCTGACAATGTGAACGATTCTGACAGAAGAATCAATGAGGACATTACTAAAATTTTTCTTCAAAAAATCTATACCTTACTTGGACATCACAATTCAATTGACTATGACTTCATTGATTCAATTACAGTGAGGGGAAATTCTCTGTCATACTACGACATAGTGATGGATGTTGGAGTAATTACTTAACACAACACTCACCTGGGACGAAGTAGTTACTGACACACGCAGAAAGGCTTTCGCCTCAATACACTCGTTCAAGAAATTACAAAATTTTTTTTCCACTACACACTGCATTGCACTTGGTCAAATCACTCGTACTTCCCCACTTTACTTACTGCAACTCACTGATCAATAAAATGACTGGGTATGCTCCAGCAAAATTATTGTTCTCAAATTATTGCTTGAGATTTTTGTTTATTGTCTTAGACGTGATGAGCATATCACACTAAGTATGGTGTGATTTGCCACACCAAGTATGGTTGACTCAAGGTTACCTTGAGGCAAACATTTTGAAATTGAAAGATCAAAGAGCCATCAAAATTCTGTCATTATTTTTTTCAATATTAAAAACAAGTGTTCCAAATTATTTCAGAGATGACTTTAAATTCTTATCTCAAGGTAGTTCACAATATTTCTTCATCTATGACATGATAAATACCTCATCATGTGACCACAGCTTATGATAGGGCTTTTGTTGTTTCTGCCTGTCGCCTTTGGAATAACTGACCCCTACAAATAAGATCCCTTAAAAAAACGTTCACAATTCGACCGGCACTGGTCTTGGCTGGCATGTCCTCTAGGGTTTCTGTGGTGGGGCAGTTGCTGATGTGAATTCATGTGCTTGAGCGTGAGTTTTGTAATAAATACAATCTATTTATTTTTTATGTTTTATTTTTTATCATGTATATATTGTTTGTAATCTATGATAAGTTTATTTGTATGTTTAAATGCAGGTAAAGAAAGGGCCATTTGATCCTAACTTTCCTAACTTTGCCTGTTGGAATAAATATTTTTCATGTCATTTCACCTTATACTTTAACTTCATAGTTTATTTCATAGTATGTGGGGAATAGTTTGGTGAGTTTGATGTTCAATTGGTTTAACTTCATAGTTTATTTCATAGTATGTGGGGAATAGTTTGGTGTGTTTGATGTTCAATTGGTTTAACTTCATAGTTTATTTCATAGTATGTGGGGAATAGTTTGGTGTGTTTGATGTTCAATTGGTGGAAGCGAACTAGACCCTAAACCTGCAAGCAACAAATTGGTTAGGATTCTGAAACAGGACTAATAAAAAGTCATTGAAAAGTGCTTCAATCAGTATATGATTTTATAAATACAAAATATTTAATAACTTGCATTGTAACTGTTTGAATTTAGTTTTATTTAGATATTTGCATATTATAGACATTTTATTTTAAAGAGTTTTAGTTTAAGAAAATAAATTATTCTATATGTGTTAATAATTCTTCTGTGTTCTAGGCAGAATAAAATTGAGCTAAATGAAAGCTATGACTTTAAAAATATGGAACTTGCAACTGAAATAGAAGTGGCTACTGCTAAACTCGAAGAATTTCTAAGTTTCAATGAAAGTGCCAAGAAGAAGGAAAAAGAAATGAGAGCTTTCATTGAGAGCTCCAAAAAAACTGTGGAACTCAATGAAGAGAGGGTGAGTGTGCAATAAAACATATTACATTTTTAGCGAATTTCCCTTAGGGAAGAAGCTATTACCGTAGGTCTCACGGCAAGACTTATGCCCAGGACCATGTTATTTTTAGGGAATTTCCCTTAGGGAAGAAGCTATTACCGTAGGTCTCATGGCGAGACTTAAGCCCAGAACCATGTTATTTTTAGCGAATTTCCCATAGGGAAGAAGCTATCAGTGTTCTTCACAGCAGCAAACCTGCACACTCTTTCCCATCTTAATCTTATGGAGAATAGGCAAATAATTCTCATGTTTATGGATAGATTTTTATAAAAGTTGTCATATATTAGTATTATATTATTGATTTGGAAATTCGCTGAGTACGCAAGTCTGCTGCGACGGGGGTATTTCTTCTTAAGGTGCCCAGAGACCAAAAACAATAGACATAAAATTTTATATATATATATATATGTTTCTGTGAACACAATAATTCTTGTAAAAATGGACCGATCGAGACCAAATTTGGTAGAGACTTGTATTCCTACATTTGCTCAAACAAGTTCGCCTACTTTCAGTGTTCCTCACAGCAGCAAACCTGTATACTTTTCCCCATGTTAATCTTTAGGAGAATATGCAAATAACTAACTCATTTATTTATCAACAGATATTGATAAAACTTGACATATAATATTATTATTACATTATTGATTTGGAAATTCACTGAGTACGCAGGTCTGCTGCAACAGGGCATTTTATAATACATATAATTATTTCTGTAAAAGTTAACATATACATACCCTTTTAAGCTTGCTTGTTTTGAAGATCGTTAGAAATGTATTTTTAAAACATTGGATAACAATGGAACAGCTGTAAATATAAACAAACGGCAGTGCATAAGATTGTCCCAATGAGTTGAGAAACTTCTGTTTTTTATTGTCTGTTAAAAACATATTCATTAAAGGTACATTTGGTAAACATTATTAAATTATTATTGAGTAGTTTATGTTTAACTGATTTGGTATTGCTATTTTTTATTTTCAATTTATTGAAATAACACTGTTCACATATTATACCCTACAAAAATAGTATTTTCTTAATAAATGTTGTCATCTGTTTTCCTATAAATAGACTAAAAATATAACATAGATATATTTTTATCTATAATATTATAAAGAAGAGGTGGTTTCTGTATGTTTGTTTGTGGGTTTGTGTGTTTGTTGTGGCAAGTGAATGCGAAAAATACTGAACCGACCGGTTTGAAATTTTAGGCAAAGGTAGATCTTAAACTCATGCAACACATAGGCATACTCATTTCCTTAAAATCCTCTCGGGCTACGCCCTTTGAACGTCCTAAGTTTCAATGTTTACATTTTTAGAGAATGAAAACATAAAATTACTTGAATGTCAACAGCTGTGAATACTAAAATTTGACAGTTTGAGAAGAAGGAGAAGAAGAAGAAAGAGCTGCCGTGACCGTCCTAGGTTTCAATGTTTACATTTTCTAATGACAACATCCGTTTGCACTATATTTTGACAGTTCGGGAAGAAGAAGAAATAAAGTTGATTTTTCAGATAAACTGCTGGATCGAAATTAGTGAATTATTTGAAATAGCGGAATGGTAGATTTTAAGTTTTTTCCGACGACTGTCTCTATTACATTAATCCTTATCCTCTCCCAATATTTGACAGATGTTACTTTGTCATGTTGTAGACACTTTTGTTTTGTCATTTTGTAAACTATGAAGAATTAATTAACAATAACTTAAATGTATCAGTAGAGCCCACACCTTTCAGCCTTTTTAACCCGTGCGAAGAACGGGTACTTTGGCTAGTTTCATATAAATGGAATTAATTTAGCTACATCTTACACTCAGTCCTCATTCATGCTTGGCTTAAAATACCTACATTGTAGTATGGTTGCCATTTCAATAATCTAATCTAATCTAGTTCATAAAATTTGATGGATTTTTCAATAAAATGCAATACAGTAATAATAAACAAAAACGTGTTTGATGCAGTAAAATTAGAGAGTAAGTTAATGAGTTATATGTAAGTTAGATGGGTTAGTAATTAATTAATTAAATATTAAGTTAAATAAGTTACAAATTATATTATTTTTCAAGTTCATTTCATAAAAATTTTTCATTTTTTAGATCTGGTGTGAGCAAGAAGAACAAATTAAAGCAGTTGAAAAGTATAATGAAGATATCAAAGATATTAAGAATGATCTGGATAAATATTATTTTTTTATCCAAGAAGCTCAAATAAAACAAAAAGAACTGGCATTGATATTGAAAAAGAAGGTGTCATTGGAACAAAATATGATTCTTCTCTCAGAAAATCACCAAAATAAGATTAATGTCTTTAAAGCCAATCATACTGCACAAATCCAGGTATAAAATTTTCCAATCTAATCTATCTATATATAATAATAATTATGTCATCTGATGTTGTTGAGGCATAATAGCTCAAATAGGTCAGTGACATCACCAACAACCTCTCACTGTCTGACTTGGTCTTATCCTTTCAACTGGGTGAAGTGTTTCACTAGGCTGGAAGATACAAGATACAACCTCCTTTATCAACAGCTATGCCCGCTACCTTCAAAATGTTTCACTCTTTCCACCTATCTTCTTTCATTACAATGCATGACAATGAATATTCAACCTTGTGTTGTGTGAAAATTACATGCTCAACAGTTTTGGGTTTTTTGGCATCGGCTTTTGAAAGCAGGTTTTTGTGCTCCCCAATTCCAACTTCTGCTGACCTGGATGTTTTGCTATAATAATTATCCCCACAGCTATACAGAATTTTATTCACAACATTTTTTGAGTTATGCACACTATTATTAGACCTTGCTCTCGTTAAAACACTGCAAAGATCTTTAGTGCTTTAAAACGCTTTTCTTATACCTAATTCACAGTTGATTCCACACAATTTTTCAGCCAATGCTGTCACATATGACACAACTATAGTTGTTATAGGTTTGTTTCTCTTCTCTTAATGACAATGATTTTATATTTTCGGGCTTTATTTTATGCTTTACTTAAAACTTTAGTAAGATATACAATACTTTGTAGTACATTAAACACCTTGCTCACCTCGGTCTGTATATCTGACTCTTCAATACAATAAGTTATCGCTCTCTTTAGTAATCCTTGAACGAGAGCTATCTTAACACTGTCAGCATGGTTAGAGTTATAATTAAGATACTGCCCTCTATTAGTAGGTTTGAAGATAGTTATGGAGATCACAATTCGTGATCTCCAAGACCTGGAGCATAATAAATACTCATTTTCTTACTTACTGCTGTAGCCATAGGCCGCTGCAAATGGTGCTTGGCCTCCCTAAGATATCGCCCTCATGGGTGTCCCCTTCCTTTTTCCTAGTTTCCTCAGGTCTCTTTAACTTGGCCCCAACATCTCACTTTCCTTCTTGCAAGAGACCCCTCTTCCTTCAGTGTTGTTCCAAAAATGTTCTTAATAAATGATTTATGTTCTTTTCTTATGTTATGTCCTGCCCAACTTGATCTTCTACTCCTTTCCTCAGCGACAATATCTGTATCCTTCAATAGTTCTGTAAGTTCCCAATTGTGCATTTATCTCCATTATCCATATTTAAAAAAACAGACCGCACACTTATCTAAATATTTTATTTTCAACTGTTTACATACAGTTAACATATACATAATAAAGTCGCTATGTAAAATTCATGGGTTAAAAAATTGTATTAATAAAACTAATTTTTGCAGATTCTATTTAAATTTATTTTTTTAAGTTAAATAATTTTCACTTTGTCATTAGAAAGAACCAAGTTACAGAAATATTTCAATCTCTATAAATGTTTTCGATTTTTTCAGGAAATGGACAAGGATATGGAGAAACATTGGTCAGTTATGAATAACATATACTTGGACCAAGAGCAATCAACTGAGAAACTGAAAGCGGAGATAAAAGAAGAAGAAGTAGTCAAAAGTAAACTTGAAAACGAATTACAATTTCTTCAGCAAAAACTCAAGAAATTGAAGAATGACGAGGTAAGTATTTTAATTAGTATTTTATAATATTTGTGTACTTACTGCCTATTTCATTATTAGGTGATGACCAAGATTCAAGATTCATTTATTTCCATAAAAAATAAAAAATACATTTGGGTTTATTATTTTAAGTACAGGAAATCTTTTCCTCACAAGACTATTGAGCCTGTGTGTGAGGAAGAGTCTAACATCTATCTAATAATAGAGTCCCACAAATCAGCGGCAACACTCACAGGAAATAAACTAATTGTGATATACAGATTTACTATATAAAAATTAATACAAGAGAAATAAAAAATAACAGAATAAAATTATAAATCATCAGAACAAAAGCATTAATCGTCAGAACAAAAGCATTAATCGTCAGAACACTCGAAGTCACAATTACCGGTTCCAAATTTAATAAAATAAAATTTAACATGAAATGAATTTTGAAATTAGACATTATAAGGGGAAAGAAGGAGCATGTCAGCTGCGGCAGGGCCAATCCGGAGTAGCCAGTCCTCAACCCTCTGCTTGTAAATAGAGAGACTGACTTCATCAGAAGAAGTAATTTCGATGGGTAGATTTCTGTATAACTGGTGTGCTAGGTAGAAAGAATTAAATAAATTTGACCTATAGGTTAGCCTAGGAAAATTTATACCGTGATTTTATTTGTTTCTAGTTTCATACCTGTGTTCAGTTGCTTTAAAAATGTGATATTTATTTTCTCTGATGTAAGTTATCAACATTTTCAAATAAAGTTGTCTAATATTCAAAACTGGAAATTCGAAAAATAATAAATTAGTGGGATATCTTACATCTTTGTCTAAAATTGTTTTGATTATTGATCTTTGGGTTATGGCCAATGGTCCCAGCACTGAAGAGGAGGCCCCACCCCACGCCAGGATCCCGTACTGCAACACAGACTGCACATAGGCGTAGTACACACTCCTGCAGCGCTCCACAGTCAGCACCTGCTTCAGCTGCCTGAAGGCGTAAATCATCTTTCTCAGTTTTTGCTTAACATATCGAACGTGTGGTTCCCAGTTCAGTTTATGATCGATTATTACTCCAAGATACTTGTACTGGGTCACACGCTCAATTACATCACAAGCACAGGTTGAAGACGTGGGATCGCCGCAGGAGTGTATTTTTAGCATCCTCAAACCTGGACCACTGTCATTCTTGAAATAAATTGGCAAAACCTTAGTTTTATTGATATTAAGGGAGAGGATATTATGATCAAACCAGTTTTTAAGAAGTAGGAGATCCGAGGATGCGTTTTCGTACACGTTATCCCAAGTGCTACCGTGTGATACCAGAGCTGTGTCATCAGCAAAAAGGAAGATCCTGCCCTTAGTTTTTAAATTGGATATGTTGTTAATGTAGATAAGAAATAATAACGGGCCCAAGGTACTCCCTTGAATCACTCCATAATCAACTCCAGTGGGCTCACTGTCAACACCGTTAATAGTGACAAATTGTTTCCGACTATCGAAATAAGACGAAAACCAGTTCAAAGAGTTATTTTTAATTCCAATTGATTGGAGCTTACTTAATAATAAATTTCTATTTACAGAGTCAAAAGCCTTTGTTAGGTCAAGAAAAGAAATTAAAACATGTCGTCTACCAGCTAATAGTTCAAAAATGAGCTTGTTTAAGTCAAATAAAGCATCTGAGAAATTTTTCCCCTTTCTAAAACCATATTGGATATCCGTAGTTATTCCCTCTGCATTAAGGTAATTGGTCAGTTGAATTTTGACACACTTCTCTAAAATTTTATCTAAAACTGACAGCAGAGAGATGGGCCTGAAGTTGTTCATTGATGATTTTAAGCCACTTTTTTTAAATCGGAATAACTTTAGCAATTTTGAAAGCGTTCGGGAATTTACCTGTACGAATACTGAGATTGACCAAGTGGAGAAGGGAAGGAGCAAGATACCCAAAGAACTGCTTCACAATTTTGGCTGGAATCCCATCCTTCCCTGGAGCAGAACCCCCCTTCATGCTGCCGACAATACTTGAAAGCTGTTCGTGGTTTATAGGCTCCAGCGCAAACTCAGAGCTCCAGACGTGGTCCGCGTCCTCCACCTCAGGCGGTTGTGTTGGGGTAATAGCGTTAGCTAAATTAATACCTACATTAGCAAAGAAATTATTGAATTGATCACTGATAAATTTGATATCAGAATTTGAGATAGGTTCACCATTCACGCAGAAACCCTCAACTGGAAACCGGTCACCCTTTCTGGGACGACCAGACACCTCGCCCACTATATTCCAAAACTTGCGGGCATCTCCCGCCGCTTCATCAATTTTATCTTTATAGAATTTGTACTTGACACGTTTTATTAAGGAATGTAAAATGTTGCGATATCTGACATATCGATTTCTGAGTGTTATGTTATATGGTTCTTTTTTCAATTTATTGTGCATTGAATCACGTTTTCTAATTGAATTAATAATACCATTTGTGATCCAAGGCTTAATTTTTCGATTTTTTGAATTAACTGCGGTTTTTACTGTAGCTAATTTTAATGATTCCTGAATATGTTCGATCAATTTTAAAGAACATTCATCAACATCAGTACAATCGAAAATGGGACTACCATCATGGCTTCTTAAATAAGATTCAACTTTGATCCAGTCAATTTTGTTTTGAAAAGAGATATTATCTTTGCATTTATTTGCTCTTAATTTTTTTAGTTCAACTGCGATGCAATAATGATTTGTAATATTACTTTGAATTATAATTGGTGAAACTTCGAAAAAAGTTTTTAATAAATGATCCAAACAAGAATCACTAATTGGTCGTGTAACTTTATCAATGCAAGGAATAAATCCAGTTTCATATAGAGTATCAATGTATTTCTCTTCAAGTGAATTTTGAGAAGCATTTATAATATTACAATTTATGTCGCCTGTAAAATAACGAATATTATAGGCTGAATTTACTCTATAATAATCTCTGATGCTGTCAATGAATGTATTAAGATCGCTATTAGGGCTTCTATACACTGCAAGGATTTCACATGCTTGACCGGCCCAGTCAAAGGTCAGAGATAAGGCCGTGGCCACTCCACCCAGCAACAACTGACGGCACTGTACCGACAATGAATTGTCTAGGTACACGACCACTCCATCATTCTGGTTGAGATGGTTCTCTGATACATAAATGTTGTATCCTGAAATCGCTTGTACCTCTAAATTATTACTGAGCCAAGCTTCAGTCAAAACTATACAGTTGAATTTAACTCTTGATCCTTGTAAAAAAACTAAAAATTCGTCAATATTTCTGTTGTAACTCCGAATGTTCTGATGAATTAAACTAAAAGTAAGATTGTTATCGTTTGATTTATCTGTAAATACCTTACTAATGTTGGAAAAATCCTCAATATACATACATTCTTTAAATGGGGAAAAAACAATTTCGTCATCATTATGTAGTAGCATTAAGCTACAGTGTCGTGAGCCGACCAGTAAACTAAATTTAACTTAATTACTGCTGCATATATCACTAAATGAACAACTAAAATGCAAAATAACAAATATTGTAGTGGATGCAGAATGTAGGGCATTTATATGAAATATTAAACAAAACAAAAATAAATAAAGAATGAATAATATACCTCAAATAAGCGTTTCCTTTGACCTCATAATTTTATTATGAAATTTAATTATAAACATTAAAAGTTTATTATAAAAGTTTTTTTTTTTTAACACTAGTAGTCTGCCGTCTCTTACGGGTTGTAGGCTTTTTTTATTTTGTGCACAAAGTATTCTTATTATCATGACAAAAATTAAACCTGATATCTTAAACAAATGAATGATGGAAAAGATAAAATCTCAGCCCAATTAATTAGTCCTAGTTTACGTGGTTTGCAGAAAGATTGCATAGGGCCTATGTATAATTATTAAAATTCACACGTCAAGATAGCACTTTAATACAGTGTCTTTGGAGTGGTATAAAATCAATGATCGATGTAAACATAATGATATTGATTATAATTCCACAGCTGTTTGTTTTTATTTCTATGAATCACTTGTATAGATCACATGGTCTGTGAACTGAAAAATAGCTGATAAGTACCATTAGGTTAGTCATTGAAAACTGAAAACAAAATTCGACAAATATCGTGTTAAAAAGTGGGTTTTTAAATGCTAGTCATTTACTTTTCAAGAGGTGGCAAACAGTTTCAGCATAAAAAAAATATATATATATATATATATATCTCTGATATGTTGAGAAAAAAAATTTTAATGAATGTTGTATAAATAAGTTTTAATGAATGTAGTATAAAATAATTTTTTATTTTAATCAATTCTCCTGTTTTTCGGGGAAGACGGCGTAAATGCTTCCTGGAGCATAACAGTTAATAGACAGACAGACAGACACAAATTAAGATAAGACTAGTTTCGGCTTCTTTTATAAAAATAACTAAAACAAATGAATAACTGGAACTTTGTTACATAGATTATGTCCAATTATTCTGAAAAATAATTGTGAAATACAGTATACTATGAGACCAGTCCTTTTTTATTAGTAAAATATAGATGAATTATAAAAAATAAATAATATAAAAAGTAAATAAAAATCAGAGCTGTAAAATATGTAAGAAAGAAAACATTTGTGTTGGGACATTGTTAAAAAGAATTTAAAAAACAAATAATAGTACATCAAATAGTTAATTTTAGGACTGAAGACTTTCTAAAGTGAAAAATAATATTACATTACACATTTTAAAAATATAGCAAGGACATGAACTTAACTGTAATACACTTAAAAAATAAAGGTTAGCTTTAATATTTAAAAGAAACAATACTTCTGCTCTGACCATGCTTAACAATTTAAAGGTTAAACAGCTAAAATGAATGTAATTATTATCCAGTGTAAAGTGGATTAAATAAAAAATCTAACTTAAATCTAACTTATAAAATCTAAAACAACCATTTAACTTATAAAATAAAAAATAACCCTTTAACTTATAAAATAAACAAACAATAACCCTTTAACTTATAAAATATAAAATAAACATTAAATTTATAAATCCACTCAACAAAAAGTTACTTGTGTACTGTAGGCGAAGCTTGAGGTCAAATAGTGGCGGAGGTAAGGGCTGTCTGACCAGATGCTGGGGGCTGCGGCGCTAGGGTGGCGGTGGCGGGACCGTTGGCCGCGGCGGCTGCTGCGTAGGTGACGGGGGCGGGAGATGATCCTGATGACGTCTTCTCGTTGTCAGCGGCGTGATGAATCATCTCTCTTATCTCGCGTACTCTGATGGTCTTACCCATCTCAGTCCGTTTTATGAGGACTTTGCCATCAGTGACCCATACGAATGGCAGCTTCTTTTCTTTAACAAGTTGTCTGCCTTTGTTGAAGACGTCACGAGTATGTGCTGTCATGTGTTCATTGAAATACACGGTGGCATCGGGAAAGGATTTGTGTATTTCGTTGGCTCGCAGAATCTTCTTATTCCTCCTCGCGTACAGCCAGTCGTACTTGACATCCGGATGCTAATACAGTACAGAGAGTTGATTATACGAAACAATAGGTGATTAACTCTACATCACAAAGGCGTCGTCTGAGAGACGACGCGCAATGTGTCATTTCTACCCCTTAACTCCTCCCACTCCACTAAAATTCACAAACTCTGTGTAGCTGTCGGTCTTGGCCTGCTATTGAAAGGGCTGGTTGGTGTTCGATTGCGCCCTTTTTAACGAGTTTTTTAAGTTTGTGTCGTCAGGTCGACTACGCCTTTGTAACAACGCACAGTTCACGGCAGATTCGCAACGTGTATGGATCGTGATGTCTTATTGCAAAGTATAGTATACCTTCGCTTTTTCGCATGTTATGGTGTTAGTTAAACATTATATTGTAAATATATGTTGTATATAGTGTAAATATTTATTTGCATTGGATCAAATGTGCAGTAACACTTCCTGCAGTTGTAAAACAAGGAGGTGGCCTCTATGCGTGTTTTATAACATGATAAACATTTTTTTAAATAATACATATGTATTATATGTAGAAAATTGTGTCTGAGCCAATTGTAAGCCCCTAAGTCGGCAAACATTTCTCAGAGAAGTGCACAGAGAGTTCCCGAAGTCCTAGCTGCTACAAGCCATGATGTTGCCACGAACTCTCGTCCGGCAATCTATTGTTTATATTTTAAATGTAAGATTGTCAAATGAAGCTCTACAACAAGTCCAACAAGGAAGGAAGGTGTGTGCCTTCTGACCTCCAAGATTACGGCGCATGAAAAACATTTTTGTGGACTTTGCGCAAATGTCATGTGTGGTGAACACCAAGGGACAATCTGCTGCCAGTGCCAGAACAATTAAAATTTGGACATTAAACTCTTTTAAAGCATTAATTCAATGATCATTTTAAGTGTTTTTATAATTAAAAAATTTACCTCGTCATTAAAAGTATTTTTTATTTATTTTTTAAAAAAAGTCTGTGAGACTACGCCTTTGTAACAACGCTTAGCTCAGGGTGCCTTTGTGTTCTAGGGCTAAGGGTGTTCAGATAACTGAATTTTCAGAAAAAAAATTACTAAGAAGGTATTATATCTTGTGACATTCATCTACACATTCTTAACAGTTAATATTTGTATCAATTTGAAGATACAGACTATCCTTTGTGAGTTATTTCATAGTTGCTTAAGTTTCGCAATAATACAGCTTAATTTTTACTATAAGATAACTTAAGTTTTAAATTTTATTTGTTAAATTTTTTGTTAAGTATTACAAGTGAGTGATGATGAATTTAAGTTATGTTATTTAGATTTGTACTACGGACATTTTTGATCACGATTTTAAGTAAAACAAAGTTTTACAAAAAATACCAGCCATAGATAGCCAGTATAGTTGGTATAGTTATTTTGTTTTACTTAAAAAATCATGATGGAAAATGTCTGTAGTAAAAATCTAAATAACATTTATGTTACAGACTATGAAAAGAAACAAAATAGCTAAAATGGAAAAACGACAACATAAAATAATGAGTGAAATCAAAATAACTCGAGAGGACATTGCTCAGGCTGTTACAGGCAGAGCTCAGGTACTGAAATGTTGTATTTTTAAACACCTAAAATATGTTAGTAAATTTCTTAATGTCTCTTAATGTGTTCTTAATTTTTAATGTCTGTGACATTCTTAATGTCTTAATGTCTAATATAAGCAAAGTAAATAATGATACTGATTCATTGTTACAGTGCATTACTGTTCACCTTAGAAAATTAAATCATCCCTTTTTCCGATACGTTCCTGTAGCATATTTTTTCATTTAATAAAGTTCAAATAAAGAATTTCAGTGCCAAATATTTTTAATAAATTAAAGTACAATCATAAAAAATAAAAACGTCAAATCTCATAAGTCAGAAGAAATAGGAATAGGGCAATTTGACAAGATTCAGTTTTCAATGTTTTTTAATTAATGTCAACCTTTCGTTAACTATTGGATAAGAACAGATATGAATTGAGACATGAATGTTTTAAAAAATTTAAAATTGTTTACTATATTGATTACCTTAGGCTACCAAAGCAAATTCAAGGACATTAAGAAACAAAATAGCTTAACCCTTTGTACACTAAATATGAAAAATGGGCTTCACCTGTAAAACGCTGAACTATCATAAAAAATATTTTTCATATTTTTTCAAAGTTATTTTTTGCAACCTCTTTTGTATTATACTAGAAGCCAAAATTTTTTAATTTTGTTTAACAAAATATGTTTTTTGTTAAAAACATATTTTGTTGAGTTTAGTCATAGTTTGTTGAGTATTTTATTGATTTTTAATTTTTTTTGTGTTGGGTTCATTTTACTTTCTCCCCTTATACATAGTATATGGAGAAAGTATTGTTTTTGTCAAAATTTTTGAATTTGAGTTGAGGGTGGATATGTCCGTTTTGGGGTCCCCTGAATCCAAAAAAGTGGGTTTTGACGTGATGTCTGTCCGTCCGTGTGTCTGTGTGTGTGTGTGTGTGTGTCTGGATGTGTACAGTGCCACAGCCTACCCCGTTGGTCCGATTTAGATGAAGTTTGGCATGTATATATATAGTCACCGTATCTCCAGGTGTTTTTTTCATTTTTTTGAATTTTTGATTTTTAAGGGTAGTTCACCCCTAAAAACCCTTAAAAACGTGAAAAATCCAATTTTCTCAAAAACGGCTCTAACGATTTTGATTAAAATTTGATAGTTTATAGTGCAAAGAGTACTAAATAATTTGACACCACCCGCATATCTGTAAAAATGACGGTTCAAAAGTTATGGGCTTTTAAATGTCAAAAAAATCAAATTTTTTAATTTTCAGCGAAAACTATAAAAGTAAAGTATAGCTTGACTGGTACCATTGAAACCAGCTTAAAAAACTAAACAAATTAGTATTTTGAATTATTTGTCTGCGACTAACGGTTCCAGAGAAAAGTTAAATTTACTGTCCACGATGAACGCAGTACGTTGTCTGAAAGCGCCCAATGTTATTCTTATGGAGAATATAAAAAAATCAATTTCTTCCTTACTTTCCAACCGTTTTCCATGAAACTTGGTATGAAGTGTAAGGTCAAATCACCAGACAAAACCAGCTCAAAAAAGCTTGGTATTACCGGTGGGGGGGGGTTTCCCCCCATACAATTTGAACAATAAATTATTAAATGATATTTAGAATAACTTTGTAAAACATGATAGTTTTATTACAGATTGTCTTTTTTAAATTTACTTAAGGGAGAAAGTATGTGTCAGTCCACTGGTACCGTTTATTTTATTTCATATCAATGCTGTGTGGATTACTATGACTTTATACATTGTGTAATGTATTATGCATAATATTATACACTTATACATTTGGTAACAATAACTGTTGTGTTGAAAAAAATTAAAAAATACTGTAAAAATCCTTATGAAATAGGGAAAAATTCCCAAAAGCAATACTAACACGGTCACTAGCCTCGTGATCACAAATTTCCTCTTCACTCTCGTTGAAATTGTGAAGCAGTTCGTCATGTGAGGAATCATCACTGATATCAAGTCCTACATTACTCGAAAATGAACAGTTCAAAACTGCACTAATAAAGCGATCAACATTAGGTTTGTCATTTTGATCAAGTTTACGCAAAAAAACATAGAAAGAATAACTAAGCACTAAATAAAACTGTCTCTAAATACACTAAATAGCACCAAATACACTGCTGAAAATGTTTCTGTTTGTGACGGTAAAACGTATTCGATTGTTTAAACTATCTAATAACGTAGGTAGAATCATTTGGAGATAATGTTAAATTGGATTGATATCGAAAGAAGACAACATATTATTTGAACGCCGATTCAAAACATAGTACCGAATGTTGCAATGGAATTAATACATTGGCGGGTAAAGCCACTATAAACGCATTACGCAATGGCAAGATCCGCGGCTTGAGCCGCTATATGCATGGGAAGGGTTAACAGTGTAATCTACTTTTAGCATTAAAATGCTTGTGATTTTACTTTCCCAAAGGAAAGGAAGATTACTTTCAAGGATTGTTTATTTTTTACAAAATATCCTTTTTAGGAGCTTATGGATTTCAAGAAAGCGAAACTGTCAACCCCCTCACCATCAGCTGGTTTGTTTAATGGACTGCATGATAGAATTAGCAAAAAAATGGATGATAAAGAAAACAGACTAACGTCCGCTGTGACTGCTTCAAAATCAAAGCAGGTAATAATCGTGGTTATCATTTCATTTATGTAACGACTTCTTTGAAAATGTGAACAGTTTAACCTTAAATTTTATTGTATATTGCTGGGCCCATTAGCATATTCATGTTATAATTGAATTAATTAGATGGTGAGCTGCATGAGAATTTACCACACATCTTCAACAGCTATGATTTTTTTTCTCTAAATGACACTGATGATGAAAATGTAACAAAGCAAACTGGAAGATAATTTTACATTTATAATAAATCTTCCCTTGTTGAGAGAAGAGAGAAACCCATAATCGCCACTCTTGACATATACAGGGTGTTCATTAAAGTCGGGGACAAACTTTAAGGGGTGATAGTACTCATCAAAATAAAAAAAAATCACCTATAACCATTTGTCTAAAAATCCTTCGTTTAGCCGCTAGCCGCCATTTTGTTTTTTTTACAAAAAATCTTATATATCAAGAACTATTTAAGATACAGAAACCAAACTTTGCACACATATTTATTGGTCAAAGAGGAAAATATTTTCTAAGTTTCATTTAATTTGCATTTATATTTTCAAAATGGCGGCGGTTAAAAATATTTTAATTAAAATAACAAAAAAACCATTAACTTTATAAAATTTTTACAAGATACAAAAAAGATTGTAATTTTAATTTCAAATCGAACGGTACTTTGGTGAACGAAATCCGTCCACGGATAACCGAGAAAATGCACTTTTAACGTTAGATTACAGGGCCCGTGCGTCACCGCGGCGCGGCCGTGGCTAAGAAGCGGAGTTCAGCTGGCACAACGCGGCTTCTTTGCCACGGCCGCGCTGCGGTGGCGCACGGGCCCTGTAATGTAACATTAAACCTGCATTATCTCGGTTATCCGTGGACGGATTTCGTTCACCAAAGTACCGTTCGATTTGAAATTAAAATTGCAATCTTTTTTGTATCTTGTAAAAATTTTTTAAAGTTAATGTTTTTTTTGTTATTTTAATTAAAATATTTTTAACCGCCGCCATTTTGAAAATATAAATGCAAATTAAATTAAACTTAGAAAATATTTTCCTCTTTGACCAATAAATATGTGTGCAAAGTTTGGTTTCTGTATCTTAAATAGTTCTTGATATATAAGATTTTTTGTAAAAAAAACAAAATGGCGGCTAGCGGCTAAACGAAGGATTTTTAGACAAATGGTTATAGGTGATTTTTTGTTTATTTTGATGAGTACTATCACCCCTTAAAGTTTGTCCCCGACTTTAATGAACACCCTGTATATGTCCCAAGACACTGTAACATTCCATTTCATTATCGGCCTGTACAATCTAAGTATTTTTAAGTTTTGATTTTCATGTTTTCAGGATAACACAAGAAATTGGATAGAGTCCATGCATGTGGATGAATATGACTTCAGTGAAATATGATTTGGTTTATTCTCAGGAGGCTTATAACTAAGTTGATAGTATTTTTGTGATTTTTTAAGTTTATTGATTTAGTGTTTTTTTAGTTTAGTTTAGTGATTTTTTGAGTTTAGTTTTAGTTGAGTTTAGTTTAGTGATTATTAGTGATTTTTTAAGTTAGTTTTTTGTGATTTTGTGATTTTAAGGAAAGTTAATGAATAAAATAAACTATAATCTAGGTAGCATCATTTGCAGGATTTCATTGGGCAATTTCTTTGCACAAGTATCAATTTTTCGGTATTTTTATCCTCATAGCTAGTGTCACTTATGTTACATAGAAAAAATATAGTAAATAATAATTTATTAGCTGTTAATTTTTATAAATTTTATGAGTATCTATTTATTTTTAAGAGTGAAAAGTTTATTTGAACAATAGCATAGGTTTTATTTCGCAAACTCACACATTTAATGATATTTAATTACTCTGTTAATTGTTAACTAATACACATTTTTGTAATTCACTAGTCTAATATTGCACACTTATTCACCTATTTTTGAAATAAAGGTATCCCTAATTAGCAAAATGAAATTTTATTTTTAGAGATGAAAAAATCATGACACACGCAGGTAAAATTTATTGAAGTAAGTGTTTGGTGTGTTTATGATAAGTGCAGATGGAGGTGCTCAGGCTGGGTCATTTGTCACCAACAATAATTATTCACAGTACAATTAACCAATTTCAGAATAGACATTTTAACCTTCCAGAAGTGCAATACTGAACAAAGCTTAGTAATATACCCTAATTTATTACGAGACCATCATTAAGAAACAACAAACCCATCATAAACAATTCATCCCCAACTTACATTTGCCAAAAGGGAAGCCCCTGAGCCCCCTTGGGAGTGGTTAATAATTGTTATCACAGATTTGCCACAAGTAATGAGTCTCACTTTTAAAATGAATATCAACCTTGTGAGTGGTTTAAGTTTCCATTCCGATTAAAGACACATTTTTTTAAATAGTAAAATTTGCAAATTATTGTATAAATTGTTCACATTGTCACATATAAACTTAATAAAAATGCCAGTTGCACGTTTATAAATATTTTTTTTATTTGAATTTTCTACAAAACAAGCTAATGAAGGGCTTTTAAATGCTGATAAATATAAGACAATAAGGGAATAGTGGTGGAGAGATTTACTCCATCTTCCTTGCACTTCCCTCCCTACATGCATAACATTGTGAAATTGCCTACAATATAAACAATCAATATTTTACGTGAGTAAATACTCATACGGTCGTGAAAATCACATAAATACATGATAAATAAATTTGACTTTGTAATTTTAAAAAATCTTTTATTTTTCCTTCAATAACATTACAAACAACAGCATTTTCAATGTTTGATTAAAGAATGTTTGATTCTGCAACTAACAATATTTAAAAACAAAACTAATTGTAATACCGAATCAAATGTTTAAAATGATTAATAATGGTCTCTCTTTCATCATACTGTGACGGAGGAAGGAGTTTCAGAATCCACTAGGGCCCGGGAGTTACAATACTGCACAAAACAATACTGTGGCTAATATTGTTTTTTTTCTGTAATTCACCTCTATTTTTTCTCTTTTTTCATTTAACCCTTTGAGGACTGACTGACGATACATCGTATGTCAGTACTGCAAAAAAACCCCACTGACGAAGTATCCAGATAGTAAATGAGGAAATCAAAGACATCTTTTCTTTTTTACTGTTTGTTGTAGCTGCAGCTAGAAATAAATAAAATAAATAATGTGTTTCTTTGATTGTCTGTTTGTTTACATTAATGAACAAAAACAACATATGCTGTATCAACATTTTATATGATAACATTTTTATTCTTGAACAAAATCCTATGAAAATTTGTAAACACACTCTATAATGTAAGTAATAATTTTAATGTGTTTCCGTTGGTAAAATTATTCTTTATTTGTTATCTACGGAAAGTTAAATTAAAAAAAGAAAATCCATTTAAATTATTATATTATTTGCAATGTATATTAAAATCTAACCTCAAAATATCATTATTAGTTGCTAGGGTAACTAATTAAATAAGTATTTTAGTAAAAAAATCATTAAGATATATCTTAAAAATAGGTCTCAGTGCAAACATTTTTATAAACCATTACAAAAATGCTGATTTCACACAGTCTTTTCGCATAGCCCACCTAAAATGGCTCTGGTCCTCAAAGGGTTCATGAAAGAAATAAATACAGTTTTAGCTGTGTTTGAAATTACCTCTAAAACTGTTAGTTCTAGTTCCAAAATATTGTCTCCTAAAGGACATTAAACTTAACCCTAGAAGTGGTAAGCTTTTTACTTTTAACTGTAACTTTTAACATAAAAAAATAATTACTTACATCATCTTGAAATATTGAGTATAAACAAAAAAAAAACATAAAACATACCTTCCCTTATAACCACTAACCATAAAAGCAAAACCGGTTTCCCCTGCAATCCCAATTAAGCCAACAAATGCCGTCAACTTCCATCCAAGCCGGCCACCGTTTATTTAAGGTGGGCCCCCTCTCCGCTATACCACACAGTTGCAAGCCAAACTGGGATTGCTCGTGGTCGGGATTTGAACCCTAGCACTTCCAAATAGCTAGAACGTTACACTCGTCAGCGCAATGCTCTAACCGGTCCAGCCACCAATGCATAGGAGTAGCACTTACTTGGATATAAGACATACCCTAGTGGCGGTTTAGTGAACTGCATGAGAAGGTTCGGGTGCTTGCTCCCAGAGGGCAACACAGTTACGAAGGTGATGAGTTCACTAAATTGACGACAGATGCCTTCACCTTATTGAATTTGTAAATGTGTCGTGATTTACGACTTTACCACTTCTAGAGTTGTAAAATCTATATTTTTTTGTAAATAAAAAAAGTTGTAATCATTGTAAATGACTATGTTGTTCCGATAGAATAAAATTAACTGCGTCATTTCATTAAAATCTATTTGTGCAGTACGTTAAAATGACAATAAGCCATGTGTTTTGTAATTTTTTCTAAGCTTTACTTTGCCTGTCACAAAACTTGACCATACGCTAAGAGTAACCACATTTGCTCCTTGTGGTGAAAACTATTATAAACATATCTACGCTGTTAGTGTTTGTATTTAATTAAATTCGGCACAAATAATATCCTAGAAATTAAAAATATTCATCACTAACTATTAAATAAAGAAAATCCATGCTAGTGCTCATTTTAATTAATATTTGAAAACTTACTTTTAGCAATGTAACAAATCACTTTTTTATTTTGATAAAATCAGATGTGAATGGTATTATATTTTACAAACTAAAAATAATGATATTGATTCCCAAAAACATCCACCGGTCTTTGTGCTTTTTTTTGTTTGATTTTTATCTCCTGCTTTATTTTAATAAATTTAAATGTTGCTTTATTAACTTAAATACATTTGTCATGTGCAATGAAATTGAATTGTTACAACTTTACCAAATGGTTTGGGTGTTGCCAATTGCTGACATAACCTACTGAAATATGAGAGATTTGAAAGCTTAAACAGCAGATTTAGTTGTTATTACTGTTCCTCATGAATTTTTGATATGGATATGTCTTAAGGCCCCTTTACGCTGCCAGTCGGTGTTCTAGTGGAGGTTTCCAGTCACTGGTTGCCAGCAACTTGCACCGTGTAAAAAGGTATCGCCAGTTACAGCTGCCATGCCAGTAGAACATTTTTATCTTTGTGACGTGCCAGTTACCTCCACCACCTCATACCCAGACTGGTGCCAGTCGACTAGCATTGTGGAAACAGTCACAGTCCCATGTCAGTCGACTCCCTATTCTGTGGACATTGCATTTGCTATCAATACTTTAGTGTTAGGAGAGTTAATTTAAATTAGATTTAATTTTAAAATAATTTAAGTTATTTTAGGATTTTTTTATTTGAGGAACACATTGGATTTATAACTATATTAATTTTTGCGTTCCGGCCATTCGTTAACTATGTAAAAAAATAAATCAAATATTTATAATACGTTTATCCAACAAAAAAGTCTCGTAAAGTGCCAGTTCACTGCCATTCCAGTCACCTCTCGACAGTGCCTTTCCAGTCACATCTCGACTGGCATGCCAGCCACTGGCAGCATGTAAATTGACCTTTAGCTCTGGGGGGGTATTGGCAATCCGTCACACCAAACTTTGTAATGGATACGTCATATGCTTAGTGGCGTCATATGATTATAAGAACAGATTTTTATAAGAACTGAAAACATTCCCTTTAGACATATCCTTGATCTTACCTATTTTCCTTATGGAAGTAAATACAACCATTTTTATCTTGGATAGATCAGGCAATAATTTTAATTTCTTCATTCTGCAATAATTTTCCTCGGATTTTTTGCAAACAAGAAAGTTATAAATAAATTGTATTTAATTTATAACTAATCTGCTTTACACAGTGGTGGATAATTTTTCAAATCAGTCAAAAAGAATTTTAATAATATAAGGTAGTAATTTCTAGTAAAAAATTTTAACCCTAGAGGTAGCAGGTGTTTTACCCTTAAATTTAACATAAAACATTATTAAGCATCTTTTCTTCAAACACTATGTATAAACAAAGAAAAATACAAAACACGCCCCCTTTAACTATATAATAACATTTTTGTGGTTTTAAAAAAGAAGCAAAACAGGTGACCACTGCAATCCCAATTAAGCCTATGAATGCCATCAATCTCCACCCAAGCTGGTCACGGTTATTTTAGGTGAGTCCTCCCACTTTTCTATATCACACATTTGCAAGCCAAATTGAGATTGCTCATAGATGGGATTTGAAGTTGCATACTTCTGATGGTCTCAAACATTTTACTCATTAGTGAACGCCTTATACCACTAGACTAAAGTTTCGCCACCTGGCTTCAGTTTTAATTGGTCATAAGGCATGCTCAGTAGCAAAACAACAAACTACACTAAACTCATTTAGTTCCAATATCAGCTCCCAGATGGCAGGACAGTGACTAAGACTAAGAAATTCACTAAATTGATGACAGATACCACTACATGTTATTTCATATTTAATTTGTAAATGTGTTATGAATTACAACTTTGCCACTTCTAGGGTTAAATTTAACCCTTTCATTGCCAACGGCCGATTTTTCCGGATGTTTAATGTTGTACCAAAATTGCCAACGCCCAATTTTGACAGACGTCTGGTAAAAAAACCATTATTAAAAATATAAAAAAGGCAAATAAACTATTATTTTATATCAGAATACTTGGAATAAGTCTCTCTATAATATTTATTATTATTATGTTTTATAGCACACACAAATTATTTTATGACAATTATGTCAAAGGTTGGTACAACAGATGTCACCCTTTGAGTTCAGCTGTAGCAGACAAACTATTCTGTTTGAGCTGTTTTGGTCTGACTAAGGGTTTTTCTACATTTGTGTGTTATTATTTTGCGAGTATAAACTCACAAAGTGTTGAAAATAAACTTTATAATAATTATTAGTATAATAAAAATGGTACACATTTCTATAGTTACAGCACAAAAAATACCAAAAAACTTGAGTTCACAAAAATGAACATAGGATGTTTGTTTATATTGATAATAAGATGATATTTTAGCAGCAAGTAGCTAATAAAATAAAAATTTTAGTGATATAATAGATTACAGTGAAAAAATATTTTTAAATGTGAAATTTAAAAAAAGAAAAACATTTTTTAAAACTATGGGTAGTATTTTTTTACATTTTATGTAATTTAAGTTATAGTTTATGTGTATATATATATACACATATATTTTATACATATATATATATATATATATATATATATGAACACTACTGGTTTCTATGTATTTTTATAAATAAATTTAAAAACAATTATGTGTATATGTCTAAGAATAACAAAGTTATATTTTTTTCAAATGCTTACAAATTTGTGAAAACCCGTCTGGCACTTTTCAGTAGATATCTAATTAAAAATTATATTGCACTTATGCAATTTTTTTTAAAAAAAGGTCTGGCACTGAAAGGGTTAATAAACATTTTAAATATTTGAAACTAATTATAAAACGTGCAATGTAGTATAATAACTTAAACGTAATTATGTACAATTGTTGCACAATTTTTTCAAAATTGTCATAACTAATTATATAGTTTAATGTAAAACCTAAGTAACCATGAATTTCCATATTACATATTTAACTATTAAACGTACAGTACAATACGTTTAGTAAAACTCTTAAATAGTTTAACTTCCTAATCATCATAAAATTGACAATGATGACTAAACTAAAAAGAGATCAAGATCATCTAATTGAGCGGATTAAACGTAATATTAGGCAGTTTACAGCTTTACAACAAGTGAAGGGGCAAAACTAGGAAATGATGTACACCAACGTAAAGTTACATTATACAGTTTTAAGTAAGTTGGGTTAGAGTTATTTATTTCATTTAAAAAGTCAAAGATCAACTCGAAAATTTATTAACTGTTTAGGCCTGGTGTAGAATAGATTGTGATAAAGTGAACAACAAAGATATGTGTTCTCTAGTACCATGATATCAACAGTATGATTTAGTTCATAACATTACTGGTAGAAGGTGATAGAAAAATGTTTTAGCAGCAAAAGTAGAAAACGCTGCAATTGACAAACGTTGACCTGATCGGGCCCGATAGTTGCGTCTTCCACCAATGTGGTGTCGGATTGATCAGACCAACATGACAGTTTAACAAGCAAGAAGTATAAATCAGACAAGTTAATAAACACAAATAAAATGTAATAACTCTACAACACACCCTAAACGTTAAAATATGGTCTCTTAATTACCCTAATCCAAGGACATGTCTATCAGCTAACAGCTTCTCATAAGATTTGTTCTTACAGATACATTTTGTCAAAATATTTCACATTAAAGTATTGTTATTACAATACCACATGATACATAAGGGATATGACAAGCAGAAAGAAGGAGTCATTAGTTTGTATAGGTAAACTATGTTTCTTGTTTGTAATACACATTTCATTGAAGAAAGATTAAGCTAAATTATTAGAAATAATTTGGTGGAAGCATTGTGGCTAAAGGATATTATCTTATTTGAAAAGACAGAACCCCGATTGGGTAGTGGCAGAGAAGGTGTGATTTATATGTTGTCAGGGATTTAAATTTATCTTCTGTCCAGCTTTCCAATGTTGACGCCCGCGTAGAGTAAATATTCAATAGGGATTAAACTCTTCCTCATTTGTGTCACATATGGACCATGATTTGTATGTTGAGTAATATTTGCGTACTTTGAGTAACAAAGCATAGAGAGGAGATTCTCTAAGCTTTGTTAACATATTCAGTTAATATCATCACTCTATTCCGGTATTTTTTTTTATCATGTTGGAAGCAAAGCGTGATTATATACATATCAATTTTAACATCACTTGACTATTCCTGTATTTGATTTCTTAAAATTTTAAACATTTCTAGCCAAGCTGTAATGATTTAAAAATGTTTAAACACATTAGTGACTTCATCGATATCAAAGTTAATAAAATAGTACGATGCTGACATCTTCAAACATTTTGGTTCACAAAGTCCTGCTCACTGGCACACCGCTTTACTTGGTGAAGAAGTGGATTTTTTTATTGAGGTAACCCACAAAATACCAGACAGGACTGCCTTGTGCTTTTTCCACAGGTGCATCTTGAGCTGGGCAAGAGGGGATGGATTTTCTTTTTTTTTCTACAGGAAACAGTTTACAGTTAACAGTCATTAAGGGAAACAGTAAGTTATACTGTATAGTATAACTATAGATTAAAAATAAAATAACAAATCACTTTTTTTAATCACATGCTAGAATTAGTTTATGTTATGTTTATTTAGAATTAATTTGAAAAAAATTACCTTTTAAAACAGACTGTAAACTTGGAAGGTTGCTGGATAAATAAAATGATTATTTGTTTATGGCCTAGTTTTGCCCCGAAATGTGATTTATTTTACATGCGACTTACACTATTTCCTCAACACAATTTTAATTGTAGATAAACCTGGGTACAAATTTAATCCAGTGACTATAAAATATACTGTACAAAATTCTTAGGGCTAATTTAAATTGAGAGTGAACTTGACCTTAACCCTAGAACACAAAGGCTCCTTGAGCCAAGCGTTGTTACAAAGGCATAGTCTCCCAGACTACTTTTTTTGAAAATATATAAAAAATACTTTTAATGACGGGGAAATTTTTTAAATTATAAAAACACTTAAAGTGAACATTGAATTAATGTTTTATAAGAGTTTAATGTCCAAATCTTAATTGTTCTGGCACTGGCAGCAGATTGTCCCTTGGTGTTCGCCACACATGACTTTTGCGCAACGTCCATAAAAATGTCCAAAAATGAATACGCCGTAATCTTGGGGGTAAGAAGGAACACACACTCCTACCTTGTTGGACTGGTTGTGGAGCTTCATTTGGCACACTTACATTTAAAATATAAGCAATAGATTGACGGACGAGAGTTTGTGGCAAAATTGTGGTCTGAAGCCACTTCAGGAGCTTTCTGTGCATTTCTCTAAAAAAATTTGCCGACTTAGGGGCTTACACGATTTGCTCAGACACGATTTCTACATATAATACGTATATATAATTTAAAGTGATGTTTATGATGTTATAAAACATGCATAGAGGCCACCTCCTTGTTTTACGACTGCAGGAAGTGTTACTGCATATTTGGTCCAATGCAAATAAATATTTACACTATAAAACATATATTTCCAATATAATGTTTAACTAACACCATAACACGCGAAAAAGCGAAGGTATACTAAACTCTGCAACAAGACACCACGATCCGTACACGATGCGAGTCTGCCGCAAACTGCGTGTTGTTACAAAGGCGTAGTCGACCTGACGACGCGAACTTAAGAAACTTTAAAATCTCGTTAAACAAAGGACGCAAGCAAACACCAACCAGACCTTTTTAATATTAGGCCAAGACTGACAGCTACACAGAGTTTTGTGGATTTTAGTGGAGTGGAAGGGGGTAAGGGGTAGAAATGACACCTTGAGCGTCGTCTTTCAGACGACGCCTTTGTGTTCTAGGGTTAAAAGAGATACAGTATAAGAAGAACCCTCAGATGGTTGTGCAACATACAAGTAGATGAGAAAATATATGGTACTATTCAAATACTATGTTAGCTAAATAAACTAAAAGATTCATGATTTTATAAATTGCTTAGTGGGAAAAAGTAAGATACCGTACTGAAAAAAACTTTTCTAGTAATTATCATAGTACCATACCTGCTGTAGGGGTTTTATAAAGCAATAGATTAAAAAAGTATGATGTATTCAACATGAAAAACTGATAGGCTTGACTGATTCATCTACAACTCCATTAAATAATTGATAAACTGAAAAATTAAATTATACAAGTCAGTGGACATGATTATTCTACCCAGGTTATTGTTACTAAAATGTTTCATCTTTACTTGAGAAATTAAGATAATTTATTGGTATTCAAGGGATAAGTCACAATATTAATAAATTATTGAAAAATAATAAATATTACTATGTCAAATACTAACATATAAAATATTTCTCAAACTCAATTATCGGCAACAATATATATATATAATTTTACCAACAAGTAAACTAGTGATATCTCATATTTTCACGCATATGTATATAAACTTGTCTCATAATATAGTATATATATTTAAAATCTAAAACGAGTGTATAGATATCACATTCTACCAAGCTACAATATGGATTTATTCCTCTTCATAACTACACACACATAATGACCAAAATCCGACCTAAACTTTCCAAATTTAAGCGATAAAAAGTTACGATCATCATATTAAGCTCATTGATTTAAAATACGATCTACATAACAACTAATTACGTAATATGACATGACGGGTTAGTGATGGTGTCTTCGAGTGGATATTAAGTCTAGGATCATGCTCCATGGTCTTTCCATGATGATTCATTGATGAGTGACAGAGTGAGAATTTAATATTAATTAAACTGTTCAGCCCTTCAGAAAGGAATTCTCTAACCAATTTTACCTCAAAAACCAGAAGCATGATCAGTAGCTTACATCCGTGTCAATTACTCCGTAACTTGCCGGCCGGAGATAGACGTCGGTGTAGATGGAGCGGGGGACTTTGGCTTCCGCAATGTGCGAGTTTCTTGCACAGCCGCCACCAGGGTGCGAACTGCTTCCTCATGACCCTCAAAACTGTCAGCTTTCTTCAAGCCAGCCAAGTCGAAGCCTCCCCTGAAGGACTCTGGGTCCCGGCAGAACTTGGAGCCACTGTGGTCACGGTCTCGGTCCTGCCGCTTTTTTGGTGGAAAAGTCTCCCATGATCGTTGCTTCTGCATCAGCCGAGCTTTGCTCTTGCCCGAGCCAATCACAACGACCAGAGTCTTCCGCCGGTCCATCAAGTCCATTGACGACCTCCGGCTGCAAAAGGAACCACAATAAATTTAAACAATGCACCCAACTACATTAGGATAGCTAGAGGCATCATAGTAAGCAAACGAGATGCAGGTGAATATCCAAAACTGATTTTGAGGTTGTTGAGTTTTAGAGACCTTGAGTAATACAAATTTTTATTCCATGAAAAACAAAATTATTAAGATTATGGTTGTAGTTTTCAATAATTACTTTCCTATGTCTTATTTTCAAATTAATAATTTGTGTGCAGAGAAAAATTATTTTTTCAGTCAAAATAATTGGTTACGGTGTGGTCAGCCTCTTAAGTGAGAAAAATTCTTTGGCATAGAATAACTGACAATATTATAGGTTGTTCAATATTAATGTGAGACCAAGTAGGGGTTTGTTGACTGTCTCCCCTCCACTATCAATCGCAGCTGATCAGTTGGCTCAGGACAAACAATTTTACACCATCTGTCAAAAACTGTCTTATGTTTATTTACATTTCCATTGCTTATTAACGTCGTTTTAGATCTGGTTGCCTCATACATTATCTTATTTGCGAAATAACTTAAATAATATTTCTTATTTTCTTTAGTTTTTCTTATTAGTTAGGTTGTGTTTTTTTATATTTTAAAATACAGTAAAACCTCGATTAACCGAAACCCGGGTTAACAAAATAATAATAAGAATTTAATATGTGGACAGCAATCTACTCTCTCCTGAAAGAATGCATACGTGATGTTTCGATGATGCGCAGCCGACATAGAATAATGGCGGACATTGAGTATTCCGTTGATTAATAATGATTTCTGATCGTTTTGACCATTGAAAAAGCATTGTGGTTGATTTTAGATGTCTTTCGGAAATTAATATAGTATTTAGACGAAAACAATATTCATATGAATTATTATTTAGATGGCTTTGGAAACTGTGTCGTCCTGATTACATTACGAAGTTGTCTGATTCGTTTCGTATTGGTCGCCGATCACATAGTTTCCTATCTTTGACAAACTTTATGTACGCTTGTGTTTTAATTTATAGTTATTATTACAATGTTTATTAATGAAATTTGATCGACTGTTTTATAATGACAAGTAAAAAGACAGTTGGGGATCGGGAAATAGAACTGTTTTTGGAACATTCGTCGTCTTCAGGCGAAGTTATTTTTAGTGACAAAGAAATAGGAATGGAAATATGTATAGGTTTTGGTAGTTTTTATAGAAATATAGTCAATAAATTAATTTTTCAAATTGACCGACACAAAAACCTATTAAAAACTAGGATCTGCGGGGGCGGTTGGGGTTTAAAAACGTTATTAGAAAGGGTTCATGTATTGCAGTAGAGTACCGTTTGCGATTAGCAAGTTTGTGTTCTTAACTTAAGTTGTTTAGTTTATTCTATTTTATAGCCCATTATAACATTTTAACTGAAATAAAACACTGTGTTGTAAAGACTTTGTTTATAAATCATTTTACTTTCTCCCCTTATACGTAGTATATGGAGAAAGTATTGTTTTCGTCAAGATTTTCGAATTTGAGTTGAGGGTGGATATATCCGTTTTGGGGTCCCCTGAATCCAAAAAAGTGGGTTTGGACGTGATGTCTGTCCGTCCGTGTGTCTGTGTGTGTGTGTGTGTGTGTCTGGATGTGTACAGTACCACAGCCTACCCAGTAGGTCTGATTTAGATGAAATTTGGCATGTATGTATATATTCACGGTATCTCCAGGCATTTTTTTGAATTTTTGATTTTAAGGGTAGTTCACCCCTAAAAACCCTTAAAATTTGATCGTTTATAGTGCACAGATAACTAAATAATTTGACACCACCCGCATGTTTGTAAAAATGGCGGTTCAAAAGTTATGGGCTTTTAAGTGTCAGAAAAATCAAATTTTTAAATTTTCAGCGAAAACAATAAAAGTAAAGTATAATTTGACTGGCACCATTGAAACCTGCTTAGAAAACTAAACAAATTAGTATTTTGAATTATTTGTTTACGACTAACGGTTCCAGAGAAAAATTAAATTTACTGTCCATGATAAACGCAGTACGTTGTCTGAAAGCGTCCAATGTTATTCTTATGGAGAATATTAAAATATCAATTTCTTCCTTATTTTTTAACCGTTTTCCATGAAACTTGGTATGAAGCGTAAGGTCAAATCACCCAACAGAACCAACTCAAAAAAGCTTGGCATTACCGGGGGGGGAGGGTATTTCCCCTCATACAATTTGAACAATTAATTCAACTTTGTCTCTCTTGAACTTTGAAGAACATGATAGTTTTATTACAGATTGTCTTCCTTGAACTTACTTAAGGGAGAAAGTATGTGTCAGTTCACTGGTACCGTTTATTTCCCTACACACAATGTTAATGGGCTATTTTAAGCATATAACAGTTTAACCGAAAAATTGGTTATCTGAAACGGCTCTCCCCCCTTTATTTCGGTTAACCGGGGTTTTACTGTAGTTTTTGTATTAAAAGTACGAGATACAGTTTTATTTGTTCATATGTGTTGTTTTGTTTGCATATTTCACTAGGAGCGCTGTTGCTGTCAATGCCCTGCAGACAACTGTTACTTTTACGGAGCTAGAACAGATCACAAAGTAGAGTACAGTAAATCTGTAGGGGTATCTTTTGTTTATATTCGACTGTACATTAACTCTCCAGGTGCTATCGATGCATAATGTGTCGATTCGAACCCATTGTGAAGTGCTTTGATGTATAACGTCGATTTGAAAATTTGATATAGCAACTCTTAATACTTACCCGCATAGGTTTTTTTTATATGTCGTTTTGCAGGCAGTACAAGTTTGACATTGGCATTAAAGAAAACTTTAGTATTTATTTATACTTGGGTCGTCATGAGTCAGCTGTTGGCAGATTGCGTCAGCTGCGTAGTTGTTTTTATTCGTGTTTGTTTACCTGTTGATAAAAGTGTAGGTAACTATATATTTGTATTCAGTATTAAATTTGGAACATTTTTTATATTTTGGTTTCGTCTTTTCTGCACTGTATTTCACCTCGATTGTGATAAGTTAAAAAAATTAATATTAAATAATTCTGTAGTTATTACAGAACACATTGATGTATCCTATGTTATATTTTATTCCATATTTATATTTAATAAGAAATTTTATATATATGTCCGCTCGGTGCCATATAAGGGCTTAGCATTAATCAGTAAAACAAGTTGCACTTGGACAGTTAATAATGAACAGACTATAGTATACTTATCTTAGACCACACTCATAAAAAGTGGGTAGTTTACACACCCTGAGCTTGGAGTGTCTGGATAGAACACAGAGTCTTCGGTGTCAGAGTGAGGGTAGGAGGCTGAGGTGTGCCCATGGGAGTGGGAGTGTGACGGACGTGACGGGGAGGATGGTTGGGGGTGGACCATTGCCTGCGTCACTGTCTCCCCTCCCCCTCCTCCTCTGCTGGTTGCGTCCGCTATACGCTGATACTGGTTCTCGTCCTCGTCCGCCCCCTCTAAAACAAATTAATTAATCTAAATTATACTCAATGTTAACCACGGGCCAAGATTAACCACGTTGCTGCTTAAAAATCAAACTGCTAAGAAGTTTATACAAAATTTTAATTTAAAAAGAGGTAATAGATGTTTTTAGCTCAGTTCAACAATTTGTTGGTTTTTTCAACTTTTTCTGTACTAGTTGTGTTTTTAAAAAATGTTTAAAAGATTTACTGTATTAACTCCACAAATTTTCTTTTTTATTCATTAACAAAAACAAATTAGTACCAAAGAGACTCTAAGCACACTTAACTCTAGAAGTGCTAAAGTCAAGACACATTTACAAATTAAATACAAAATGGCAGGGAGTGGCATTTGTCATCAATTTAGTGAACTTCTTACACAATGTCGTCATTGTGATTTGTGCTGCTACCTGGAAACTGGGACTTGGACTATCTCAAGGAGTGTGCACAATCGCCACTAGGGTATGTTTAATACACAATTAAGCGCTTTCTCCGTCAGGGGTATTTAGGGTTGTGGTCTGAGGTGCTAGCAGACGAGCAAAACATTTTAAGTCATGAAAATACGCAGGTTCGAATCCCCACCATGAGCAATCCCTATTTGGCTTGCAAATGTGTGGTATAGTTGTGGAAAGGCTTGATTGGCATTGTAGTGGACATTTTTTTATGGTTTATACTGATTTATTTTAACCCTTTAAAGAGTACCGTATTTTGCGTCAAAATAGAATTGAAATTTTTAAAACGTCTTTTTAATGGTTCCACAGAAAGGAGTAGCGGTGTTTTAAAATGTCATTTGACGATATTTGTTCAAATACATATATATTCATTCATATAACCTGACACAGATAAATTCTTAAGCTATAAATCAATAATTAAAGACACGTAGATACGAGGAACATGTGTATTGTGTATTCGGCAGATGTAGGTAATCTGCGGAGGGTTTCTTAGGCGGGGTAGTCGTGGCGGGAAGTTTCGGCGGAAAAAGTGGCGGCGAGGCATGAAGTTTTATTAGACCTGTTATTTATTAGCACTGAATAAAAGTGAAAGCGTTCTACATTCCCCTATTATTGATGAATGTATCTCTGTAGCTAAGAGTTATTCGTTTGCTAAACATCACTCGGTGCTTTCTTTAGTTACTTTGACTGAAGATTTGAAAATTGAAAAATTGGTTGAAAAAAGTTCTAAAATGTTTATTTTTGGGAATTTTGAACCTAAAACATGTTTCTAACTATATTTACTCCATGTTGCAATGTAATTTAGTGAACATTGAAAAAAATTTCTCTTTTGAGGTGCGTTTTGAGTTTTCACCCTTACCCCTTAACAGCTCTCAAATAATGTGTTTTAAAACGTTGTTACTCCTTAAAGGGTTAAAAAGAGCTGTATAATAGTTATATAATTGAGTTAAGGGGAAAATACGTAGCGGTTAAAGGTTTAAAGATGAGTAAATCCACTTGAAGCATATGACAATACAACTGCAACTAAAGCAGCTGTTAAATGAGAAGAAATTATTGTTTCGGAGTTTTGGGTTTAACTCGATAAATAATTTCATATGAATGTTATATCAGTTTTTATTTCATACTCGAAACAGATCTGATAAACTTTAATGAATTAAAAAACCATGAAATCAAATTTTAATGAAATCAAACACCAACTTCCCATTATTTTTTGAATCACCTTAGTTCTCACACTGATGGCACCTAGGACCTATGAAAAAGTGGCCAAAAAATATGTTTCATACTTACCATTGCAGTAGTCTCCAGGAGCTCTGTTGAAAAGCACTCTATAACACTCTTTACATCATAACATGATGTCACAACATCACAAAAGACATATAACCTTCCCACGGTTTTATAATGGTTAAGTCAATACTTTGAGTAAACTGCAGGATAATATTCAATGGTAAGGTACACCTTTGGACCCACCACATTACTCAAGGATCAATACTCTACAAGACACTAGACAGAAAAGTTCAAATTATTTTTTCATTTTTTTTACCGAATTTCCTATTGAAGTGTGAGCTAATCACAATGACCGGCATGGGAACAGTTAAGCCTGGGACCACGATAGACGTTCATAACGCCCTGAAAACGTTTTGGGAGGTTGTTAAAAAATGTTATATAATATATAAAATTTTGAACGATCTAATATAATATATATATATATACCTATATATGTATATATTATTTAAAAATTCACAATCTAGGGCTACGTTTAGTAATATAATAAATAACAAAACAATTAGTACCCTTTTTTTCTTCCTTTATTGGCAACATGTTTCAGCATTTACGCCATTTTCAAGCCATATTTTACCTAACATATTTTAAATTACAACTTTTATAAAAAATGTTTACAAAGTTGATAGGATATAATTTGTGTCATATGTTAATTTTGGACAGACTAGTAGGTTGTGCTTTCAAATTGTGTGATTTTTTAATATGGGGTTGTTCATATTCATATGGTTATTTAATATGTCCTGAGGGTGGTCTTTAAGTCCTTTGTAAATTATGTATTCTTCTATAGAGTCCATAATTAGTCCTTTGTTCATGGGTTTCAATATATTTAACTTTTCATGTATGCCTTTAAAATTTTGATCTGTATGTAATAGATGTTCTGAAAGTTGGACTTAATTGATGCTCTGGTGTTACTTTTGAATGCTGGAATATAATACGTCTGACCTATGTAAAATCTTTGGACAGTCTGAACAGTTGGTCTGATATATTCCGGTTGTGTCAAATTGTGTTTCATTATGTTTAAATTATTTCATTATGTGTTCGATCACAATTAGTTTGGATTACCGGGACTCTGGTGTATGTAAACATTTTTCATTTACAATTTGAAAGGATAAAATTGTATTTATGCCATGCTAATGAAAAGGAAATTTCTTATTTTTTACACACTACTCATGGATGCAGGCAGCTATTACACTTAATCTTTTTACAAAATATTATTTTATTTTTTACTACTATATGAATGCTAAAATGATTATTTAAACTTCATTTTATAATTTAAATGAGATAATACAAAGACACATAGTTGATTAAAATAATATTGCAAAAGTGATATCAACGAATCACCATGTATATTCTATCAAACACATTAGCCCTTAATCTTGAAAAAACTCAAGCGAATACTGATATTGTTTAATCTCCAACTAAATTTTTAGGCACAGTGGTTCAGAGTAACTTGAAGTCTCACATTGACTATGTATCTCCAAAAGTACATAAAGGGGTTTTCTTAATTATCTTAAAAAGACGAAAAACCACTCTAAATTAAAAAATTATTTGTCACTTTAGTGTAATTCAAGTTAGTTCTAGATGTACCGCACCGCTATTAAGACTTTAATTATCTATCAAATAAAATTTAAGTTTTGCCATTACCTAAATTTAAATTAGTCTCAAAAAAGTTTCTGCTAAGTAATTGTTTTTATAATTTAAAAGAAGTTTTCGACAAACGTCCGAATAAATGTGCTTAAATTTTGTACTTTGATCAACTTAGAAATGGATGTCATAGAATTTAATTTTGTTTTTCATGTCCATCATATTATTTAGATGATCTTGGCACAGCCCATACCTAATGTATGAACGAATTTCCTGTAGCTTAACCTGTTTGTCCTATTGGCTTTTCAATTATAATTTACATTAGTTATATCCTGACACAGCATATACAAATATGTATGTTTTGTAACAAACATGTGGAATAAAGAGAGATTTGAATTTTATCCTCCTAGATGTAAAGCCCAATAGAAAAGTTTGTGATCTAAAATTGACATTTTACCGAGGAATGTTTGCAGATACTATCACTAGGGTTCCCAATAATTATTTTACAATGGGAGAACTGCATGTACTGTCTAGTGTCATGTAATACTTGCTTTAACCCGTGGATGGTCGAGGGGCGATCATTTTTCGTTTTAAATTTCTGTGAAACATGGAGTTTGTAATATTTCAGCCTGAAACTCGGAATAGCTGTTGTTTGGGGTGTCAGTAGTCGAGAGGATACGTGGTGGAGGTTAAGTGACCTTCAGTCTCCCTCATACCTTTGTTTCGTGACGAGTTACAGTGCACAACTTATAAGGCCTTTTATTTAGTAATAAATTATGTATTTTGTATATTTATTTACTTATTGTTATAATACAATGAGTATTAGCAAAATGTCTTTTTATTCGTCCTGGGTTTTAATAATAAGTTGAAAAAAGTTAAATTAATTATAACAAAGTCTATAGTTTAAAGTTTTAATCTATATTTTTTAATCTATAGTGAAATTAGTTTTTTTAGCTTTGTATATAATTAAAGGTTGGAAAAATAGTTAAACAAAAATGGTAGTGATAACACAAGTGATCTTGACCAACGGAAGATTAAAAAATTAGATCCTTATGTTTTACATCTATAACTTTATAAGATCCAAGGTTATAAAAAATTAAAACAAACAAGTTACTTTAACTCATCAAATAAAAATTCTGGCTGCAATTAGTTAATGAAATGGCAACCTGTCCATAATCAGGTATTTTAAGCCAAGTATAAATGAGAGATGGGTGTAAGATGATTGTGGGATAATTTTGCAGTCTTGTTACTGACTAAGGTTGACATGTTTCTTAGACAGAGCTGATAATTAATAGCCCAACAGTCAATGGCATATTTAAGGAACCTACAGTTTAAGGTGGAGTCCGAACCACTGCCTCTGAATTACGAACTGGTCTAATTATGAGGATGGTGCTTGGTATTCAATAGTGCGGATGTTAATCCACACAAGAGTACTCTAAAGCCACCGACTGTCGCTCACAACTATCCACAATTCGTGACCTCCAAGTAGTTGGATTACAGAACATGCCACTGTCCCAGAGGTACATATAAATAAAAAAAGGAGAAATTGAAACAGTCAAATCAAAATACTTTGTATTGAGCTTGGGGTACTTCAAGGGAATAAAAATATTCAGAAACTATTTAATATTTATGATACAATTTTCCTCATTCATTTACCTTAACTAAAACACTTGAAACCAGGTAGTAACAGTAAGTATGTAGCTTTGAATAGTTATGATTGATAAAGTTAAACATTCACTATTGAGTTAAGGTTGAATTAATTATTGAAACATTAGACTACACAAATTCCAACTAACCATGCTATTACAATAATTATTTGTTTAATGGGTATAAAACCAATGTGAGACTATTATTGGTGATATGAATAATGCAGTAAACAAGCAATACAGACAAAATTATACATCCCATGATAAAAAAACGTATTAAGTGCTCCACAGGTGTAGAAACCAACCTTCTACTGAATAGGAACAACAGACAGGAACTAACGGTACCTTGGTAGAGTAGAGTTCTGCTTGGCGCTCGACTGCTTTGTTTCAACTTTTGCTTTAAGTGATTTTCCAGGTGTTCACGAATGTTGTTTAACGCAGCAGTGTGGTCTGTTTTTGAGGCCATGTTTAATACCTGGAAAGATAACATAAAATAATACCAAGCAAAACAAATTAGCTACGTGCATTACAAAATTGGGCTAATTTATTTTCCCTTTTTACCCCTTTCTTTTTCAGCTTCTGTGAAACACATTATTTTCACATCTGTGAAAATAAATTTCCCTCTCATCTGTTTGATTCTATTCTTAATAATAATAATAATAAATGCATTTATTGTCAAGCGCATTGTCAAATTCTTAGATATTTCTATGAACTTTTCTCAATATGTATATTTTTAAGAGTCTGACTTAGACACACTACTTTAAACATGAATGCGGAGGATTCTAAAATCTTAATTCTTGTCAGGTCAGCATTTGTAAATTTGAGAGAATACAGTAGAACAATGATAATCCGGACTAATTGATGCAAAACAGTGTCCTGACAACTGCTATAACCGATTTTAACTCAATTTGACTCCTAGCTCTAAAAGTGTAGACGTAATTAACACTTTGTACTTGGGCATACAGTATACGTAATATAAATTGTATACACTTATCTTTCATTGGCATTCTAGTTAAAATACACACCATGTTGTGTAATTGAATTGTATACAGTAACTCTAATCTAAGTAACAGTTATCCTTTATTTATTAACCCTTTGAGTGCCGAGCGTCTCGATCCGAAACGCGCCGTTACTGTAGCTTGAGTGCCGAGCATCTCGGGTCGAGACGGTCATGCCCACGCAAAAAATGCCGGCGTCTTGCTCCGAGACACTCAGAAAATCACTGTTTATAGTATGTAGCAGTTATTTAGATTTTGACTGCGGACATTTTCCATCACGATTTTATGTAAAACAAAAACATTTCATGGGGTGAATCTTTGTTATACATAAAATCGTGATGGAAAATGTCTGCAGTAAAAATCTAAATAACATAAATCCACCATCACCAATAATGAATTTCAAACAAAGATTGTTATGTAGCAGTTATTATAACTGGCTCAAATTACACTAAAAGCTCCAGAAAGAATTGGCCCATTTGTATAACAACATTTTAATGTTTATTATTAATTTATTGTCATTTCTAACACCTTATAAAATAGTGCCTATTGTAAAGACTAAATAAAATCTATAGTTTACAATGGACATGGATGCTATGTAATTCTAAAACATTTTTTTTATCAGTTAAAAAAGGAATAAGAATAGATTAGATTATTAGATTAGATTAGATTAGATCATTGAAATGGCAACCAAACTACAATATGTTTTATACATGATTTATACTCGATTTTTATTGGCCTTTAATGTTATAATGCAGCTAAGAAGTAAATGTTTTTTTTTCTTGCTTATTAGTATAGAACAATTATTTCCTGACAATCTGTTGAACAAATCATGTTGCTAGTGTGAAAACTAGGGAAGGTATAATTTTTTTTCGATCCTCTACAAAACAGCCATTATTTGGAGCATGCAGTTTTGAGGACTCAAACAAAAAATTGGGTTGCTTTTTTTTCCGTCTGATCCTCAAAGGGTTAACCACCAGACAGGTATCCGGATAATCGATTATCTACTGTATTACCATTACGGAAAGTTGCTACCCTCAATTTCACTGTATAGGCTCGTAGTGTCAAGAGGTAAAGTTATTTTATCGGCATTAGTTTATTTATATAAATAAAATTCAGGTTTTGTCATTAAGTTGCTTAGAATTATAATACTTTTGGTTATTTTTACTTTTCATCCCAGAAAAACCAAAAAAGACGTCTTAAATCAATTTCTGTCTGTCTTAATGCTAAACAGGGTATACTTGTAACGCTCCTCCATGAAAACAAGAGCAGCCACGATGACTAAACATATTTCATCATTCAATAAATTGTTTGGAGAAAGGTTGCGTACACTTTAAACTGACCCCTGCCATATTAAAAAAAGTAAAAATGCTCCTAAAAACCCAAAATTGAGTAGTATTATCCATATTTTTCTAAGTTTTAAGAAACATGTGTTTTATTTAGGTGATTTAATACAAAATATATTCTCTATTTCAAAATGTTACTATATTAAAGTGTTATGTTAATGTGTAAACATTTTTCCTGATGATACAAATTTTCAAATTTATCTAATTTAAAATTAATACTAAATAATTAAGATGAGAATTTATTTCTCTTTATTATTTAAATTTACGGAATCAGGTTAATATATTGTCATAACAAAAAGTATCGTATCTTCCTTCTTAATACTAAATCATACAACCTGTACAAGGGGCAGGCTTAGTGCCAGTAAACATAACTATTTTATATATCACTTTATATTATAAAATGACATATGAAATAGTTGTTTTTAGGAGGATTTGTGTTTTATCGTGATAACTATTGGCAAAGTACCTGAGATGAGTCTCCGCGTGAGGGAGGGGGGGGAGGGATGCCTCCGACCTCGTTACACCCTGAGTCCCGAGACCCGAGAACTTTGCCGCTGATTGTGTGGTAGAGAGAAGCGACCTTTCCCCCTCCCGGACCCACACTGCTCACCCTGTAGGCCTCGTTCTTGCCTGCCAAACAAATAAATCTTCAACATATTGACCGCTATTATGTCCACTCTCCCATGATCACCCAAGAAATACAAAGTTGATCCGGCCATTTTCTTGACCACACATAAGTGTGAATAGTCAGGATATCAGATGTGTCGGCTCAAAGTAATCTTTAATCCATTCCTGACTAAATTTTAGAGCGATGTTTGAGTCTCTCCTGTCTGAATTAAAATTGAGCCTTTTTCACTAGAGTCACTATTAACAAGACTTAATAGTCAGTAACAAGACAACAAGATCACACCTCAATCATCCTACATTCATTTTTCATTCGTACTTGGCTTAAAATACCTACCTGGGTAGGTTGCCATTTCAGTTAAAAGTATACAGTATAAGTATAAAATTTTAAGTTGCTAGATTTAATAGTAATTTCATAAATAATAATAATGTTTTTTTTGTTTACTGTGATTGCTGTTTACTGTCATAAATTCACAATAAACCAAAAAAAATATTACCATACTTGTTCACCTGTTTTGAAGGGTAGGACTAGAAACAAGAACCACAGCTTCATCAAGACTTATTTTGTTTTCAAATGATTCCATTATTTCAATTGGAACATTTATGACCAGTTTACTTGCAGTAATAAAATAGTTATTGACAAAATCCTTTTGGAAAGAATCATTTGCTTGTATTCTGATCAATTAGTACAACCGCTCAGCAATTTGTGCAAAGTAGGATAAATGAGTCAATAATTTACTGACAACATAGAACATTTGTTAAAAAATATAAATAAGATGATTTCAAGAGGAAGACAACACGACCAATTGGAAAATAAATAAACTAAGACAGAATACACAAATAAAAAATGTTACAGGAAAGTACAGCCTGATTTGCGACAGCCTGAACAGCGAGGCAGTTTTGGTGGTGCGGACTGTATTTGTCACTGTATTTGTGTGGTTCACCATTGGAAAATTTGGGAATGTACTATTATAAATGTTATGAACCCTTTTTTATCTATTTACTTTTGAATAAGTAAGAAATGTCATACCATGCATGCTTTCCTTATTTCTCCCTTCAGATTTGCTTCTCTCTCGTTGTAAAGGTGTTCGGATTTCTTCCTGGACTGGGGACTTTTTCCGATCTTCTTTTGTACGGACCTAAAATAAGAAATCTCAATTGACAAGTTATTTTATCTTTTACTTTTGACCCTACTTTAAACTGGCTTCAGCATGTAAACGGAGTGAAAAACAAACTTAGCTCTAATATATTTGCAATTAAACGTTTGTGTGGTGAATTAGAACAAGACACACTTCTGCAGGCATATTATGGGCTCTTTCGTTGTCATTTGAGTTATGGTCTGCTTGCTTGGGGATAATCCCCTCATGCAAAAGAAGTATTTATATTGCAACAAAAGTTGTAAGAATAATTGCAGGAGTAGATAGGTATCATAGTTGTAGAGAACTTTTTAAATGTTTTAGAATACTAACCTTATTTTCTTTATTTATTCAACAATGCCTGTTCTACCTTAGGGATAATATTAATGAATTAAATTATAGAAGCGACACACATAGTCATAATACTAGATTTAGAGCAAATATTAATCTGCCTCAGGTTAGATTGGCTAAGACTGACAAAAGCCCCACGATTATGGCTATTAAACTATACAATAAGTTACCATTAGATGCAAGGCATTTAGATGATAAGAATTTTAAAACTAACGAAACAAATTTCTAAAAAAACAATCATTTGATTAGATTACCATTTGAAATGGTGACCTACCCACTACACCCAGGTAGGTATTTTAAGCCAAGTATGAATGAGAAATGATTGTGGGATGATTTTGGCGCGATCTTGTAGTCTTGTTACTGACTAAGGCTGACATGTTCCTTAGACAGGACTGTTAATTAATAGCCCAACAGCCGATGGCAACTAAGGGACCTACAGTTTAACTATTCTATTCTGTGGATCAGTATATGACTGGATTATGGACTGCACAAGATTTTTAATGTATGGTTTGATGGAATAGTTGTTTTATTGTGTATAATACATGTGATAATATGGACATGCCAATGTATTTGCATAAAATATGTTCTGGCTGAATAAAGTTCTTATTCTTATTCTTATCAACTCAATCTCTGCTGTAGGAACGGCTGCACTAGTTAATAATTCTAGTCTATGCTCATTTAGTGTAAAAAAAAATCAAAATTTTTCTTTCCCAATTTTTTTTATGATTTATTTAGCATAAATAAAGTAGAAGACAGAAATTTGTTGTATTTATATTATATGATGATTTAAAAAATATTTTGAAGGTATTTATTTTTCGTCTGGATGAGCCATTTCAGTGAATAATAATTAGCTAATAAATACTATATATATTAAAAATGTTCACACAGTATACACTACTTACTGCTAAAACACAAGAAAAATAAACACATCGACAAATGTCAACCTACAAGTTTAGTGAAAGTGACAATAGCTGACTGTAATGACTTGCGTTTATAAGCACAAAAAGCAGACTGGGGATGGACGAATACTGGACTCCATTGCCTTGCAAAAGATTTGGTTTTTCTCTATTGGTTTTTTGAGAGCTTTGAGGCAAAAGCAACATTGACATGCACTCTATCGGCTGTTTTGCAAACTAAATCGCAGTGATTGCGGCCATATGATTGGTCACGTATACAGGCGCTAGCTGCGTCATGACGTCATACTGTGCTGTGTTTAAGCGCTAGCTGCCCGGTAAGGGTTAAAGTTGTAAACATCAACAGTTTCATCTTATAAAATCGTAAAATTTGTAGTTTTCGGAATTTTAAACGAATTACGGATGGTAATTATTAAAATTAAAAATATTAATGGCACACACTACTCACTTCACCTCACAAATCTCTCCCGACTCCCACAGCTGTTTGTTAAACGAAAGCCTGATAGCAACTAAAAATATTGATGATTAGTTGGATATCATGAAGCAAAAAAATATCAAAATAAAGCCAACTGTGTGGCTGTGGGATACCTTGATTTGTTGGAATTATCTGCAACGGAAGTTCAGAGCGATAAAAAAACTACTCAGTACTGTATCATTATATTCCAGGAATAAGTTGTCATCGTTGAATTGCAACTTATTCCTTTCGGTTTTAAGAAAAAATTAAACTTTGAGGAAGGTAAATTGGTAAATACTAGTTTAAATGGATATAATAAAACAAATGAAATCTATTACTGGTATTTATTATATTAAACATTAATGGCAACATTTAATATGTTTACATAAATGTGTTTTTGTAAAGGTGACTTTTTCCATAGTTTAAACATTCTAATCACAAAAAAACTGTAAAATAATGATTTTTTGCAATCCCGGGATTGAGATACTCTAATCCCTGGATTGATAGGTACCCAAAAGTGACCGGGATCCCGAATCCCGGGATTGAGAATCCTAATTCGTACACATAAACAAAAATGTACTTTCCACATATTCCACTTTTTCTTATCTGAGAAGTCATGGTTACAACAATACCTTCTCAATGAGCTGGCTGATTACATTACGGGGTCGGCCCTCCATCTGTGCTCCACTTCCATCCATCGCATGTCAACCCACTCATCACTCTCACTTCCATCTTTACTCACATCACACAATAAACACAATAACATAAAATAATTACAAAAAAAAAATAAATAAAAAATTAACCAACATACTAAAATAATAATATAACAAATTTTTCTTTAAAACTTAAAAACATATATTTTTACTCATAGTGTCATATTTATCAGCCTCAATCAAAAACACAACTCCACACTCCTTTCAAATATATTACACAATTGTTCAGATTTTTGCCTTTTACTTTACTTACCATTTTATATTTAAAGTTTACGAGTAGTTTTTCATTTTATACACTTCACCATTTTCACTTTGAATATTATTTAACTACAATAAAACATAAAAATACATTTTTAATTCTAAAGAAAAACTCTGCATACTATTTTATATTTTTTTCAATGTTAATTTTTATTTGAAAAAAAAATATTTTACAGAATAACATATGATGATGATTATTTTTTCAATATTTATAAAATACTATTTGTTTTGTAATGAATGAAATTAATTTAGACATAAATATTTAATTCTTTTGATAAAATTAAAAGGTATTGCTAAGGTCCAACTATTAGTAGATTATTGTTAGAATTGATAGCAGTTTAGGATAACAAGTTTGTAGCCAGCCAAATTTGAACTGTACACATCTTGGTTGCACACAAAGTCTATTGTTCCACCTTAAACCATTTAATTAAGGGATTTTGTTACCAAAATATGCAAAAAAGAAATCTCTAATCAAGATTAGTTGGAAAGTTTTCAAAATCAAACAAACTTCTGAACAAATGAATAAAAAAAAACTTTTTAAAAAATAGTTATTGTGCCAGAATAATAAAAAGAACGTGATACAAATTTATATTTGGTATTTGGTATATATTTTACACTAGTCAAGTTTTATACTAGGTCCACCTGCCATTTTTTTATTGACTGTTATTGATCCTGACAAATTAGTTGGTCTTTGTTAGTAACAAATGTTTTGTCAATTATACTTGTATATATACACCAAGTTGTGTTGCTCTATTAAATGTGAATTAATTGATTCAATGTTCTGGTTTATCTTTTATATAATATAAAATAAATTTATAGGAAGTACCAAATGATTTTTTTCAGTTTCTCATTAAATAATCTCACAACAAACAAAATACTAAAGTACTTTGGTAACTACTAACATCAACTTTTGTGCGCTATAGTAGGCATTACAACTGATTTTTATAGGTTGTTCAAGTTGGCCAAAAAAATTCCAAGTCTAAGTTTAAAAGCTCAATACAATACAATATGAGGCTACAACCCCCCTTAATAAATAAACAAACAATTATTTGACCTATTGTCTGAGCTTACTTAGTCTTACATCATACAGTAGAGAAAAGCAGTTAATTTTTTTAATCCCTCCTAATCAATTACTTTTACTTTTAATTAGAAGTATTAAAAAATCGATAAGACGGATTGAAATGTAAAATATATCTACTTTTATTATCTCTATATTAAAGTTATATACGTATATATAGTACTAGGTTCAAGCATTGCTGACATAAAGATACAAGTTAATAAAATGTAAAAAGAAAATCTCTAAGTAAGTAATTTAAAGAGCATCATCACCTTTCAAAAACATCATCTCCTCAGCCGAGGGAGAAACTACTTGCGGGGGCTCTCGGAAATCCTGTGATTTGAGCAACGATTCCATCCTAAAGCTGTACCTTCGAAGAATTACAATCTTAAAATCATAGACAATAGTTGTTATATAAATTTAACCCATTGGCCTAGATTTACGAGCGGTACTCGTACGGATCCCACCTCGACTGTTCCTAGAAATACGGCAGTCCCTCGTGTTTTGGTGAACAATGTTCTAAATATTGCGTGGTTTGACATAGTTACCAGAAAGCCTACTAGATCGTAGCATAGTCCATTCGCAATTGGTTCTAGTAATAATTTTATATTTTTATTCAAAACTTTATAAAAGTTAGTTATATAGCATATTTTGAGCTGAGATATTTTTGTGGTCTCCACTGGTCCTGTCTTAGCAGCGCTCTGATTGTCAAGTTATATCTATACTGGTTTACCGGTATTTTAGTTACGTGTTGTGCTTGTTGTGTTTAAAACTCTTAATTTTTTATGTACACTATACTATTTCCAGATTTACCACTATAAGTTATTAATTATTTAACATGAAATGTTGAAAATTAAATCAGAGGTTCTGTTCTCTCTATTATGTCTTGCTTTTCTTGAAAAAGCACATCGTGTTACATCTAATAAAGAATATTAAATGTATATTAAATAAAATATATTTTTTAAATCATGTTTTTGCATAAGCAATTAATTGCTTTATCAGGTAGTATTCATTGTTTAGATTTAAAAAATATTCTACAGCTTAAAAAATTGTCTAGTTTTTTTGTTAGTAAACAATTAATATAATTTAAAAAAATAAAAAACTGGTATGTTTTTTTATACTTTTAGGACATTTTCTTTTGTAAAATTTGATCTTACAAATATTAATGAAAATTAGACTGAAATTGTTAGTAGATTACAAAACTTATCTAGGTTTTTCTATAAGTCTATAAAGTCATCCATTTTATTTGTTAGAGTTGGGTCTGGCACATTGCTCAAAAATGGCTAGGCCAATGGGTTAAACGAAGAGAAATCCAACAGAGAAGAGACTTAAAAAGATTTAATAGGCGAATATAATGGAGAAGGGTATATAATGTGACATGAAAGTAAGGAAAAATTATTATGATTGGAATCATCTGTCCATAGTGATAAAATAAAACAAATAAAATCTAAACGTAAGTCAAGTATTTTAAACTTATAAACACTGCTCTGCTCCCATTTATACCTTCAGCTATTATTATTATTATTCATCTTAGCCTTCTCTCTCTCTGTAATTTATTATAGGTCTAATTACAGATAGATACCCAAAAGATCCCATCTTATAATTATTAATTATTAATATTGTGTAAATTAATTCATCTAATTAGCATAGACCCTACAGGTATTTCAGAAATATTTAGTATTCAATATTGTTTAATCGCATACCTTACATATTAACCCCATTTGATTACAATGTCAGATTTAAGAAACTAAAACTGTCATAAGTACGTTCCATGTAAAATATCAAGAAATGCGCAATTTAGAGGAGGTCTCTGTAGAAAGGGCGTAACCCAAGATACATTCTTTTTTTGGAAGATTGCATTTTTAAGAAATAATGAAAGTAATAATGTAATATTATTACATAATTGTTATGTAATAAGTAATAGTGAAAAAAGGGTGTATAAAAACATGGTGGGCAGCAGTCTGTGCAAAAGGAGCATATTAGAGGGTTTAAAAAAATAAGTTTTATGTTACTTCAACACATTACAATGAACATTATACTATCATGAAAGTTTTGATTTAGAGTTGATATACATTTCTTTTCCAATAGGTTTCAACAAAGAATTTACTCTTCCAACAAAGAATTTACTATAAAAAACAATGGAATTAAGAAAATCAATAAAATATCCACCATGTAAAACAAAGTAAAAATTATGAAATAAAAACTAAAATAATTACCAAATCAAAAAGCGAAACAAAGAATCATGCATTTCTGGTCAGTAAATAGCTCTTTTCAATCCCACAAAGTATTCTTTCTGAAACATAAATTAAAAATAAATAAGGACATAGAAGTTTAGCTTGAACAATAAAAGAAATAAAACTTTAATTTGCAATAATTTAAAACAATACTAACTGAACAATCGCGTTTCTTGTTATTCATTATCATGCATATCATTTTTAATTTCTCCCCTTATATATAATATATGGGGGCATAAACATAATATTGTTTTCATCAAAATTTTCGGATTTAAGTTGAGAGTGGTTATATCTGTTTTGGGGTCCCCTGAATCCAAAAAAGTTGGTTTCGATGTGATGTCTGTCCGTTCGTGTGTGTGTCTGTCTGTGTGTGTTATGTTTGTGTCTGGATGTGTACAGAACCACAGCCTACCCCATTGGTCCGATTTAGATTAAATTTGGCGTGTATGTATATATTCACTGTATCTCCAGGCGTTTTTTCAAGTTTTTGAATTTTTTATTTTTAAAGGTACCGGTAGTTCACCCCTATAAATCCTTAAAAAACGTGAAAAATCCAAAATTCTCAAAAACGGCTCTGACGATTCTGATTATTATTTGATAGTGTATAGTGCATAGAGTACTAAATAATATGACACCACCCGAATGTCTGTAAAAATTACGCTTCAAAAGTTATGGACTTTGAAATGTAAAAAAATCAATTTTTTTAATTTTCAACGAAAACTCTAAAAGTAATGCATAACCTGGCTATCACCATTGTAACCAGCTTAAAAACTAAACAAATTAGTATGTTAAACTATTTTAGAAAAGTTAAATTTACTGCCCATGATAAACGCAGTACGTTGTCTAAAAGCGCCCAATGTAAGGAGAATATTTAAAAATCAATTTCTTCCTTATTTTCCAACAGTTTTCCATGAAACTTGGTATGAAACGTTAGGTCAAATCACCCAATAAAACCAACTCAAAATTACCCGGGTGGTTCCTTCATGAAATTCTAACAATTAATATAACTTTGTTTCTCTTGTTAGTATTTTTTTTAGTTGTTTTTTCTGAAATACTAACATTTAAAGGTTTGCCTTAACACAAAACCCCAATATTAATAAATTCTTGAATATCAATATTAATATATTCAAACATCACAAGGAATAAATAATTATTTTGATATTGGCCCAAAATATTTCCATTACACGTATGTGCTATTTAAAATGTTAATGTCAGCTTCATCAAAATGGTAGACCAATTTCTGTTTTTTTTGTATATTCTGTGTCTTTTCCTGTTCATAATGAGTCTCCTAGGCTGGCCAGAATCTTAGGAAGGAGTGTTAATTCCTTGTTTAAAATTCATTATTGGTGATGGAGGATTTATGTTACTTAAATTTTTTACTGTGGATATTTTCCATCACAATTTTAAGTAAAATAAATTTTTACGACGTTTCTGAATCTGGAATCTGATCCCGTCCTCAGGCAAGCTAGTACCTAAAACATAACACAATTAGTACATAATCCGGACAAAGCTGGTAAAAAGGCTGAAAAAAGTTTAAAGGAGTCAAAAAACTTGCAAACAAACAATTCACTAACAAATAAATTTTAACTAAAACACTTAAAATTGTGATGGAAAATGGCACAATAAAAAATCTAAATAACAAGGAGTGTTAGAGTCTCTTTATGGGAAGTGGCCCAAATTCAACAGTTAAAAAGCAACAGTTAAAGATTTAAAGAGAAGTCATTTAAGATTTCCCAATCACACGAATAGCAGCTGTGGATTATGTTACTGACTCACGAGTGAGACAGACGTATATTGTATATTGACTGTATATTGTTTCTATAGATCAGTAAAACAGTTCAAACATGGATTAGGAATTGCTAAGCTCCTAATCTGATTGGCCTCTGCTACCCTGTTAGCCACTTACTGCGGGTCGGCGGCCTGTTGCATGAGCGAGATACGGTCGATGAGGGCCTGCAGGTTGGCCATGTCGTCCAGGTTGGTTTGCGAGAGAGACTTGACATAGGGTTCCAGTTGCTGAGCTGCGTGTGCCAACTGTTTGACCTCTGTGCGCAGATTCACTATGTCTGTCATCTGGGACACAAGGAACCAAGCACGTTAGACAGTAGACACATAACCTACAGTCACATAGACTGTAGGTTAAATTTTTTTAAGACAATCAAACTCAATTTATTGATAAGCTATAGATACTTCAATAAGTTTTTTTGTAATTTACCTTGCCCTATTACTTTTTCCTTTCTCCCCTTATACATAGTACATCGAGAAAGTATTGTTTCTCCAATTCGAATTGAGAGATATCCGTTTTGAGGCTCCCTGAATGCACAAAAGTGGTTTTTGGACTGATTTCTGTCTGTCTATCTGTCTGTTTGTCTATCCATCTGTTTGTCTATCTATCTGTCAGTCCTTGTACAAACCCCTGAGACCGCACTGATCGTGTAATTTTTATGAAATTTGGAATACGGGTGCACTTTGGCCAAATATCGTAAGGGTAGTTATAAAAAAAATGTAAAAAATTCTCAAAATTTGCTCCAACTATATATTAAAATATCATGGTTTGTAGTTAACCCTCCATCATGTACATACTGGAAGTTGCCTCTGCACTTGTAAATATTTTACTTAAAAATATGGAAAATGTTTGCTATGAAGTCGGAAATTGACCGTACCTCAACACCTCTTTCCAGGAACTGAGAAATGTCTGGTTTTTCCAGCTTTGTCTTTCTACATCATGAGCTCATCAGTTAACAGAAGCCTCATCAACTAAAGTTCAAGTAGTTTAACATTTGGGACTAGTGATCACATTCCTACAGTTTTAGTAAATATGGAAATATTGATATTAATTTCTGTGAGCCAATGACAATGTAGTACTAGGATCAAAGTTGAGTGTACGCAATGATGACACTTAATCAACACAACAACGTAGAAGAACATTTTGATTGTAACAACCTGTCACTAAACAATCAAAACAATCTTTTAGCTAAACCTCTCATTCCGAAAAAAGTTCAATAAGAAATATTTTGATCTTTTCAACATCTCGACGCTAAGCAAACTAAAAAATCCATAAATGGAATCTATCAATAGGGAATATTTTGATCGTTTCAACATCTCGCTATCATGCAAAACTGTAAAAAACAACTTAGATTTACATAGTATAAGACGTGCAGGCAATTTATTCCTAGTATTAGCAAAAAATAATATTCCCGGGAATCATTTATAACCTAACAATCAGTAGAGTCAGATTACTGTACCTGCTTACAGAAATCAATAAAATATTGTAGGTGCTACAAATAAAATCAACTTTGTGTCTTAATTTTTGTAATTTTTAGAGTTTTACTTTTTAAGGACTAACTCAATTGACAGTTCTTCACTTGAAATTGGATGTTCACTGTAATAAGATATTCCCGATTCATGGAATTTTTCTCCCAATAAAGACAAAAAAATACTAACAATTATTTATGATGGATCTATTTCATTTAAAAACTTTTTTTGTAAAACGAAGATATTTATTGAATTTAGGTGGTTTTTCCGGAATTGATTTAACACTAGAATGTGCTGTAAATGCAAAAAAACTGTAATTTACACATAGTACCATAAATTTGAGCCTTTCATCTTAAGACATCTTTGTTTTCTATAGATGTCTACTATAGCACTTTTTCAACTTTTCATTCGGGAGCATATTCTAATGCTATTTTAGTAAAATGAGTCCTCCTAATCAATATAATCTTGACATCCACATCTAGTAAATAAGGTTTAAACCTACCTGAGTGCGGAAGATATCCTGCTCGACATGTATACGGTATAGCTGCTCCTGCCAGAGTGTGTCAAACACGGACCTGAGTCTGTCCAACTCCACGTGGTAGCGTTGCAGCGTGTCGTCCAGGCGCTCACAGTCACGTGCAATGCTCGAATGTCGCTTGGCCAGTGGAGGGGTGGCCGCACGACGCAGTACCGTCACATCGCGCTGCAGGTCCATCAGACGCTCCCTCACATTGTTCAGCTTCATGCTCAACTCCTGCAGATCACAGGTATTGAATTATCTGAATTACATTATTTTAAGAATTTCTCTATTGAAATAACTATATTATAAGAGTGAATTATTGTAGTTGTTCTGTATTTAGAAACACTAATAAATTGGGAATAAATGGAAAATAGATTTTAGATTTAATAACTAAAGAAGAAAGCAAACACTGAACAAGTATGATACATTTACTATCATATTTAATGCATAATTATAGAATTTAAACTAAACATTCTGCGAACATGATATTTTTTCCTTTTCAAGTGTAATTAGAATGTTTGGTTGGATCACCTAGTAAAATGAATGAAAATCCACAATAGAAGCTGCTAGTTTCTCATAAAACTTGATAGTCCCTATTAGCTAGATTAAATTCATCCATACTAAAACTGTACATATTTATTTACCAGCAGATTATTATCCTTAAGCTGTCATATTCAGTAATTTTCTTTAATAATAAGCTTTATATAGACATTGCTATAAACTGCACTGATTCCAATAAATATTAATATTTCTTAAAGCTTAGTTATGACTGACCTTCATCTGTGTGTCGAAGCTGCGGCAATGGTTGGAGAACGGCCCCTCTCCCTCTAGCGCCTTGGCTTTGAGCGCAGAGTGTTGCTTACGGCTGGGGGGATGGATGGGAGGCACAGCTCCTGCAGCTGCCACATTGGAACCTTCCCCTCCTCCTCCCCCTCCCACACCTTGACCTTTTATTGGACAATTTTCCAATATAAGTTTCTCTTATTAAAATAATCAGCCTAGACTGTAAAAAATAATCTATTTATATTCTTTATATTCAAAGATAGAGGAGTTCGCTTTCCCATTTTTAGCGAATTTCTTATGGAAAAGTGGGCTATTCACATGAGCTGCATGGTGACAGATAAGCCTGGGACTAAGATAGAAGTTCATAGCTCAACCCCCTGAATACGGTTAGGGGGTCATTCAAAATATTATATATATATATGTGTGTGTGTGTGTATGTGTGTGTGTGTGTGTGTGTGTGTGTTGACACAATATCTGTCACAGTTATTGTCCGATTATTATAAAATTCAGTGGAGTTGTTCCTTTCTGTAATATCTTGGATGAGTTTGTTAGGCAACACAATCGGATTACATTAAGTACTCTTTTGGGGGGACTTTTAAGGAACTCTAAAATGGTCCCCTGGGACCCGGAATGGTTGACCTTTCCAGTCTACCTGCACTTGGACAAACAACCCTATCTTCAGTCTCAACCTAGCCACTGAGGATGCCACTTCACAGCAAGGACAAAAGGTTTGGTAACACAAACTCCATGACAATGCAATTGACGCCGTAAAATCAGATTGGTAATGAAAACAATCACCTGTACTGGACGTGGACTAATAGCCTTGCACCACGTAAAGTGTCATATCTTGTTCATTTTTTATTCTATTTTCAAAAACAAGGGGCTACTAGGTTTGTCTTAGGATTATTTAAATACAGATTTGTTCATGTAGAATTGTCAGTTTGTGACTTACCTGAGGGATGCGGATGAGGTTGGTTTTCGGAAGAAGGTCGTGGTGGGGGGTGCGGGTGCTGGTGATGGGTGGCGGCCAGTTTGCCGATCCAGGGCTCCAGACTGTGGGCGAACTCTGATCTGTAATTGGTGCGGATCTGTGCGGACTGAACAGGTCTGTAACATGACATTCACACAACTTTTAATAATTGACATTTGAAAAAATATACAGTCCTGATTCAAAGGCTAACTTGAGGTAAATTTAAAAAAATGATATTTTAACTGTGTCCTATTAAAATGTGATACGAAGATTTTCTCCAAAAAGGAAGGATCCTTACATTACCCCATAGCCATCTTTAAAAAAATCATTAATGTGTCATCAGGGGACCCTGAGAATCCTTCTCTGGGAGCAAAAATAAACTTTTTTCTCATCTGACATCTAATAAAATATTCTACCAGAAAAATTCTATAATGAATATGAAAAACAAAAATATAACAGCTGAACGATTGTTACCTCAAAGGCTGGGAGAGTTGTGAGACTGAAGCGAGTCTGTCCATCATCGGATAGGCAAGGTCCAGGAACTGGAACTTGTTGGCAGAAGTCATGAAACTCTGGCAAAGCATCAGGTGCATGTGCAGGATCGGCAACACTGTGCTCAAGGCAACCAAACTGTTCTTGAACATTCGCTCCTTCCCCTCAAATTGCCTAAAATTGGTCATTTCATTCAGGTATAGGGCTAATGAAGAAAATTTTTAATAAGAGAACTGATTCAATTATGTTGAGGTAAGTAGAAAACTAAAGAAAAGTAATAAATTATTTAAACCAAAGTTATTCAAAACATTTTAAATAAAAATTGGTAAGCTTATATTAATTATTAAAATTTAAATAACTATGATTCAATGATTTATTTGTCTTTCAGTACTACAGTTGGCTCGTCAAATACATGAGTGACATGATTAAACTAAAGTCCATCTTGCTCAAGCTAAAAATCATGCTTCAGGCAGGCTAAATAAATTTTTACACCATACAACTATTATATGCCTACAATATTTTTAAATTCATAAAATATATATGACCAAAGCTTACAGATATCCCTAAATTTAATTTGTACAAATCATCATGATGGTTGTAATTTAACTCCTGATAACTTTACTACAAAAATATCAAGGTTCTTATATTGAAATCAACAATATTGTAATTGTTATAAAGTAAAGAAAAGAAATTGATTTATTTTTCCAAAAAGTAGAGATATTTCAGTTTTTAGGTTAAGATTGGTAGGCCTGTCACAAGATAGCTGGACTGAATTAGTGGAGACACTTGGGATCAAGATACCAATGAGTGTACTTGTTACATTTATGTAGTTCATGTACACTATTAAAGTAGTGATAATGATAATGCCTCTAATAGCCTACTGTTTATATCTTAATCTAAACTAAACTTTTCAACTTAAACCTAATCAAACCTAAAGCTAACCTTTGATATTGATAAAATTAAATTCCTACTTCTCTTTAATCTAGTAAAATTAATCAAATCTGCAGACAAGAATAGCCTCACACAATAGTCTTTTTATTGAAAATGGCAATCTTTTTAGGTTTTCCATAGAAAAATTTAACTTAAAAAATTAGAACGAACAGTAGCTTGACTGTGGCGTGTCCTGTAATCAACCTACTCAAAGGTTACGAACTGTGGATAGTTATAAGCTATGCTGGGTGGATGTGATATTAGGGATGAATTCAGAATCCTTTAGTGTTCTTGAGCATTACAATTATGCAATAGACAAAGTCAATGTTTAGATTGTAACAGTTTACAAATCATAAAATTCACCAAGTTTATGGTAGGGGTTATTTATTACACAGCCAGTCATATAACCTAACTTTAAATACTTCTTGGTGCAGAGATTTGCTGCATTCATGTACCTTATTAAATAACCAACTCAGAATTAATGTCCACACTGTTTAATACTCATTCGCAATGACCATCCTCATAATTAGACCAGTTTGTAATTCAAAGGCAAAGGGTTGGTTCTGATCCCTCGTTAAAGTGTAGGTTCCTTAGATACCATTATATGTTGCAATGATAATTAACAGTCCTGTTTAAGGAATATGTCAGCCTTAGTCAGTGACAATGCTACAAGATGATACAAGAATATTCTTACACTCATTTCTCATTTATAATACCTACCTCTTTAGGTCGCCATTTCAGAAAGGTAATAATAAAGGTAATAACTCAAGATAGAAAATCAATTAGGCCTATTTTAACTTAATGATATACTTTAAAATAATATTAGCCACCCTTAAAAATATCTGACAAACCCCGTGATCAATGGAACTTATCGAATATCTCATAAATGTCATATAGGGTGTCTCCTCTAATATCTCCATTTATGTTAGCTAACCTCTGCACCTCCAGGACCATGGAGGCCTGGGTCTTGTTGATGGCCTCCTGCATCCCCTGACAGAAGGAGTGGATGGTCATCTTCTCTGCGTCGGTGTTCCGTTGAAGCTCCTCCAACAGATTACGATACGCCATCACACCCTCGTGTACCGAAGTCTGGATATCCCTCACAGCCTGTTGGGTAAACTTTGGGTGAAGACAGAAAATATTACATAGAATGATGTTATTTTGTGTTTTCTTATGCATTTTATCTTTTTTAAAGATCTGATGGGACAAAGTAAATAAAACTATATGATGTTACCGTTTCAAATAACCCCTCCCAGAGCTAAGACATATCCATGTCAAAAAACAAATTAAGAAATATTAACCCTCAGAATGGCAATCGGCATTGAAAAGTGATTACTAGTATCTATTTATCACGATGATATTCGGCGATGCTAGTCATCAAGTACTGCCTACTTGGTGTTGTGGTCTTTGTACTGACGAGTGCAACAGTTGGAGCCAAACGAAAGGACGAGGATCAGAATCCCGACCATGAGCAATCCCAATTTGACTTGCAAATATGTGGTGTACAGTAGTGGGGTCCACCTTAAATAAACGGTGACCAGGTTGGGTAAAAGTTGACGGTATATTATGTAGTCTTAATTAGGATCGCAGTGGACACCTGTTTTTACCTGTAATGTAACACTGGATACTAATTTTTACTATATAATCTAGATAATAAAATTTGAAAGATAATTTATTTCATGTGAAATATATATATATATATAGAATTTACAAAAATCGTTTAAAGAAAAACTGACTCACTAAAACAAAAATATAACTAGAAAATAAGCCAACATCCTCGCCTGTCTGTAGGCTCAGTGGATAAGTCAGATAATATGGTAATTATTTTTCAATTTATTACTAAAAAAACTGTAATCAAAACAATTTTTAAAAATATATCAATTATCTATCGATGCACAGTGACATTTATATTGATTTGGATGAGCAAACCAGGATAGCCATTTTGGTGGGTAGTCAAGAGTACTGGCAGTAACATTAGTAAGATCAGGCCCACCTGTATTCTGCTGTTGACAATAGACCGAGAAGATCCAAACTGTATCAACCAATCAGAGGTACGCTAATAGTGGGAAAATTGAAAATATGACTGCATGAGAAAAGTGGCCACTCATTATATTGTTATACAAAACAATGGACTTATCAGAAGTGTTTTTTGTTCAATATGTTCAATATCAATGGACTGACATACTTACTCCCATAAGTAAATTTTAAAACGATAATCTTACGACAATAAAACATATCATATCATATCATATTTTTTAAAGTTGTCCTGATAGCATTTATCATCCAATTTCTGAAAATAAAAACAAGAGAAAAAATTAAATTAATTGTTAGAACTTTATAGGTGGTAGCACTATAAACTACCCAATTTTAATTAAAATTGTTACAGCCATTTTTGAGAAATTTGACTTTGTCATTTTTTTGCGCCTTTTAGAGGTGAACTACTCTTAAGTGTGTTATCTCTTCGATCGCTGCACGCCAAGCGGCAAAATGCTGAACTAGTGATCCGACCCAGGGAGGGGATCTGAGGACATTTTACGGCATTGATTTTTTTTGCATGAAACAACAATAAATGGGAAGATATAGAATAATATAAGGATATTTGTATCCGAGGACACTAAAAAATGTCCTCGAATCCAAAAATATCCTTGGATAGACGGTGAAATTTTAACCCAATGTCCTCTACCCCGCCTGCCACACTCACACACACACACACACACACACACACGGCCAGACAGACATCACGTCGAAACGCATTTTTCAGATTCAGGGTACCCCAAAACAGATATATCCACTCTCAACACAAATTCAAAAATTTTGACATAAACAATAATTTCTCCATATGTATTGTTGTATAAAAAGAAAAAGTAAAAATTAGAGGAGTATTTATGAAGAGTTATAGTAAAATAGACGAGGATTAAGTAGCGTGATCAGTTAAATGTGATTTTACTAATAATATTTTAAAACTAATGTCAACCAAATCCCTAATAAAAACTAAATTTGATTCTGTCATTTAGAAGATGACTAGTAAGGCCTAAACAAGTAAGGCCAGTAATAAGGCCATGCTGAGCATTATCCAACCCCTCTGTCACTAACCAATAATGAAGACTCAAGTTTCTTGGAGCACTGAGTGTATGCAGTGTCGATGTCGACACAGTGGAGCCTCGCCTCTGCCGGCGTGTCTCGGAAACAGTTGACACACAACATGTTGCGCTGAGACATGGAGAACATTATATACTGTTCTCCGTGGACCGCACACTGCCGACAGAGTATCAGATCATACTAAGCTAAAAACTATTGGACGGATTACAAGAAAACTGATTTGATTAATATTAGTTATTTATGTCCCTGTTCAGTTAATGAACGGAATAAATGGGTATGTTTATATATTTACTCCAGTAAGTTGTTAAAATTGTAACACAGCTCTTTTAATGGGTAAACTTGATCCAGTTACATATTTTAGTGTGAGGAAAATAGTTATTCATCTTACATTAGATTAGAAATAAAAAAACTTAATTCTTTTTACTATATAACTATATTTAATATAACAAATTAAAACTATTATTTGATTTCACATCTAATCTCTTTCAAGAAAGCTGATAAAATTACCCTCCGATGTACTTCTTTTGAGCATTTTGACATGTGGACAATGTCATGAGTGGAGAACATCTTCGCCCGGTGTGTGTTCTCCCTGCATTGATTGCACAAAGCTTGGCCTGAAAACAGTACATAAAACATGTTTTAGGTTTCAACAGTCTCAGTAATGAAGGGGATATTAGGTCTAGGTTGAATATCGTAACGATTGGGTTATCGAGAGGTCGTATAAGAGAATTCTACTATAGAATAATAATTTATTATCTAATTATTTATATAACAATATATTACTAAAAAAAGATACAGTATCATAATCTTCCTTAATTTAATGTCCCCCTACTATTTTCTTATTGTTCAAATTTGTTTTCATAATTCAATGGTAACTCAACACTTTCGGTCCTTTCTTGTGACTGACGCCGCATGGCAGGAGTGGCTCTAGAGAGTCGGCTTGAACCGTACAGCTGAACTGCTCTTGTTAGCAGTTCAGTCACAACATCCGCAACAACAGGAGTTTGTGCTAGTGGTTTTTTGTGATCATTTCTGCAGTAAATAATGGATGACGCAGTAAATAACTTATTGAACTAAATCAGTATGTGAACACACTTTTTTCAACTGTAAACACTCACTGTACAAAGATTCTACCGGTAATGTTAGGGACAATGGGGAAAATAAAAATTATCATTGGGAAAATGAAATTATCAGGTAAATAAATACTTTATTTGCTGAAGCCTGTTAATTAAAATGTTTTGAAAGCTTTCTTCACATCTATAGAAACAACTGATATGGCTTTTCATTTTTTTTAACTTGGCAAGCAATATCTCTTCTTCCACCTCTTATTGTAATAACAAATATATTGATTTTTAAATGTTTAATCAATGTGAAGATCAGGCCTGATTCTCTTATTTTAAGAAGTAACTTTCACTCTCATTCAACTAGATTTAGCAATAAAATTGAGTTGCCTTACGTTAGATGTATAAAAACCCAGGAATCTCACAAATATATTGGTCTAAAAGTGTTTGATAACTACCATCTAATGCTCTCCAGGTTGATCTTAGGGCCTTTAAGTCAAGGCTCATGGAATGGCCTACCAGTAACCCTTGTTATAACCTTGATGAATTTTTAGCCCACCCTTGTACCATTCAATTTAGTTAGGCCTATTATCTTGCTATTTTTATTTTCCCACTTGTCAAACAAAAAAAATTATTCCTTGTATTCATAGGCTACTTTAGTATTTTAACCTGTTAATGTGTTACCTGTTATATAAATTTCATTGATTGTTTTCTCTAAATTGTATTGGCCTAATTGATCTGTTAATTTTTATAGGAATCCTATACATGTTGTAATTCTGACATTGTTTTAACAATTTTTATGTTTTACTTGTTATTAGTATTCTGGCCTTGTTACTTATATATTGTCAATTAATGTTTGACTGGGGTCATAAATTAATTTAGGTTTTTGAATTTTACTAAACAAAATTAATTTTATGAAATCAAACTTGATCTAGTTTATAATGATGTTAACTACACAAATTGTAAAATCTGTCTTTGTTGGAATAAAAATCTTGAATCTTGATGCATCTGCCATAAAGTCCAAGACACATCTGCTCAAGTCGCTCTTTTAGGAATGTACCCATACTGATAGAACTTTACTGCTGTATTTGTTAAAATCGTCGCTTTGGAATTGTACCTTTTGTTTTGTGATCTTATCGCATCACTGTTTTTGGTACCGGTATATATTATTAATTTAAGCTAAATCAAGCTGTCTGACCACAAGTGCTGCAGAAATACATCGAGGACCGGTCACGCTTGTCACAGTTGGCACATGGAGGATTCTCTGCATTATAGAGCTCTATCAGCTGACGCATCAATAAATCTGTCTGTGGCACTGATGAATTGTCCTTCAGCTGTGTCGATTGGCTGAAATAATTTTAATCAAATGGTAATCTAAAAGCTGCTAGGTAGACCAATAGATAAAACAAGTATACTGTGATTACGATACATGTGACATGTACAATGGTAACTTAAGTGTATAATATGTATTCTGTTGCAATAAACAGAAAATATTCAAAAGCATTCATAATTGCTCCAACAGTTAGGTTTAAGTCTAGCAAAGAGCAGTCAGAAGAAGTTTTCAAAGACAAGAATACAATATAGTCTATTCACCTACAAAAGCATATTACAAAGAGATTATAAAGATTATGACATTGAAATATTGATTTGATGTTTGGATCAATAGGCACTATACCAAGTCTCATTAAAAGCTTTTGAACAAAATCAAATCTAGGAGCAAAAAAATATATTTAATATCATTGTTTATGATGAAGAGCTCCATAAAAATCCTTAAAAATCATTTATACAACAATAAGTACAGTAGTAAAATTTGAGTAGTAGGGCCTATTCTTTGTTTACATTAACTTGTATTTTACAAGAAGATGAAATTTATTTTTTGAAAATAAATTTTTTTTGTATTAAAAGCTTACAGTTTAAATTTGCTGAATGTGTTTTGAGTAAAATACAATACAACTATAATAACTAATTAAATAACTATGTTTTATATACATATATATATATATTTATTGAAGGATTAGGAGGGTCCAGAAAAACTAGTTTGGTACATCTCTCTGCAAAATATTCTATAGACATCAGAAAGAATAGATTCGTAAGAGTAGAAAAGGTAGAAAATAGACAATTGATCTAATTATTAGAGAATAAAAAACTCCAAACTCTTCCAGATCCAAAGTCGGGCTATAGAACACAGTAAAATTATTCATGCTAGAACTCAATAAACTCCCCAAGTCCACTAAAAACCTGTTAAAATGATCTATTTCACGGAGCCCTCAACCTTTCATTTGAGGGTAAACACCCTGGACTATATATCTCCCTGCCCAATACACCCTGAAAGCACACTAAGTAAGCATACTATTTCCAGGGCAATAAGAGACACACTTCTTCCCAAGAATTCTGTCTCAGCTAAGAAGGAATAATAAATAACCAAGGTAATAGGGAAATCCGTTACTCTGAATAGCCAAAGAACTGACCTGTGATATGGCGGTTCTTTATTCATAATGAACACTATGTAGATCCCTGAACTACCACAAACCAGTCAGAGAGCCAACTTAGGCTACTTAATAATTCTTTATTGCCATTAAAAACCTATAAATGGTGTCACCTAACCACAAGAACAGTAATACAATATTAAAATACAATAATAAACTTAATCAAAATAAATGTCATTGTGTAACAAAATTAATTATTTACAAAGTTATGGCAAAAACCAATTTGGACATGTGGGATACAGATTTGGGGAATGGCTAAAATTTCAAAGAAATTTCAGAATGTTCCAGTCTAAAACTCTCAGATAGAGTAATGATCCAAGGTTTATGTCTATAATCAAATGATAATAAACAATTTTAAAATTCTATCTGTGATAAATGAAATGACCAGACACAGTCAGCTCTATCAAGACAAATTAAGGAATGACCCGAACAATATAACAGTCAATCTGTTTTCTTGAAATATCCACTGTTGTGTAAAACAAGTTCAGAGAGCTAGCTATCAGTCAGTTAACAGGCTATAATTTGATATCTCATTAGTACTGATCATATTGAAGAGCAAAGCAAAATATAATAATTACTATTATGTCGCTAAGATATTAGAAGATCATAGTTTACCTGCAAAGAGGACATGTTATCTTTCCATCAATAACTCTTCCTCTCAGACATCTAGCACAGAAGGTATGGTAGCATGCAAGTAAACATGGTTCATTGTAATAGTCATTACATACATAGCAAAGTAATGGATTGCGAGTCTGAGTATTCCCATCACCTAATCCACACTCGTTATTCCCACCACCATCACTACAAATATAAGGGTTTGACGGCATCATTTCCACGATTTTTTGTCTAACAAACAACTTACAACACTTAAAACATACAACAACTAAGTATTCGTAACAAAAAATATTGACTGAATAAATTGTAAAGCTAATTATTTCAGTAAATTTACTGATGCAGTGTATATGGTGGGATTTAAAAAAAACTGGACTTTTAATCCCTTGAATTATGACAAGAAAAATACACACAATATTTACAGTTTCAATATTACTATTCCTACAGAATAAGACACATTATCCGCCATCGACAATATGTCAAACGCTCTGCTGCTCCACTACGGCAGCTGCAGAAGACGCAGAACGGGATCAGAGCAGACGACAATCAAACAAATGTACATGTCTTTATTGGGTCAATTTACATCTTGCGTTAGATTTAACCAAATTTAACACTTCTTGATAATGGGATGATTCCCGAAACATGTTGAGTTAAAATGTTTTCAAAGGGTACTGGGTTTACTTGTTTAAATATAATTTACAAAATTTATATATTTTTTTAATAATTTTTGTATAACAACATTATTTGAGTATCCATTAAACTGCAGGAATATTTATTAAATGGCTATCTTTTTAATAACGAAATAACAAAAATATTTTAGGTCTAGAATTCTTTATCTTAAATATTTTCATTTTAAATGCTATTATTTTTTATACCTTCTTGTAGTTGTTTAAAATAATATAACATACTTTCTAACCAGCAAGAGGTGTGATTAGAATTGTTTATTTGTAATTAAGTAGCAAATAAAATAACCGTCACATTAAATATATTTTTATAATTATTATTCTATTTGTCATTATTATTAAGGGGCTATTTAAATTATTTCCCAAATTTTTATCATTTAGGGTAATTTCATCCTTTTGATAGGGCATAGTCACGCGAGGTAACACTGAATATTCTTAAGCTAATCAGTTGTTTGTTTTAGTTGGTTGTTTTTGTTTTGTTTTGACATTAGATATAACCTATTCAAATTATTTAGGTTAGATTAAGTTAGTTTGCATAATTTTTGCCAAGTAAAATGACAATCATAAGTAAATTTCAACGTATCGATATATCTTGTACTGAGTACGTTCACCCTTGGACTAACTCTTGTTCTGAAGCTACTGCTGGACTTTTACTACACTCTATCTTGGCTTCTTTGAGAATATACGTCACAGCTTATGTGGTAAATTATTTTCATTTATTATGTAGAACTTTCTCTCGACACTTTTGGTAATCTTGATCAATAATCAGTTTCTTTTATTAGAAGCCAAAAAATCAAAACATTTGTAATCATTGTAATATCATTGAAATCAATCAATTTTTCAGAGGGTGGCATTTCTATATGAGTTGTCCTTGTTAAGTCAGAATTGTGACAAGGCATTTTCTAACAAAGACGTTTTACATGACATATAAATCAAACTAAAGTTATATTCAAGATTTCCTTCACTGGTGTAAAATTCAAAGTTTAAATAACAAAAGAGTCATAACCAACTTGAGTCGTAATCCTGGTTTTACTTCGTTTATTGATAAGCAAAGCGTTTCCTGGTGTAAAATGAAAACATCAGGTGAAAATTATCCTTATGAAAATTGTTCTGTGTTTATTGGTGTCAATACAATTAATATTATGATCAGAAATGCCATAAAGTTAGAAGATTAGATTAGATTAGATTATTGAAATGGCGACCATACCACAAGGTAGGTATTTTAAGCCAAGTATGAATGAGAGTTGATTGTAAGATGATTGTGGTGCTATCTTGTAGTCTTGTTACTGACTAAGACTGACATGTTCCTTAGACAGGACTGTTAATTAATAGCCCAACAGCCGATGGCAACTAAGGGACCTACAGTTTAACGTGGAATCTGAACCACGACCTCTGAATTACGAATTGGTCTAATTATGAGGATGGTCTTTGCGTAGCCTTCAATAGAAGGCTTAAAGCCTACGTTACTAAGCCTTTTCATAGTATTTATGGGGAAAGGAAAGCTGTGGAAAGGTTTTCAAATGGCTTACAATTTACATTTTTTTTCACTGTACAAAGGTGATTTTCATTTGACTTACACACTCATGCCTCACGTGACAACAGTCCAAACCTTTCAAAGTTTGTGCCTGATTTCTAAGCCTACATCAATGGATTACAATACATTTTGAAGTGAAGTATATTGCTCCAAAGGTTTTTAAGAAAAAACTAAATCTCTTTTCTTAAAACTATTAGTTAATTCATGATAATTATACCAAGAAAATTGATTGCATAGGCTAGGACCAGAATTGATTTTAATTTTAAAAGTTTGTTATGATATACTGTTGGTCTAGCTAAAAAACGCAAAGAATTGCTACTTTGGTGTTGTTCTGATCTAAGAAAGTTTGTGTAAAAATGTATCAACTCTTTTAATTAGTCCTACTTGACTTGAGATGAATAGAAATGTTTTAGACTAAATGTTTTGTAGTTATCCTCTACCAGTACTCAAATTTATGTTATCAATATTGAACGTTTTCTATATTTGTTGATTTGTTGTTCCAGCTTACTATGTTAATGAAAGGAAAAGTTCCAACTAAAAAAGACATAAAATATACAGTCTTGGGCATCATACAGTCTACTGCTTTTTTGTCATGTCATGCTTTTGGTTACTCTCTAGCTTTGTGCTGTTTAAGGTAAGTAATAATTAGTGTGGAATATTTTCAAATTTAACATTTTTGTCTTTAATTTGTTATTTGCAGACTGTAAAAATACAATTAAAGTTAATAAATTTGCAATCAAAATCAGCAATCATTTACAATCATATGAGTGCAAGTCAGATAAACATAGCAGACCTGCCTACTCAGCAAATTTCCAAATGACAAGTTTGATCAAAATATATGAAAAATAACTTATATAAGAGACCTATTCTCCAAAAGATTAACCCTTATAGCACTACTGAAAATCACGGTCCCTGCTCATTTAGAGTAAAAAATCTAAATATCATTTTTCCAATGTTCTCTTTGGATTTAGGTAGCCTGAATAAAGTAGAAAACAAAAATTTGCTTCATTTAATTATTGAAGATTTTAAGACTTTGTTTAGATATTAAAAAAAGTATTTTTTGTCTGGATGAGCCATTTCAGTTAATAATAATAATTATTATTATTAATAAACAGTTAATAAATCCTATTCCCCTTGTTGACATTTTTGTCGATGTTTGTTTATTTTCATTGTGTTACAGCAGTAAATAGTTGCAATCAAAATCAAGCAATCATTTACAATCATGAGTGCAAGCCAGATAAACATAGCAGACCTGCCTACTCAGCAAATTTCCAAATGACAAGTTTGATCAAAATATATGAAAAATAACTTATATAAGAGACCTATTCTCCAAAAGATTATTGGATTTAGGTAGCCTGAATAAAGTAGAAAACAAAAATTTGCTTCATTTGAATTATTGAAGATTTTAAGACTTTGTTTAGATATTAAAAAAAGTATTTTTTGTCTGGATGAGCCATTTCAGTTAATAATAATAATTATTATTATTAATAAACAGTTAATAAATCCTATTCCCCTTGTTGACATTTTTGTCGATGTTTGTTTATTTTCATTGTGTTACAGCAGTAAATAGTGTATATTTGTGAATGTTTTTATTTTTTGTTTTTTTAAAAGCATGAAACTCTTATGAAAGAACTCAAGAAGTAGAACTGAAAATTAATGACAAGAGACAAAATTTATGTCCTTTGGTTAAAACTATGATGAGCCCAGAAAAATTATAATTGAGGATCGTAATTTTTTAAGAGTAAATCAAATTTAATACCTTAGAACTATCATCAGTTCAAAGAAGACATCCAGCCGTAAATTCATGTTTATAATGAAATGAAATATCTAGCTTTATTGTTGTAATAATGTATACATTATTGACAACGTCATAAACACCAGCACAAGCACTAGCGAGTTATAAATTAACACGAACAAACACACAAAAAATAAACATTATATCCGTGAAGATAACGGCCAGTATGGTACATCTAAATATAACACCAACAAGAAAAGCCAATTCATAGCAATAATTCTATTGTAGATATAACATAGATTTCTACAATAGCATTAATTCCATTGTAGAAATCTAAATATAATTCCACATTACTGAATGGTGGAAAATATATTGCACCAATAAAAAATTGCATTCTATTACTATCTGTAATTTTAACCCATAGGCTCTCAATATTAAGACCCAATTCAATATTAAGACATCTATGACAAAGTATACTATTTTTATAGCAATTAAAACACCCCCACCTCTGTCTGCATTTGCATTGTAAATCTTATCTTTTCTTAATACATTATAGTCATCTGTAAAAAGTTTTGAAGTAACTACTGACTGTTTGAGCCAGGTTTCAGTAAGAATTATTACATCATAGGAACAAGATACCATATTACTATAAAATAAATTCGTTTAGCTTATTCTCATCATTATCTTACTGTCCTGGGTCCACAAGTACTGCTAGGCAAGTGTCGTCTTTCTGTCTCTGGCCAACGCATACAGTTTCCTGGTTTCAGCGGTAAGGGATTCACATAAATCCTACTTTCACTGACATAGCCCAAATCGCGAGCAGTGAGATTGTAGATGACTTTACGCAACCGTAAAAATTCCTTTTATCTTCACGCCTTACAAATTTCACTATTATGGCACGAGGTTCACTAGATCTATTTGAATTACTTTTTAGTCTATGAGCAACATCAACAAGAGATTTATTCCAGTTTTCGAAATGAAGATGCTTAGCCAAAACTTGCAATAAACATCCTCATTGTTGGACTCGGGCAAGCCGTTAATAACTAGGTTAATACAGTGAGAATACTGACGCAGATCCTCCACCAATAGTTTTAAACTAGCACAGTTTCTATTTAGTAGTTCATGATTGGATTTTAAATTATCAATATCATTTTGGCACTTTTTGAAAGTTATTTCAAGGCTCCCAAACTTACTATTCAAGTCTGCTGTCATATTATGACACAATTCCAACGAGGTGATGTGGTCTTTTTTTCAGCACGTATCTCACTTAATTCAGCAGAATTCTTAGTACTGTAGATTGATTTAATAAAGCATTTATCAGAGTGTCCAGCAAAGATAACAAAGGCTCATCAGAATCTGTAGGCGTTTTGAGTCCTGAACGCGTGTTTATTTTTGACGACACCATCTTGTAACACTGACAACGATGCAACACGATGCCACCAACTCTACAAACAATAATTAATTATTCGAAACAACTTACTATACTATACAACTATAACAACTTACTATAACTTAAAAAAGGTACTTCCAACGGTATAATGATAACCTAAACCTGCAGTCAATACGTTATCACCGTTCCATTAACCAGTCAAACAACAAATAACTACAGAGCTGATACGACCACTGTGCGCTAGCTGTGCATCATCCCCACTCCATTTATTAAGTATTCAGGCCAATGGGGAAATAATTTTGTTGTTATTTTAACTCAAATGAATATTTATAATTTTTAATATATTGAGTATTTTAGTATAGCTTAACTTAAATACTATATTATTTATATAATATAAATAATACAATTAATAAGGTGTGTGCATGCCGATCGGTGTCACCCGCACATGCCATTCTTGTAACCTGACGCCAAACGGCATCATCCGCATGCAAAAAAACTAAGTATTAACTATTCGATTCACTAAATAAAAAATAAACTTTCAATAATATACTGTTACCTTTGGAAAAATGCATTATTCCAATTTCACTGCATCTTAAAAACAGTATGCAAGTCATCGACGATGTATTGAACAAATTTTTGTTAATTAACCATGGTTTCCTTGCCCACCCATTATTAACATACTTTTTCCCATTATTATATGTTTATAGGAATAAAATTTACTTTAAGCGAGGCCTACTCCCGGAAGATGTATAATTTGAAAACCTATTGCAAAACTACAAACTAAGATTTTGTTGACAATTTAAAACATTAAAATTGGTTAAGATATGAAGGTTGCTGTAGAATTTATGAAAACAATTTTACATAATATACCACAAGAATGTTTAGATCTAATCAAATATGGCTAGGCTTTGTGATCATTTTTAATATAGTAAAGTCATGGTCAAGAGAAGATTTTAGTAAATTTTCCAGTTTAGATTAGATTATATTACTTTTTGAAATGGCAAACTTCCCAGGTAGGTGTTTTAAGCCAAGTTAGAATGAGAAATGAGTGTAAGATGATTGTAGCGTGATCTTATAAAATCTCTATCTTTTAAAAGTAATGGAAACAAATGATGAATCTGTTTGTACACCGTTTATTCAAACAACAATGAGTTTTTGGTTATTCTCCATCTTCATTTTCACCTTCATGTTGAATGGAGTTGTGAGCTGATTTAGAGTGGCAGTAAGCACAATAGAGGACATTGGCGATGAAGGCTAAGCCGAGGACAGAGAGCACTGCTTTCATAATACCAGACTTCTGTTTTGGACAGCAACAATTATTTGGAGGGGGAGGAGGGCAGCTGTCTTTCTTTTGTGGTTTAGGGCAACATTTTTTCATTTCCTTCAGTGTTCTTTGAGATTCACATGCAAGATCTTTGTATGCTTTTTGTATTTCCTGCAGCTGTTGCATGCACTGTGATGCCATCTCTTTAGAACAATTGTCCTGGGATGTTTCTTTACAGGATTGCTTATTCCTGGGAGGACAGTCTGGTTTGGGAGGGCGGGCAGGTTTGGGTGGACAGGCTGATTTTTTCCTTGGCGCTTCAGGGCAGCACTGATTTTTCTTCTTACTTATGCATTGTGTTGTGTGTATTGTTCTTATAACAGATTTTGGTATTTCTTTCTTGAAAAGCCTTGATGGGAGCATAATGAATGAATTATAAATACTTAAAAATTGTTATATGTTACTTGTTCCTGTCTGTGAAATCTCTAATGTTGCCATAGTTATGTATCTAGTTTTAAAGGTTTATTTGACATTTTTGTGATTATTTTTTAATTATTTTAGCAATGAATGACATTTAGTTCATCATATTTAAAAAAATCTAACTTTTTCATAAATATTCATACAAGTAACATGGTACCAAATTTTGTAAAATAATGAAGTTGAGAATGTAAAAAGAATCACATTTTTTAGTATCTTACAAAATTGAACTAACTAAATTGTGAAAACATTTATTTAAACTCCCATACAAGTGTAACTGATTAAATTACTATACAAAATTTTCAATTTCTGAAAGTAAATTGAATATTAAACGTTCTAAAACTGTAGTTGTTTGAGTGAATAAATATTTAAATAACGTAATCTAATTTACCATTCCTTATGTTTTCATATGAAGCGTTGCTCTGCAGAAGGAAAGACTAAAATGAGAGAATATTTATCACCAACATTTTAAGTGACCTATACTGATGCAATAATCAATTTTTCAAGCAAAGCAAATCGTATTTAATTAGGATACAAATAAGTCTCGGAATATGAAATTTGAGGATTTAATTGATAATTTTAATTCACTTTCAAATTTCGAGTACCTATTTCTTTGTTATTTTTATAAATAAACCCTACACAATTAGAATAATATCTCTAGACGAAAAAGGGGAAAGTAATGGGTTACATATTGTTTTCAGAATCAAGATTTGCGCTTCAAACGGTGTTGGATCAGATGTGTGTTGGTCTTTGGGTGTTTAGATGCATGTGGAGATAGTTAGATGTTCTAGTAGTTGCTGTGGCTTTACAGGGATGTAAGATGAGCCAAACAACACTGTGGGGTTGGTACCAATGCAAATGATTTTACAGCTGGGAATGGATTACTGTGTGATTTATATTGAGATTATTTAATACTGATATTTATTTTAAACTTTACTGCAAAATGGAATATAATTTTCTGTATAAGTGCTGATTAAGTGTTGTAGGTTTGGTTTGTAAACATTAAAACCTGAGTAGCTACAGAGATTGACAAAATCACCATTTTGTCATTGACAAAACCCACACAGGTGTTTTTCACACCTGAGTAAATTAATATTTCGCCGTGGTATGTGACAATAACATGTAAAGACAAACAATATTTATAGCAAGCCATTTCAATCTTGCAACAGCTGTTAAAATAAACTACCCGTAGAACTTTCTAAATAAAAATCTTGAAAGCGTTCTTTTTATCAGATAGACTGAGTTTGACTAAAAATATTCTCATATATCTTTACACCTTTACACTTAAAAAAAATATTCAGTCTGGCTCGTTAAATAATTTTTGAAAAGTGACTTCAAGGATTAAGATATTTTTGAGAAACTTATATTAGTAGTTTTAAAACTATGAAATATATTATTTAAGAAATAAATTTACAAAAAGAATGAAATATTAACCACCATCGCAGCAAACCTGCATAGTCAGCGAATTTCCAAATCAGTATTAATATATAACAGGTTTGATCAATATTCATAATAAATAAGAGAGTTTACCTATTCACTAAAGAAATTTTCCATGGGAAAGAGTATGTAGGTTTACTGCTGTTTGGAATTCTGAAAGTAGGCATTTTTAGAATCAACTATTTTTATTTTGACCATGTATACCAAGTTTCATCAATATATGTCCATAAATAATGGAGTTTGCGTATTCTCTTTATGATTAACATGGGAAAAGAGTAGGCCCTATGCAGGTTAGCTGTCACGATAAACACATGAACTATGATTTTTAAGCATAAATGGATGGATGAAGCTATGGATGAAGCACATGAAGCTAAATATCAAGTTTCATTAAAAAATATAGATTGATGAATGAAGTATTAATTTTTCCTCATCCTCCATAAGATTAACATTGGAGCCCCAAAATACAACGTTCTGTGTTTAGATTTTTTAACATCTCGGTAACCGTTGGAAATAGAGAACAACTTTTAGGAACTAAATTGTATAGTTTTTTAAGCTGATTCTAATGGTGAAAGGTAACATTTGAAAAATTTATAAATTACATATGAAACACCCCAAAAACGTCACTTTTGAGTACTAAACCCCCCCAAACTACCCGTTCTGATTGACCGATATGTCTGGTTTACGTACTCGTCCGAGCAAATGTAGGAATACACCAAATTTGGTAAACATGGTCCCGGGCTTAAATCTTACCATGAGACCTACGGTAATAGCTTCTCCCCTATGGGAAATTCGCTAAAAAAGAAATAAATTTAAATTATTAATTTATTAAAGTTATATGAATTACCTCTTATATTTTATAATTGGCTCTCAGAGTGTTATATGAATGAATATGCCAGATTTATTTAATCTATGAATACTGTTTGTGTATAAGGCCTATTCCAGTTTTTTGGTTGGTAAACTTAATTACTGTATTGTATTCATTCATATTTCGATAAAATTATTCTTTGCTTAAAAGTATACTCAGAATTGTTACAATTTCAAAAACTGTGTGCAATTAGCATACAGGATATCTAATCTTGATAAATCAGAAATATAATAACATTGTTTTGCCAATTGGTTAGTTGTCCTGTCAAAAATAAAGTTTATTTATTATTACTGAATAAAATCCTGTGTATTAAAAAAAACAATATTTTGTGTGTAAAACATTCAAATTTCATTGTATTTCTTCAGGAAGTTGATGGGAAATTTTAATTTCCTTACGGTATCGTTTTTGCCATCATTCCTGTCAAGTATAGGTGCAATTCTGGTGGAGAGACCATCTCGCAGAAGTCTTTTGAGCCTCTACGTCACAAATGTGGTAAGATAATGAGACTATTTTAATGTAGAAACCAAAATGTCCGACATTCTTCTTCAACGCAGAATATAAAGTGGTTAGTTCTGGGAAGGTTATATTTTAATTTAAACAAATTAAAAGAATGTAAAAATAAAACTAAAATAGTTTTTGATAATTGATACCTGACGTTAATATTGATTCAAAGAGAAAGAATAGATCTGTTCTTTCTAAATAGAGAACTTTACTTGCTCAAGGTTAATCTCAACAGATTTATACAAGTACAAATCGAAGTGTATCTTCTTAAATATCCTGTATTCTTATTAAACTCTATGACAGTAACATTTCGGTAGTCTTTATCCTCTCATCTGACCCACCATAATATCATCTAGTGAATTGAAGTTTTAACCTAACAACTGTGATGGTCAAACGTGCAGGTAACAGGCAGTTAATGCCATCTGTCGTCAATTTAGTGAGCTCTTAATTTGTTGGGCTGTTTAGCCGACTCACTGCCTTTGAGCTAATGCGGAACTAACTCTTGAAGTTCCACTGTCTTGCTGCTTGGGATTGCAGTGGATACCTGTTTTGCATATTTAACTATCGTATAGTTAAGAGGGGGGGCACGTTATTCGTTTTTTTCTGGTTAATAAAAGAAGAGTTGCATAATGATTTTATCATTCAGTTTAACAAACATCTACCAGTTGTAGGGTTTGAAGAATCTTGGCTTAAAACGCTTTAAATACAAAACTTTATAATTTTGAATGATATGTTTAGCCTGTAAATGTTTTAGGCCTCAGAAACCCTGTTCCGTATGGCCGTTTGGAGAAGATGGGTCACACCAGTCAAGTATGGAGAGGTTGTGATATTTTCGTGTTCATGTGCATTATTATTATACCTATACAGATCATCACACAACGAAAAAGACTCAATATACTCTCTATTAAGGTAATTTATCAGTTATTAGTTTGTTTTTAAAACTCTAATCTAATAAATTGCAATTTTTATTTTTAAATAAACATTAATTCTTTGATTTTTATTTCCAACTTTAATGTTGTAAAATAACATGAATGCAAATCAAGAAGCGAAGCTGAAAATTAAAACAATTATATCTTATTTCACTACATTTTCTGCCAATTAATTATCAACTACATGAGTGCCTGTGATGTTTCAACATCTTGTGGTTTTCTTTATAATCTGTAGTTTGTCTCAGATAACCTTAGTTTTGATTCAGTACTAATGTTTTTTAATGGCGATTTCATTAAGCTTGTACTTATATCACAAGAAGACATTAATATTATATTATATAGAGTAGAACTCCTCAAACTCGACTCAATGTGGACTTAAGGTTGTCGAGTTTTAGGGAACTTATATAAAAATAACTATAGGTCGAATAAAAACGATTATTAAGCGTTAAGAGTATTAAAATGGTACATTTATTGATTTGTTATATAAAATTATACATTTATATCAATATTTATAACTTATAATGAAAAAAAAACATTTTTGAGACAAAAGGTCTAGTAGAATGTGAAAATACAGTGTTCATTACAACTACCTGTATTACTGAAGTTATTTATGCTGCTTATATAAAGTCCAAAACATCATAATCATAATAACAGTTAGTTATGGGAAGTTATCTGAACACAGGAAAAAAGTGTAAAGAAAAACTGTAAAAGAGGACTTACTGAAGTTGTTTGAATAACCAACCCTATGATTGAAAACTGCTTTTCTGTCTCCACACGTTGTCTTGCAGCATGATCACAGAGTCGACTGAGGAACAGAATCTCCATTCCAGTCACATTTTGCTGCTCTAAATACTGCAATGTTCCATCAATAAATTTCACAGCCTTACTGTGGCTAACTTGTCTTTCTTATCTATGGTCCTCTTCCTCTTCTTCCGAATCATCCCCTTCTATGTCACCCCCTTTTGACAGTTGTGATGATTTCATCTTTTTCTAATGGTTCTGATGCTCTGTCGAGATCGATCCATCCATTGACATCATTGCTTGCGCTCAAGTCTTTTTAAGGCACCAAACGTTGCTTCCATTGACACTGACACTTGTTTCCTCTTTTTCTCCACCATACTGTCGCTCTATATTCCAGCACAAAACTCGTTTAAACAATATTACCAACCACTCTCGAACAAACGTAACTGACCACAACTGTGTCTCAATCAACACTAAACTGAACGCCCAGTAACGACAATGTAGCGAGGGTAGTTTATGACCTGCCCGGAATTCCCAGGTAAATGTACAGGCTCACAATAAGGAAAGTAGACTACAGGTAACCCTAAACGTGTGCAAATAATAGCCTGCCCTAGATAGGTAGGTATACATACCTGAACGACTTTGAAAAACCCAAAAACATTGTCTGAGTCTCTTGCGCTCTCAGTAAACATATGAACTGCTTTACGTTAAGGGCAGTGTAAAAAAAGTTGTTAATTCTCAAGCCCTGTCGAGTTTTGGGAATCGAGTTTGAGAGGTTCTACTGTATTATAATTGTATCAATATCATACTGGCATAAATAGATTTTCCATAAATGTATTAACTTGTGACTTTTATTTGATTAATGTGCTTCTAGACTAATAATAGCTGCTTCAGAAAAGCCTCTCTAATTATTAGAGTTTTAATCTGTTATTCAGATTATCAGTTACAGTTATCCTATTATTCTAGATAATTCAGCCAACATCCTTTGGTTGGTGGCCTTTTAGCTATTATCTTCAACTTAAACTTAAAAACTTTATCACTTATTATTTTATTACTTATACACTTCAAATACTTAACCCTTTGCGCTCGGTTGGCCAGTAGCAATGGCCGTGCCAATGCCTTGACAGCTCGGAATTATTTTCCGTGATGTTGTCCTACCCGCTTGGGTGGCCAGCAGTACTGGCCGCGCTACACCTTTCCCATCAGATCGGAATTATTTTTGTATCAAACGTGGTTTGTTTTCAACAATGTTTTTAAGGACAATAAAATGCAAACAACAAGTGAAAATAAAGAATAATGTCAATACAACATTATCTATTTCACAATAAAAATAATATGACGAAACATTTTCTTGATACTCCTCCAATAATTGCCTCAAGTCATCCAAATTTAAATTTTCATCTATTGTTATGTTTACGTATATTATCTACTGTGGTTACTACTAAAATAAATAATGAATTATTAGTAAAATGTACAGTTATTTACAAAAAACATTTGTTATTAGCATTAAATATCACCACTTCAGTAAACACAACAGTAGAATAGCAGAACAACGTACTAAGCATAACCTTAATTTCCAACTCATATCTGGTTTTAGAAGCGGGAATTCATCTGATTCGCTAGCTCATTAGTTTCTCGAAAGATTGCAGCACATCCCAAACCTAGCACATAATATTCACAAAAGAAACAGATGATTATATTTAGTGGCCAGTACTGCTGTCCTTCCGAGCGCAACTCATATTTAATCTCGTCCAGTACCACTGGCCATCCAAGCAGTAAGGACAGCTCATGCAAAAATTAATTCGACTTCGGCAAGAAAATGGTGATGGCCAGTACAGCTGGACTCAAGATTCAAGATTTCAAGATTCAAGATTTTATTGTCTGTTTAAGGCATACAATTGGATGCATATTAGACATTGTCAAAGTTAAAGTTTAACATAAAACATTGGATCAGAAAATATAAAACATTGTTTATCAAGTAGATTAGGTACTTAATAAATAAAAACCTATAAACATATTGGTAATCTAATAAATAAATAAATAAATAAGACGGTTAAAAAATTGTTAACAATGACAAAATGAGTGTCAATCAGGAACAAAGAGTTGCACAGGACAAGTTATAAAAACTCATCTGAGCGCAAAGGGTTAATATTATAAGTACATTCAGTAAATGATGTACAAACAAACTCAAATCAAACAAAAAAAAACAGTAAAATGATTTATAAAAACTTATATTGTCTTATGAAATTCTTCAATGGAAAATATCCTTATTAAATATTTCTTTTGGAATAGTACCAACCTGCGACAAAATTAATTTAAGAAAAGTTATCATATGTAATAGGACTTCTTCAGTTCTGGAGCATAGCGTTGATCTCAGGTTTTGTGTTCTTCAAGAATTCCTTCTCATTGTAGAAAGGTTCTTTATGTAGCCATAGAGTTAGTTGTCTCTTGAGGTGTTGTGGCTATAAAGCTTTCAGATGTTCAGGATGTTGAAAAACAAGGCGCATTTGTAGGGGAGATTCACCTTGTACAGATGGAAGGGAAAAATCTATGCAAGTCTTGTATTGTGATGGGAGTGTGTGTTACAATGTCTTAGGTGGTGGGTGTTGACTGTGTGGATGATAACTTAACAGATATACAGGGAGACCACATCGAGAAGTTACCACAGTGCTTGAAGTGTTCTTTGTATCAATATAGACATTGACTATTTGCTAAACACATGACTGCTCTTTTTTGTTGCACTAGGACTTTTTTTTAATTAGTAACAGCTTAAATTTAGTGTAAAGGTTGGTTAATCAAATGTAGTTTTAATAATTTTTTTAAATTGTTAAGATTTTCTTCTAATATTAGCTATATAGAAGTCATTTCAAGCTTTCTTACACGTGTAAGTGGGCTTCTTTTTGGAAATATTTTAATTCAAAAATATATACCACTTATACAATTAAAATTTTAAGACTTTGAAATGATTTGTTACATATTCATCAGGCTTAAGTTGGATAATACATCCAATATATTTTTTTTTTGGGGGGGGGGGGGGGGGGGTTGGGCGTGGGGTTTGGGGGCGGGGGGAGTGGCGGGGGGGTTGGGGGGGGGGGGGGTGGGGGTGGGGGGTGAGGGGTGGGGGGGGGGGGGTGGGTGGGTGGGGGGGTGGTGGGGGTTTCAAGACTGTTCTTGTTTTAACACACTGGCCTATTCCATGTGATATTTGAGAATTTATAAGGGCAAAATAAATTTACTATAAGACAGGCAAAATTAAAGAACAAATTGTGTATTTTCACATTTTTTAGATTTTTTGTCGGACCTTATGAGGAAAGCGGTTACAAGGGGGAGGGAAAGACCAACCCTCCACCGAGCCAGCTATCAGAAGTGTTAAGCTTTGGTGGTTCTCACCCGTTGTGTCCTCACCCTTACAGCTGCCTTCATTATTGGTTAAGGGTACGTAACCAAAATTTTCTTTAATCCCTCTAGATTTTTATTTAATCTTATTTAGAAAAAAATATTGTCAATTTTAATTCCATTGTGTCTTGCAACTGGTCCTGTTTTTCAATTGTTGTTTCAGTATAGAATTAAAGAAATGTTTTCTACACTGTTTTAAGAATTTATACTTTTCAATCTTAATAAATAAGGATTTAGATCAGAACACCTATATAAAAGCCATTAGTAGCCCATTTGTCGCAGCCATTAGGTGAAAGTAAATTTTGATACTGGTAATATTAGGACTAACAGACAAGGGTTTACAAGGTTTGAAAAATAGTGCATAGTTATTTTGGTATGATTAAGCAATGTTAACTGTCTCAAACACCAATAATATGCTTCCATTTTCTGATCACGTCTACTTGAGTTTATTGTTTTTGATGTTGTTAGAGCAATTTGTGTCTATAAATATTTCTTGGCTTAAAATAATACAGTGGAACTTGGTTATAACGTCATTGAAGGGACCACACAATTAATGACGCTATATCAGAGTGACGCTATAAAAGAGGTTACATAATTTTAATTTAAAACCGAGGAAAAATAGGGAAACACATTTTTTACATGAAATTAAGACATTTAATAAAGGTAATTTAAAATACAACGTAAGTTTATGTTTATGACTGACTGATATAGTAGAGTACTACTATATAAAAAATCGAATTTGAAAATATTGCAATGAAGTTCGGCTTGGTGAATTCAACAGTTGGTTCGATTTTAAAAAACAAGCCCGAACACTCGTCTGCTATCTTACGTCCCTCCTCACACGCTCTTATAACTCACACCTTTTCTTCAGCAAAACCTTTCTCTTAACACTTGCCATTATTTTTCAATACTGTATTCATAAATGGTTAGCGGTTAGACAGCAATAAAATGGCATTTCTAAAAATAGAATGTAGCTAAACAATAGCCGCAGCCCTCACGTTGCACCACCTACCGAACTTTCTCTATTTAGCTATATGTTGCCTTTATCTCGGCCCGACGTTATATACGAGGTTTTAGAATTTATTGACGATATATCCGAGGTTTTTTCCTATGTAAATACATATAGTTTGGCGGGACCTAAAAATAAATGACGTTATATCCAAGTTGACGTTAAAGCCGAGGCCGCAATAACCGAGTTGCACTGTAATATAGAACAATACACAACCAAACATAATGGAACAACCAACTAATCGTAGTTTAAAACCGTAGTAATTAATGCCTGGCATTAATTACACAACATTTTTTGTAAACTCAAATTTGCACTAGCTGCTGCAAAACTTACCATTTAAAAAATAAGTGATTTTGTTTCAGAGTGGGGTAAAGTTGTTCTCAATCGGTTGCGGACTTCAACTTAGTCTAAAACTTTTGCTACAAATGAACAAGATCATGAAAAGACCAAAAGTAGCCTTACAAAATGTGTTACAATTTGATACTTTAAGGCTTGGTGCATTTTTTGCTGGATTTGGCGGCTTTTTTAGGGTAAGTGTCATTTGTTCTTGATGCAGAGCAGAAAATTTATAAATAGCGGTAGTAAAGTGATAATCGATATATAGAGTGATAAGTGATATTCAATTAAGCCATAGGTTAGGTTTTTTAACTAAATTGAGTTCATTGCTGGGTTTTCAACTAAAACCCAGTTACAGTTTTCTGTTCTATAGTTTAATATTGCATTGTATTGTAACTAAACAAAATAATAGGTTTTATTGTTTAATATTTGTCTAGGTCTTGTCAACAAAGAAATACTGGTGATTTATACACTATTATCATCTAGGTGATCAGCTGTTCATTACGGCGACTACGAAACCATGACTCTGAAGTTCATGCTGTACCAGCTGGCTTGATTGCTGGACTTGCATTTTTCTTCTTCAGAGATAATACTGCTGCTCTGTATGCCATGTGGAAAACAATACAGGTAGTTTAATCTTCTTATCCCTAGATGTGGAAAAGTGGTAATTCATGATGCATTTATAAATTCAATAAGAAGTGGAAGGTGGAGGCATCTGTCGTCAATTTTAGTAAACTTATCACCTTTGTGACCGTGTTGCCCTCTGGGGGCAAGCAACCGAACCTGCTGACGAAGTGCACTAGACTGCCTCCGGGCATGTCTCACTAGACTGCCACCGGGCATGTCTCACTAGACTGCCACCGGGCATGTCTATAACCAAGTAAGCGCTTTCTACTCTTATGCACTGGTGGCTGAACCGGCTAAAGTGCTGCGCTGATGAGCGTAACGTTCTAGCCATTCGGAAGTGCTATGGTTCAAAACCCGACCATGAGCAATCTCAATTTGGCTTGCAAATGTGTGGCGTAGCGGAGTGGGGGCCCACCTTAAATAAACGGTGGCCGGCTTGAGTGGAAGTTGACGGTATTTGTAGGCTTAATTAGGATTGCAGTGGACACCTGTTTTGCTTTTGTGGTTGGGTGTGCACGTTTTATGTTTTTTTTGTTTATACTTAATATTTCAAGAATATATTAGTAATTATTTTTATGTTACAGTTTACAGTAAAAAGCTTACCACTTCTAGGGTTAAACAATTAATTTGAATAACCAATCCTGGATCTGGTAATCGTGTGGTGACTATTCGCCAAAAGTGGTTCCTCTAATGTCAATGACTATAAAATAGTTGATCTAACACTAGTTCATTCATTGGTATAACTCAAATTAAAAACCTCATTGGTATATTAAATTCCTTACAATTTAAACTATAAAGATCAGGAGATTCTACAGTAATTTGATAGCTTTTTAGTTCTCTTCCTCGATACACTGAATACATGTGAAAAATGTTAGCAGTTGATTTTTTGCATTTGGGAATTGACACTTGTCACTCTGATTCTAAGTCAAACAGTTTTATCACGGGAGTGGTAGACACAGCGAGGCTTTCGTTTCGTTGTTGCGGTGGTGGTGGGGGTTACCGACTCTTATAATTTTATGTCTCAGTTCCAGTGACTGATAGTGGATTGAAGATCTTCTTTCAAGGTCTACCTTTTACAATTTTCTGCTAGCTCTGTCTGGTCATGGTTATCTTTGTATTTTTCCTTAACAAGATTTGATCGTTTATTGCCGGTAAAAAATAGGATGAGAGGTTATCTATCACCAATGCGGGAGATGTCATATTCACTTTTTAGATGATCTACAATACCCACACCACCTTTTCTGAGACTGGGGCAATCTTTTTTATTAGCCCAATTATATATTGGACATTGGTACTGTATTTATCAATACTAATTGATTTCTTATTTTTAAACTATTTATAGCACACTCTATTTCATATTATGAACATAGTAGAATGAAAAATTATCTTAGTTTAACAGGAAAACTATACATCTTGTGTTATTCACATTATTGAAATTAGACATTATTTTGACCAAGTGGTGGTTTGTAACGTTACACTATCTTGTATGTTATTTACAACTTAGCCGTTATGAAGTGTCACTTTACTGAGGGTGATCTTATCTTTCTTTCTATTAGAGTTATTTCCAAGTTTCCATTGTGCTGACATCACCATTGCATTCACTGAATTTATTTGTATGGTAATTATTTTCCTGAAAATCTCTATTTTTCTCCAGTTGTAAAAGTTTGTACATGTATTAAAATATTCTCATGTTTATATATTCAAATTTGTTTATTTCCACAGTTATTTACTAACTTGTTTACTTTTCTGTTTTTTTAATAAGGTATTTTTTCAACTACAAAATTAACTTGATCCTTTAAATAATACTAAATTGATTTGACAATAATATAATATTTATTTATTCATCTAATTGTATAAAGGAAATGTTGGGCAAATAAACCAAAATGGTGTCAATATTTCAGTTACAATATGGTGGACGGCTAGGCTTAATATTGAAATGTTTTGAAAGAAATGTTCATAATGTATTTAAGAGTTCTTAACATGTTCAATGCGAATCACATGTAAACGTGTCACTTCGCGTCCATCCCATATGTATATGACGCGTAAGTGTGTTCCCACATGCCCAATTTTCACTGGTTATTGATCCATGAACCAGTTTCATGGTTAAGTTTTACTGTTAATGCTGTCTGTAGTTGTTCCTTCACTGTGTATAATGCTTCGTTTGCGATTTTAATGTTTAAAAGATATTAAAAATGAGTTACAAAATCCCTAAAACCCTTTAGCACAGGGCTCGGCATACATAAAAATTATAGGCATCGGACATGTTAATGAATGAGTATTCTTAATGTCATGGTCTGGGATTTTGTGCTGCGTTGAATAATGGGAAATCAGAAATAAATTGTTCAAATTATGTCTAAAAGTAATTAATTGGTTTCAATTATAACAGACCAAAGTTAGGTCCAATTGAGATTGCTCAGTGTTAGTGTTGTCATCGTGATGTTCAGATTCAGAGTCACTAGTAGAGAGAACTTCAGCTTGCAATTTAGTGCTTCATCTGCCGTGTGTTGCCATGCAACTTCCTCTTCTAACTACCCTAGGATTCTAAAGTCGTTCAGATGTTCAATAACTACGACTACTTGTTGAATGGCATTAAATAATAATGTTAACACATTATATCAACACTTTAAAATAACATACCTCTCCCTAAATATTAACAAAAACCAAAATAATAATAGAAATAATATAACTATTAAAAAGACACAAGAGCAAAATCTTGTGAACAGAAAATTATTTGCCTATTCTCCATAAGATTAACATGGGAAAGAGTGTGCAGGTTAGCAGCTGTGAGGAACACTGAAAGTAGTCATTTATACCATAAATAATTTTTATTTTAACCAATTATACCAAGTTTCATCAACATCTGTCCATAAATAAAGGAGTTTGCCTATTCCCTATATGATTAATATGGGAAAAGAGTATGCAGGTTTGCTGCCATGATAAACACATAAACTATGATTTTTAAGCATAAAAGGATAGATCTCAACCACATGAAGCTAAATATCACGTTTCATAAAAAAATATTGATTAATGGGAAATATTAATTTTTCCCTATCCTCCATAAGATTAACATTGGAGCCCCACAATACAATGTACTGTGTTTAGATTTTTTAATATCTCGGTAACCGTTGGAGATAGAGAAAAACTTTAAGGAACTTAATTGTGTAGTTTTTTAAGCTGATTCCAATGGTGAAATATAAAATTAGAAATTTTTAAAAATTACATGTGAAAAACGCAAAAAACCCCATTTTGGGTACAAAACCCCCCCAAACTACCCGTTCCCATTGACCGATATGTCTGGTTTACGAACTCGTCCGAGCATTTGTAGGAATACACGTCTCTACCAAATTTGGTCTCGATCGGACCATTTTTACGAGAGTTATCGTGCTAACAGACACATATATAATACATACATATATACATAATATATAAATTTTAACGACTATTGTTTTTGGACTCTGGGCACCTAAAGAAGAAAAAATAACAATTTAAGTCTCACCATGAACTAAAATTCTTCCCTATGGGAAATTCGCTAAAAACCAAAATAATAATAGAAATAATATAACTATTAAAAAGACACAAGAGCAAAATCTTGTGAACAGAATTACCCACATGTAAGATTAAATCTATCCAGCAGGAAAAGGCACCTACTCGCGTGTTACATCTAACAGAGCCCCACTCTCTCCACCTTCTGCGGCACCTGCTCGAGTATTACAACCCACTAACTGACAAAGCCCCACTCCCGACTACTCTTCCCACCTACCAAGGAACCTGCTCGAGTATTACATCCCACTAACTGACAAAGCCCCACTCCCGACTACTCTTCCCACCTACCAAGGAACCTGCTCGAGTATTACATCCCACTAACTGACAAAGCCCCACTCCCGACTACTACTCTTCCCACCTACCAAGGAACCTGCTCGAGTATTACATCCCACTAACTGACAAAGCCCCACTCCCGACTACTCTTCCCACCTACCAAGGAACCTGCTCGAGTATTACATCCCACTAACTGACAAAGCCCCACTCCCGACTACTCTTCCCACCTACCAAGGAACCTGCTCGAGTATTACAACCCACTAACTGACAAAGCCCCACTCCCGACTACTCTTCCCACCTACCAAGGAACCTGCTCGAGTATTACAACCCACTAACTGACAAAGCCCCACTCCCGACTACTCTTCCCACCTACCAAGGAACCTGCTCGAGTATTACATCCCACTAACTGACAAAGCCCCCACTCCCGACTACTCTTCCCACCTACCAAGGAACCTGCTCGAGTATTACAATCACTAACTGACAAAGCCCCACTCCCGACTACTCTTCCCCACCTACCAAGGAACCTGCTCGAGTATTACTCCCACTAACTGACAAAGCCCCACTCCCGACTACTCTTCCACCTACCAAGGAATTCTCGAGTATTACATCCCACTAACTGACAAAGCCCCACTCCCGACTACTCTTCCCACCTACCAAGGAACCTGCTCGAGTATTACATCCCACTAACTGACAAAGCCCCACTCCCGACTACTCTTCCCACCTACCAAGGAACCTGCTCGAGTATTACATCCCACTAACTGACAAAGCCCCACTCCCGACTACTCTTCCCACCTACCAAGGAACCTGCTCGAGTATTACAACCCACTAACGGACAAAGCCCCACTCCCGACTACTCTTCCCACCTACCAAGGAACCTGCTCGAGTATTACAACCCACTAACGGACAAAGCCCCACTCCCGACTACTCTTCCCACCTACCAAGGAACCTGCTCGAGTATTACAACCCACTAACTGACAAAGCCCCACTCCCGACTACTCTTCCCACCTACCAAGGAACCTGCTCGAGTATTACAACCCACTAACGGACAAAGCCCACAGACTACTCTTCCCACCTACCAAGGAACCTGCTCGAGTATTACACCCACTAACTGACAAAGCCCCACTCCCGACTACTCTTCCCATACCAAGGAACCTGCTCGAGTATTACATCCCACTAACTGACAAAGCCCCACTGCGACTACTCTTCCCACCTACCAAGGAACCTGCTCGAGTATTACATCCCACTAACTGACAAAGCCCCACTCCCGACTACTCTTCCACCTACCAAGGAACCTGCTCGAGTATTACATCCCACTAACTGACAAAGACTCCCGACTACTCTTCCCACCTACCAAGGAACCTGCTCGAGTAATACATACTAACTGACAAAGCCCCACTCCCGACTACTCTTCCCACCTACCAAGGAACCTGCTCGAGTATTACATCCCACTAACACAAAGCCCCACTCCCGACTACTCTTCCCCACCTACAAGGAACCTGCTCGAGTATTACATCCCACTAACTGACAAAGCCCCACTCCCGACTACTCTTCACCTACCAAGGAACCTGCTCGAGTATTACAACTAACTGACAAAGCCCCACTCCCGACTACTCTTCCCACCTACCAAGGAACCTGCTCGAGTATTACAACCCACTAACTGACAAAGCCCCACTCCCGACTACTCTTCCCACCTACCAAGGAACCTGCTCGAGTATTACAACCCACTAACGGACAAAGCCCCACTCCCGACTACTCTTCCCACCTACCAAGGAACCTGCTCGAGTATTACAACCCACTAACTGACAAAGCCCCACTCCCGACTACTCTTCCCACCTACCAAGGAACCTGCTCGAGTATTACATCCCACTAACTGACAAAGACTCCCGACTACTCTTACCTACAAGGAACCTGCTCGATTATTACATACACTAACTTACAAAGCCCCACAGCTACTCTTACCTACCAAGGAACCTGCTCGAGTATTACATCCCACTAATTAAATAGATATTTATACCAATTAATCTCGATATTTATACAACTGACAAAGAGATATTCCTACCAAGGAATGAAGTATTAATATAACTGACAAAGCCCCACTCCCGACTACTCTTCCCACCTACCAAGGAACCTGCTCGAGTATTACATCCCACTAATTAGGATTGAGTGTATGATGATTGTGGTGCGATCTTGTAAACTCGGTACTGACTAAAGCTGATATGTTCCTTAGAAATGACTATTAATCTATAGCCCAACAGACGATGGCAACTAAGGGATCTACAGTTTAATGTGGAATCCGAACCACTGCCTCTGAATTAAAAACTGGTCTAATTATGAGGATGGTCGTTGCGGTTTAACATAGGATTCAATAGTGCGTACATTAATCTACGCAAGGGAACACTACACCAAGAGAACCACCATCCATCGCTCACAACTATCCACAACTCATGACCTCCAAGTAGCTTGAGTACAGGATGACGTCACCGCCCCAGTCAAAAAAGTAAAAACTAGAAAAAGCCTACCATTATAGACAATTCTAGATATTGGCTGTAGGGTTACAATACTACAACTTAACAACTACAACTTTATTAGGGTTACTTTAGCTTTTAGGGTTACAACTTAGTTTACAATGTAACTTTTGAAATATTGGTAAAAGCCTATTTTTAAATTCAGATTCCATATTACAGATCTTGTACAACATGGGGGTAGATAAGAGCTACTTGCCTCCATTCCCAGGAGGGAGTGTTTTTGTCCATGCATTTGCAACGGCAGTTTTGTTTCACGCTGCTGTCATCGAACCTCATAACGTCCGGCCCTCATACTGGCGGTTCCTTACCAATATTTCGGGTCACAGGTAAAAATCCTGTTAGGGTAACAATTTTCTATATTTGAATTGGTAATTTTATAACAGATAGGAATCAACAATAAGTAATATGAATGATTATGTTGGACAATATGAACAATTTATTTATATGTTCAATTTATCACTCAAGTTCACTATTTAGTGTTTATCTGAATTATTTTTTAAATAATGGAATAATTATGGAGGATTCAAGGTTAAAGAATAATTCAACAACCAAAATTTACCAAATATTAAAAATGGTTTCAATAAGTTTTCCCTAATACTGAATTTACTGACACCACCAAAATGGATGTTAAAAAGAGTTTGTGTTTATATAATCCTTTAGGATTGTGATTTGTTTTGTACGCCCCTAAAATATGTGTGTTAGGTTAGGTCATTCTTTATTCATATAAATATAAGAATATTCTGATTTTAAAATCCAAAACTCACTACCTAAAATATGTTATATAGATGAAATACATATAACAATTGGGCACACTCACTTTGATTTTGTGGCTGGATCTTGTTAGTTTATAACACACAACATACACAAACCGCACAAAAATCGATACAGTCACAGTATAGTTGTACAAATTTGACATTTGCAAAGTCAGGGATTTTTCAATCTCAGCCCCTCAAAACCCAGTTGTTGCTATTTGCAAGGTTAGTAGCAAAAGGTGCCCAAACAACCTAAAAAATATACTATATTGAGACTGAGTCGTGGTTAGGCTTCAGCCCACGTGCGGGAAAAGCAAAGTTTTTTAAAACCATGAAAACGTTTATGTTTTGGTCCTGCGAAATGTCGGACTATATTGACTGAATTGATTTTTAGTGTGGTGTATATGTTATGTGTTACTGACGAGATCCAGCCACAATAACAAAATAGGTGAGTGTGCCCAATTATTACAGAAATGAAATATACCTCGCCAAAATACATGTCTTAAAAATGAAATACATATAGTAAAACTAAAGTTAGTAAAATCTACCTGCAAACATTGGGAGGCTAGAAAGGAGTTATTTGTATATTTTTGCAATTCAATTGAATTGTGTTTTTCCTGCCATAAAATGACTTTGTTTTAGGATAAACCAGATGAATCGTCAGTGCTTGGATGTATTTGGACTGGAAAGCAGCAAGTCTCTGGAAATTGCTCAAGACAGACTTCTGAGAAGGGGGAACTAAGACTTGATGGCTATTGCTCATTGCAAACTCATCTTAATTAATATTATTAACGTTTTTGAAAATTTTCTTAATACTTGGTTTTCCAGGATGATTCAATACAAAATCAATCCAACTTGTAAGTTCTAGGCTCTTACACCTTTCCAACAAAGCAGACTGCGGTATAAACTTGGTCGTTGAATCAAAAATAATACCAAATGTTTTGCTTTTACTGTAAAGAGGTTCCTGTGACTAATCTGAGAGTAAAGATCGTTTATCTATATTTTGTGCTGGAAGAATGAATCTGATCACTGACGTATAGGAGCTGTGTTATTCTATTGGATTGAACCTACCAACAGTTACCATCCACAGTCTAATATTGTATATTAATTTCCATTATCTAACAAAGATTGTCATGATTGAATATTGACCTGTTGATATGATTTTTTTTATGCATTTGTTTTTACTTTGCTGTATTTGAGAAAAAAGTGGCCATGGATGTGGTGGTAGAATTGATCTGATGGAAGGAAGTTTGCTCACCAGGGGAGTATTACTTCAGTTGTGATTGCAAACTGTTTAGTTTGTAATAGTTTGTCCTTCCTTCTTCCAGCATTATTATTCCCATTTTATTTTTGGTAATTCTACAGTTATAATAAAGAGCTAAGAGTAAAAACAGCAAAAATGTATTGAGAATGTAATTAAAACATGTCAATACATTTGCAAAACATTTGGTATTTTTTTAACTTAATGTAAAAACACAGTGTGATATTTAATTAATTTAAAGCAGTTTGTTACTCAATAATTATTAATTTATTTTTTAAATTTAACGAACCAGCAATTTAGTGAAGACTGTTAACAATGTCTTCAGTTAGACATTTTTAAGTTTAAACCCACCGACTGAGGTAGACAAAATGTGTTAAAACATGGTGATCTCTGGTCATTGAGAAGACATGATTAAAACAAAACTACATAATAAAATTACTGTTATGACATTTCATACTTTTAGGGAGTAAATTCTTGGTTGTTTTATCAGGTTGTGGGGTGTGATTGGAAGAATATTGTGAAAATATCAATGATTCAAGGGATTGGATGGCAAATCTTAGGGAGTAGTTTTTTTAATTTTAAATTTGGCCTATATACATGTAAAACAAGGTTCGGTTATTATTTATTTGACCAAACACCACCATTCCTTTTCCTCAAGAGCACATTGTTTTGATTTCACATTAGTGGTTCACTTTCACTAATTATTTCACTTTGATTTCTTTATTTTTATTTTGCTTCTTATTCCTTCAGATTTTGTTACTTATATTTCTTATTACAGTGATAAAATAACACTTAAATGTTATATAGTTTTAGTCTATACGAAATTCCTATGTAAATAATTTTTATTTTATTACCGTATTATATATTAAGGTAATAAATAGTTTAAATATATTTAAGCATTTATACAATCTTATCAATGCCTGTCTATTTTATACAGTTGTTTTTTATTGGAGAGTTTATTACTGATTATGTAAAATTTCATGGTTTTTATTGTGATATGGAATAAATATTATTTTTGTAAAAATGTTGTATAATTTGCCTGAATATCTCATAATGTTTTCTCGTTGTGTTATTTAGAGTTAGGAAATTTATCACTATCTTAAATTAATGATTTTAGCGAATTTCCCATAGGGAAGAAGCTATTACCGTAGGTCTCATGGTAAGACTTAAGCCCGGGACCATGTTATTTTTTCGTCTTTAGGTGCCCAGAGTCCAAAAACAATAGTCATTAAATTTATATATATATATGTATATAAGTATATATATATATTGTCTGTTAGCACGATAACTCTCGTAAAAATGGTCCGATCGAAACCAAATTTGGTAGAGACGTGTATTCCTACAACTGCTCAGACGAGTTCGTAAACCAGACATCGGTCAATGGGAACGGGTAGTTTGGGGGGGTTTTGTACCCCAAAATGGGGTTTTTTGGGTTTTTCACATGTAATTTTTTAAAATTTCTAATTTTAAATTTCACCATTAAAAAACTTAATTAATTATTAAAAAACTATATAATTAAGTTCCTTAAAGTTTTTCTCTATCTCCAACGGTTTCTGAGATTTTAAAAAATCTAAACACAGTACGTTGTATTGTGGGGCTCCAATGTTAATCTTATGGAGGATAGGGAAAAATTAATATTTCCCATATTAATTAATTTTTTTGGATAAAACTTGATATTTAGCTTCATGTGGTTGAGATCTATCCATTTATGCTTAAAAATCATAGTTTATGTGTTTATCATGGCAGCAAACCTGCATACTCTTTTCCCATGTTAATCTTATTGAGAATAGGCAAACTCCTTTATTTATGGACAGATATTGATGAAAGTTGGTATAAATGTTAAGATAAAAATTGTTTATGGTAGAAATGCCTACTTTCAGTGTTCCTCACAGCAGCAAACCTGCACACTCTTTCCTATGTTAATCTTATGGAGAATAGGCAAATAATTCTCACGTTTATGGACATATTTTTATAAAACTTGTCATATATTAAATTATTGACATGGAAATTCGCTGAGTACGCAGGTCTGCTGCGACGGGGGTGTTTTTACTTTTAAGAAAACCCTTTTATCAAAATCTCTTACACATTAACTGCCACTCCCTTCCAATGACTGGGTTGGATTTAGGTCTTCATGTCAATCCAATTTTCATTTAGTATCCTTCTTAAGGTGGTGCTAGCAAAAAGTCGACTATCTTAAAAAATTATAATTTTAAAATGTATTTATTGATTATATCATAAATATGCTTTGGCATATATATTTCAAGTTTTTAGTGAAAACTTTTTGAGTTGCGTGGTAATTAATAAGGACATTTGGTGTTTTTCGTGCAAGGAGTGTGGGAAAACTGCTTATGTTTTTGAGTAGAAATTTTGGGAACATGGATGAATAAAAAACAGCCTTTTTTCCTGTAACCTATGTGAAATTTTGATATAAGTAAAAAACTATTTGTATACTGTGGGAAATGATTTTAAGCCATATTTTTGTCCGATAATTTTATAATTATTTTAGAGGTTTAAAAATGTACTAACAAAACAGAATTGATATCTTAACCCATTGGGGTAGACACACAAGCTGGATTCGAGAAGCAGAGCGCTGACTTAATGCTAGACCACGAGTCTGTCACTTGTATGAACCGCTTTATGAAGAAGCCAAGACGAATTTCCCTCAAGGTATGCCACACCCGGTACGCTTCAGAGGTGATAAGGCCTTAAACGTTAACAACCATTAACAATTAATTGTTTTACTGTTAACACTATTACTTTATCCGTAAAATAGACATTCTATAAATTAAGTTTAGTTATATTTAATATTTTGTCTTTTACTTATTTGTTTTAGGATTCCTCCTGGATCCAAAGTAGTTTAAGAACGAAATTCTGCCTGTATTATTTTGAGACCCTCAAAGAAGTTAGTAAAAATCATGTAGAGTTTTCCATTTTCTCACATCAACCGAGGCACTACTTTCATAAGGAGAATTATCACACAATTTAAATCAGACACTGTAGTTTATTTGTTGTATGTACAATATATTGTGCAGACTATTCTATCAGTTTACAGTGGTTGTCATTGCACTAACAAGAGATATATTTTTTTACAAAATGTGTTTCTAGCACCTGATAAACTGTATTTTTTCTCATAAAGGATCAGACAACAAGAATACATCCAAAAGTGAAAGTGTGATGTTTAAAGAGTTACTGGTACGTATTTATGATCTGAGAAAGTATGCATCAGCATCGTATCTTACCCCACAATTAACCGTAGTCTTCCCTATATTTTGGACATTCAGAAAATCCATAGATTTTCAAAATAATTTTGTAACTGTTGTAGGTGTTTAGCACCAATTTCATTTGTAGCCACCCATCAGAAGATATATTACATTACAATACAAACTTAAAGTTAATGGTTTTATGAGAGGTGTCTGAAGAGTGCAGTAAATATTTTAAACCACAAACTTCACACCATTACATTACACAAGTATAAATGTAGAAATTTGCAGTTGGACAGAATTATATAATACTAATGATTTATATTATTAATTACTAATTAAGTGATGGGTACAACACTACTAAATTTTGATTCAACTTGTAGAGTAAAAAATATTCATTCAGGTTAGGATCAAGGGAACTGTAGATGAGACAGACAATACTGTATCGGTTACACATAAAATAACAACTGTGAATAAATAGGTTAACACTAACTAGACTCTAACTACAGCATAACTTCTGAGAAAATAGATTCATTTCAACATTTCATAACTATCTCTAAATCTGTTTCTTCAGCTTTGTATCGTTCGATCACAATTCAACTTCTAAAAATATATAAATCTTATGAATAATATTATGTACATTAGAGTAGAGAAAGCTCAATAAATAATTAATAAGTTCCAGAGATCTGGAATGTTAGCTTTGGTATGTGCTCACATATACAAGGTGGTGATGCGATTGTCTTTCCAACCTATCTTACAACTTTATACAGCTTGGCCGCAACCCACATCAACGAAACTAAAAACTTCACTTTAAAATAAATCAACCACACCTTTCAGGTTTAGAAACAATAACTGTACAAAGTCACACAAGAAACATGCAAAAAGTGGAATGTACAACCAACAGTGGTATATAAGAAAACGTAGAAGAGCAAATATGATTGAAGTAACTACAACAACCTTGTTGAATTGAAGTACAATTTAGTAAAAATAAATCACGAGTTCGACTTATTTCTTACTAATTGACTCACAGGTTTCCATTTAAAAAAATATAAGATTTAAAAAACCAAAATATAATATTTATAAGTAATAAATGGCAAATACCCAAATTTTGGGGTGAGGATTAAATTTCATATTTTAGCCTATTCTATGGGTCAAAAAACAAGTAATACAAGGAAATACCTGTTATGTCTACCATAACTTAATGAAAACAATATATTTAAAAATAATCAGGAAAATTTAATTGTTTTTGAAAATCAAAACTTAAATTAAATATCAGTATTTGACTTATGTAGCAGGTAACAATGTATATACCGGTAATACCTAAACACAAAATTCCAAAACAAGTAAAAAATACCAAATGATATAATTTACACAATTCCTTACATGGTTACCATCCTAGTTCTATGTTGTGTTGTATCAAAAAATGTTAGTTGGGATTAGATGTAAGGACAAACATTTTTACAGTTATTGGAAAATACATTACTGATAACCTGCAACAATAAAGTATGTAGACTTTCAACAATCCAACATTCTCTAGGCTGTTATATTCTATGATTAAACTTCAAAACTTTTAATGTATGAAAAAACATCTGTGTTTACGCAATCAGAGAATTTTTATAATTATAAGTTTCTTTATTTTTGTACATGTGTAGTAAAATCTCATTATTGGTTTAACTTATTTTATGTTTCTTCCTTCTTTTACTCTCATCTGCAAGTTATTGTACTACTACTACTGTTTACTGCATTTTAACATGACAAAGATACTACTAGTAGCCAAGTATTAATAGATTACAGTTATTTGTTGGATTTTCAACACTACTGTGGTAATAATGGGAGAAAATCAGAAAACGAAATGAGATCCATTAGTCTGCTTGATTTCGATTAATGATGATTTTGTTATACCCAACAATACAAACAAAATTAATTTAATCTGAGATTATTCAGTTTGGGCTGTCTTACCTTATAATTTCTGAAGTTAGCTCAAAGGAAGATTGCTCAAGAGATAGTACCAATAACTACAAAGATAGTGAGTGACACACGACTAGTAACAACAAACACCAAAACACTCAACAAGGACCAATTATTTCATATATAATGACATAATGTAACTGATTACTCTTTTACATGTATTGGTGTTACAAACAACATTCTACATTTTATACAGACGTCAGAAAAAGTATGCTACGCATATCTGTACTTTCAAGAATAGCCTGTTTTTAAATATCAGTCTAAAACCATTGAAATGGATAGTAAGATACATAGTAGGCCTTTTACATCAATCTGCAATGTTTGAGTAAGCAATTATTGACATCTTAACATATGAATTATTTGAGTGATAGCTTGATTTTGACATTATTTATGGTTATAAATTTAGTATGGTGAATTTGTTTTGATAAGTTGATGGTAAAAATACAGTTTCACAGGTTTAAAAGCAAACTGATCACTCACGATGTTCATAAATTCTCTCGATATAATACCAGTTCATTCTAAAGTTAACAAATAACATAGTGATGTGTTGGACAATACTGATCTGACAATTAAGTACCTTAATACTGAAACAAAATAGTTATCTGTAATGTAAATTAAATTTACACCTTGGCTGAGGTTACAATATAAATTTTTAAAATGTACATAGCTTTGTGCAAAACATAGAATCACCAAAGATAACTGGATCGCTCACCAGACAAATGACGAGATAAAGACAACATGGTTTTGTTCCAATAGAATCACATCAAATGGAATATTTCACTTGATTCAGCTTAGTTTGATGTACATTTTGTCTCAAAAACAACTAATAAGCAATCCAGTTATTAACAGTATTGTCAGTTAACAAGAAACATTTACTTTTATTTTTCATCCTGTCCAATGTGACATATCTACCTCACACTAACAACCACATACATCAATTAGTATCAAACTAATTTTAGATTGACTGATTTGACCTGATTGATGGTTTGCAATGATTTTCTTTTTCAATATTTTTACAATATTTACAATTACATAACCACATATTGTATTAACTTTACAATTTCTATTAAATTCCAGTAATATATCAACATTTAAAAAAATCATCTTTAAAAACAATCAATCCCGTGAAGGAGTATTTTGTTTCTTCTTAACAGACTTGATACTGATTTTGAACAGACAATTAGTAATATTTCACATCCAACAGCTGATTTCATAACAGCTGGTAACCATATGTTTGGATCTAAACAGCCGATCCTTCACAGCTGGCTGTAGTGTAGTCCTTAAGCAGTTCCCGGAGCCTTAGAATTTCCTTTGAAGCTTTGGCTAAGTCAGACTGCAAAGCAAGTTCTTTTTCTTTTAGCCGCTTTATATCTCTCTGGTTTGTCTGGAAATAGTTTTAATAGATTATTATTTTGTTTATTCTAAACTAATTTGAAATGTGCAAAATCAGCTGTTTAATACACGTAGCAGAACGAATAAATAGACTAATTGGGTAGATTTGTTACTTAACACTTACAAATATAAAAATATATTCCTAGTAGATTTATTTAACTGTCTTGATTAACTCTTGGAGTTCGCTGTTTTGCCGAGTATCCTTTATAGCCAATTAAGCGCTTTATCTGACTGTGAACTGGTGGTCGAGAGGTTTACGGCATTCGCTGACAAGTGAACATTGGAAGCCATTTGGAATTGGTCGGGTTCAAAGCCTGACCATGAGCAATCCCAATTTGGGTTGCAAGTGTGGTGTACAGTGGCGGGAGAGCCCACCTTAAATATACGGTGACTGGCATGGGTAGAATTTGACAGCATTAGTAGGATTAATTGGGATTGCAGTGGCCATCTGTTTTGCTTCTTTTAAGATCTGGTTATGGTTAAGAGAGATTTTTTAAAAGAGATTTTTGTGTTTGTTGTTGGTGTTACGTAATTATTTAACTACAAACATAAACAATTCAAAGCTTTCAAAGGCTTAATTCAATATGAAATAAAAATGTTCATTATTGATTTGGTATTAAAAAAAATTAACAAAAAAGACATATAATACTCACGACATTCTGGCGAAGCAGGTCAAGCTTGTCACACTTGAGTCGCCTAACTTCTTCTCGCAACGAGTCCGCCGCCTTGCCCTCGCCCTCCAGGCAGAGGCTGCACACCTTATTTGGTGTCTCAGCTGAGGACATGCTCTCTAAACCTGTGTCACTGTCCGCGTACACAGCTGCGTCCAGCTCCACGCTGTTCAATGAGGAGGAGTCGCTCTCCGACACCCTGAAAGGTAGGTTACAGTACTTATAAATTACTGAGTTTTGAGATTTTCTTAAGTTTTTCACAGTACAGGTTTATCAACTATTGTTGTAACTTGAAATAAAAATTAAATTTATTCCTCCAAACATAATCCCCTTCCTTAAAGCGCTACTGAAAATCACGGTCCCTGCTCATTTAGTGTAAAAAAATTAAAATATTATTTTCCCAATGTTCTTTTTGGATTTAGGTAGCTTCAATAAAGTAGAAAACAGAAATTTACTTCATTTTTAACTATTGAATATTTTAAAACTATATTTAGAAATTAGAAAGTTTTTTTTCGTCTGGATGGGGTCATTTATTTCGAATTTATTTATTTTATTTCAGTTAATAATAGGCCTAATTAGTTTATAAATTCTATAAAATAAAAACATTCATACAGTATAAACTATTTACTGCTAAAACACAATGAACATTAACACACATCGACAAAAATGTTAACAAACAAGGTTAGCGAAAGTGAAAACAGCTGGCCGTAGTGACTCGCGAGTTTTCCCGTTAAAAGCAGTACGGGAGTGCACGAATACTGGCCAAAGTCGCATAACAACTAATTTCAGTCACTAAATATCTCAAAAAAGCCGCCATAATGGTTTTGAGAGTGCATAGAGGCTAAAGCAACATTATCAACATCACAAGCAATATCACCATGCACTCTATCGGTTGTTTCGCGAACTACAGCGTAGTAAATGTGGCAAAATGATTGATCGGAAGTATACTCGTTTACCGTGCCGTGCAACCTACTGTGCTGCGAGAAAAGTTGTCAGCCGCCCGGTAAGGGTTAATGTAAAACATAAAAGGCTAGCAATAATTTTGCAATCATATTAATAATTCAACAAATCTTGATAAATAATAGCTCATGGGCTCATTTTAAGTATCAAAAATCATGCATTTTCATCATAAAGTGGGTACGTTGAAGTACACAAAAACAAAGTTGCTCCTAAAAAGTAATTCCAAAGTTTCATAGATTACTAACATACTTTGACTCACCGCAAAGTTCTGTGTGAATGAATATCAGGACTAGAGACAGGAGAGGAGGGGGAACTTTTCTTTCCTCCGCTACTACCCTTTGATAATGATCTTCCACTCTGAAAGGAAAAAATGTTAAAAATCAAGCAATAGGTCAGTATATAACTACATCCTTTTCAATTGTAGATTTGTATAGGAGCACAAAATAAATATTTTTGTTTTCCTGATTTCTTTGACTTTTTTCAAACTCACCTTCACAGGAGGATGTTTTTTATATTTAAATTTTTATAAATAACTTGTCACAGTATTTTTTTTAACTTAGTTAGCTTTAAGGAGAAAATTTGAAATCATTATCATATCAACTTCTGAAAAAGCTATTATTGCTTACTGTGATTTCATGTCGAAATTTTAATAATACTTTCACTTTCTTGGAATCTTATTATAATTAAACAGTATAAAATTTCATAGTGAACAGTCCCATAAAAACTAGTGTCAGAGAAAATACTCTAACTACTAATGGTGGCGGGTCTTAAAATTATCTATGGCTGACATAATACAAGATCGGACTTTAAAGCAAGAATGTTAAAATGTAATTTTAACTTATACTCAACCAGGTATATCCAAGTCCTTACCACAGGTGTAGGGGTATCGGGCACGCTACCCACAGGGGTTTTCTTGGGGTTGTTGTTGTTGTTCTCTGAGGCCATGTTGGGGTTGCGTACTCTCGCTATGAGAGCCTTCCGCACCGTGTCGATGAACCTCGTCCCGGGGCCCTCTGACTTGGGCGTGTCGGGTGCCTCACCTCCCTCTGAGCCTAGGAACTCTCGTGTCTTCTCCTTCAGGTCTTCACACAATGTCGTAAGCAAAGACGACCTTGTCCGCAGCTGAAACATCAAATATTACTCTATTATAACCTTGTTGAAATTAAAAATTTATCTAAGCTAAAATTAATGAAGAAATAGAGACAACGGTTTGTGAATTCTAGCTCGTTAACCTCATAATCACTGTTATTTTAAATGCAGTTCTGATTACTCAGCAGCAAGTTATTTATACATTGTGTTTGTTTTAGTGTTGATTTTTTTGCTACACGCTATTGTTACGCTTGAGTTGACAAAGCAGCAACATGTTGCAAATGCTGCAGTTGTTTTCAGAAACATTTAAAAGGCTGTAGCAATAACTAGGCTGTCAAAGATAATGGTAACACAATAAAAAAAAACTAAAGCTAAGATGCAGACGATTCAACCAAACCAGAAAGCTGATAATATCTAAGACAGGTAAACTCGGGCATGGCATGATGTAGTAGTATGATTGTCGCCCAAGATATCTGGGTTGTGGCAGTTAGGGAGTTAATTACGCATATCAAAACTCAGTTGAAATACTAGAGTACATTCCACATCGACATTTTCAAATAAGAAAATGATTTGAATAAGAAAAATAATTGAATTTATTAATTGTAATCTTAAAATATTTTACTGAGGGTACAAGATACATTGTACAAGAATTATGTTGAAAAAAATTAGTGCTATGGCTAGCTACTTTGCTAATTTGTTTACCTCCAGTTTGGCAAACTTCTCCGCTTTGTAGCACGCATTTTCAGCGTTGATTAGTTTAGTAAGGAGAAACTCCTGGAATTCTGGTCCCTTCCGGAATACGGCGGCGGGGCTGGGTAACGTGGGACCGAAGAAAGGAACATCGTCTCGTGCGGTGACACTCACTTTGTACCTGAGGTGGAAGAGAGATATGGTAAACACATTTTATCATGTCACTTATACAGTCTTATTCACTTATTCATCCTTTCTAACTTTTTTTTATCACAGTTCACATTGAGAATAAAGATATAGTATATTGTTGATGTATTGGTATCCAATTGTTTTGGAGAATCTCATTTTATTCTTATTTTTAAATTTTTGTCTATCCAGAGGTATTTTTTTAATGTTTTGACAGAGATCGGTCCAAACTTCAGTCTTGTAACTACCTATTTGGATTACAAGGTGATAATTTTCACGAGGAATCATAAAGGTAGTTTCAGTTCTCAAATGCATTTTCATAATAACATTTTCTAATTAATATTTAAAGAATATTAATATCCTAAAATAAGACATGCCAATAGAATATAGGCTACAAGCTACAAATCCTATTCAATCTAACGTCAACATAAAACATAGCAAACATTTTGACTCACAATGTGAGATGTGAATGTGTGATGATTTAATCAATGTGAGATTGTAAGATGTGAAAATTATTATGTATAATAACTAGAGGTGTGCGGATATCCGAAAATTCTGTTCGGATTCGGATCGGATCTGATATCCGAATCTGAGCTATCCGATCCGAAAAAATAATTCACTATCCGCACACCTCTAATAATAACTAATTATAAATACTAGATTTTTTCAATTTTAGCGAATGTCCCATAGAGAAGAAGCTATTACTGTAGGCCTCATGGCAAGACTTAAGCCTGGGACCATGTTACTTTATCGTTTTGAGGTGCCCGGAGGCCAAAAACAATAGTCGTTAAAATTTTTATATATATGTGTGTCTGTGAGTACAATAACTCTAGTAAAATGGTCCGATCGAGACCAAATTCGGTAGAGATGTGAATTCCTATATTTTTTCGGACGAGTTCATAATCCAGGCATATCGGTTAATCGGAAGGGTATTTTAGGGGTTTTTGTTCCCCAAAATTGAGGTTTTTGTGTTTTTCACATGAAGTTTAAACATTGTTTTAAGTTTATCCTTTACCATTAGAATCAGCTTAAAAACTGCAAAGGTTAGATCCTTAAGGTTTTGCTCTATCTCCAACGGTTACCGAGATATTAAAAATTCTAAACACAGTACATTGCATTTTGAGGCTACAATGTTAATCATATGAAGGATAAGAAAAAAATAATATTTCAATTAATTATTAATCTATATTTTTTTATGTATCTTGGCACTCAGCTTCATTTTGCTTTGGAAATTCGCTGGATACGCAGGTTTGCTGTGATGGGGGTTTTCTTTAAAGAAAGAATCAAATAAATGATTTTAAAACATCCACATAAGATAGAGAGCAGTATACCTGGTGTTGGGACTATTTGGTTCTAGAACTTGTACTATGATGTAGGCATGAAGGAAGTGAGAGGCTATCATATCTGGAGAGAACGGAGTGTTCGCCTCTTGAAACACGATGGCCACTATGTCATTACCTGGAAAAAAACAATATCTGAAGGTTGACCCTAAGAGTAAAATACTACCGACAGTAATCATCCCTCAACTAGTTCTAAGATTGGTGTTGATAATTAAATTCCAGCTACTGCGTTGTAAGAAATTATGAGATATTTAATTAATTTCAAAATTTGCAGAATGGGAAAAAAGACTATTGCATACAGTTAAGTTTTCATTATTCCTCCATCCATTATTATTTCCTTTTACAAATGTAATATCTTAAGAATAATACTTTAAATTATTTTAAAATGTACTGAAATTACTTAATATGTTTTAAAATTTAGACAGTAAAATTTTATTAAATTAAAAGAAAAGCTTATGAGAAAGATGGGCCATGCCTATAACCCACTAATCTGTTTATATTAGGCCTACCTACCATCAGCGGTTCCAGATCAGTACAGAAAATAATAATCGATTAATCGTGATAAATATTTGTAAATTTACTAATTTATTTTATACTTTTATTGAAGCTGAAAATTATATTACAATAGAGATGAATTGATTAATCATGATTGATAATTGGACTTGTCATTGATCCATCGATGAATTTCCTATTAGTGAAAAAAAATTATTTATTTTCATAAAATTAATTATTTGGTATATACTATAAGAAGTAACAATTTTTAAGTTCTGTTAAAAAGACATTACAAAACACACATACAAACACATGAATACATTTGTACATATAAAAATTATTAGCAAATAGTAGTTTTGACACAATAAAGGTAATAAAGGTGCACAAACGTTATACAACAGTCAGCTGTTTGTACAAAAAAAATATAACAACTCGACTTTTTTCATGTTGCCATGTTTCCTGTTTGAAAACGATTTCCACCTGTTTTAGTTTGATGAATGTACTTATCTCCTAATACATACCGATATGCCTTTTCCTCTGCAGTTGCTGAGGATCGTTGTCAGTGAATGGCAACATGGTAGACACATGGAAGATTATCTGCCTGCCTTTGAAGTTGTGGTAGATTGCCTCATCTCCCGTCTGGCCGTACTGGGTGTCCAGGCCTCCGCGGTAACTGCCAAAACGACAAATAAATAATCTCAAATCTCTTGTGATATGAATCAATATTCAGTTCTAGATACCTTAAACAGGGGACATGTCAAGGAAAATATGAATGAGAGCGAGTACCATGAATGAATGAATGCAGATTCTTTTTCTAAATAACGAAAAATGAGCTGTGATTAACACTAAAAGATTTATGAATATTATCTGATTTAAATAAATAAGCTCGGTTGGTTGCATCAGTAACAATAATGTTTAAACAAATTAAACATTTCAGGTGATGTTTTGTTGAATTTTTTTACTTGATTACAATTGTGACAAAGCTTACAAATCTGGTTTATTAGGTATAGGCTATTTGTTTTTTAAATTTAAATGTTACTTTTAAAATACTTTATCTACAAAAATAAAATACTTATAAAATATTCATGCTCTATGCATCATAAAAGATGCATGCGAAAATAACAATCAATTAATTATATTTTTATAACAGCAGCCAGCAAAATGAAAATGAGACCCTAGTTTTTCCCCAATGGTGGGCACAATATAACAGGAGTGAGTAGCAAATATTTTCACAATACTCACCCTTTATGATCTTTAAGTTGTATCCTTTGTCCCAGGAGGTTTAGAAATTCCTCAAAAGCAGGGCTAGCATGTTTGTTGGAGAAGAGCTGTTCCTCGCTGGTCTGGCCAAAGCGCTGGTAGAGGACCCCGAACTTGAAATTGGAGACAAGCACGTGCTCGTCATAATCCGCAATCATCTCAGATGCTCGCGGACACAACACTGGCTGCAGGCTGGAGACAGTCAGCTGATCGTTCAAAAGCTAGAACAGTTAGAGACGTGATGAAAATCTTAGAATATGATTTGGTAAGTTTTGGTAAAAAGCAGAGAGTAAATTATTTCCAGAAAAATTTAAATATCAAACATCAATATATAGCAGAACCACACAAAGATACCACAATATGTTCAAGACGCGGCTAGTCTCATGTATCTTTGATCTTTTATAGTAACACATTATATTGTGTTAGTGTACTATATAAATAAATATGATATAAGAGAAATGTGAGGCAAGCGACTGCACTCTCATCACTGCTCTCACCAGACGAATTGGCCAATTGAAAACTATTTAAATTAATCCCAACTATTTTGAATTAAAGCAAGTAGGTGAATCTTTCACCTTCACCTGTCTGGACAGGATCATCTGAATCCTGCAAAATGCCGGACTCACTAGGAGAATCTCTAGATTCTCACCGGGCCACTTAAAAAGAAACAAAATACTAATGATTAACCCCTCTTTAAAATACAACTAGCTTTGCCACCTAACTTAAACAGAACACTAGGGCTAATATGGAAACCTAATATTAACTGTGTAAGTCAAGGAGCACTGAGTCTACCATGCAACTAATTCGTTGCTACCAAACTACCTGCACTAGAGTTGACACGGAAAAGAGCTTTCCGGACTCAAATGATTCCTCAACCACCCCTTCGGCTTCCCTAATTCAGTGGAAGATGGGGGGGGGGGTTAAACAACTAATTTCGAAGGGGATTTCATTTTCTGGGGAAGAATAATCAAAATGACGTCGGCTGGTCGGGAATATCGCTACCTCAATTTTGTAGGTTAGGGTCGATGTTTACTCACAGCTACTCCGTGTTGTTTAAAAAGTGATAAATAACTTTAATTAAGTTGCGATATGATACTTGTCAATCATCATTCAACCTCACACCCAGTGTTTCAATTTTTAATGCAATAAGTGCTAAAAACACCAACACTAGGTTTACTGGAGTAGCTGGCGATGTTTTGTAGGTAAGCCTAATTGGATGGTCAATATCTTCACGTAGGTTTTAATCACCATTTTGCATTGGATTTGTTTTTAATGTCGCTGAACAACCATACCGGACAACTAGGATTAGGTTATCATGGAGGGTCATAGGTAAGTCCCAACACGCTTACTACTAGGGTCTACACTCCTAACCTAGGTAAGGGCCACCAGGCCTATGTATCAGTTTTATGATACAAAGCTAACCTGGTGAAATTTTACATCCCCCTAAAATTTAGCTCCATATTTGTGACATAGAACAATGAAAGCCAGTAAATTTTCAAGCCTTATTAAAAAAACATTTTTTAAAGAAAAGCTATGAACCTGAAGAAAACTAACGAATAAGCCCTAATACTGAGTTTGCAGTACATCACGATTAAAGACGACACTCACACTTGTTGATTGCTCGACTGAGCACCTGAATCAATGAGAAGTAGAGCTCATAAAACAGTTGTGATGACAAACAAAATTCTTTCATCAGACAAGTAACAGCACCAGATGTTACCTTCACAGTTGAAAATTCTAATGTTGAAGCACATTGATTGATGATAAAACATGTGCTTCCTATGACTCATAAAAATCCTTTTTAATACAATTTCTCATAGGGAAGTAGATATTACTGAAGGAGGTGTGGTTGGACTTAAGTTGGGGACCATGATAATTTTTAAAAATATGAAAAATGAAAAACCATGAAATATTGATGTTATTTCCTTACTTAACCTATGATTAACCTTAATTTAAATTATCATGATGAATTCCAAGTTAATCAATGGAAATTCTATTTGAATGTAGGTTTGCTGGTGGGTTGTATTTGAATTATCTTATCTTATTTAGATTTTTATTGCGGACATTTTCCATCACGATTTTATGTAAAACGAAGTTTTACGACGTTTCGGGATCTGGAGTCTGATCCCGTCCACCTGAGGACGGGATAACACCTGGGGACGGGGGGGACTGATAACTGTTTAATATCCTGAAAGAAAAATAATTTGAGCTTACATTAAAACTTGTATTTTGTAGTTAGTTTGGCATCAAGGTTTATTTAAACTAATTTGCCTGATCAATTTACCAGATTCTATTGACTTTTATTTTTCATTTGATAATAATCTAATTTACATCATTCTCTAAACAGCTGGTGTTTTGTAGTACAAAAACAAAGTTTAGACGGGTGCTTTATAAAAACCACAAGACATACCTTGACCATGTTATGGGGTGCGGAGGTGGCCACTGTGGATGGTACCAGCTCATGCATGGTGCCCGTCTTTAGCCTAAGCAGCAACCTCGTGTGTTCCTGGGATGCGACATTCTCACTCTTGACCGAGAGCAACAGCGGCCCGAGGTTCTCATCACTGCCCACAAAATTCAGGTGCTCCTGTAACAACAAGCTATGTTATTAGACAAGGTGCTCCTGTAACCAGTTGGATTATTAGACAAAGTTCAGGTGCTCCTGTAACAAAAACTGGATTACTAGACAAGGTTCAGGGGCTCTTGTAACAACAAGCTGTGTTTAGACAAAGTTTAGGTGCTCCTGTAACAAAAAACTGGATTACTAGACAGGGTTCAGGGGCTCTTGTAACAAAAACCGGATTATTAGACAAGTTTCAGTGGCTCCTGTAACAACAAACTGGCTTATTAGACCAAATACCAGTGATCCTTTAACAACACAGACAAAATTCAGGTAAAATTGGTAATGGTCCATGTAACCATCTGACAAAGGACTAGTGCTGAATTTTTAGGTCGCACCACCATTGACTTAACACACCTTCTGAGGTACTGTGGTAGTCTGAGGTACAAATTTCATTGTGTCATGAACTGGAATCAAATTCAAGTCTATTAGATGGTAAGCCTACTGGCTTACAGCCAATAGTAGGTAGTAGTTAGTAGGCGTAGCAGGTAGGTATAGTACTCTATACCTGCTCAACTATGACTGCCACAAGGGACGAACTTATGGCAATTCTGTAACAACTTTGGATAAGAAAAAGTTCGAGTGCTACAAGACATCCAAACTAAACATTAGGATTGATACCACAAGCAGATGTTATAAAAGTATAACTAGATATTGTATAAGCAGGTTGTTGTAATATTTAAGTTTTTAAATTTATTTTTCACATTAAGAACCCTTTTTTAGTTTAAAAAAGAGAACTGAGCCTACTAATTCTGTATATTTAATTTTATAGGTTTATAGATATTAACACATCACTTAAAGATGTATAAGCATCAGCGACATCTGTAACGAACAGTCTAACAAGTCAGCCAACACAGTAGCTCGCTGGCAGCTGATGAATTTACATGATTGTATTGAGATGCTAACTGGAACGTGTCATCTCACACCTTGTAGCTATCATCAAGGAGCCCACGTGTGTACTGTGCAGTGCTGCAAGCTCACTGTACAGACTGAGTCTCGTTTAAATTTTAAACTCAATTTAAAAATTTCTACAGTACCGGTGCTTTGTAAAATATCTGAACATTTTTAAAGGAAAACTGGTTAACGCAAAACCCACCTTTTAAAACGTAAACAAGTAAAATATATTTATTATATAGTCTTCTTAGGTCTCCCATTTTGAAATCTTTTTTTACAAGTCCATATTTTACATCTCAGGATAAGGCAGGGAAGGGTGGTATTATTTCATTGAAATAGACAATGTGTACATCCAGCTAATTAGCAAATGGATCTCTGTCCTCCCCAGACTGTTACATTTTGCTTTGTGCAATAGGACTCTTTCTAAATGAGCAGGATTAATTAAGACACCAGTCCTTTGGATAACAGCTCTTTCATGGCTATGTCAGTAATGTAGTTTCATTTACACATTGTGTACTCATACTGGATCTTCAAATAAATACCAGTGGCTAACAATATTCCCTTAATAAATTAAAAAAAGACAATCTGTAATAAAACTATCATGTTCTACAAAGTTATAATAAATATAATTTAAACTTTTATTTTAATATTTATTTTTCATAACATCCAATTTTAGATTAAAAACAGAGAGACAAAGTTAAATTAATAAATTTGTATATTAAATTTTATTATTTTGTTTGATTTGATTTTTATAAGTTTCAAAAACTTAAATAAAGAATCTTTTTTTATATTCTTATAGTATAACATTGGGCGCTTTCAGACAACGTCTGCCGTAGACAGTAAATTTAACTTTTCTTGGACAGTCGTAAACAGATAATTCATACTAATTTGTAGTTTTTAAGGGTTTCTGGTACTGTCAAGTATACTACATTGTTTTTAAAAATTTGATTTTTTTGACATTTAAAAAATAAATTTTGAACCGTCATTTTTTACAACTAAATTATTTAGTAATGTACACTATAAACTTTAAAATTTTAATAAAAACTTGAACCGTTTTTTAAATTTATTTTTCATTTTTTAATTTTTAGGATTGAACTTATTAAAAAGTCATTCAAAAAAATGAAAAAAAGCCTGGAGATGTGATATATCTACATAAAATTTCATCTAAATCGGACAACTACTGTGCTGTACAATCCAGCTAATTAGCAAACGGAGGACAGATTGTCCCCACTTTTTTGGATAAAAAGGATTTTTCTACCATTAAAATTTTGGAAACAATTCTTTCTCCATACTAGTATTATTCTTACAAAAAATTATGTTTGAATTATTTGGTATAAAGTTTTTCAAAATAAGTCATAAATAAGTCACTCTTTAAAGTGGTTTTAACTTAAATTTTTGACTACCTAACTGACAACTGCAACTGAATGTATCTACTTATTTATATTTTTTGTAATATTTACTCTTAATTGATTAAAAACTGAAAATAATGATCTTCACAAATATGTAGTAAATTTTAATTATTGTGGTATGAAATTTGTGAGTTCAGTATTTCAACTCATATATTGTTATCAATTACGGTACATATTTTCACTATTTCATACTACACTCAATTCTCATTCATACTTGGCTTAAAATACCTACCTTGTAGTGTGGTCGCCATTTCAATAATCGAATCTAATCTACTGCTGCAAAAATACCTACTAATTACTTATTTCTGTATAAAATCAGTCTCAAATAGGAAATTACACTGGTCCCTTTCATATACTTGTGTGGCGTTGGTCTAAAACGCTTAAAATCATATTCTCCAAAAATGACGAAATAAATTCCATCATGAGGGTGTTCTAGTTTTACAAGAAGAGTTACAAAAATACCTTGTTCAAGATACAAAAAGGCAGACATACAACTGTGAATAAACTTCAGCTTTCCGGGTATAAAAAGTAAATAATCCAAAAATATCATACTAATTCCAAGCAATATAGAAACTCTAATTTTATTTATTTGGACATAATATATGTTTAAAACAGCTCTGACAATTTTAGAGAGAAGCTAAATACTGTATTACATGTGGAAGTGTTACAACCGTGCGGATAACGGTCGACGTTCCATTAGACAGCAATTTCTTGAATGACTGGAGGAAATACGTGAAAAGTCCTGACAAAGGTTATCAGTTCTCTCGCCCCCGCAAACACACAATACGGGCAATTACACGGTCCGGCTGCCACCAGCGGCGCGGCGCTATCGTCGTACCGTTGCCGACATCAGATCCAACGGAATAGGACATCGAGTGTCGAATTGTCAAGTTTTAGGTGGGGTTAATTTCTTCACCAGGAAGCAATTTAAGAAAGGCAAGTTAGATAGTGCACGCCCATGTAAAGGATGAAGACGGTACATCGTATCGCCAATTGACGTAGTAGGTACTGCCATCCTCAGCAAGCGCTAGTGTCGCAAATGACACTATTGACAAATGACACACCTGACGGCGTCACAGAGGCCTAGTTCACCGCTAGATCCGACAGATGGCAACATTTGTCCTGAGATTTTATGAAGTTCCATAAGGTGCCTTTTTTGGGTGGACCAATGCTCCTAGGTGTTTCGGACCCGCTAGTCCTTCGGGGCTACCGGCTTCAAATAACAAACTGCCTCCTCTCCTTATAATCCGTTCCTCTCTGGTTATAGGGAGTAAAATGTGCGTGATGCGTGAGTTTTTTATTTTATATCTGACAGTAAACTTCTATTGGGAAACCTCTTTTTTTCATAGGTAGTGCTTTAGGATAAGAATTAAATTTTTTTAATTTCTCGCTATTTTCCAATATGTTGGACAATTCTTCTGATGAAACGCCCAGTATTTTATTATGATTGTAGATAGAGATTGATATGAAAAACCATTTTAACTCTTGGTATTATTTTTTCTTAAACCTAACTAATCATGCTATAATTTAAAATTTAACTTTACTGTATCTTAATAATCAAGTCATTACCGGGAAACTATGGTAATTACACATTGGCCCCTTGTTACAGGTAACTTTTCAAGCGCTCGCCAGGGCCAGATTAGAAAGGTCTCAACAGATATTGATAAAGGATGGAAATGAACGATCTATGGTGGAAACAAAGTACATAACTTAGTGGGATAGACGATTAGTAAAATTTATACACGGGGGAAAGGAAGTAATTAACCTTGAACGAGGGAGCGGGCGGAACTAATCCAGGAACTACGGTCCTACGGAACAGCGCATACGTATCTGGAGGAAATGGAATCGCGGTCCGGAACTGGAACGGTGTTGAACTTCATAGAGAACATCTATGGAATTGAAATACAATCTGTTGACCCGTATCATCAAATTCAGAGCTCGATAGACATATATACACTTTGAGTCTAAATATTCAGGGGTGGTGAAAAGTCCTAGAACATTTTATGGTTTGTTTACTATAAATTATACTGCAAGAGTAACTTGTTGCAAATTGAATTGGGACCTAAAATACTATTTTTAACTTATTACCGACTGTCAAAGTTTTTATAGGAGACGGTCCACGAGCAGTCAGTACGAAATCATAAATAGACGTATTAATAGGTACATCCAATAAAAGGCCTTTTTAGCAGAGTACCCGATATCAAAAAGATAATCGATTCGGAAATTACAGTTATTCAAAGATGACTTGAATTTTATTGTTTAGGGGATGAATAAGTGTATTGAATAGGTTTGGTAATTTATTAGCTATTAAAAAACTTGTGTAATACTTTAAAAATTCAATTTTCGCACCAACCACCCCAATTGTTGTTAAAGTTGTTGCCAACTATGTATCTGCTATGGGCTCCTGACTATGGGCCTACAAGGAGTCAATTGGAAATCTGAAAGAAAAGCATAGATTTTTTAATAGCTGCCATCTTCAACTCGGTTGTCCTTTTGAAGTCGGGGTTGCGGCATTGTACTCTGCTAAAAATATCTTAATTTCGATTTACATATCAATCCATCCGTCTATTTACCATTTCCTCGTGGACCTATCTGACTATCCAGAGGTTATCCAGAGACTATCTGAGGTTGATAGACGGTAAAATCTTAGGAAACGTATTTTAGGTCTCATCTTAATTTTCACTGTTTTACACTTGTAGAATAATTATCAATAAAAAAATAATTTTAAAATCAAATGTTCCGTAATTATTATAGTTTTAAATGGCCACAGTCATGGAGTAAATTGTGAGCTGTAGTATTTGGTAAGCCTGCGTACAAACAATGCAAATCAGATCCAGAGTACCAACGTAAACGTACCCGTCACGAACCAGGTTAGGCAACCTCGCTCCAACTTATAGATGTCGACATACATTTCCCAACCGGCCGTCCCGAGCAGGGGCGCCAACTGTTGAATTCCTTTTGTCGGTAGGCCTACACCGGATTTGCACATCAACAGGCGGATAGAACCTCGATAAAAGAGCTGTCTTCTTTATGGACGTCATTAGTACGTCGTCCGACTTTGCGCAATGAAAGGAAGGGGAGAAGGATACGTAGTAACTGTTTGGTTAGTGATAAATCCCAGTTTTTATAGCGATTCCCTTAGCGCAGGTTTTTAGGTAGGGGCGAGTCAAACAAGTTAACGTAGCTTCAAAGAAACAAGAAATTTGTCATTATGGGTTTTACATGTGTTTAGTATTTAATGTTGTACAAAAATCATTGTGTTATAAAATTTACTTAAGCGACGTGCATATCATTATTTATATTTAGGGTCTAAAAGGCAACAAACGAAGACGTGTTTCATAATAAGAGCGGGAAAATGTACATTACGGTATTGCCGATAAGGAAGAAGGTGTACATAGGTAAGGAAAATCGTGTTTCTTATTAATAGCTTACCGGTACTAATATCACCTATTCGTTCCAGTTATATTCCTTTAAATTTATAAACAGGGTACTAGAACTAAATCTAAAACAATATATACCCTATACAATACAAAGTATGCCCGACATCAGTAGAAAAACACAGAATCGAGTCAAGTAGTCTATAATTTGTATAAATAACGCAATGAGGAGTCATTTAGCGATCGTATGGGTCTGGAATTATTTTTTTGATTGATGGAATAATGGTTTTCTGAGGCTACACACGGATGGAATTTCATCGCTGGCTAGTGTTGCTCTAAGAGCTCGGGCTACAATTATCGTGTCGTCGCCTTGTAGTTTTTATCGTCCACTTATGATGTAATGAGCCTCGTATAAGGTGGGGGGTGAGGGCGAAGCCCCTGTGTACTGTGGCTACCGGACCGTGGTTCCTCCGGGTAACCATCGCAGGGTGTCCACGGGTCAGAGGAAATGGAGGCATTCTCGCCACGCGGCAGACCGTGACCCGACAGCACCTGTCTCGCGGGGAACAACCTGTGTGTGAGAAACTACCGGAATGATATATATGATCCTGTCAATATATGTATAGATAAACTGTATCGGTGGACTAAAACATACTTTCCCTTTAATTATTTTTTAACTACAACCTCTAGTATAACCGTCACATTCTTTAAAGATTATTTAAATATCATTTAATGTTTATTGTTTCAAATTTTTGGGACATCCCTTTTCACCAAGATTTTTCAGTGGGGTTTGTTGAGTGAGGTGGCCATACAGTGCATACCAAGTTTCATAGGAAACAGTTGAAAAAAGGGATTGATGGTTTAATATTCCCTATAAAAAAATCATTGAGCGCTCTCATGGACAATAAATTGATTCATTCTCTGGAACCAATAGTCGTAGACTTACGATTCACACTACTAATTTGTAAAAAAAGTCGTAGTGATTGTTTGGTTAACACTGATCGTATGGGAGGTGAGTAATGCGCAGGTAGCAATACTGCGGCCTCGAAACGCACGGCTTCGGGTTGACGCTGCAACTGAACGGCATGTTGTTCTCATAAAGCGTAGCATTCAAATTAGTTAGACGGTTTGATACCGCGTCCATAAGGAGTGCAAAGTATGGAGCAACTCAGGTCGGTGCGATGGCCGTGATAGCGCGCGACTAGCGATAGTAGTGATACAGTATTGTGTTAGCGATCGCTAGCGACACCCGACACCCAACACCGGCTACAGCTGCAAGGCCGCCCTCTGTGCGTGACTACAGTACTCACACCAACTATTCCTTGTTGACAAACATCCTCACTTTATTTCGCTCACTACAGGCCTACGGATTAAAATGTTGTTAGTCCTTGATGTTTGTGTGTAGCGTTTTTGTAAGTGTTGTGAAATGAAGGTGCATAGGGCCTATGTGTTAGCATAAAACGAAATTGTAAAAAATATTTGTGAAAAATTAACAGTATCAATAAAAAGGTATAACTGACCTCTTATTTTTTCCCTTTTAAAGTAAAATTTAAACAATTACATACATTTGAGAAAACTATTAGAATCCTTATATTCATATTAAAATAACATGTGACAAGTTCTATTTATTACAAGTTCAAAAACTTTGGGAATATACCCAATTTATCCCCGCCCTCACCCAACGGGGTAGTAACAAAATTGCATGTTTGGGATTTATTGTATGGGTGGTGTTAACCTGAATTCCATGAAAAACGAGATAGAAAATAAGGAAGAAACTGATTTTTAGATAGTAATTTCCTTAAGAATAAATAATATAGGACAGTGTGAGACAACTTATGAGATTACCACAGAGAGAAGATTCAACTCTTATCTGAAACCGTTGGTCCAGACTAATAATTAAAAATATTAATTTGTTTAGTTTTTTGAGATTTTTAATGGTTATATGCAAATTATTTTATAAATTTATCGTTTTGCCAGAAAATGCAAATGTTTGACACTTACATTTTTTATTTTTTTAAATTTCACGGTTCAAAAGATACGGGCTTTTAAAAGTCCATCTTTTGAAACGTTACGTTTAAAGACATACGGGTGGTGTCGTGTTATTAGATACCTTAATCCCTGGAAAATATGTTATACTTCAATCAAAGTCGAAGAGCGGACTTTGAGAAATTTGTTTTTCCCCTTTTAAGGATTTTTTGGAGGGTGGACAACCCTTAAAATAAAAATTCCTAAAAATTGAAAAACCTAATCTGGAGATACAGCCAAAATTGAACAATCGTAAAAAATTTCGTAAAAATCTAACCACCAGTGTAGTCCCGGAGGTTGTACATAGTCATCCATCACTGGTCTATAAATACAACCTTTAGGATTGAGAGATTTTCCCTTACCCAGCAACAATAGACGCCAAATGCAGCGCAAGTCGTATCGGCGGTTTTGTCAACTAAGCGCATGCTTGCAAACGGCCAGATCAGCATTACCGAAAGAAAGGGAAATCCGGCGATTAAAACGAGAGAGAAGGAAGATGAGAGATGGCGAGGGGAAGTGGGGGAGGGGAAGCCACACCTGCGTGTGGGCGAGCTACCCACACGCCCACACACGCCAGGCGCTATGGGAATCATGTGTGGGATATTCGGAGTTGAAAAATGTGACTCCGGCTAAGTGTGAATACATTGAGATTGATTAATGGACCTTAGTAGTTGTGACAAACACCTTGTGACCACTGTGCTGACTACAGCAGTTTCTCGTCAAAACTGCATCTTTTTGCTGCTTTATTTTTTTGTTTAACAAGCTTAGTCCAGAATCGTGTTATTTTTTTAGCTATTAGCTCACCTGATAAAGGGGTCGGATTCCAGATCCCGAAATGTCATGAAACTTTGTTTTACTTAAAATCGTGATGGAAAATGTCCGTAATTAAAGTCTAATTAAGATAAATCCATTATCATCGATAGTATATATAAACAAAGAAATAATACATTTACTTCCCTTTGGGAAATAACTTAGTGATCCTTAGTGAAATAACTTGGGAAATAACATTAACTTCATGGATATGTCTAAAATGAATGATTCCGTTCCTCTAAGCAGCTGTCCATTGCTATAAGACGTCATGTCCGTTTCAAATTTGGGTTGACGGATTGCTAATAACCAACCCCCGCCCAGAGCTTAGAAATATTCATGTAAAAAGATCTTCAATTAAGTCTTCTGTTTATGAGATTCCAGGCATATATTGTGTTGGAGCAGCTATTCTTCATCTGCCAGTCAGGAGAAATTTCGATCGATTATGAGCTTGAAATATTTTGACGTAAAGGAAAATAAATACTTATTCCAGCAAAACGTATCTAAGCTATTAGATGTAGATTATTTTTTTCATTTTATAGTATTCAAATCGTAAAAATGTGCAACCGGAACAAAAATAAACAAATCCATGTATTTTTCTATTTTGATTTATAGTCCGTGAGAGAGAGAGAGTATATAATTTCCCCTATTGCCTATTGGGCAGGACATTGTCTCATGTTTAGTTTACCCGGTAAGTAGCCCGTGCCCCCCTTACACCGCACGTGCGGGTGTGTGTGTGCACGCGCTTGTGGAAGTGAATCGCACGCGACAACACTGCGGTTCCCAGGCCCGCGGTGGGAACGGAACAGTGGGAAACGCCGGTGGGAAAATCGACGCCGGAAAATCGCTCTAAATCGGTTTAATTAATCGCGGTGATTGTCGGATCTGAAGCGGTGTTTACGGCGTCTTCTCGGGACAGGCGGTATTCGATGTCGGAACAACCGATTACTCGGTGTAAACCAATCGATATACAACAGGAACCCGGTCGGTTCACACGGTGGGGATGTAGTATTGCGAGATCATAAGGAGCCTTTTCGATGTATTCCATTCATCGATGCAGTCTGCAGAAACTCCACCATCTTGGGTATTAGTCCGATAAGAAAATAATTAATTTTGTGACAGCTTCACTGATCACTTGATTGTCGTAATTGGATGGTTGGGTTATTAAATTAATGGTACAGTGGCGATCTAGGGAACTACTTTTTACATTTCAGTAAAATCTTTCTGTCATAAAAATAATTACTTTATTTTAATTATTGGATTTAATTGCGTCGTAATCATTTTTCTCCCCCCCCAAATTTTGACTTAACTAATTCCTAGATGATCACTTTACCTTAAATTTGACACATAGTCATCTTTTACGACTGTACATCGTGTAATCAGTAATGCAGTTAAAAAAATAAAACTGTTCTTATGTGGCTAAAACGAAACTGGGGATATTTTGTTACTCATTTTACTTTCTTACTAGAAATATATTCATTCTTTCTCAAATATGACCGGTGTCCAAAGTTTTTACTGAATAGTTTTCATTAAATAACGCTCTTAAGATATACGAAGAAGAAGAATATACTCGTACGATGAATAAAAATATCAGACAGAAAATCTTCAGGAGAGCAGGGCGAGAATGAGGGCATGATGAGAAAGAGGGGTCGGGGGGTCGTGCCACTGATATAACTTCCCCTCTATGCTCTACCTTAGGTCGGTAAATATGTGAGATAATTCACATTGGATTATTACCTCTATAAGACTACTGTAAAACTACTCACATTATATGGCGGAGATGTATGATGAAAACACATACAAGGTAATTTATAAGGTGTATGTTCATTCACAGTAGGGTCTGCAGTTCAGTAAAGGCATTCAAAACTAATCCTACACACAACCCTTCAATACGAAATCTTCACGAAAACCCATTACAAAAGAAGAGGATCCTTTGAACCATTCCTTGTAGAATGTCTGATCCATTAGACAAATTGAATTGTACCATTGTACTATTGAAGCTGCTCGAATGCGAGGTATGAGTTTTGATGATAAAGGTATCCGAGCAATTTTTTAAAGAATCGGGGTTTTCTTCAAATTTTTGTATTGTGTTCATAGTCTATACTCCATCATAAGTTTTGACCCATACGGAATGAAACAGATAATTATGAATCAATATTAGCATTAATTAGCAATTAATAAAATTAGAAAATAAAAAAATATTTAAATAACTTTCCAATAATAATGTAACTTTGAGCTTGGTTTTTGAAAAAATATTAATTTAACTATAACAGCTGTTGGTTCTTTCTTTCTAATAAATATTTTTTATAGATCGCATGTTCTGAAAAACTTACAAAAAATATATTTAATATTGCATACATCTAATGTACAGGGGATTTGAGACCTCGTTTTTTATTATGCGTGTATATATTATTCAGTAAAACTCATCGCTTAAAACCCGCCGTTGATAAAACCCAACGTAAAGTGGTAACCTCTGATATACTATTTTTGAGCTCCGCGAGGCGCTCAGTCTTGTTATTACTTAACTGGTTGTAAAATAAATAATATAAATATCATATTGACACATTGAAGAAAGATTAATGGATAAAAGACTTAATATAAAAAGTCAAGGACGTGATGACAATTGTAATAATATAAAGATCAATCAGAAACTTTACATTTTTACTGAATGTATATGTTGGCTATCCTGCTTCCTCGGTCCCACGAACGTGATGTAATTCCACCACTACTCAGCTGTTATAGTGGTCTGTCACTCATCCTCCCCATTAGACAAAAATGGGTGATCTTTCGAGTGAGCGCCGGTTCGAGTGAATGAGATCCTTCCGTGGTGGATGATGAGAGCAGATTAGTCGGAGAAGCTGTCAGGCTAGGGCTTCTGGGTAACTGCCAACCTTTTGCCCTCCCTCCCGCCCTACACAGCAAGATGCCGTCACTCATGTCAAAAACAACTTCGGAAGCTCCCTAATAGGCCCAAAACACGATTTGGGGGAAATGTTCGTCGCAAGTGTTGTGACAGGGCACGTCGTGTTTACGCCGGAGTCATCAAGTGGAAAATAAACTTGATATAGAATAAAAATAGCCTATATAATAATATTCTCCTTCACACATGATTTCATTTAACATTTATATAAATAAAATTTAAGTTTTGTCTATACATTACTTGGAATTATGATAATTTTTTTTATTTTAAAGTTTTACGCCCCAGGAAAAAAATCAAATTGGTAACAAAAATAAAATAAAGTTATGAGCTCTCAGAACCCCAATACTGAGCAATATTAATAACATTTTAATAAATATAACCAGCTGTCAAATTTAAATTAATAGTAGTTTGTTTACATTGATTATTGAATTTTAAGGTCCAGTAGTTTAAAATTACATTAAAATGTTATCTTAATGCAAACCAAATTCAACTAACCATTGTCTAATACTAAATAATTGCGATGATGATTTTTTTCAGGTTAATATTTACTCATAATTATGTTTCAAATGTTAGTCGTTCAAATTGTTAACACACCCCCATGACCTAAGACATATTCATGTTAAAAAAACATTTTTGAATTATATTCATTAAACTTCTACCTTTAAATGATAACTACTTTAGTTTGATCTGTCATTATTTGACATCGATTATTCGTTTTTCAAACGAATGAGCGTAACATGGCTGATGCGACCTGGGGCATATTTCAAGGTATTTACTGCTGATGTTTAATCACTGAAAGAGATCTTGCCTTCACCACCTTATTATTTCCTAATTTGTTTTGCCCATCCATGGTGAAAACTTCTCCCCATGCATCACACGGACTCCACGGGAAACCGGATGTTCATAATTTTCTAAAAGATAATTTCTAAAACATTTCTGGACGGGTCGGCGCCAGAGTTGTCATCGACATTATATGGTAATGACGACCTCGGTCCATTGTTGGGCCCACTCCCCCCCTCATGTGCGATTACCATTCACTAATCCGACCACAACACTGTGACCGCATACCTGCCAGGACATCCGCCACCCGCCTCCTCGCCAGCGATCTCTATCGGAATCCACTTACACTATTAATATTATTCCCCTTCATTTCCGGATGGAAAACTTTAAGCCATTCACATATTTGCCATGTTGGCTTTATCTTTCCACCATAGTTTAATTCTTTGACTGATCTGTATTTTCTGATTTTCAGTTAATCTTGGTATTTCTCTTTACATTACATTACCTTACGAAACCGCGATCTACCCAGGTAGGTATTTTAAGCAAAGTACAAATGAGAAATGAGTATAAGATGATTGTGGCGCGATCTTGTAGTCTTGTTACTGTAACATTACTTGTAACATTTTCCTTAGACAGAATTGTTAATTGATAGCCTAACATCCAATGGTATCCAAGTGTACTACAGTTTAACGTGGTGTCCGAACCACTTTTTGCAACTTAATTACAAACATGGCCTTTACGGATTAACGTAGTATTCAATAGTGCGGACGTTAATCCACACAAGAGAACACTACACCCACCAACCATAGCTAAAAACTATCCACAATTCGTGAGCTCCAAGTAGTTGGATTACAGGCCACCGTCTCAGTCATGTTTTAACCAGATGTTTACTATGCTGGTTTTGTTGTTCAGTGCACTTACACAGTTATTACGAAAATTATTTTGAACAAAAGAAAAATGCCAATAAAATATAGAAAAAGGCTCTTAATACTGAATTCACTGTCACACTACTTTAATTAATATTGTTTGCTTCATTTTCACATTCATAGGATCAATTTCGTTGTAGGTTATGTTAGGCCTAAGGGTTTTTGTTTCAATGTGCAACAGATTTTTCACAGTTACGTTTTCAACTGAAGCCATACGCCATACGTTGCTATAGAAGGCTCGGGAACTGAACATTTATGTTATGAGGAGATTTTATTGATTGTTACCTTATTTGATAGATAATTGCGGAGATTAAGCTATGGAAAAGTAATCTTCCAAAACAAACTAAAATAGCACAGTAAAACAATAAAACATAGTATTTGGAAGGATGTACTTTAAAACCTTCACTTTTTCAATAACATATAAACAGTTAAACTGTAATAGCTTTGATCCGTGTTTCCAAAATTAAGAATTAAAATACAAATCAGTGTTGCGATTTCAAAACGTGAAACTGAGAAAAGTTCCGTTGTACCAGTCGTAGTTTTCCTACGCAGCTGCCAACATATATCCATTACAGGTCAATGCATATTGATAAGTCCTTCAGGTATGAAATGCATGCGACTGCTGTGAGCTGTGACGTGGGCAATGAGCAAATGGACAGAGAGGTTGCGCCTATAAATTAATTCATCCGCCACCAGCCACTAATGTCAACAAACGCTTTGAAAGAGTATTTATTTTGTTTTGTACATTAAAACGCCTGTGGAATTTTAAACGTTTTGTTATTAACATAGGTAATTACAAACTACGAAATACTACTCAATTTCACTAATATGACTGTAAAATACTTTCTTTCTTCCTAGAATCAAAATATTGTATGAACACTTTATATATTATTTGCATTAACATTTTTCAATCTTTCACTACCTATGCATCGTTCAATAGCTATTAAAACGGCTATTTAAACTGTAATTCGTTTCTTACATGATGTGTATGTTTGAAATTGAATATTAACTACTAAACTTCATACTAAACGTTTTTAAAAGTGAACAGAAATCAACTATAGTCGAAGGAAAATATTATTTTTAATACTTAAGAGAAAACTATTACGCATGGATGAGAAGGGGACGACTCTTCCAACGGAGAATGTAGAAGAAAAACAATCCAAAAAGTTATCCTACAAACATAATTTTACTCTTAATTGAATTTTGTGATAAATATATTGTTTGGAAATTGCTTATTTTTATTAACTTACACTAGTGTTTGTTTTATAATGGATTAAAATAATTAAAATTTTAAGTTATTAGACTTGCGTCTAGATACGATATTGCGGTAAAGAATAGAGAAATAAAAACCTCCGAGAAGAGGACTTATATGACTATGGGCGGTTCAACTCCAGCGAGAAACTGCAAATGGGCGGGAGACAATGCAGGGAAATCTTATTGTCCGCGTCTCCCTCAGTCTGGCCACACTGTTGTCGGCGAGCAGCTTGTGCGAATTAACATTTTTCATTCGAGACCATAAGAGCTTTTTTGTACTTTCGAGTGATATTGTGCACATTAGTGCCATTAGGCTTAACAATTACAAGACAGAGGGAAGAAAATTGATTGTTAATTCCCAGTTATTAAATTCATAAATTTCTCTCGTACTTATAAAGCAAACTGTGATTTTTATTTTTATCTTTATGTTCCAGTTCAAAATAGGTTGTTGACTACAGCCATTGTTTCAACGGTGCTTACGTCAAGACGTAGAAGGTCAATATTGAGGGTATCACAGTTTAACAGTTTCACGAATAACAGTCGGTTGGACAACAACATGGGGTGCAGGGAACACGAAACAATTTCATTTAAAACATAACGATTTGTGAAATATAAATAGGTCCATGTTAAATTTATGTCTGGTTGTCGCTTAAGTCGTCAGTTATGTTGTGTCATTCCTTATTACTTCATGACGAGGTCCAAGAGACTGATCATTCGTACGACTGTGAAACTATAACACCGGTAGGCCTACACTCGATGTTGGCCTTCTACGTGAATATGATGCAAGGAATGTTCAAGCCATGGTTATGACCTGGTAAATACAGTTAAAAGTAAAAACCTCTATAATTTGTCTTACTATTTCAGGAGAACCACGACAATGATAAAACAAACACCGTTTCCTCTAAGCGCGTCAGTGAAAAATCGATTGTATACGCTACCTATTGGTGTCCATCTAAAGTATACCTTTCCTTTTCTACAACAAAAATTGTCAAAAGGTATAGAAAAACATTTTAAAGTGAAGGTTATTGTTACAGGGAAAAATAATTTATGCTAACATGTGAGGAAATTGGGGGGTAAGACCCCCTCTTTTTGGACAAAAAACTGGCTAATCAAACTAAACTATTTTGGAGGAACGGTTAATATTTTATACAGCAATTTGACCCAAACCCCTTATTTAGGCCAGAGGCACGACACTGAAGAAGCCCATTTCCCAGGTTCATAGGTCAACCACAGCAGCGCAGCGTGCAGCGGCTGGGGTAATTTACGCGTGGGTCTGGCCATTACGGCGGGGTTTGTTTACGTCTAAATTAAATATTAGAAATACGAGACTAAATTACACCCTGAGCACGCATCGAACCCTGGAGCGTGTTTTAACCTGCTTATTTTTGTGTACATGTGGATTTCGATAAGGTCAAAGTGGAAATTTATTAAATAAAATCTGTTATAGACCAGTTAGAAAATACTCAATCTAAGATTTTTTTAAGCATTTGTGTAAAAAACCTGTTAAGTATTAGGTTTGAAATCTACAAGATATCATTATAAGCTCATTTATAATATGAAATAACAAACTTTATATACAAGCCGCTCGCAGTCATCCTAAATTCGCGCATTGAAGATAGACAGGGTTTAAAGCATGAAGAACCTACCATACTTGTTTTGGACAAACAGCTGTCCTAAAATTTAAAGGGTTTATATTCAAACTAGTGTCAAAATTACTTGTTGACATGGATATGTCCTTAGCTCTGAGTGGGATATTGGCAATCCATTGGATACCAAATTTTGAAACGGTGACGTCATATCGTTAGTGACGTCAAATAGTTACACAGGTCATATAATTAAGGGCAACTGTTCAGAGAACCTGAAAACATTCCCTTTAAACATATTCATGATCGATATATAAACAAATAGCACGTCACAATACAATGAGAAAACATCAAGTTATGCTACATGTAAGTCATTTGTTGTCATATTGGGTTAAGGGATTCTAGAAATACAGTGGATGTATTATAAACATGGAATAGGCCTACGGTACGACCCACTGCAGATGATGCGATAAGCCCAAGACTTGAACAGCTGATTTAACAATGGCTGTAATGTAATAGGAGTCGTATGCATTCCAGTAACGCATTTAGAAGTGGATCTGTGAGTATACGGTACGGGACTGATGTGCAGGGAATCACCGGTTATACCACGACTCTGGCAGCGGACCAAGACGGGTGACATATCGCCACATTAGAGAGCACACGACTGCGGAGTGCGGACCATACTGCGGCTTGTGCTCTGCTCTAGGATAGCCTTTCAACATAAATGGATATTTTATGATATCCACAATACAGTCCACGAGACGTCCATAACTTATTTACCACTTGTGATAATGCACGCGCCACGTTTCGGACAAGATCACCGACCATCCTCAGCGGTTACCACGTTTAAAACTCACTCACTAATCACTAATTCTCTTGCATCCCGACTAGCTAGAGAGCTGAAACTTTGGATATATATTCTTTAGACCGTAAATAGGAAAGTCTGATATTTTTCAGTCGATTTTCCCACAAATCTCTACCTTATACGCCTTCAAAGTTCCCATGTTAATTTTATGGGGAAATAACTTTGTTTTGGATTCAAACATAAGTTGTCTTAAGGTATAAACAGCAGCTGTTTTTTAACGATTGAGTAGCCAAAGAAGCAAGCATAAATTAGTAGTCAATGGCATCTAATTACTGAATAAATAGAATTTTTCTCTGTACAGATATTGGGGATTATGTTTTATGATTGAAAATCAAATGTTTATATGTGAATTAAAAATAATTACAATGTATTATAATAATCAGCAATTGTATTATTTTATATTTCCCTTTTACTATCTGAAATATATAAATGGTTGATATTTGATTTTGTGTGTGTGAGAATATGTATTTACCAGGCTCTAAAATGACCAAAATACCCTGGTGTAAGATGATATAGTCTGTCTCAATTTTGCATATATGTTTTAAATGTTTTTAAGTCCACATGAATACACTTATTTCTTACAAATATTTTGGCTTACAATGCCTAAACTCAGAAAGGTAATAATAATTCAATTACGTTTTATATTTCCCTGCGAATTTAAACCTAATTGATCTGTTTTGTATATCGCTGCAACGCGCGACGAGTAACGCCAGTTTTTCAATAGTTGTTAAAAATTTCAAACACAGAATTTCGGAGAATGCATAGGATACAATACACGATAAAACGCAACAGAACTTTATACGATATAGAACATTTAATTAGGTTCTAAATGTTGATAGCTACTGTACACCTAAACTACGATCAAGATGAGCACTGTAGTTAGGACAAAGTTCCTTGACGGTCCAACTTTGATTGGTGCATTACAAGCTGGCTCTAAACACGCGAATCTTCCGATGCAATCTTTACGACACTACATTAGTGGTAAACGATGTTTGTACTTCTTAATCATTCTTTGAACTAGTCTTCTGCATCAGTTTTAATGGTGGCTACAGCACTATATTACCTTTGAATTGTACAGAATAGTTAACTATAATGTGTTAGCAGTTATCCCGTACTTTGTACAGGTTGTATATTCAGTGTTGAGAAGCAACACAGACAACTTTAAAAATAACAAAATATAAACCTGCAATCTTAAAAATAAAATTCCTAGCTCAATAAAGCATTGGTTTCCAAAATTACATTAATAATAAAATGTGCACCATGATTAAAATTCGGTATACGTAAAATAACGTTTAATATAGTATATATTTGAAATAGATTTTAAATCAGTGATCAATGAAATCAAACTAATATTGATTTTAATTTCATAGCTGAATTTTATTTATTTCTATTAAATAAATTTTATAACTCATATGTACTATAAATTTAGAAACAATGTCTTAAATATTGCTTAAAAATGTGTTTTAGTGTTGATATTTATTTTTATAAAAAATTGTTTTTTAAAGTATCCTATCTTTATTCTAAAACCTTGAAGAATATGTGTACAATTTTTCATCATGATCGGCTCAGTAGTTTTTGCGTGAACAGGTTAGGCGTTAAAATATTAGTCAGGATTATATGATACTGTAAAACAATACTTTGATGAAGGAAGTAATTTTTATTGCTAGATGATTGAGTTTGGATATCAAACTTTAAATTTATAAAAGTGGAAAATATAGCTAAAAGCATTTTAATGATTTGTCTTCTATCCTTTTATCAAACGAGATTCCATGATAACGTCTTATATAAGCTTGGAAAGAGAGAGAAGTTACAAACCAGCTGAACTTTGCAGTAGTTTTTAACCTTGAAAGCATAAACTCTTAATCTTGATTTTAAACCAACTTTTTAGATAAACCATTTCAAAACTCACCCTTCCAAGGAATGACTTGCGGTAACACCTGGCCGTATCGTCCGTTTCGAACTTAGTCCTCCAGGCGTGGGGGGTAGGGGTGGCATTGAAGGTGGGAAGGGTAGGGGTAGCATGTTCGTGGCCATCTACCCAGTACCCGCCCTCACGGGGCATCACCACCATGGGGTACGGCGGAGGTCCACGCAGAGTCTCCTCCAGGAGGTCCTGGGACGCCGTCGTGGCTGGGGGACATGACTCCTGGCGAACACCCTGTAACAAAAAATTAGCTTTTGAGAAAAGTTTCATAACGTCGAAAATATGTCCTATGATGTCGAATTACCACTACCAAGCATCGTAAAACCAAATGTATTTGTGATGTTGGAAGAGTCAGAATTAACTTTAATATAGAATAGTTATTTAACCATAAAATTTAAAATCCTATAAGCGTATCTTCGTACCATGACATCAAAAGGCAGAATCCAACCTAGACGGGGAGAGATGCAGTTCATTTTACCATAGTAATTTTCACTCGTCTTTTTACTGTTTAGCAGTAAACGGCAACGGATCACCAAGAGCGGGAACTGTGTCAGAGAGTATTATTACAACGGGACGTCAGCTGGTGATTAGCCGAGTGACACGAGACGACCGGAACCGAAATTAAAAAGTCGAATTGCAAAGAAAAAATGTCTATATGTTCAATTGTTTAACTCTATAGTCCCATGTTATGTGTATAGTTCTATATGTTCTATGTATGGTGGTACAGCAGACACGGGGGGAGAAAGGAATGAGAACGGAGTTAAGTGAATGAAACTCTAATATGTGGAGAAGACAACGGAGCATTTTGATGTCGGTGGGTTTAAATTGACAGCATTAGCAGTAACAGTGCTGCCATCGAAATAAAACACCGCAAACCGAGCCGTGCGCCGTAGCGCCGACGGTCGAGACCGCGGACACGAAACACCTCGGACCGCTACCGGAAACGGAACTGGAACCATGGAAATGGAACCGCTCCCCAGTCCTATTGTTGTTCAATTGAATTTTTTTACCAATACCCACTCGATCGTGTCAGCAACCGAAGTAAAAGTTAACGGTAACATGCGGTCATTTTTTTTGTAAATACAGTATGATGAAAAGCCAATTTGCCGCTTGCTGTGTCGGTTTCTGTGCTAGATGCTTCCGCAGTTCTATGTATCAAACAGACTATGTAGGTAAGAAAAATGGGGTGAAAGGTCAGTCGATGTGTCTAGTATACGTGTGGTGTCGTTGTAATGGTCACAGAACCTTGTTTCCAAGAGACACACACCATCCACACACTTTTCAAAATCGTGGTAACCACAAAAATGAATTTTAAAGGTCTTTGTGTCTGCAACGGTCTCCAGGGAGGGAGGGGAATGAACGCCAGGTTATGCAGAGTGGAAACTTGGCTCGAATACTAGTGGGGCAGAAGACAGACGTGCCGTGCGAGCATTGTTGATGGCGCGGCACGTTTACAAGCTACAACTGACAGCTGATGGGGCGATACGCACGACAACAGTGCTGCCATCTCGAGGAAATACGACACCGCAAACCTTAGCGCCGTCGCCGTAGCGCCGCGGGCCGACGAACTCGCAAACAAAATACAGCTCCAACTACGTCACAGGTGGCAGTGTAAAGCCAACCTTGAAGGCCTTGGAGCCGCATTCCACTGACGGGCGGTAACGTTCTCAGGTGAAGACTAGTTTACCGCTTACAGGAAACTCTAACGTAACCTGATGTATCAAACGTAATGATCCTACTTTACTATTCGATAATACTGAAGAGCTTTCTGGTGAGGTCGGGTAATAGATCAATCGATGTCACACAGTGTAGTGCTATTGGTACTCATGTAAGTGGGGTGAAAACCCATTTTACAACCTTATAGTTTTTCTAACCATGATATAAGTACAAATATTCTCTATGTCGAATAATCATCATGTGAAACATGGTGCTGGCAATTTCGTCGTATCTCTTTTGTTTGAGGAGTATGCAATATGACTATAGTTAACAGACAAAAAGGTAAGATGTTTTACAAAGTCTACACACAATAAATTTCCTACTCCGTTATCCCAAAACATTTCTATCCTCCTCGAAGGACGGTCCTGCGATTCTATCTCTTTGTTTCACCATCACCGCCTAGGCATATCTGGCACGTGAGGCGCCTGCAAGAGTGCAGGTGGTTCCTTCCTTACCAACCCCGTCAGCTGTTACAGGCGTGCCAACTGTCACAGCTGTTGTCAAGAATGCCAACCTTACAGCTGTCCTTCCCGGGCCGCAGGAAACGTTTATAAGCGTGACGGGATTTCACGGTCGGATGCCGGCGCGCCGCGCTGTTCTCTCTCATTTGACACTTTCCGAGGTGTCGGCCACGGAAGAAACGGTCGAGAAGAACTCTCTCAAATCTGCGAACTGGGAAGAAGAAGTGTTCAATTGTCGAGTCGTTAAACCTAACTATTCTTATATTGAGTTGTAAAAAATGTTGCTGCCGTTCAGTAAAAAGGTGTAATAACAATGGTTTTATCTTTGACCTGGGTTACTGAAGCTTTTAATATAAACAATATGTTTCCTCGCAGACAATTGGTCACTCTGTTTATATAAAACTGAAAAGAGATAGGCTACAAAATTTAATAAAAATAATTACATCATACTTTCCACACATTGACAAAAAGGTAAATCCTTAGGTATAGTCAAACAACACAAGAACTTGGTTACAACACAACTTCGCTTGATTTTACTTGTAGTAAAAAAATATATTGTAGTGAAGTGCAACATCAAAACTGAGGTGAGCTAAAAGTGATAACAGTTTCGTTGTAATATGAAATAGTTTACAAGTTAAAAGACAAGCCCATTGCATGTACGAGTCCATCGATCCATGTTAGAGTCAAAGGTAGCGCTCGTGCCTCAAAGTGGGCCCTACTGTATACAGATTGAACATTTCTGGCTCAAAGGACCAGATTCCTTACTTTCACGTTTCACATGATAATCATAGAGCACAAACCAAACATAATTTTAACTTATCGAGTCATATTTCCTGATAAGAAACACTGCTGAAATTTCATTTCCAGCTTATTGTAATAAAAAAGTAAAATACTTTTTTATTACAATAACCTGTACATAACAAAAGTATTACACATCACTGAGCCACTTGTACCGATAAATTAATTAAATCAAGAGCAGCTTCTTTTTGTAAAAACAAAAGAATTGTTATTTTCAATGTTTTATATTTATACTCCGATTTTCAAAAAACATTGTACGAGTATTTTAAAACTACATTACTTTCAACTTGAAATTTATGTATTTTTTTGTGGGGATTAAAAAGGATAGGACATATAAGTTACGTGAAAAAGGGCTGTTATTCATCCACGTTCGCTCAAAAATATAAGCGGGTTTCCCACACTCCTAGTACGAAAAACGCCAAATTTCTGGATTAATTACCCTGAAACTCGAAAAGATTCCACTAAAAACTTTTAAAAAATGCCAAAGCATATCTATAAGCAAATAAACGATAAAATTATGAATTTTTAAGTCTTTTTTTGCTTGCACCACCTTAAGCAGAACCCCCAATAAGTTTTTTATTCTTCTCAGGAAATAATGTCCCCAAATTTGTATAGTAAATTTGTGAATTTAAGAATGTGAGTGTTCTCACGAGGATATTAGACTTGCAGAGTTTTTATTATGTGGTATATTGAGCTTGCGCAGACCCTTCATAAAGCACTGGTGTTATACTCCACGACTCCTGTCTCGGCAGATACCATCACTCGATGGCCCTGGATGAGTCGCAAGGTCGTGGGGGAAAGCTGCTCGCATCTGCAGATCAATTAGGCCTACGCCCGCCGAGAGGTCAAACTCATCATCTCCTTTCTCCGACTGTCTCACTTCTGCAGAAGAGGAAAGTCTGCGAGGATCCACCTCACTCCCTCGCTTCACTTTCGCGTCTTACGAAATTTAAGTCTGGTTCATGTTGCAAACTGGCCGCACTCGAGACGTGTAGCGGATTGCGTATTTTCCTGAAGCTTCCACGAGGCGCTGCGTCACTGGTTTATCCAGCTGCCTCGCGGCGAGACTGGGGCTCTAGAAACCTCCACAAGACGTCATCATCATGTAGACAAAACATTGGTATAATGTTTTCATGGCCATCAAAATTACAAACGATCGATTACTAACGAACTGTAAACCACCTCTCCCTTATAAATATGGTTTTCAAGTATCGTCAAGCTGGAGAGCCCAGAGCCGTAGTAAATTTTAAATGATATGAATCCGACTAAATTGCTTAATTAAAAAAACTATTCTAATTGATTGTAAAAATCTGGAATATTATTCAATACTATAATTATTATTAAAGTTAAAACAATAATAGTGCAGGATCGAGTTAGGATTTCAATGCAGGCATAAATATTGAAAACGTTCAAAACAAAAAGAATCAATTATGAGAATACAAGAATTGGGAAGTATAATAAACAAACAAAGCCCCATGATAACCCAGAAAGCGACAAAGAATATAATTCTAAAGAAGATCCACGCAGAACTTATTCAATTCCATTTGAAATACGGCGTCCATAGAGGCGACACCCAGGAGTTTCAAAGCAATCTATTGAAATGTTTATTTTCAGCTGGGTTTGAAAGATGAAGTTTAAATTGAATGTAACAAAGGAAACTGCAACGGTTGAATGGCGTGATGGCGGACGTCTGTATCGGGCACCGGCCCCGGGCGCGCGCAAATGACAAAAATCCGCTCCCTTAGTGGAATGTTTCAAACTCGCCGTTAATAAAACAGCGGCTCTGGATTGTTTTTACAAAACTTCCCGAGAACCGACAAGTATTCCAGTTACTCGGTTTAAAGTTCTCACTAGATTTCCACTTAGATGAGTTCGAACAATAACTCGGTTGATATCCAAGTACTTCGCTGGCTTTATAATGGATAACTGAGAAGCGGATACATTTCTATGACGGCATAAAAACTGTAAATGTTTGGCTGAGCATTGTTTTTTAACTACATGTAAGGCAATTAAAAAATAAAGAAATTTGCTCAGTAAAAAAATTCTAAACGACTTAATCTACATATAACAATCTTTATGAAATGTTGTACAAACTATATTTCGTTTTATTATTTGAATGAACAAGTGTTCATTTATATTGTAATTTTACAGCACTTTGATGGTATATAATTCACTCAAAAGATAAGATACAAAACAGATTTGTTTTTTTACTAGTCGCTGATTTGAATGCCGTATGTACTTCATTCACTGAATAAATGTTTACAAGGAATCCCCGTCACAAAGGAAATTGCATGAAAGAACAAAAATAACAATGATTCGCTAAAAGAGAAACACATATTATCTTTATTCAATGATTGGGGTTTACAGTTTGTTTGATAGAATACTTCACTGAAAAGATAGTTAATTATAGTTGATGAAGTGATGAATCATAAGACTATTAATGTGAAACCCGCGCCGCTCACCAGTCAACAAAAGTCACAAACGACCATTATCTGGAATAACAACTTATCTAACACCTATAGGTGTTTCACCGAACTGAAACATAGTAAATCTCACTGCGACAAGTCCCGCTACTCGAAATCGAGTACTATCAATAATTCGCTTGCGGGTTCTTGGCTCGTAACAATAATGGGTCCAGTAGGCTGCCCTGCGCCCGCCGTTGTATTCTATATACTGCCGCGTGCCGACCGTGCGTGCCCGGCACAAATTGCTATCTGATTGCTTTTTAACTGCCTCCAGATCAATGCGCTGGCCGGATGAGCTACTCTGACTCTTTTGGCACGGGTTGAATCTTTCCAGTTTTCATCTATCTATCTACCCTTGATTTCTCCGTATTTGTTGGTGATTGATTCACTCTTACATCGTTGAGAATACTTACTTGGCTTCGTTCTTCGAATATGGCTCTGGTTTTGTTTAAAATTCTATTATTGTGGTGCAATTAATTAAACATTAACACATACATGGCATAAATATTATATTTAGATGTATTGAGAACAACGGCGCGCTGTTAATAAGTAGATTAATCCATTGGTTTACGACAACCGAAGATGCGAGTATAATCCTATAAAATTGAAGGATACAACGATAAGAACTTCATCAACCCTTAGTTGGTCAAGATTACTAGGCCATATACTGAGTGTCCCATATGTAAAGTGCCAAACTCTGTAGCTTTTTATTTTAGGTCAAAATAAAAAGAAAATCAAGAATAATTTTTTCCCGAAAAACGCTATGTTTACAAGATATCCGACATTTTGTATTTTTTACAAAATAACTTTTACTTCAAGATCAGTTAGACCGATAGCATACCCCCTCTTTTCATGACAAATCGAATAGTGTAACCTTCAAAACAATCGGACGACGGATACCAGCACAGAAGCGATCAGTAACTTGAAAAACATGGAACTAATGATCATAATTAGGGTAGAAGAACCTATTTTACAAAACAAAATTATGTAAAAAAACAAAATGGTGGATATCTGGTAAACAAAGCGTTTTTCGAACAAAAATTTATACTTGATTTTATTTTTATTTTGACCCATAAAACCATTTAAGAGAGTTTGGCACTTTTATTATGGGACACCCTGTACATTATAGAAATAAATGTTTAATTATTCGTTGTAACAGAAAACTCGAAAATCAAGTGACGGGGACTCCTGTCAGATCATGAGCGAGTCACCAAGACATGACGCTGTATTCATTTGCACCGCACAGGAGGTGGACCCAGCAACAAAATATGGACCGACTAAACTGGGTTGTCGTCACAGTTCTAAATAAAGTAAGAATAACGACAGTACTATGTTACCCGGGTAGGCCTACACCTGGGGCCCTCCAGCTAGAACACAATAAGGGCGTTATCTGTTAGAACAGCTGGCTCTCACCTGCCCTCTGTTGACTGATCTGGTAACTACTGTACTCACCAGTTTGCCTCCCGCTTTGTTGCGACAGTGGCGCCGCCAAGCCTACGAGTGTTTTACGATCAACTTTACGATGGTTTAAATTTGAGCAGTTCTTTTACAATTCAAAAAGATTCCGTTAAACGATGCTGTGCATGAATTTATGGAAATATTTTTATATCGCTTCAGAAAAATGAGGCGATGTACAATGGTTAATGGCTCAAATCTGTCCTCCTGGTAGGAGAAAAAACATTCATAATCGCGATAAAATTACTGAAATCGCTTCAGTAAAATATTCCATTCAGAAAATGGAATTGTTACATCCTAACAGTAAATAGTCTTACTCTGATCGGGGGTTTAATAAAAGAAAGACCAAACGAAACTTTTAATTATTAGAGTTTCTGTCGTAAGTTTTACATTTTAAAACACTTTCTCCACTGGTTACAACTTTGTTTTCAAACCCTACTGAACTAAGTGGAAAATGAATAAGAATAGTTACTGTAATTCCTTTATTAGGAAAATAATTCGAAAAGCGTTTTAAGTTTCAATGATGACAAAACTAAATGAAAAATGTTTGTATAGGTTAGATCATGGATATTTCTAAATTGAATGTTCTCAGTTCATCTAATCAGCTGTTTTTATTCTTTTATATTAAAAATTCAATGCTGGTAGTTTCTATGGAAACCTGTTACGTGTTTTCCATCTTAAAAATCACCGACACCCCCCCAGAGCTAAGACATATCCATGTCAACAATTATTTTTACAACCATTTTGATGGTTTTATAACTTTTAATTCATAGCAGTACCAGACATAAATCTCATAAAACATTAACTGCAGTAATTAACAACAAAACAAATTATAGTCAATACTATAAATATAATCTTCATGCATATTTGTGGATTAAACAAACTCATGTTACCGCCTAAAAAAGTAGTTTGTTGATTTCCTAGCGAATCAAGTAAAAGTGTGCATGGAATCACTGGAATGGGCAATCGATGGCGCAGCGTTGCGTTAAATCAAGGACCCATCCAACGGTGCGTGAGTCTGGCGGATCTCTCAACTCGGCAGTTTCATCAGCTGGGCGAGGCGAGGCGGCCATAATCCAACAGCGCAGAGTCGTCATTGTTGCAGTAAACTATGCTTCCGAAGTATAAGTATTTGTTACCGCCGCTTTCCTCACCCTACCCGCAGATGAATTTCGGCGGATTAACAAAACAGATCGCATCCTATAGTGTTGTAAAAGGGTTTATGATCTACATTATTTTTAATAGTTTTTCATAACAAGTACCGATCTGGAGATCAGTCAAATTTACGAAGTGAAAAACTGCTATGAGAATAAATTATATTTTACAACGGTTACCTTAACGACCATGGAGTTAATTACTTATATTGTACAGTACTTGTTTCAGTATAAGTAATTGTTTTTCGTAATGAACAACAGAAAAGATGCATTTACTTTCCCTTTGGTTAGATCACAGACACGTCTAAAGGGAATGTTTTTAGTTCCTCTAAACAGCTATCCTTTTATCCATATGACGTCACCTCCATTTCAAATTTTGGTCTGACAGATTGCCATACCCCCACCCCCAAAGCTAAGACATATCCATGTCAAAATGCAATGGATTATTAAGACTTCGTTATGGTAGTAACGCAAACAACATTTTTAACTGATTTTTGAAATGGTTTTTTTCATAGACCATATAACGCGTATCATAATATTCAAATCATTTTCTCAAACTTTTTACATGGATATGTCTTAGCTCTGGGGGGAGGGGTGTTGGTGATTTTTAAGATGGAAAACATGTAACAGGTTTCCATAGAAACTACTAGAAATATTGTATCGAATTTTAAATATTAAAGATTAAGAACAGCTGTTTAGATAAATTGAAAATATTCCCTTAAGACATATCCATCATCTAACCTATTTCCCACAGGGAAATAAATACAAACATTTTTTCAAAACAAAATCAAAATACTTGGAAAACGATCTCTTTATATTTGTTTTGCCGTCGTTCTTCGTCATAGGTACATCGTAATCTCGTGATATCCCCAGTGAATCTCCGCACGGAACGAAATGCAGGCAACTTTCGTGCAATTAATATCTCTCACAAACGAGTGTAATGTTCCAAACGCGGCGCCGCAGCTCATAAACCACATGGAGGTTTAGATGGATTAGCAGCTGATGGCGATGGCGTGCGGGGCTGCGGGCGTCCTGGTGATTACAATGTCGTGAGGCTGGTCGTTCGCGGGAACGACTCTTCAACGAACTGAACAATAAGGATAAATAACGTAACGTGGTAAAGAACGGTACAATGATAACGATCCATCACTGTGGCACCCGTGTTAGACCCGAGCTATACTTGGACAGAATAAAACAAGTATTAGATACGTTAATTACATTACAGAAATATATATATATATATATAAAGAATATTATTATTTATTTATTTTGACAGGTCTTATATGTCTTTATAATATAGGTCGTATTTATATGTCTTAGCTCTGGGGGAGGGGTTGGCAATTTGTAAGATGAAAATTTGAAACAGGTTTCCCTAGAAACTACTAGAACTATTATATTGAATTTGTAATATATATGAATAAGAACAGCTGTTTAGGAGAACCGAGCACATTCCCTTTAGATCCAAGCTCTAACCTATTTCTCCCAGGAAAGTAAAAATAAACATTTTTGACATGGACGGAAATGTCTTAGCTCTGGGGTATACGTATACAGTCGATATTAAACAATATGATTATACTTTGATGTGCAATTCATCCAAACAAAAACATAAAACGGCACCACAAAATTGTCTCAAAAAATTTATTTTATTTATTGAATAGATTAATTTTGAAGATGCGTTTTTCTCAATTACAATAAATGGTAACTAAACCATCCATAAAAAATTCAACATCATAAAAAATAATATTCTTTTTCCAAGAAGTGTGATGACAGATTATATACTTAAAAGGACGCGTTTTCCCATTTGAGTGATTTGTTATTCGGATCGTTACTGGAAAATCTTATCTATCAGCATAGAATTGAAAGCTGACTGAGGTAGGTAATTAAAATGTAAGATTAATTTATTGTTACTTCTGATAAAAAGGAATTCACGAAAATAAAAATAATAACTAAAGCAATGTTCAATAGCGAAATAATATTTGTATAATATCTATTACTATAAACGTCGAAATGAGTCGAATCATAAAAAAGATCCGATCTGCGTTTCGTGAGTCGGTATGGTATCCCACGCGTTGTTATTCGCCACCGTTCAACACAAAGCTCGCTAACCCAATCCCGTTATGGATCCGATAAACTGGATTCCCTCTGTTATATCCGATTGTGTTTGGTAACCACAGCGGATTGCACAACAGACCAAACGTCCGGTCACTTCCACAACGGTCTGTGACAGGATTGCGGCGGCTCTGTGACGTCATTTGCATCTGTTAACATCGGAGATCCAACAGTAACATTAGCGATCGTTTAGGAAAACAAATGTAGGACGGAAAATGACGTTTTACCATTTTTGATAGCTCGTAGAACAATGGGGAATTTTGTATAAAAAACCTTTAAAGAGTATTTTAAAAGGGATTCAGAAAGGAGGTTGCCATTAAAAATTTCTGTGAGAGAGAAACGGTTGGAGAGAATATTGACTTCCTGCCAGGCAAACCCAATCTCTGCTACCTTAGGCGGTGTTCTTGCAAATTTGGGGGTTGTCACAAATATCGTTCACATTAATACTATCTTGGCTTTAATGTTCTTTAAAACTTGCATTAAACTGGTAAAATAAGAAAATTTTAGCAATTTTTTTATCAAAGCGAAAAGATATTTAATACGAGATATACAAAAATTTTAAGGGCAAACGGTCCAAAAATCTTTCAAATCCAGACACCAGACACAAACAAAAAAATATCGTGGATATTCCATACATGATATTTTATAATATTCACCAATAATGTTTGTAGTGTTTATGTAAATACTGTTCAAACATTTTTCTAGGTGACAGTGGCGCGTAGTTGCAGGGCTTCAGCCCGCACCCGCAGCGTTGGGATAATTGCAGCAATCTGTTTTGCAATTGTAATGTAATAATTCTCCCTCGCAGAAAACTAAAATTGTATCTACTAACTCTTGTTTCTATGAATAAATATTGGTATTGTAGATAGTGTACTTGGATTAGTGTAACTCTTCTTCTACAAATGAAAATTAATGTTTTCTTTTATTCAATCGTTACTGCAGCAATGCGATATAATTTAATCGTGTTGGATTTAGCTGTGATCTAAGTGTAACTTTTATAGTTTTGATCATGGAATTAATTCACAAACTTTATCCAAACAAGTATCTAACTTCAATCAATAAAACTGAATACGTCGAATCTTTATGGATAAAGAGAACTAAATTAGACTCACTGATTTCGTGCGATGTTTTATCAAAGTATAATTTCAGACAAAAAGTATTTTATCCAACATTTTTGATTTTATGAACATTTAAGATAATAAAATATTGAGTGTAAATATATTAGGTGAAATAGAGAGTACAGAAATGTTTATTCCCAGTAAACCGTGCAATGATTTCTCCGTCGGTTATGTTTATCTCCCGATAAACGAAAATGGAACGTGAACGACGATTTAACTCTGGGAAAGGGAACAAACCCGTTAAAACTATGCTGCGAGGCGGGAATAAAATGTTACGACATATAAAGCGGTGGCGAGGCGACGCGACCAGCCAGCCGTCGAGGCGCTCCGCTGCTCCACTCCGACGCGACGACGGTTCTATTCATTTTACTCTTATTTCTCCGCACTTCAGCTGCACTTGTGTCCCGGTTTCGCTAAAATCGCGATTTCATTCTCTCGACCCACGACCCACCGGATCATCTCATGCTCCACGAACCCGTCTCTCAATGGGGCTTAATTTTCGGTCGAACTTGCTGAATGAACGATTATGCCGAGAAATCACGACTCGAGTGTTTTCAATCGCTTCTTGAATCCGAGGTTCGTTCCGATGTTGATTTCAATTTTGAAGCAAGTCAGACAGATTCAAACCACGGTGTTTGCGTTTTTATATTAGGTACATGCGATGTTTTATCTACGTAATGCTAATATTTATTTAAATGACGTTTATTAGTTTTACTATAATAACACTAAAGGATTTTAAGGATCTCTCCGTGATAACAGTATAGCAGTGTTTTTATAATGTACGGTTCTGTAATTACACGACCTCGAAAACGGTCATTGGAATAAAATACACTCAGACATTCTTAATGTCAGTTAACGGTTCAGGATGATAATTTTAAATATGTTTCTAGTGTTATTTACGGAATTCCTTAATTTATATAGGTCTCGGTATTAATTAGGCGCCGGAGTTTGGTTATGTTCTGAAAGTCGTCTGTGGGCGTGACGGGAACAGCTGTCGAAAGTGACATTAGACATTCTAGTAGCACACGCCACTCGCCACTCGACTCTGGACACGATACACGAGGTGACACAGTTACTAACTCGTGAAAGTCGTGTCTAGAATGCGAGGTTAATGAGTGAAATACAGGGTGTGAAACTATAAATGATTGATCTTACCGGGTCATATTACAACTACAATACACAAGCGATGACACATAAGAGTGTGTGAGAACTTGAACTCTTCCATCGATATGGACACTCACGTTGAAGTTAACCAGGGTTTGGAAAGTTCCCTCGTAAAACGTAAAAAGGAAATAACACTAACGTAGAAAATAAACTTTGTCACTCCCAGTGGGTTGTAAGAGAGCAAGGAACGAGGAACGAGCCTGGATAGTGATTAGTATTGTGATACTGATAATGTACAGTAATTAGCAACAGTGAGAAAGTCGATTTATAACAATGATTAAATAAGGAAAAGGAATGCATCGAAACCATCGAGTATCGACAAGAAAGATAACCAATTAGCGCTGCAAGTACAATGGAGTTGAGTAAAAATGAAGAGTGAGAAAATATTAAAATGAATACTAGAACTTTAAGATAGAAGTGGTGATATTATTATGTCTATGATCATTATACGCTGGTAAAGATACAAAACTACATAAGAACAGTGAAAAAGGGTAAAAACGAGTTCGGTAACACATTTAAGGTTGTGTCTCTGTTCATTCAACCAAGTACACAGCTGATTGTGAAACTATCGACCGAAGTGCTCACACCGTGGTATATGCCGGTAGAGTAGAACATTGGGAATTATTACCTCTGCATTTTCATGATTTACTGCTTTCCTAGTGTTTACTAGAATTTTATAATTGTTTTTTTTAGTTTTAAGTTTTGGAGAGTTTGTAAGTGGTACTAAAGTGACCGTGGATACTCATTTCGTTCAACGCGATTTGCTGAATGCAACTATTGTTACTCAAAATATGGTTCTAGCATTATTTACCCATTCAATCGGATACTGTCAGTTGTGAGACTATCGAATGATCTGATTCGATTATCGATGCGAGTGGGCGAGTGCGAAGATTGTTTCATTGTTTCGCCATCTCGACGCGTGGCGAGCTTTCCCTCTTACGTCATTCTCTCCCGACACACCGGAGTAACTGTAACTGTACCAGAGCATCGGAGCTCGCAGCAGGCTGACTGAGCTGACTGATCCACTGTGTCTGTCCTGTCTGGCTACCAGTGAAACATAAGCAGATGAATGACAAGTTTATTCGTTTATACCTATACTGGGACCGTGGCGTGTCCTGTAATCCAGCTACTTGGAGGTGACGAATTGTGGGTAGTTATGAGCGATGATCGGTGGGAGTAGTGTTCTCTTATGTGGATTAACGTCCGCACTATTGAATACTGCGTTAATCGGCAAATTCCATCCTCATAATTAGACCACTTGGTAATTCAGAGGGTGTTGTTTGGACTTCACGTTAAAATGTAAGTCCCTTAGATATGCCATTGACTGTTGGGCTATTAATTAACACTTCTGTCCATGAAACATATCAGCCTTAGTCAGTAACAAGACTACAAGATCGCGCCACAATCATCTTACACTCATTTCTCATTCATACTTAGGTTAAAATACCTGGATATGATGCCATTTCAGTAACTAACTGAGAATTCGAAAAATGTAATGTATCATAACAACTCATAACTTCCAAGTGGCGAGCATCGATTGTCATTTTAAACAGGATAAACGAAAGGCTTCAATCATACCCTGATTTGGCACACGTAAAACCATGCTCTTCCAACTCTTATTATATATTATATTAACATTAACTATATATATTATATTAACTTTTATTATATTATATGTATTGTCTTATTAGTATAGACGATAGAAATACACGTTTGAAGAGCATTAAAAATAATTCACGTTTTCACCGTGTGATCCGAAACTTAAGTTGCATAGAGAATAAAGAGCGTCTAGGAATAGTTATTTCTTCGTTGAGGTTGCGGACAGCCGCAGCAATATGCATAGAAATTTCCAATATAAATCAGAAAATGAAGGCTACTAAAAAAATGATAAAGTAACAATTAATGTCTTATCTTGAAAATAATTTATTGTAATTTAACAGTTACTTTAAACAATCAGAATCATATAACATGAAAGCAAAACGTTTCATTGGCTGAAACCAAATTGAGCAGAACGAGGAAAACAACGTATTATTGAGTCAGAGGCAAACGTTCAACTCGGAACAAGTTGCAATGCGAGATGAGTTACGGATGGGTCTGTCAAGAAGTTTTAAAATCACAGTTGGAAAGAAGAGAGTGGAAAGATGGGAATTGGAGCAGCGTTTCGAAGGGCTTCACCTCATCTCACTAACTTGGCCGTTAGTGATCCTAGCGAACTTGTACAACAAACTTGCGCAACTTGAAGCCCTCGTACAGACACTTCCCTTACATTAGCTAGTCAATACGGCTTACGATATAAGTTACTTTACTACTGTAGTACGAGTACTACGTTGTTTGCATACAGTAGTAAGTTAAATCCACTTACATGATTGCTTACACCCTGCGGGATGTTAAATCAATAAAAATCAGGTTGTAACGGATTAACAACTAAAAGTTTATCTTGATTTAGGTCCACAGTATTTGTTAAAAAGAGCAATTTACGAAGTAGTAAATAGCTGTAATTTAAGTAACGGGAGAATGGCAAAATATTTTAAACAGTTCATGCGATTTATGCTTTATCACGGATACGAATGACGCGCGATTACAACGGAATATATTAACCGGAAGTCTATCTCCTTCACGATTTAACCACCTTCACTTTTAAGGTCGAGCTCCAGAGAGAATGCTCACTTATCCCCTTTCTTTAATGAACCTTGGACTGTTGTTACAAAATATTATAAAATGGATTATTCATAATTTGGGTAAGGAAACGTTGATGATTATTCAAAATACATATTTCAAGGGTGTTCACGAAAACCGCCCAAGTTCTGAACTTACGTATTATTGTAATCAATGTCACTGATCTGAGTATTGTCATCTAGATATATAAATAAATTTGATTACTACTGAATCCTATTATGCGTGTACAATTTATACAAAAACTATAATATAAAATACGAGAAAATAGGTATTTTTGTTAAACCTACACATTTGTTCATTTCCAGCGATTTCCGCAATAGTTTTTTTTTGATTTCTTTCCTTTGACAACTTAGAGTATACGTATCGAAATATTTTTTCCTGTATAACTTTAGCTTTTACACTAAGAAAAGTCACTGAAAACGGGAAAGTACTACACAGACATATCGACAGAGCTCTTATAGGAAATTCGGCCCTTATATTCACAATTAGACCAGTTCGTGATTCAGAAGCAAAAGTGGTTCGGATTCCACGTTACACTGTAGGTCTTTTAGATGCCATTGGCTGGCTATTGGGCTATTTAACTAATAGTCCTGACTAAGGAACATGTCAGCCGTAGTCAGTACAAGACTACAAGATCGCGCCACAATCATCTTAAAATCATTTCTCATTCATACTTAGCTTAAAATACCTACCTGGGTAGGTTGGCATTTCAAATAAAAGTATAAAGTATAATACGTTTATATCCGAATAGGTGTACCGACTATGTTGAGGGGAATTTCCAAAACGATGAGGGGGAAGAATGGGAGGGGGCAGACTTGATGAGACACCAGAGCTAGGTGAGGAGCTGAGATAAATTATGGTTACATCGGATAACGAACAAGGTAAGACAGATTTGAAGGCGGTGGAATGGGAAGTAAACCCCGGACAAGATGGGAAGTAACCCCCGGACAAGATGGAAAATAACCCTCCAGACAAGTTGGGAAGTATTCTCCGGACAAGATGGAAAGTAACCCCCCAGACAAGATGGGAAGTAACTCCCCGGACAAGATAGGAAGTAACTCTCCGGACAAGATGGGAAGTGACCCTCCGGACAAGATGGGAAGAAACGCCCCGGACAAGATGGGAAGTAACCCTCCCGACAAGATGGGAATAAATGCTCCCCCCTGGACAGTGGACGGTAGGAGGTCAGGAGGACCGATGCTGATGAGTCTGGGTCCTCGGTCCTGGGCCGCTATTGTGCCATTGTGCCTCCATCAGGTCATTAACTTATCTAACAACTAACGGGACATCGGATTGGGATTCGCGCTCCGGATCACCTCCCAACTATGACGTCAGTTGGCGTTTGTACAAGGAACTTACACTGCCAAATCGTTCCATCCGGTACCTGTAATTGGAGGTTTGGGGGTTTTACAAAAAATAAACAATTTAATATTTTGAATCTTCGGTCTATTTCATTCGGTTACTGAATATAGAAACCCGTAAACACAGTGCGAATAGGTAAAAACTGGTGTACCCCTTATTATTTATAACTGTGTCATAAAACTTTATATACAGCATCATATAATTAAGCTAAGAAAAATGATTTTTTGTTCCTCGGGTAGCAAACCTACTTACTCATTCCCCACGTTGTTTTGACGGGAAATAATCAGATTTAAATAAATTCCTTATAAATATCTATGATTTAACTTAGTTTGTATCACCACAAGGAATTACTAAATCAACAGAAATTCTTTAGTATGAATGTCTGCAGCTGCAAGTGACAGGTTATATTATTATAATATAATTCACAGGGCTTAATAAATAGCAGGACATTTTTATCTAAGCTTGAAGTGTTTCTTTTACCTAAAATTTTTATTATTTCAAGAGTACTTTCTGTTTAAACACTTCAATAATTCAAGTATATTTATAAACCACTAGAGCCTTCTCTTAATTAATTCAGGGAACTCTCCCTGATCCTCAAAACTTAAGACAAGCACATCAAACTTTAAGTTCGTGTGCCTTAATTTCCTATATAAATAGCTCATCTATCTGACATACACTGTTCAATATATACTGCCATTAATATGTACGACCTTATTGTTGTACAGTATTGTAGTAGTGTGTATCGTACAATAAATAATACTCTCTTCATTGTTTGAAGAATAACCTCAAGTTTAAAATTTTTAGATGATTAAAGTTAGAGTGTTTTTTAAAGGGTTAGAGTTCCCACCGATAAGGCACAATTGGTTTATCCCTGAATAAATGTGGGCGTATTATGTGGAAACAAATGCAAATTGTTCTGTATTGCCTTTCGGACTACTTTATAACTATTAATCGAAAGGTTCATTTTACCATAGAGTGGTTTCCACGAAAATTGGTTGAACGCAAATAAAATACGACTAATATTAACTTAGAACATGTACAGAAATACATAAACGTATTATCCAAGCAATGCAATGGCCGACAAAAAGATCAAGTAGAAATTGTTCATTTCAAATTGTTGACTGAGTAAAATATTTAAATAAGGAATATTTACTGATCATTTTAAATTAATTTTAAATCTTAAACCACGTTGAAATTGAGGCGAGCTGACGCACCCCGTCAATGCAGGGATCTTACCCTAAAAATAAGAGGATATTTTATGATATAAATTCGTCACACTGTACATCCAAACATAGATTAAAGTAAAGTATGTTCGCCAAACATGCGGTTAAGGTCCAGTAGGCCATACAGTCTGCAGTGTGGTGTATTGGTGTACTGTATAGCTGCCAAGCCGACCCTCCTGCATCCTGTGTGCCAAGGACTGCCGCTATTGTCTCTCTTCTCCTGGCCCTTATTAAGTCACCGCTTACATAATATTATCTTTTTTTAAACCACGCCCTAAAAATACTTAGAGTAGGTTAATAAAACTGCAGGTGTCAAATTGGAATTATTTCTAATTACATAATACTGTATTATCACCTGAATCAAGAACATAAAGTCTGCAGCACCTCCGCCATATTGGATTCTGGTTCCGTAAGAATAATGTTAATTTTTTAACAGCATTACTAACCACTCGGTTGTCGTAAAAATGTGGTTCAGTTGTAAAATTTAAGGTAAAGTAGGTATCTAGGAAATTCAATTTAACATTTTAATTTCTGGTAAATTATCGCATGTAATGTAATTTTAATTCTATTTTCCCGAAAACAAAATAAAAATAGTATTGCAATTCCCTAAATAACCAATTTACCTTTCATTAGACACTTTAACTATCATTTCACGACTATTTTTTAACAAGTAATGCCGTTACAAAACTAGCATTGTTCTTATGGTGCTAAAACGAAATAATACGCCACCCCTGTAGTAGACTCTTAAATGGTACTGCGTTGTATAAACCAGTCATTTAGTGCTTTGAGAGTACAAAACATTTGTTATGTAAAATCGCTTAGGTTTGGAGTTTCTTTAGAACATTTCTCTAAAATATTGAATATTAAAAACTAATTTGGTGATGTAGCTGATGTAAAATATGCCAGAAATATAATTAGGAAATGATTTAAATTACCTTATTTTTTAGAAGGTAATTTAAATATTGAATGTTTTGTAGAAAAAGTAGTTTCCAGAATTGATTTATTTCAAAATAACATAAATATATTTTTTACATCCTTGTATTACAGCACTTTAAACAAAAATCATTTAAAATGGAGAGTAATAAATTAAAACTGGTTGCATATATTATGATTTTTATTTGTCTCGGGGTAATAATTATGTAATATCAACGTCGGATCCCCCGGAGATAAGCTTACATCCACCCAATCAGCACATTAAAACTATCTCTTTCAAAAATAAAATATGAAAACTTTCTATCCGTCGGGAATGAGAGAGATACATTAAATCACTCTAAATAATTAACGTTGGGTTTGGACCGTTCCCCGCGGACGCTGCTGCGCGGTTAATGTTCAGTTTGTTGACGAGGTCTCTGTAATTACGTGTTTTGGTTGTGTTGTGATCCAGAAGCGTCACGTGATCGTAGTCGAGCGTCCTGATTGGTTGATTTAATTAACGGGGTCCTTGCTCGGGTTTACCAAGCTTAATAAGTAATTTGAGCATATTGGGTTTGCGACAAAGTAGTGGGTTACACAAGCCATTACGTTAATTCGAATTATAAAATGGACTACAAATAGTTTTGAAACCTTACTTCTAGCAAACCTGCATACTCTTTTCCCATGTTAATCGTATAGAGAATAGGCAAACTCCTTTATTTATGGACAGATGTTGATGAAAGTTTGTATAAATGTTAAAAATAAAAATTGTTTATGGTAGAAATGCCTACTTTCAGTGTTCCTCACAGCAGCAAACCTGCACACTCTTTCCCATGTTAATCTTATGGAGAATAGACAAATAATTATCATGTTTATGGACAGATTTTTATGAAACCTATCATACATTATTATTATTATATTATTGATTTGGAAATTCGCTGAGTACGCAGGTCTGCTGCGACGGGGGTATTTTTAGTTACGGAAATGACAACCTGAACAAGGCAAGGTTCAAGAATTGTGGCGCAATATTGTATTCTTGTTACTGATTAAGGCTGACATGTTCCTTAGACAGAACTGTTAAATAATAGCAAAACAGTAAAATGCTTATCTAAGGGACCTACAGATTAACGTGAAGTTCGAACCACTGCCTCTGAATTACGAAGAAATCTAATTATGAGGATGGTCTTAGCAGATTAACGTAGTAGATGGTCTTAGTAAACTAAAGTTTATGGTTTTGTTGAAAATACAGTGAAAATTTGACGTATAGATGGATAATCACTAATATAGAGCGTCTTTTTACATATTCGAGGATATACATACACAATGTTAAACCATTGGATATAGAAAGGCACTATCTAGATTTTATTTGAAACCAGGCCATATGCGAGTAATGACACAATATCGGAAGACACGATCTACACTGTATCCGAAGTGACGAACTGTGCAAGACGTAGTGAAGCTACAATGGCGAGTGTGCCACACAGCTGGCACGCAAGGATAGGCTTCAATCCTTCGCCGCGTCTTTGTGGCGAGGACTTCAACAATGAGTCATGCTCGACCAATCGTCGCCAGCACCGCCTCCACCGCTGCCACCGACCGTAACTATCCAAATACCGGTCGGGGACTTGTCGAGAATGAAACAAACTCGCGTCCGGAATCGGTGATCGATGGAAAGTAACAAAATGCTCATTGGAAAGGAAGTACTAAACTAATTTTCTATATTAAACTTCCTTTACGTCGAGCAACTCTGAGACATAGGTGGGCAGAGAAGTGGAATGAAGAACCGACTCGTCGCTACCTTCAATAACCCAACATCATCGAAATCTGCAGAAATATTGGGTCGATACCGACACAACCCTACCTTTTTCGATTTAACTTCTCGAATGTCCCGTTTGTCAATTGAAGCAAGGGACCCTGGAACACATCCTCCTTAACAGTACCAGAAAATTAAAAGCAATAATGAGCTGAAGAGAAGGCTCAAACTTTACTGCTCTCTCAAAAGAATCCTGATTGAACCGAACTATTGGAGACTATAAAGCCATGATTATGAGAGACACCGTGTGATCAGCATCACCTGAAACTGTGAAACCTGAAGAACGTTCGAAAACAACCAGAACTAAGAAAATTTCCTTTTTCGCACTGACGATTTAAACAAAAACTGCGTAATAGTGTTGAAACAAAATGAACAATCAAGTCACAATATTGCTGCATCTTTTTGTAATACGTAAAAGTCCTCCAAGAATCGTATTTTAAATTGTGGAGTTCTCAAAAATAAAAGCTAAAACATGTAAAATATATAATTTAACTGTGACTAAAACATGAATTTATCGTATCGTTCGCGAACGATACTCGCTGGATGGTGTGGTGGTTTATAATACCTTCAAAACTGAAGGTCACCGGATCGAATCTGGACCCAGTCACCATTTGTAATTAATTAATGATGCTTTCTAACAACAGGTAGAAGTTAGGTAGTAGCAAGACCGTAATACCCCATTAAAACGTTAAAAAATGCCTCTGGCGTATAAACACATAAAAATAAATAAATAAAGGCTTTATCTGAGATTTGCACGAGGTGTTAGTGTTGATGCAGTCATAAACTTTTTCAATTAACAGATACAGAAATGCAAAGTGATTCGTGCATTCAATGCCTTCATGGGAAACAGCGCATGCAATTTACAGTCGACTTAATTAATTTAATTTAAACAATATTTAATATTTATTTCAACTGTAGAAATTATAATTCACTTCATGTTTTAAAGGGACTTACATTATAACATTGAAGACTATTCTTTACAAGACAATAAAATGCACGACAAAATTAATGACTTAATTTTGTGAAAACTGTGTTCAACGTACGTTGAAATATATATTACGTATTTTTCCAAAAGCGCAGTGACAAATATACGCCTCAAACGTTTGACAGGTTAAAGGGTGTAAGAAAACTTGGTTGGCAAAACAATCGTTTAAAGAGCGTAAAAACGTGGAAGTACGTACTACGATTAAAAAATAATCAGGGCTTTGGAAAGCAATATTTCTACTGGCAAACACCCCGCGGAGGCGTCGTTTAGAGGGAGGGGGTGGAGGGGTAGGTCTGATTGATAAGGGAGGCAGACGGGAGACACATGCTACTGATACAAGGCGCCACACACGTTGGTTCTGAGAACAGCTTGGTGTCCTGACTATATAACCGACCTTTAGAAAAGGGCTATGGTCTTGTGTTAACAGGCCTGTTGAAAAATCTTTAATGGTTTAGAGTATTTAAATTGTATTGTTATTTTTACAATTATTTATGACGATAACTACAACTAATCAACTTCACAAATGCCTGAAACTGACGATGCAGTTTTAACACCGAAACTTATTCTGAATATTAACCATTATTGGAGCAATCTGACGGAATTTAACGTAAGTAATAAAGTTACATTATGTCCATTATGATCATAAATACTCATCAGTGACAATGATAGTAATAATTATGATCAAATAATGGCATAAAAATCATATTAATATTGAAAAATTGACATTACAAAAATGTTTTAATTTTGAACCTTATTGAATAAAATGTTTGTATTTACTTCCCTGTGGGAAAGGATAGATCATGGATATTGTCTTAAGGGGATGTTTTCAGTTCATCTAAACAGATGTTCTTATAACAAAACTATGACGTCACTTACTAAATGACGGATCAAATTTACTAACCAGATCAAATTTTGGTCACGCAAATTGCCAACCCCCCTCTCCCAGAGCTAAGACATATCCATGTCAAAATATGTATTTATTTTCATAAATAAAGCACACCTTAAAATATTAGTCTGATAAAAAATTACGATTGATGAATTTCTTAATAAATTGGCTTTTGAACGGATCAAAGTCGAGTTCTCATTATTCCCCAGCTCACGTATGCGGGTGGAAGTGTAGGAACAATGTGTTCCGTCGTCCCAACCGCACATTCACCGTTCCATCGTTTCGTGAGTTGGGTAACATCATGTATGAACTCCAATGGTCCTTGGCAACGAACCGCTCCGACTGCTGCCGACCCGACAACCCTTCTTCATTTAACTCAACTTATCTTTTAGAATTTAGAAAAATCATTTCCTTCAGACATCTGAGAAATGAATAGTAATACAATTTTGATTAGACTGCGAGTATAAATATAATCGGATAAACTGATAAAATCAGTTAATAGTGAAAAAGATTCATCATTGATCAGGATTGAAATGCGCAACGGATGGCCATCCCTTTACACAAAAATCCATGTTGTTAGCCCCTGAGCTGATGGGCATCATGTAAGACTAAGATTACTTAAGGCGTTAAAGCACAATCACCAGCTTCAGATACTTGAGAAGTATTTTTGTCGAATAATTTGAGATTGAACAGATATTTTTCTGAGCTGTCTGATGGAATTAACTTAAGTAACGTAATTTTATCTTATTTCTAGTTTGTAAGTTAGTTACTGAATTGACAACCTGTCCAAGGCAAGGTAGATTAAGCCAAGTATAAATGAGAAATGAGTGTAAGATGATTATGGCGTGATCTTTTAGTCTTGATTACTGACTAAGGCTGACATGTTCCTTGAGACAGAACTGTTAATCAATAGCCTAACAGTCAATGATATATATAAGGGACCACCAGTGTAACGTGGAGTCCGAACCACTGCCTCTTAATTACGAACGGATCTAATTATGAGGATGGTCTTTGCAGTTTAACGTACAATTCTATAGTGCGAACGTGAATCCACAACAGAGAGCACTACACCCACCGACCATCGCTCACAACTATCCACAATTCGTGACATCAAGTAAGGTGTCTTTTACATTCCATTCAAACTTAAACTTTTATCTCTCATACATGTCACTGTAATCTAATTACTGCGACAAAACAGTGTCATACATCATTATCGTGACATTATTCAAATTTTTAGAGCTAATCCATCCTTAAACCTTCAAACAGAAATAAATATTGACTTTACATTTAATTATTTATTATTGGAATTATTATTATTGGATATGTAACTGCGGAAGTAATGAAAGGGAAGAGGAGGAAAGAAGTATGACCTCATAAGAAAGTAGGAAATGAGATCGAAATTGAAATTCGTGTTTCGTAATAGACAAAAATTCCTTCTAATACAATTCCATATCAACGAAAATAAAATATGTAACTCCTCGAGGGAGATGAAAGACAATAAGGAGAAGGGCAGATGGAGATGGTATCGGGGCAGCGCCGGGGGCCGTGACATTTGCCTCTCTCCCAGCCGGAGTTGTGTAACGCCCTGTAGACGGAGATCGCGTCATCGCTAGTCGCCAGGCTCTGGAGCAGACGGGGGCGTGCTAGGGTACCCGTTGGAGAGCGGCCAACGGACTACTCGTGTAAGGGGGATGACGTGACTTTTTCAAACGCAACAAAAGATTTCGCGAAAATTTCGAGCACACATAGATGTATAAGAATGGTTTATACTGCCTTTCTTATTTAAGAAGTAATGATGCACAGTTAATTATTTGGGCTAAAGTTATTCCTTTATCCAGTATTGCTGTATTCATCAATTCATCAACAATACAACAATATCTTTCTTAAATGGTGTCTTATGTCTTAAAAGACATGGATTTTATTTGATAATCAAAAATTGTTTTGAATTAATGAGAATTTACAAGCCATAAATTTAGCTGATACATACAATACTTATTTCTTCAAACAAATTTTACCTAAGAATCTCAAATACATTACAGACAGAGATAGCTATAAAGAATTTGATGATTATAAAATTATAGTGAACTTATGTTCACAAACGAAATTACCATTTGGACAGCTGTGAACACAAGGCGAGTTCCTCGAAGGTAGAACAATAATTTCCTAGCCAACAATAAACATTAGTGTATAATTGACGTTCTCACGGAAACCGTAAACGACTTGCAACATTCAGGAGGTGAAAAAGCGGTGAACATGTGAACACTAACAGGAAGCGGTGTGGGAAAAGCGGGTCAACAAAGAGCACCTGGACTTCCGGGACGATGTGAGAGACAATCTCGCCACTTCCGGAGGAGACAAAGCCGTGGGCCGCCCTCATGGACCGGGCGCCGCCCCACTGGGCTCAGCGACCACACTTGCTACTTGTCCGATGGGATGGGAGGGGATCAGGTGAGAGAATCAAGGGTATCGGCGTACGACTAATAAAGCATGCATATAGTGCTCCTCACATAACCCTAAGTATTTATCCCCGTAGCAGCAAACCTGCAAAATAAACGAATTTCCAAATGTAAACACAGTGAAGTGGGTTTTAATTATGGAAGTTATATAGATTTACACTCCACAAGAATAAATGGAGAAAGAGAAAGTAGGTTTACTGCCATAATAAAAATTAAAACGAGGATTTTGTTGAAAACATTATGAATACCTAACTAGATGATGGGGAATACATCAAAAACGTTTACAATACTCATTGCATTTGTATAATACTGGCAAGTTTTTGAACGCAGGCAGTTGGGAATCTACTAATTAAGGTAGCTAAAATAAAATGTCACGGGTGAAAAGTTAAATTCGAATGTTTACCATTGTGCTTTAATTAACCAAAACCTAGCTCATTGACACTTTGGTCCAGTAAGTCAGGTTGCTCGCTATCTTTAATTCACCGCAAAGGCCATAAAAAATTAGTAGGCTAAATAAATAAATAAATCGACCATCCTACGCGAATCCAGCTCAGAGTTATAGTTAACCGATACTAAGCAGGATAACCAGGATGGAATACGGATATGGAATGAATATGAATGGGTCCTTAGTCGCTAATAGAGTCATGATTACCATCTCTCCTATCCTACCCTCATCATTACCTTGTATATACTTCGTTAATTGGTATCGATCGATCTGTGTCAAAGTTCCAGGAACAAATTAAAGATATTTCAGAATAAAAATTATAGTCTACCTATTTAGGAAAACTTGTTTATGTACCCTCTAGATAATCTTCAATGATAATAATATTTTCATAATACAAAACATCCCCGTTCACCAATATGGAAAAAACGTTACAATTCATTGCAGTTAGTTATATTACTCGTGCCCGTAATATTACATCAATTATGACGAAATATTCGTTGTAAAATTGAGCATTTGTTTAAAAACGAACACAAGAAAAAGTAATGTAAATTTAATTTTTAAATGAAAATGAAGCTTACCATAAGGAAATACTGTTACTAAAAAGTATCATGTCGGTGTCAAAACAGGATGCAATTAGGTGATGGGCGGACCAGGTTGGCAATTTAGATAATACCTCACATGGTTGCTGGGTCGATACAATGCCGCCAAATTATTAGGCACATTGGACCGCTGATGAAAAACTAGCTACGAGCCGGTTCAACTAACTGCAGGACAGTAAATGTAAAGAAAATGAATGGTCTTAAATTATTATTCAGGTGTCTTAACAGAAAGAAAACTATATGAACGATTTCCTTCAAAATTGCGGTTAGTTTTTCCAAACATTCTTCAATTTTATAGCGACATTACGGATGTCTCTGCAGGACCAGAACTCAAAATAAAAATAAATAATAAAACTACAGGCAATGAAATATAAATTGTAGCAAAAATTTGAATGTTGGTGTAAAAGGGAACAAGTAGAAATATGTGGATGGCTTAGGATTGAGGAAATTAAATAAAAACTACTGGTTACAAGTTACTAAGACGTTTTGCCAATGTAATCTGTCACAGCTGAGTTAGAGCCTTAACAAATTGGCCAATTACCGTGAGCCATAGCAAACAACGCCAGGTGCTTGACTAATTGGCTGTTCCAACCTCACAAGGCGTTTGGCTGTCCCCTTAACGATTTATATATTGTTGGTAATGTTTAGTATCTACTAAAGAAGAAGACATATAATGAACAGGAGAGCAGATGTTGCGAACAGCTGAGAGAGCCGTAATCGTTGCCTGCAGCTCCACATCAGCGATCCATTCACTCATCTACAATAGGCCTACTTTAGTCAGCTGCGTTAAACATTTCAACAACATTTCGATATTTTATCAGATAGAGTTAAAAGATTCGTAATCATAAATTATGTAATGTTTTTTAACGGTGCAATCTAATAAAATAAAAAAATATATGAATATCATAATGTGTCAATTTTTAATTGTGTATATAAATGGTAAGCTTTTGAGAAGACTGTCATACAATTTCGATAAAATAAATTATTTGTATAAAACTAAAAATTCAAGTCAAGTTTGAATTACTGAAAATAAAAAAGACGAGCCTCGACCTTTAGAAAAGGTTAATGAGAATATCTCTTAAAAGGAGAATTACTTTTATAAATTAATATTCTTGTTGTATTTTTCATGAAGTAGCAGAGTTAACAGAACTTTAAATTTACATAATACACAAAAATATTTCATGTATAGGTATAACAACAGTGCTGAGTATAAATTGTTACACTAAGAATTCATGTATTTACACACCCTATCTGTTCGTCCAAACTACACTATAATTACTAAAAATCAACAGTACAGTAGCCATGATTATATTTCCGAACAGACTGAACATCCCCATGGCCTTTATATCCTCTTTATCGGGGTAGATCGATCCACAATCGCCCATCAGTACTCAATAGAACGCAGCCAATAGCGTATTATTTGTTCATACACCTACAGATAAGAAAGTGGTTCCCAATGTCGAAACAACCTGGGATCTCGGCCGCGATGGGAAACCAATTCCAACAAATTGCGAGCGCCGAGTTACGGCGAGGTAATCTCCGCGGATGACCTATGAGGTTATGAAGACTGCCGAAAATGTTATCAGGAAAATGGAGCGAAGAGGATAAGATCTCCAGGTGATGAATCGGCTGATAAATCAGCTGTCGACGCTAACTGGGAACCGGCCCCCGAGCGAGGCTAACTGATAGATGGGGGTTACGCTTACTGCTTACTTGTGTGTCGGAGTCGGACCATCGAACTACAGTACATAATACACTCTGAGAAATTAGTCACATCAACAGTATACGACAGAATACATTGGGATAACAGCTGACGTCATAATGTGCTATGTCCTATGTTATCATTCGTATTACCAAATGTCGAAATTGATTGTGAAAGAAGTAACTTTCGTTTTCACAATGTCAGATGATAAGAGGTGTTGCTGAATTTTACTCTCACTAGTGACTGATTCTTTTGACGTGGATATGTCTTAGCTCTTAGGGATTTGCAATCAGTCGGATCAAAATTTGTGATGTCATATAAGGACAACAGTTTAGAGGTACTGAAAACATTACTTTTAGATATATCCATAATCTCTAAACCACTCTTCACAATGTGAGGTAAATTAGGTTTTTTTATTCTATGACTGGGACAAACTGAAAAAGTTGATTTATGAAGTTGCCAGATTAAATAATTGAGTCACGTTTTTAACTAGCAGTACAATACTAGGCGGGAAGAGTCTAATCGAGTAAAACTGTTACTTAAAACAATCGTGACTAACAAGCACCGAGACTGACATCATTACTATATCGGCAATGAATCTCTTCTGGGCGACACAGTGTTATCACAGTGCTATAAAATATATCCTGAGGCAACGATGAAGAACGAAACACAGGAAAACGTAGAAGAAGAAGAAGAAATACAGCTCGCAGCAGCGCGCGGGAAGTGTATATTTTATTACGACAGCCAGTCGTATATATTTCTCCTTCTACACTGAAAACTTCAACTGTAGCAGCGCGTATGAGAAACCTCATGTCTGTAATTTAATGTCAGAATTAAATGTTAAATACTACGTAAACTAAATACAACTTAGGTTACAAAATATGTAAAATGTTACGGACGGTGTGAGTTGGTTGTGTTGAAAAACGCGATTTAATGTTGAAAACGCCGTTGAATAACACTCTTAGCGGAGAAACTGCTTTCATACGATATAAAGGGAATGACGCCCTCCTGAAATGAATCATACAAGGCTCCGGGCTCTTTCTACTTCCATTTAGTTCACGCGACAATATCCACTCTTCTGGGCTGTTTGTGAACCCAGCGTTGCGAAAGGGTAAATATTTATAATCTAGATTTTCACACATCGACCAAATAAATTCAATAAACAAATAGCCTGAGGCCAATAAATGTTCTAAATATTTTTATAGCTTCGTAATCTATGACCAACAGGAGAGGAGTTGGGACACGTCTTCGTAGAACGTTCTCCTATAACCAAACCCATTGATTAAATCACTTTAATAATTTTTCTCGCTGCAGACGTAGGCAGTTGCGAAGAACCAGATATGAGATTACCGCTACTATCTCTACGTCGTGATCATCGAGGAAGTATAAACCCCTCCAAGGTTGTGATAGGTCACGCCTCAAGAGCACAGCTCCAGACCAACCGAATTACATAATATAAGTAGATTTTTTTACGACTACCGTGTAACCAGTAGCCTAATGATGTCAAAAAATTCATATTGTTTTTATGAAGCTAAAACGAAATATTTTGCCAGTATGGAATACTCTTAAGGACATTTTTGTAACATGTTAAGTTTCTTACTATGACACTCAATTTCAAACAACTAAATGTGATAAAATACATAACATTGATACGTCTTCTCAAAATGTTAAATACATCAAACCATTGTATAGCAGTTTAATTATGTGAGATACACAATACTACATTTAAACTCGTATTGTGCTCAGGTCATTTGTTGTTTACATGTTTGTTGATTGGAAAGTGCAGAACAATAGCACAGTAATAATTATGTTACGCGAAGAAATAATAATCACTCGTGCAAACCTATGAGTCATACTTTACTTTATCGTGTTTCTGTAATTTAGTACTACAATTTAAAAATATAATAATTCTGTGAGAGTGTTGAGGAATTCATTGTAATATTTTCCGTAATATGTATTGAGAGGTTATCTCGTGATCGCTGTTCTACTCTACAACCCCCTGCCACGTCCTAAGGGATGTTTCCACCCTGCGCGAGTGTGGCGGCGACGATCGTTTGATGCTGTTATCAGAGACAGGCTTGAAGACATCGGTGCGGGTCAGACACTGATAACACTGATAGCTTCACTAGGCTGTTCATTGTGTGCCTTGCGAGATACACAAGTTTTGAATCACATTATACAACCTTTTATTAAAGAAAATTAATTAACAATTCTCGATTTCGTGGTGTTCCACCTAGGCTGTTACACCAGAATCAAGTTACTAAAATTTATTTCTTTCAGTAGGAAATAAATTTGTAAAATCCGGCGGATAAACTGAAATGTTAAATTGCCATGATTAATATCTGGTCTAATTTTTTCACGTAGGTTTTTTGCATATCGAAATTCAAAATTATTCACGTAAAGCTAACGAACGCCTCGTGTTTAAAACAGTCCTTCGAGATATAAAATAATCGTTGTATGATTGAAATAAACATCAGGTTCACCACGACGAGAATAGGTTTTAAAATATGCACTATGTTTCATCATAGAAGCCTATACAACAAAAATCATATCCATTGAGACGCCAACCCTCTCTGTTGGTCGGTTTGAAGTATTTATCAGTGAAGAATGAGTTGAGTTCATGTTTAAAAATATTCGAATTTGTGTTTTTAATCCAGCAAAATGATTCAGCATTGAAAAGCCGGAAAGCCACGGAATAAGCACGAACCTGTTTCGGTATAATCGTAGAAAACACAGCAATTTTCTAAGGAAACGACACACTAATAACAACGTCAGAAGCAGTGTTTCCTTTCAATTACTAGCGAGCGTTATAGTAGCTGAATTACATGCCGCAGTCTTATCCATTGTTTGATATTTGTGTTTCGAAACCCAACAGTTTAGCGCTTACGTCGCCTCGCCCACTACCGTCTAGCTTGCTGTTCCATTTTGTAAACAACGGTTGAGAAAGCTTTTGCATACGTTTCGGAGGCCACTTGTAACGTTAAACCTGCAATGAATGTGTGATTTTTATTTCACTGGAGGAGAGATAATAATTTTTTGTTAAAGATAAGTCAAACTTCAAACGGGAAGCGCGCTTCTTCATACACCCATACACCCAAAAACGTTTTTAGAATAGAAGATTTTTTAAAACTTAACTCAAGGACCAGAACGTAGTCCTTTTTTTAGATAGACCATTCACGATTTCCATGACTAAAGCCGGCCACAAAGTTGTGTATATGGTTTTTCGCGTTAGGGCATACTAGCAAAACACAGAATATTACTACATTAAAACTTATTGGGAGAATGAGACAATGAACAACATGGTTGTTTGCGTTCTCGAGTACTCGTGCATCTTGCGATGGAATAAGTCCAAATAATAATGATTTTAACAATAAACAAGTTTTAAAATACAGTGAACATCTCACAACTCATGTGTGTAGCCCACACCATATTAATATAATTGAAACTTAATAGGTTTATTTTTTATTAAGTACAACTTTAACTCTATTTTTCTGTTGTTTTTATTCATCAACATTTTTGAAACACACTAGTAACGTTATCTGCGCTCTTAGAAATGTTATGGTTTTTCAGAAAAAGGGATAACTATAAAACAGTAAATACTAGATGGCTGTCAACGTCAACTGCTATTTAGCCAGGAGAATGGAACAAAGACCTGTCGGCACTGCAAAGGCCGTTCTAACAGAGGGCAGGGCAGCTAAGAAAAGGTTGGAACTGAGGAGAATTGTGTCGTAGAGAGTCCGTTTTTGGAGAAACATAAATTAAGACAAAGCTTCGGCAATCACTTGATTCACTTTGCATACTGATGAAAGTTTTAGATTAAGATTAAACTTTGCCTCTTTAAGTTGCCTATTGTTTGTTCTTATAATGTCTAATAATTATGTCTTCTTTCTACCCTTATTTCATCATTGATGATAGGGTTTATTTTGTTTGGGGTAGTAATTAGCGTGTTTTGAATATACGAGATTTAAATTCACGGATTATAATTGTCCCAAGGGGTTTTAACAGCATTTATTAACCATTGTTTACTCATAAGAACTTTTCCAACCTCCAACCTCTGACTTGGCCCTTACCAGGTTCACGTTTTGCGCCTGGACGGCGACCTGCCGGTTGTTGTTGCGCTCCCTCCACCGCAGCACCCCCATGACCGAGCTGACCCACCCTTGGCCCTCGGTGTCCGACACTGTAGCAGCCAGGGTGAGGAACTACAGGATGCGACACCTCATCCGACACGACACCACAGGTACGAACTGTTCACATTCACAAGATCGCTGACGAAGACACTCACTCTACGATGTCTGGACTCGCACTGCGCGCCGCTGGAGGGGGGGAGACCGTTACGTCCCCCACCCCCGCGAGAGGGGGGACAGCTGTTCTACCTGCTGTATTATTTAAAACAATTTCCCGGCTTCCTAAGACGATGTTTATCGCCGATTCATTGCGACCGAGGAGTTAATTCTGGTTGCCGTAGTTTTGGAAATTAAAAGCTCGTTAGGGCGTTTGTTATCGCGCAGTTTTTAAATGTCGGTTGAAGAATGTTTCTTGTTAAAAAATACGAGTTGTAAATTCTAATCTCTTTATTTAATTCATTTCGCTAATTAACGTTGTTACCGTTCTCTATGTAGTAATAGTTTGATGATTGTCAAACTACATTTTACTGTATGTAGTAGTAAATTTTAGGCGCCAAAAGTTAACGAAAAGGAAGCCTGGTAAAACGGAGACTCTAGAGATAGGTATGGAGATTTTGTATGTAGTCTAATACTACGAACTCGATACAGATAAAAATGTTAACGTAATCAATCAAAGTTAATAGTCATTAGACGCCATAAATCAATAATTAGAAACGTAAACAAAATACCACCGTCGCAGCAGACCTGCGTACTCAGCAAATTTCCAAAGCAATAATATATGACACGTTCTATCTGTCGATAAATATGAGAATTATTTGTCTATTCTACATAAGATTAACATGGGAAAGAGTATGCAGGTTTGCTGCTGTGAGGAACACTACAAGTAAGCATTTATACCGTAAACAATTTATTCTGATCATTTACTCCAGGTTTCATCAACATCTCTCTCTTTCCATAGATAAAGGAGTTTGCCTATTCCCTGTATGATTAACATGGGAAAAGAGTTTGTAGGTTAGCTGTGATTATAAATACATAAACTATGATTTTTGGGCATAAATTCTTGTATATAAACAACGTGAAGCTAAATACAAAATTTCATCCAAAATATAGGTTATAAAGTGAGATATTAATTTTTCTTATCCTCTATATGATTAACATTGGAGCCTCAAAAATCAACGTACTGTTTTCATATTTTTTAATATCTCGGTAGCCGTTGGAGTTTGAGCAAAACATTAAAGAACTAAATTGTGTCGTTTTTAGAGCTGATTCTAAAGGTGAAAGATAAAATTTGAAATTTGATTATATTGATGCAACATAAAATTTAAATTTGTTGTAAAATTTCATATGAAAAACGCAAAAATTCCGATTTGGAATTCAAACCCCCTCCAAAATACCCCTTCTGATAAAACGATATGTCTGGATTACGAACTCGTCCGAGTAAATTTCTACATTTACACTCTCTACTGAATTTGATCTGGGCACCTCAAAACGAAAAAGTAACACGGTCCCGGGCTTATTTCCTGCTAAGAGACCTACGGTAATAGCTTCTTCCCTATGGGAAATTCGCTAAAATGGGTCGCACTTTTCAAATCGGGGAACAGAGGTCTAGTTTCCAGCATGACGTTATCAGGCTTTGAAAGCGGGACACAAAGCTTGGACAGCGACAACAATGGCGGCGGGATCAGCAAAGCGATTTCACGTCCTCCACGCCAAGGCGAGGCGGCCAATTTGTCGTCAATTTCGTCCTGTTCGACAGGCAGTACGGGTAGAGAACAAGACCGCACCGCGTCGGTGTTTGGACAGAGCGTCATTTATTACACTTTCTCCTCCACAGTAGTAGGCCTACAGTAGGTGTTTATCAAGGGCCGGCGACGTGCGAAGTGTGCCAATGCCACTTTCACTCAGTTTGCCTACCCTGGATACCACGGTGCACTCACCAGTGGCACAGATCACTCTTCCTGATACCGAAACTATTATAACACTTGGGACATAAAAAACAAGTTCGATGATTCCAAGATGGCGGTTAGTTGACTTTAGATTAGATTATATTATTGAAATGGCGACTGTACCACAAGGTAGGTATCTTAAGCCAAATATGAATGAGAAACGAGTGTAGGATGATTACGATCTAGTAGTCTGGTTACTGACTAAGGCTGGCATGTTCCGTAGACAGAACTGACTTCTTTAAGTGATTGTTACAAGTTCATTGTGAAACATTCAACTGCATCACAATGAACTTAATAATAACTGATAATATGAGCTGATTATTTTTGTTAAATCACCTCAATTTATCACAATATTAATTAAAACGTAAAATTTAGTATAATTCGTGCAAAACTTGGGTTGTGAAAGTACTTTATTTTATTATCAAGGAACCTTATCCAAAACGTTTGGAATAATTAAAAAAATCGTCGTACTTGGTGCTATTGTTTTCACGGTGAAGATTAACCCAAAGAGCCAATTAACCTTCTAAAATGCCTTCTGTAGCGTACAGATGGACAGAAATCTCGGTAAAACTAATTAAAAACAATTTTTTATGATTATAAAAAATGTACAGACTAATTCTAATTTCAATTAGGCCTATACAGATACACACACTAAAGTTCGGTTCCTTACAAAATCTAATATTATAACGAATTACTCGTCTAGGTTAGGATGACCGGCGACTTCAGTCAATCCGTTTTGAAATCACGTGGTTGTGTTTTACTTAATGACTTAAAGCAGGAATTTAATTAGACGGGGACGACTTACAGTCTCTTCCCTCTTGGGTCTACTCCAGATACAACTCTATATTTCAAGGACATCACTCAATCTATACATGACTGGTTTCACATACTAGTTTAAATTCATTACAAATGTTATGGAAGAGCAAATTTAAAGAGCACTACTGATTCAAGCCTTGAAGTATTTAAAGACATCATCAAAAATGTATAATGGTTTCAGCGTCAGTCCAGCTTAGCAGACTTTCACTGCTAAGCTGTTTCGAAAGAGACTTTAACATGAAATACTTTGAGCCTTGTAACTGTAGAGCTTAACGAAACATTTCACTCACGAATATCTAAATTTAACGTTCTCTGGGAGTGGAAACAATTTCATCATAGTAGAATCATACAGTATTTTGTTTTTATACAGCCTAAAAAGGTTATTCATGAATTAAACTTTAAGATTTATTAATTATATAACATTTTTAAAATTGATAAAATCGAACCTAAAACTGAATTTGATTATTGTCAAATGATTGAAAATCCATACCAATTACCAATTACCATTAATTCCTAAGTAATTTTCAAGATTCCTTTAGGTTTGAATAATTTAATTGTGTAAAAACACAATGAAGAAGAAAGCTGGATTATTTGAACAAAAAGGGAAATCTCGCATAAAATGTAAATAAAGGTACAATAAAATGTTAACGAGACCTTTAGCCGATGTTTTGTTGGATTCTCATTAAGTCTGCATCCCACCCTTGACCTCTGACCTTTCTGTGGTTCACGTCTGCGCTCCGCAAACCCCTAGTTAGTTTAGTTATTCAAATTTAAAATGTGGACGTCATTTCGGTTCGTTGGTTGCTGAAAAGTGTGATTCTGAGAACACGAATTTCTAAAACCATTTTCTGGATCTACCTGACGAATTGTGAATATCAATTTGGAAGTAAAACTAAGTCTCGAGGGTAAAATACGAATAAATTAGCTTTTAAACTATAGTGTTTAAATTTCATGATAATTTATTGAAAGTGAAATAAAAAAACATTCCTAATAATAGTCTTAGCGTAATTTGACGGCGGATTTTGTAATTCAATTAAAATATACGTATCCAAATTCAATTTGTATAGTCAGCCCTACTGTATATGAATTTTATGTAACAACCTCCCCTACAACAGTTTGAACATTAAGAACTAATAATGTAAATTTTAAACGCGATGATTCTGAAAATGAGTTTTCAATAGGGATACTGTAGGGTACACAATTGGTTAGAATGCATTACTACTTTATGAATTTTGAATACAGTATAATCATAGGGTGCAGCGATTATGTTATGCTCGACGTATAATACACTGAAATTATACTACCTCTAAATTATAATACAACAATTTTCAAACTTTAAATGTACAGTGAATCCTTTAGATGAAGAACCCACTACTACTGACTTTCTCTACGCTGTTATAAAGGCAATACAACAAATCCATATCCAGCCAAAATTATATAACAATACACAAGCTTACGTTAAAAAAGGAAAGGTCAAATCCAAACGTAAGTTGTAGTGTTTTATATAAAAATAAGAGTGCCTGCAATGAAATGTATACCAAAAGCATTCTGTATCCATATTGACTGCGCGACAATGCAGGCGCTAGGATCAAGCGATGTGATGAATACATAAACACCCGTCATATTTGAAACGGATTTTGTACTTTCGAGTTTTTATTTTTAAATACAGTATATCAAACAGAATCTTAGTTTACTTTTAAATCATTCATGAATAAACTGTGTTTTAATTCTAATAAAATTAAAAATAACCACGCTTTAGAGGGTTTCAAACTTTTTACCATAATTAGGATAGGAATTTAATCTGGAAACAATATTATTTTCTTTTCAATATATGTAAGTTTATTTTATCAGTGAACCTAAGTGTTTTATAGATTTGAACTGCAAACAAAAATACTTTTTCGTCATACTGCTTCAAAGACAGTGGTTATAGATACATGTGTTGAAGTGCAAAAACTGTTCTTTTTCCTCCTAGGACTAAACTTTTTATTATGATGATTTTTCAGTCCTAGTCCGTAAAAGATCATTATACTTTTGATACTTCATACATACATACATACATACATTTGATACATTCATGATACTTTTCATTCGAGGTCCGAATTCGATTGTAAATAATCTATAAGTAACTGCAACAATCACTATCGATTTTTTGTGTACTTCGAATGTTTCGAATATCGATTGTAAAACTGGTAATCAAATCGAACTATCGAACGGTTGAGAACGAACTATCGATAATAATAACTAATAATGACACACCCTAACAATCAATCAGTAATTAAGAAAAAACTGCTACAACGTAACATAACAGCTGATTAGTCCTGTAGCGACAAGTATGGTCGACAAGCATTTATAAAAAATCAGGTTTTAATTTATGTTTTACGAGTTTGTTTCATTTTATTTGCAGTATGACGAAAATATAGTTCATCACACGGCCCAAAATTGGTTTTTTGATATATACTCGCACACAAATAGTTAAAATAGTTATTGAGTTATATATACTCGCACATTTAACTGCCTAGGTACGCCTCGGCTGTTAAACTTGTACTTGTATCAAAAACACCCGTTTTTGTTCCTTGTGTTACTATTTATTGATAAAATGAATTGTTTGCGTTGTAGAGATAGCGAGCGGGCCTACCTTGCGATTTTAATTTATGTTTTACGAGTTTGTTTAATTTTATTTGCAGTATGACGAAAATATAGTTCATCACACGGCCCAAAATTGGTTTTTTGATATATCCTCGCACACAAATAGTTAAAATAGTTATTGAGTTATATATACTCGCACATTTAACTGCCTCGGTACGCCTCGGCTGTTAAACTTGTACTTGTATCAAAAACGCCCGTTTTTGTTCCTAGTGTTACTATTTATTGATAAAATGAATTGTTTGCGTTGCAGAGATAGCGAGCGGGCCTACCTTGCGGGGGATGGGGATGGGCGGGCTGGGGAGCATGTTGCCGCCGGCACCTGCGACTGCGACTGTGACACTCCGGCCTTATCCCACCTTGTTATCACCGGCGCTGATAACGACATATTAACCCTCCAGTTTATGTCGTTCATCACGCCGGCACCCACACACACACACACACACACACACACACACACACACACATACATCCAGTGTTACATAACTCTCATCTCCCAGCCTGCGCAACAATTCTCGTTCGTTTCAAACCTACGTGTTCCAGTTAACCCTTTCAACTGTTTGTGTTTTTGTATGAGGGTTAAAAAAATAATACATTTTCACTAAACTAAGTCCTAGAAAAATCAATAGACCTTCTGTCAATGAACAGTACAACCACCGTATTATTTTTACCTTTATGTAATGACGACCTCTCCTAGCTTATTTTAAGCAATGATGAATGAAAATGAGTCTAAGATGATTGTGGCACGATCATGTAGTCTTGTTTCTGACAATGTCTTCACGCTGACATTTTCCTTAAAAAGACTGTTAATTAACTATCCTACAACTAATGACATGTAAGGGACCTACAGTTTAACCTGGGGTCAGAACCACAATTTTGTCTCTCTGATTGACCTTGTCTAATAATGAGATTGGATATTGCGGATGAACGTAGAATGCAACCGTGCGAACGTAAATCGACTCCAGAGAATATTACATCCACCTACCATCACTTATAACTATCCACAATTCACGTAAAAAACAGAGATGAAACAGTTTTGGAAGAAAAAGAAATATCATAGTTGTAATCTTAAAGAGTCTAAAGAATTGAAACTTAAAGCACACTGTTTAAATACACCAAGAATTTCTGAATATGATATATGTTGTCTAAAATATGAGTACTGTATCGATGAATATTGGGAGAGACGATCGGCGAGTGAGCGAATCCCTCCGCGAGGGAGGGAGGCAGCCAGGGGTTTCAATCATACCCGACCTTGGCGGTCACGTGACCTTCTATTGACAACACCGGCCATACAACACTTATTGGCCGAGCTATATTTGTAGGTTGTATTCCATTTTCCATTGCTGAATACCATAATGTATTTTCACACTTCATGTTTTACTCAGTGTATGCAGAATAATCATCGAACTATAACTCGTATAATAACACTCACTGGGACGTGCCCAGGAAATCCCTAGGGATACAGATGCCTTGAGATAAAATTTTTGTATTTACTTCCCTGTGGGAAATAGGTTAGATCATGGATGTTTTCAGCTGAAAGGCTAAAGGAAATGTTTTCAGTTCGTTGAAACAGCTGTTCTTATAACCAAACTATGACGTCACTAACCATATGTCATCACTGTTTTAAATTTTGGTCGCGCAAATCGCTAACACACCCAGTGCTAAGACATACCCATGTCAAAATGTTTTGCCCATGCATGTTACAAAGTTTCAAAACTGATTGTTGAAAAATGTACTGGTTAATACAATATAGTTGACCGGCCGTCACTAATTGGGCAATAAAAAGGTTTAGTTTTTCAACATTGAGGGTGTAAATGTTTACAAAGCCTTTGGATTTCAAAGTAGACCTAATGCTAATAAATTAGTTCACATACATTTTTCTGTAACAATATAGAATTATGCAGTCCATCAGCAATACATTGATATAAATTTGTTTCATTCAACGCTCATGAGATAAAAAACATAACACATATCACATAAAGCCAACTTTAAGGTTACATCCAATTTATTAATGATGGAGGGTGTGTTCCAGTTTTACTATAGCTCCATGAGTATGATAATATAAAAAGGTGTATGGGTCACAAAATATATGTACTTGGTAGTTTGACACCATGGCGTATTTGATTATTAAAATTAAACGTAAACATTCTTGAGATCAGTGACGTAATCGGTTTTGTTTACGTGACCCTTAACTTTCTTTGGGTTCTTGTTACCTTGATATTACCAACTAATACTAGTAACTATCTCCAACTAATGTTCATGTAATATGTAATAGATGTGTATCTGAAAACAAGTCGTTACAACTGAAATAACGCGTTCTCTAATTTAAGCATTTTTCTTTCTTTCTCGCGCATTTAAACTAGTAGGCAAAGGGACATCGTTATCGGACTAACCCCTCTGAGGGGAGATGACAGGTGGGTTTAGTGGGAAGGTATTGTTCTTGAAATAATCTAAAGCCCACGCCCCTCCCTCCCCCGCAGGGATGAGAATGTGCATAGACCATCCTGCCTTCCAAACCAATTAGAAGTAGAACTACGATTCGTACAACGTTGCCATCATTTGAGAAACTAGTTATAATAAGTTATGCGTGTCACGCAAAGATAACGTATCAAATCAAACGTAGGCGTGTGTTTTATATACAAATATGTGAACTAAATCAATAAATTTAAAAGTTTTGTATGATACTTTTTACAAACAAGATTTTTATCCTAAAATACATAATCCCTACTGAATAATATATACTACCAAATATTAATATTGGTCTTTTATAGTTTTAAACTAATAATAGTATGTGTGTCTAGCTGATTTCGGAAGCGGTTTATTAAAACATTTTTTTAAACACAACGTTGTAGAGGGTCACAAAATATTAGATACAAATCTTTATTTTCCTTGCTACCAATGGGCTCCAAGACTGTAATGATGGAGCAACAATGCCTTTCCCGGATGGCTTGCAAGCGCCAGTTCATAACTGTTCCTGAACCCTTGACGTTGAAGGGGGCTAAAATGTGCTCATTCGGGACCATATTAGGTATAGGTGCTCAGCCCAATCCGCTGTTTCTATGACCTTACCATTTCCTTTTTAGTGTAAGGCGGGTTTTACAGTTTGTTTCTTACATCGGGAATCTTAAAAGTGACATCTCAGAAATAAAATATGTGTGATAGTTTTTGATCAGAACGAAATGTGAGTCCCTTCTATATTAACGACATTATTGCGTGATGCGTCACCTTCATATAAGATATTAGTTGTCCATCATGAAAATAAATAAGGTTTAAAAACAGATAATTTTAATAATGTTAATATTTTTTCGTTATAGTGAAATTTTCTCAACTTAATCAATTTTTTATTTATTTTTCTTTTGATCAGAAACTTAATATAAAAAATACAGATTTTCAGGTAAATATGTAAAAGGAAACCATTTATTGATTGATAACTAATTGGTAACTTTATAATTTGTTTTTGGAAAAGTATTATAATTATAATATTTTATTGTTACGGATTTTTATAAATTTAATTTAACGCATATTTCAACACAAATACAGTTAGAAAAGCAGAAATGAATCGTAGATCGAAACAATGATTCTGTACTCACTGCGATACAGACACGACATATAGAAAACAGCTGTCGCAGTCGTACCTGCGAACAAAATCAACACTAAAATATCTACAATGGAAAGTTTATCTTGAGGATGAATCTAAACAGAAATGTTAATATTTATAGAGGAAGCCGCGGGAGGAGGAGTGGGCGCTCAGGGACGAAGACTACGTCCAAGTCGCTGAGGAGCATTGTTTACTCTATGTAAACTATTCTTCTTCTTCTTCGCCTTGTTCATACGTGGGGTACTATATGTCTATGACCTAACTGTTACAGTGCGATAGCTACTACGACCTATGATGCACCCATGGGCTACGGGATCTTTAGATAACCCCGAAGATGAAATAGCGATCAGGGAAAAGTTTACCTATTCATTTAAATTAAGCCCGAGACCATGTTATTTTTTCGTCTTTAGGTGCCCAGAGTCCAAAAACAATAGTCGTTAAAAATATATATATATATATATATATATATATTATATGTGTCTGTTAACACGATAACTCTCGTAAAAATGGTCCGATCGAGACCAAATTTGGTAGAGACGTGTATTCCTACAAATGCTTGGACGAGTTCGTAAACCAGACATATCGGTCAATGGGAACGGATAGTTTGGGGGGGTTTTGTACCCCAAAATCAGGTTTTTTGCGCTTTTCACATGTAATTTTAAAAAATTTATAATTTTATATTTCACCATTAGAATCAGCTTAAAAAACTACACAATTAAGTTTTTTTAAAGTTTTTCTCTATCTCCAATGGTTACCGAGATATTAAAAAAATCTAAACACAGTACATTGTATTGTGGGGCTCCAATGTTAATCTTATGGAGGATAGTTAAAAATTAATATTTCCCATATTAATCAATATTTTTGTATAAAACTTGATATTTACCTTCATGTGGTTGGGACCCATAAGTTTATGCTTAAAAATCATAGTTTATGTGTTTATCATGGTAGCAAACCTGCATACTCTTTTCCCATGTTAATCATATAGGGAATAGGCAAAGTCCTTTATTTATGGACAGATGTTGATGAAAGTTGGTATAAATATTAAGATAAAAATTATCATTGACTACGTCCAAGTCGCTGAGGAGCATTGTTTACTCTATGTAAACTATTCTTCTTCTTCTTCGCCTTGTTCATACGTGGGGTACTATATGTCTAGGACCTAACTGTTACAGTGCGATAGCTACTACGACCTATGATGCACCCATGGGCTACGGGATCTTTAGATAACCCCGAAGAGGGGTTTTATTTTTGTTATGACGTCAAAACATAAAATTGTTTTCAAATAAAATTGATTTGAGAACTTTCAATTATTTTAGTCTATAATTAGAGTATGCATTATTTTAAAGTTTATAAATAAAAAAATTACTTTTTAAAATAATATTCTAAACTTCAAGTGTTTAAAAACGCCAAGGATGACCTGCAGATCAGTTGAGAATGAGTTACAGGAAGAGGGCAAAAGTTGGGGAGAAGCGAACAGCCCAGAATATTATGCGGGAGAGCATTCAGTTGAGGACTCTCCCTTGGGATTAAAGGGAATAACTCAAGTGAGCCAATATTCTAAATCTCTTTTGGGCGATTTTTTTGTTGCGTTAATATTATTGAGGGGATTGAAGAAGCCCCGGCGTGAATACCAAGGCGCCTTTGTTCACAGAACGTAACACATCGAGAATACCTATTTTTATAAAACTTGTCAAATATTATTATTATTATTATATTGTTGATTTGGAAATTCGCTGAGTACGCAGGTCTGCTGCGACGGGGGTATTTTTTATTTATAAAAATTATATCGTCTGAAAAAACTTTAAGAATTTGTAAAAACGTAGTATCCTGCATGTACAAATTGTGATTTGACGTCGAATAGATGTAAGGGGTTTTATGTTTTGGGGACGGGGATTACCCGTTCCACAAGAAAAAGATTCTGGATCCCACTCATGTGTTTTTGTTCATTTATTTGTTCGACCAAATTTATCTCTAGATCTACATAATTGTGCTTCCATACAATAAAAGTTAAAATAGTAAAATAAATTTCAATGTTAGCAAACACCGCTAAAATTGGTTGTTGAAATTTAATGTAACGAAATTCAATGTGGGCGTAAGCCAAATTGAGGAGGTTCTCAGTATTTGTGACACCTGAGTCCTTGTTGTTTTTATTTTATATACACATGTAATATGCACATATACGCATATTACCCATCGGAAAAATGTCAGCACATACAGCTTCATGCATCATGGATATCTTGGGGGTGCAAATGATCAAGTATAATGCCTCGACAAAAGCAGAGACAAGCAAAATGAACTTGAGGAGTATTGTCTGGATTCACCCTGCGGTAGTTTGTGGGCTGATAACATGCATATCTCTATCTCCATGGTGAGCATCAAACACAAAGCTATCGGTCGATATATCGATTTGCCTCACGCGATTACAGCAGTCGATCATGTGTCGTAACTCGTTCACAATAAAGAGTCTAATAATACGTAAGTTTTGGTGAATATACCGAAAGAGAAATGCTTTAATTCAAAACTTTTGCCTCTATTCTTAAATTGAGATGTAGTAATACTTTCGTTTTGATTCCGAATAAATTCTAAGAATTGTTTTTGTGAGTTATTTATTTTATTTATTTCGATAGTCATAAAAAGCTTTTATTATTAGCTTTACAATTAAATTAATTAAAGTGTAGGATTGTTGAATACTTAGATATAGGCTATACTTAGATATAGTATAGCCAAAGTGCACCTGTGTACCTAGTTTCATGAACATCGGAAGATCAGAGTGCGTTCTCGGGGTCTGTACACAGACAGACAGACATCAGTCCGAAACCCATTTTTGGATTTAGGAGTCCTTAAAACGGATATATCCTTTTTCAACTCAAATTAAAAATATTGACGAAAACAATACTTGCTCTCATATACTAGAGTGTATAAGGGGAGAAAGTAAAACTGAACATTAAGAATATAACTTTTTAAATCAAAATCTTATTGCAAAACTAAAATTTATGTTTTTTACAATTACATTAAAATTTAATAATTTGCATTAATGGAGTGCCTTTATTAATATTCTTCAAAAATTAGCTTAGGCTTATTAGTTGTCAGAAAAGCAAATGTACAGTACGTTGAACAAGTTTGTAAATCGTAATTGAAAACCCTTAGTAATTAGTAATTATAATTTTGAAGTTTGAATGAAATATGGAGCATAGCATAAGGCAAACAAAATAAAACATTTATTACTAAAAGTTTGTTCAACAAAACATATATACATACAAACTCGATTATGCTGTTATAATTTAACCTATACATTTGTGTAGCGTTTTTTATTTCGTGCACGTATGTTACCAACTTCCAGTTTAAAGATATTTGTTTAGTAACCTGATAATTTTACATTTATTACATACATAATATAAATATTTAGAAAAATCTATACAATTGCCATTCAATTAGCAACTGTCAGTTATAAACATGTTTTGGGGGCGCATATTCCCATAAGCGTTGTCAAGTGTCTTGTTTACAAGAAAACACGAATTTTCTACATTATACTTCTAGTTTTCTACGGAAATTAGATTTCTCGATAGTTTAAAGAAATTAGGGGGAGTGAAATATATATTTGTGTATTATAGTATTGGATAATTTAACCTATACATTTGTGTACAACGAAAGCGTGTTTAACATAAACATTCGTGCACGTATTTGCACAATCCAGCTTAGGTTATTATGCCTCTAGAAGCGCATTTATTTAACAATCAAAATTTACATACAAGTAAAAACAGCAGATATAAATTAGAAAAAAAATGTTTGAATTATTTTGTGTTCATATTTTAACTACATTAGTATATTATAAATATGTTCTCATTATGTAGAATGTTTATTTTAATTGGATTACGATAACAGATTAGAAGTAAGGATAAAATCAGTTATTAATGTGAACAAACTAATTTAATTTTTTTCTGTTTATATATTATTATATTCATGTAATCGGCAAAAATAAAATTGTTTAAATTTTGTTTTTATTTAATATTTTAAATGTTTATTTTATTATTTAAAATAATCAAAAATTAATATCCAAAAAATAATTATTAAACAATTTAACATAATAAATTTTAATTAAAATACAGAAATCGAGAACATTCAGTTTTTTAAAACAGCGTTTACGCAAAAAAAACAGCAAATTAATTTCTTTTCAAAACGAAAAATAAAATAATATTAGCAATGTACAGAAACTCTAAATTAATTTTATTATTTATATTTTTCATTTTATAATAATAATTCCTATGATTGTTATAATTCATTTTACAGAACTTACATACATGTACAATGTAAAAACAGAAAACAAATTCGTAAAAAGACACATTTCAGTTTTCTCTATAACGGAAAACAAATATTGCAATTCAAACAAAGTTTAATTCTATTTATATAGTACATATAACTAATATGTTAATCATAATTAATATTAACTACTCTGTGGTAAAATAACATTCCCATGATTGATTTTATGATTTTCGATTTTATGAAAATATTGGTAACGCATTTCTCTTACTTACATTAAGGGATGTATATACAAATTTAATTACCGGTACAGTGGGGTTTCAATATAAGTCTGAAAACGAATCTAGATTGATGAGATTCAATTTTATTCAATAAAAACAAGATAATAGTTATGTCCTCGTAATAACTCAGACCAATTACATATTGATTCATCTGTGGTAATAATAATGACAAGAGGAAGAAGTAGATCCTTCATTACCATAACCCCAAGGCTCGGACTCGTGGCTGGCTGCCATGGACGGTTGACAATATAGCATATATAACCAACAATTTCTATATATAAAATTGAATGTATGTCTGTCTGTATGTATGTATGTATGTCCTTTATGCGTTGCCAAACTACTCATCCGATCGCCATGAAATTTTAGGAAGTTGCTCTATATTTGTGTCCGGGAAGGTTTTAGTGAAAAAATATTTTCGAAAACCCCATAAGTTTCTATTTTATGGCGTTTTTAATTTCTAATGTTAACCTTATGGAGAGTAAGTTTGTTTACAAATTGTCTACAATGAAAACATTTGATTTCTTAGCTACAGCTGATTGGTTTACTTTCCATTAGCAATACCGTATGCTTTACTATCCAATGCCATCTGAATTATTCATTAATGTTAAACTATGAAGTAAATGTGTACTGTAAAAAATGAACAGCTTTAATCACCACGTTAATAGTTAACGGTTTTGGGGGATTATGTATTTATATTTTTATTTTCTGTCTGATTAAAGTCACGTGTTTATATGATAATTACAATGTTTATATTATTACGTTTATTATAATAATCAGCTGTTGTATATCTTTCCTATAAAAGCCGTATTACAGTTAGGTTTCGTTTGGGTTTGGATTGGATTTGAAAATTGTGAATTAATCTACTCAGATTTATTTGTTTTATGGGAATGATATTAATATGTTTTATCGTTTCAGTATTGTTATTCACTATGCAGCGACCCAGAATATATAACCTTTCACAATGAAGCCGTATTGCTATTCGACTTCAGAACATGGCTAAACTTAAAGTTAACATGTGTTTACTGTGAGGCGTTACGAAGTTCGCCGGGTCAGCTAGTTTACAATATTAATTAGTATTTCTCTCTTAAAGATAATATACGGTGTTAAACAAAATTAAAAAAATATCAGTCCCAGTATGGGTCTTCTGAAAATTACATTAATGTGCTGACTGTAGCTATCTGCCAGTAGGAATTTATTTTATGACCTAATTATATGATTTTTTCCTAAAAATATGAATCCTCTACCGTCCCACAAGATTCATGTGTAACACACTTCCATCCGAACAATATAAGAAACGCTTTAAAGTAACCATCAACCGTGTGAAGGCAACAACGAAGGATATTAATTAGCTAAATAAAATTAACAGTGTTAATATTTTTAGATTTCAGCTAAAATATCTATGCACTACTGAACTATTACTCCTCTGTGCTAATACCGATCATGCCGACATATGGCGTCGGAATCCAATGTAGTAGGCTATTCTCATACTAAATACTATAATACTATGGAACCATTGAGTCAGTCATATATTGGGGTCTACGTTTACGGATTTCACAAAATTTTGGAAGAACATACACGGTAGGGATCATAAACAAAAACTAATGACGCCGGTCGATCGAATATAAATAATCCATCCTGCAGCATGCGATTCTGACTCAATTAACTGTCAAACTACCATATTTTAAAAATGTATTTACGTTCTATTATTTGTATATTTGTTTTTGTTTATTTATGACCTCTACCGCGTGTCTTCTAGTAATAGTGGGAACGTTCATTTATTAAAAGATACAATCAAAAATTCGTAAAAAAATATACAATCTAACCTATGGGGTTGCGTCCGCGATGCTGATGCTTCCTGGTGGCGCTGCTTGGAACTACAGCGACCGGCGAAATCTACTTTACCGACTTTTAATATCCTGACAACCAGGGACTTTATTTTCATGTTGCATAATCTCAAATTGAATTGATTGTTGCCAATAAAGATTCCTTTTATTAAAAATGCCATTGAAATTTATAACAATATTTTCACCGTGTTATCAGAGGAAAACGATCAAACACATAAAATTTTATTTTTTAATATCGTTATAACTACGTACTGTAATTTAAAAAAAATCCGTCGTATCCAGAAGTATTAATAAAATGATATGACTACTATGATATGATTATTTTTGGGGATTAAAATACATATCTTGTATAAATAATACGATATTTATGTCGATATATTTTTAAGTTTTATCTATGCATTACTTGAAATTACGATATTACAAACCGATATGGGTCTGTTCTCAATTTAGGTCTGTCTTTCTTTCTGCAACGATAAAACTAGGTCTTTTTTAATGTTACTCCGTGAAAACGAGGGATGAAAATTATTTTCGTTATTGAATATATTTTGGGGAATATATTTTATTGAATGCATTTTTTGTTTACTTGAATTGACCAACGCCCAAGATGTACAACCAGTGCAATATTAAATTTAATACAAATTCACATGTCAAAATGATAGGGTCTAAAATTTCTTTCCTGGATTTGTATATTATAGGAGAGAAATAAATAAATAACCATGGATGGTTGTAATAATAAAATAAAATACGCTATGAGCTCTCGAACCCCTGATTTGATTTTAGACACTTATTTTCTAAGTTTTAATGAAAATGTGATCTAGAAAGTGTTTGATGTAAAGAAAAAACAAAATTTAAAATTAAAAATTATATTGGTTGTATATATTGATCATTCATTGTAAACATACCTCAAAATTATCCTTGAGATGAGATGTTATCTTATCTATAATGAATTTTACTTCTGATACGAATTTTCTAAGTTAAAACTTATACTATATAATTTCGCTGAGAATTTTTTTATCCTTATTAATTATTTAATTAGGACTTCAGGTTAATATTTAGACACAGTGATAAAAGTCTTTAATGTCTAATTTATAAATTATTTTTAAATAATATATCCCTGTTTTTACTTTTGTTGATTTAATTTCAATTTTAGTTTAATATTTTGACTCAATAACAAGAATAATGTTTTAAAACACTGAGTGATACAACCTGCACAAAGGACGGGCGGGTATACTGCTAATTTACTTTACCATACCATCATTGAAACACACCTACATAGTATTTTAGAATTAGAATAGTTCAGTACCATTGTGATAAATAACCAAAATAAATTGAAAATTGAAAAAATAAGATTAACTAACATTAATTTGAATATACATTTATGGAAAACGATGGGTTTAACAATTTTTTTCTTGTTTCGTAAATTAAATAAATTAAACACATAAATAAATATTTTGTAAATAATGGACTTCTCACAATTTTCATCCGTTGATGGCCTTTGATCAATTTTGTCGAAGTAACATAAAATAATTTCACATCAAAGACTTTGGCGAGATGTAAACTGCTATGCTACCTGGTGGCAACTGCTCGAACCACGTGCAGTCGCGTTAAATCTATCTTACCGACAAGGGCACACGCGGGAATTTTTTAAACCATAGCAAGCACGGCTACAAGAAGCCACACGGTAGAGATAATAAACAATAACAAAATGATGTCAATGCATCGAATGTAAAAATGCATTAATAAATATCGTATTTGGCAGTTAATTGAGTCTGAATCATGCATTTTAGGATGGAATATTTACATTCGATTCAATGACGTCATTTGTTTTTGTTTATGCCCCTATCGTTATCTTTTCTAATAACCGAGCTAACAAGGTTTAAGAATGTAGTGTTCACTTGGGAATTTTTATTTTCAGTTTCGATACAGTGAATCTGAAAGTGCATGTGAATTGATGTAGCCTCTTACATTTAACATACACATACACAAATTAACTCTTAAACCGAATAATAAAAATCAATGAAAATATAAATAATTAAATATTCTTAGTATGATATTTATATATCATTTTCGAAGTGTTTATTCGCACGTACGCATGTATATATTGATACTTGGGAAGTTAGATTACATTTTAATTAGATTACATTTTATAATTATTGTGATTTTATTGTGAATTATTGTAAAAAACCCATTAACCATTTCGGAAATACTAGTTTTTTCTAAAAAACGGGGGTTTCTAAAAGATATTGACGTCATGTGGAACGGACGTGTGTGGTAACGGCACACGTCGACGTGCGAATAGCCTCTGTCCATTATTTTTAAATGACATTTTGGACACTGAGTAAGTGAAAGAATAGTCGTGTACCTGGGTGAAGTAGGAGGGTAACACACATCTCTGGTCGTCTAACCGACTGCTCTGCACTCTCTCTAGCAGCTCGAACAGGTGGTCCTGGCCGGTGCTCTGGAAACAACATTTTGTCAGTGATTATATTTCAATCAGCTGTTAGTCATCATGCTCATTATTAGTATTCTACTTTCAGAAATCCTTTCTAAAACAATCTAAGTACATGGTATAGCATATAGTTTAACACTTTTAATCACAATAATTTTTATCTTATTACAATTAGGGGGAATTTGATATTATTCAACAATAATTAAACTTCCAACCCTTAGAGATAAAATATTGATATCTTTATAAGATCAAACACTATATCGCTACCTTAATTTTCAAACCTCATAACTCCATTTTTTATAAAATTAAAGTTTCGATACTAACATCGAAAGTAAAATTCCCTCGTTTAAAAAAAAGTTTAAATTAAGGGAGCGATATGTGTAAAGTGTCGGCAGTATTTGGCTATCCCTACACTGCCCTACTCCAATAATGCAGTGTCGGTATGGTAGATTATGGGACTCAGTTCAAGCTCTTGCCGCTAGTCAGCGCTACTGTCGCTGAACTGTGTTGCCATCAATTAACTAAACAATAAAATGCCACCAATTTAATTAGGAATTAAAATATTGCACCTGCGTATAGAGTAAAAGTTTTCAATGGCTTGTAGAGGGTGTTGTTTTGACTATTTAAAAATGGGGGTTTTAAAAGACCATTGGGTTCTTGTACAACCTGACACCTGAGAGTAAATAATGTATTATAGTAATAAAAGAGAATATTTGATTGTTTTTGTAGATGATTCACATATAAACATATACATTTTTCTAAATTGTCTCCATTTTTCAATATGGCGGTCAACTTAATTCCTTGTTATAGAACATGTCATATTTATGATGGTTTCGGATGCTTAACGTACTAGTAACTTTGAGACTTTTTCGTAAAATATAAATAGTCTACACACAGAGACGCATTGATAGACACACACAGACTGACATCGTTTCAAAAACTACTAGCTACTGTATAAAACTATAAAGTTAAATCCACTGAAAACTCAAATTTGAAACTTCTTCCGTAGTGGAAAATGACAAGAATAATAGACCCTATTAATCTTAACTACACATTTCTACATCTTTTAACATTCCCTCAAAAACACAGTAATCCTCCTTATTTAAGCGTTACTGTCAGAAACATAGTTTCAAAGATACCTATCATGGCAGTTAAAAAATCAAAATCTTTTTTTATTTATTTTACTCTTTGTAGCTCGTATACGATTTGATCTATCAAAAGTTGCTCATGAATAAAAAGGTCTAAATTTAAGTTAACTATTTGAATACTACAAAGCGTTATAAAAGAAAACAATAATGAAATAATGGTGGAATGGCGGTCTTATTAGAAATATATATTCATAACGTCTATAAAAAAGGATTTGTTCTCCGTTTAAAGTTTACTTCCAGATTACGTTTACAAAAAAGTTTACAAGTTGTGAATGACACAGTGTAAAAACATTCTGTACGGTATGTGTTTTAAATTTTGCAAGGTTCATTAATTTTCGTCATAAGCAGCTATGATTAAGTTGACTAATATTTTAATTAATTCTATGTCAAGCAAAAAACTAATATATAATATATATGTAACAGTATATGAACAGTATAAAAATTACAGGTTGGGAGGGAAATATTTGACGCCTGCAACTTTAGTACGGTGTAACGCGCAACTGCAATGTGTTGTTTCTTCAGCTTATGAATTGAAGGCAGAAAAATAATTGTTATTTGATACTTGGTTGCATATTTATACTATTTGGTAATAAAGTCTGTAATATTTATTAAAATAAGCTTAACTATAAAGTTATCATTGAAATCTTTTTTATCGTTACAGGAACACACAATTTTAAATTGATGATTGGTTATATTAATCTCATTTAACATAAATTATGTAGCAGCTTTGCATATACACGCCATGCAAAGTGTACGCAAAGTTTTGGTAAATTAGTTTTTATAGTTTATTTATGCCAACCTCATTGATCATCATTATTTAACTACTTAATTATTTAGTTACATCATAATTAAATTGATTATACCGATAATTATTTAATTTTATGAATAGACCTATGTAATATTTATTATATATTAAATAGTTCAACATATAATAAATAGTTAAGCCCTCTTAGTTTAATTATTAATTAATTATGTTACCAGCAGTTCAAAAAATTCTATTTATTTATACATTATCAAATAATATTTATTTACATATTTATTAAATCATAGTTTTATCATTAACAATATTTTGTATGATTAGCCCCTATTAACATACATATTTCAAGTCTCACTAAACTTGCTTACAATCTTCTTTCTCAGTATTTTGGAAATAAAATTATTTTACTACAGCCTATTCATAAGCTATTCCCAATTTATTAAACTTAAAAAAACTGTTTAGCAAAGTTTTTTAACATTATAAAACAATGTTTTTATCTCTATTGTTCATCACCTTTTAGTTATAAGATAGAAGAGGTGTTTATTTGAATTTTAGCGCTTATCTAAAGAAATGATTTGTTTAAATAAAAATATCAAATATAATCACAACATATTTGCAACTGATAATGAATAAGTAATTTTCTTGTTTTATGAAAGTAATAAGAAATATGTAATTTTAATTTACCTAATGTTTTTTTAATTTACCATTTCAACTACCTTTTTACGAATTTAGTGATGCCCAGTAATGCTGTTACAAAATTAACATTGTTCTTAAAAGGCTAAAAACTTAAATACCGGTATTGATGAAAACTGTTTAGTCTAAAGTTTTCTTTTTGTCTTTAAAAGAGTGAAAAAACTAAAAAACTATTTAATGGATAGAAATACATTGTACTTGAGCAGAATGCTATTTTTACTTAAAACTCCCTCTGCATTCTGATAAAGCCTAAATTTGTCCTATCAAATACTGTATAACAGAGAATGGAATGGCAAAATGACAAGTATACTGGGTGTGGGGAGGGGAGGGGAGGTCACAACGCGATCGTGATACAATCAGCTGTTGCTTCATTATCCCCCACGATCAGCTGTTCTGCGCTATCACGCTATCAACAATGCACCTTCCAGTTATACATCAAATGGTATCAGATCAAACAATAAACAGGATGCAGATTTGATGGTGAAGATTAATATGCGAGTTATTGCCTAAGGATATTAAATTTCGTCATTTGGAAGTAGATAAGGGAGATAAAAATTCAAAATTTACAAATTCTCAAGTGCATAACGTGGTGATGATTGAAGACCGTGAAAAAAGAGAATTCTGGGACTATTTCCCCACAAATTGCACCACTGACGATTGGACAATAGCTGGGACGTTTACGACCGCTGATGTGGTTTATAGCATCACGTGACCAAGGTTGTCCAATAGCCTTGTTCGTAGAATCAGCTGATCGCGGACATCGTGTGACTAGCGTGTCGAACTATAAAACACCAGGACGCACTCTAAATTAGAAATGATCAGTGATCGACAGGATTGAGAAAACAGCTGACTAGTGACGAAGTGTTGTTTATTTACATTCATGTTACTGAGTCATGTCAACATTATCGATCGATCCATAAACTAATCTGGAATGAAGTGAAACCGTCCCACCTGAAATACCTCCGAAGTAAGACAGAGAATTAATTATGCCGATGTTTAGTCTATTATAGTCTATATGATGTATGTACATGGGGAGGATGTTATCAGTTTGAACGACCAAAATTTTAATATAAGAACAGCTGTTTAGATGAACTGAAAACATTTTTCTTTACACATATCCAAGATCTAACCTATTTCTCACAGGGAAGTATACACAAACAGTTTTTCTTAGTTCGTATTCTAATCTTAATGAAAAATTTTCTGATAGGCTTTGCTGTTAGTATACTGTATCTCTATTTTCATTGGTTATTGTATAGTTACAATTGTTTTACATTTTACATCTTTAGGGATGGATTATCAGCTCATTACGATTAGCCACTGCGCATGCGTGCACGAGAGCTATTTGAACGTTAAGTTCTTACTGGCTGTCTTTGCCTTACGATTCAAATCTTCCCGTTGGGCCTTTAAATGAAAGTAGGTCCCAAAGTGCGACCGTCCACCACTGGTGGTGATGTCACCGTGGTGACTGGCGAGTGGTGGAGTGTGTTGTGAGTTGTGCCGGTGGCGGAGCGGGTTTGTGCATAGTTATGGATGAGAGCAGGCGAACGGTAGCGGAAGCCCGCGGGCTGATCGGCGATATACGCGAGGAAAGTGGGGCGGCGAGAGTGCGAAGGTCGCCCGAGCAATGTGTTTGCCAGGTTGCCCGCAATACTATATGATCAGACGTTCGTTCGCAGGACCACTCTTTTAAAATTCAACATGATGTTATAAACGATGTACAATGTCTAAAAAGTGAATAAAATTAGAATTTTCTGTACATTGCTTGGCATTTTACTACTGTATTAGCGAATTTATTTGGTTGGTATGATTGACTTCTCCATTAGATGATTAAATGTGGGCTTGGTACAACGAACAAAATAAGTAATAGTTTTATGATAAACAAACACACAGTCACACTTCTTCGCCAGAGGTATTTTGGGCATGGATATGTCTAAGTCTGGGGGTGTTAGCAATTTTCGAGACGCAAAAGTGTTACGGAAGTGACGTTATGTGGTTATGAGAACAGCTGTTTATAAGAACTGAAAACATTTCCTTCGGACATATTCATGATCTAACATATTTAACAAAGATAAGTAAATACTGTAAATTTAATGTTTTGATAGGAGACATAAATTTCTTTAGAGCTGGTTTGTGGTGGGTAGTGCATGTTGTGGAAGTGTATGAGGTAAATGAGTATAATTGTCTATAATCCTAATAACCAACGTACCTTGAACTTATCGGGCTGGCCTGTGTCCGGCTGAGAGACGGGAGTTCTGTACAGCTGGCCCTCGGCGCCCTGCCGCCTGCAACACACGTCATACACATCGTTATTGTCAAATACATTACTGTACTTAGATTGAACAACACATTAAAATATTAAATGGACTGGGACGGCGGCGTGTCCTGTAATCCAGCTTCTGGGAGGTTAAGATGCATTACTCCATGGTGTGTATTAACGTCCGCACTATTGAATACTACGTTTATCCGCAGGAACCACCCGCATATAAGATCAGTTCGTAATTCAGAGGAAAATTATTGTAGTTCGGATCCCACGTTAAACTGTAGGACTAAAGAACAAGTCAGCCTTAGTCAGTAACAATACAGCAAGATCGTGCCACAATTATCTTGAACTGATTTCTCATATATACTTGGCTTAAACGTACCTCATAATAAGTATCTGGGTAGGTCACTATTTCAGAAATGTAGTAATATACGGCAATAATAATACCAGTGGCATTGATAGTAGACCCTATTATAATAAAACAATAAACCCAGGGCAAATATAATAACAACCCCCTAGCAAAAAAGCCTGTATTCTAAGCGAATTCCCATTGATGAATTTTAAATCAATTGAAGGATAAATAATATATAAATTTAGGATAACACCGCTTTACCAAATTCGGTTTCGATCGTACCATTTTTTCGAGAGTTATCGACACACACCAAACACACTTGCTAAGTCTGGCGGGGACTCTGGCCACCTACTGTAACAGCTTCTTGCCCATGGGAATTTCCAAAAAATATGTTAGTGCAAAAATGTATTCTCATCGGACGTAATTCATACTAATCAATACATTAGTTTATACTACATATTTATATGCAACGTTGGGTAGGCTATTACTCATTACTGTATTACACTATATTTTCTCCTCATAGCGAATTCCACGTCCATATTTCTTTATACTTTATGTAAAAATTGATTTACTACAAGAACTTTAATAAACTTCAAATTACACCTTATATGTAGGCCTAACTTTATTAAAAATACTCATAGTATTTTAAACACGAGAACGTTATAGAAACGGATAATTTCTAAATGAACTAAACATGACTAAAATAAGCTCACGGATATGTAGGAAACATCACCAAGGGCAATATCAATTATAGAAACACATTTGGGTTTACAGTGTATGACGTCAAAGAGGGTCCCACGAGAGATGCCAACTACCGGGCTAAAAACATCGGGCGGTACCAGGGGTGCCAACGTAACAAAAAAACATCGTGTGACAGGAAGACAAGAGTTGATTACAGAGCCAATTGAAGAGATGGTTTTTACATCGCGCCGCGTGTTCCGGTACAGCGCCCGTATGATCATGCGCCCACAGGATTACACGACATTGAACATGTGTACATTCGTGTATGACGCTGGCAACAGATGCTAACTGATCATCAGTAGACTTGTCTGGAAGACTCATTAGAAATTGTTTTAAATTGTCCATTAGTGATCGTAAATTGTATTGCAGGATGGCTTCACGATGGCACGCACACATGACTCGTGTACTCTTCCTGCAATACTAATCATTTGTTGGCAAAATAATTAAAACCGATTTCATCTCTTACCATAACTCCACTGAAAGCATTTTTCTTATAAAGTTCGGATGGAAATGTTCGTAGTATGGAGCAACCACTTATTCAATAAGTGGTTGTGAATGCAACACCAATAGACGATATTAGGCTACATATGGTAGTCGTTTTGACGATCCGATGTCTTGTTCGAGAAATTGTAGGGAGATTTTATAGGGCTCACCCCTATCTTGGGTTAATACGTTCCTAGCTCAGATCTATATAGAAATATGTGTGGGCAAAATATTGGTAAAAACAAGCTGCCAACCGTAAAAAATCGAAAGTCAGCCTCGTAAGTGGTGGTGGTACAGGTATGCATTCCTGGGGCCGCCTACCATCCACTACTAGCGCCGGCGACGCTCTAGGGAAGGCCACGTAAATGATGGACAATTTGATCTGGTTCAGTGAACCCAGGGGCCACGCGCCGCCTTCCGGTCATCGCAGCTGTCAAGTGTCCACATTAGGGCGCTTTAAACAATTAAAGTGCAAAGCGCCATGAGCTTGACAGCAAACTGACACGCTTGTGGCATTTTTACTGAGGGTTAATGTGATTTTTTTCGACACACAATAATTTTGATTGTACAGTATATCCTCAAATTGTATTGTATGTTCAAAATCAGATTTACAATTAATAATACCACGGTGTAGCCTATTTAACAATTGATAGATTTACTAGACAACTATTTAAAATATACAATACCTTCTTTCCGTCTTTAATTTTTCCAGTAGTAAGCAGGTGACTAGTTCCGGGAAGTTATACTCCCATTATCAAGCCTTGTCAATTGAGAAAGGCCATGTAACGAATTTAAAATTACATAAACGTTCAAAATTCACATTACCCTTTAACATTAACACGTTGGGCCGGCCACAAATACAAACGAGCAACATCGATGGTGCAGAAGACTACGACACGATTCAAAAAATAATATAGCTACTACTAGACAAAATGGCTTAACATTCTATGGTTTAGTAGAAAATGTTACTAACATTCAGTTTCTGCCAGAAGTTTAACAAAATCACGAAGCGATAGGATGATTAATGCAGAAACGGAAAGAGTTGAGGGACATGTTCTACTAAGGAAAATGTTGGAAAAGGTTTGTTTGGAAATGTTTCGTTAGCGAGTCAAAGCTGGTGAAGGATTTCGCTAGAATTTAAGTACCCCCATTAAAACGAGGCCATACACGTTTTTGTGCGTTAATTAAGTGTCAAATGCAGTGTATTTTATGTAAAATTAATTTAATTAAGTTGAAATGGAATGAGTTTTACGTATTTTGGCTGCGATTTTTGAGTTTTACGCCGGTTAAAAAACCACTGAACTTATTGTTCCAGGAATAGTTTTATTCATTTTTACAGTTTATTTTACATAAAATACACTACATCTTAAATTAACATAAAAAACCAGTGTGGCCTCATTTTTACCGGGTACTGAAATCCTGTCGTAATCTTTCGCTAGCCGTGACTTGCTAACGAAACATTTCGGAACCAATGTTTTATAATTTTTTTATAATTTTCACTAGATCACGATCCTTCAATTTTTTACATTTCTTCATGAATAACCCTGTAGAAGTTATTTCCAGAATTCATTTAAACTTTAATATTATTTTGTGAATATCTGTGTACGGGTGCTTGTGCTCGCTTCAGTTTTCACGTTCCCATGGCGACAGAAGTTGCAGGCGCCTTCGCAAGGTGACACTGTGACAGTGTGAGGTTCCGCCACCTGTACAGTGTACAGTGTACAGTGTACATGAGCGATGGTCTGACCTTGTTGTCCGGCGGGGGCGGGCGTGGTCGCGTGGGTCCCGGTGTGGGCAGATCAATCAAAGCCTTGTCGTAAACTGAAACTGAACGTACCCTGAGACAAGTGGATCACTCGCACTGTCATGTGTTTTGCATATCGCGCCATTTACTCCGATTGCTTTTACCGCGCTGCAATGTAATCCCAATCGGATACAAAGTAGGTTGTTTACAGTTTTACAAGTTTTTTCTCTAATTGTTTGGAGTTTGTCCAATATTTCTTTTCAATTTGTTTTCCACTTCGATGTGATTCTTTAACTTATTTTACAATTGAGAAGATTAAAAATTAAACTCTTTTAAAACCTCTTATTTTTATGAATACTTAAATATTCTCGAACTTAATTGCATTTTATGTGAAAAATTAAGTTTCAAATTAAAAAAAATCCAGTACACTTTAATTTTTATGATCCATTCAACCACTATTCATTTGAGTAAATACTTAGATTTTATATTTAAGAATATGTAGAGCGTATCGTGAGAGTCTTTACCCCGCAGTTGGCAGCCCTGGTTGTCATGTTGGCCATCCATTGCCATGCGAGTAAATACTTAGATTTTATATTTTGGAATATGTATAGAGTATTGCGATAATTTTTACCACGCAGTTGGTAGCCCTGGATGTCATGATGGTCATCAACTGTCGTGCGAGTAAATACTTAAGATTTTATATTTTACAATATGTAGAGAGTATTGCGAGAGTTTTTACCCCGCAGTTGGCAGCCCTCGATGTCATGTTGGTCATACCCCGTCATCAGCTCTCCATTGATACCTACGGCCAGCCTTCTCTGTCAGCCTTCGCCGCCGCCCACTCTGCCGACTACGTGCCTAGCTTCCGCCCCGTACACGCACGCACGCGCACACACACACGCACACACGCACGCACGCACGGTTACGATTTATGAGACACTCGTCGATTCAATATATCTCACGTCATTCGCTGTTAATTGGATCGACTCTGTTTGTGGCGTGTATTTATATTGTTTATGTCTTGAACACGTAACGGATAAAAATATAGCGGAGAAATATGAAACTAAATGACCTATTAAATAACGATTCTGACCTGTGACTGTAATAAAGGTGCTACATAGTAAAATATGCCATGAAATATACTGTACTCATCCATCAAAATATAGTGTAACTAGACCGTGCTATCGAATGGAAAATGAGTTGAATCATGGATCGAAACTTTGAGGAAACAGCTGACTTAGAAGCCAATTGTCGATGTTCATTGTTAAATGAGGTGTTTTCAAATTACAAAAAATGAACAGGATAATCATAGCCAATATGTTTCCATCAATGTGGCAATAAACAGGTACGATTAATAATACAGTATTTTTGCTACTCATTATCTACTTTCGACGTAAAATTAAACTAGAACCATCTTTTAACAATCACATAAAATACTGCATATAAGTAAATTTTATAACTCAACTTATAGATTTTTTGGACTGAAACTGCTTTGGATGTCACTGATTAGATTAGATTATTAAAATAGCGACCCTACCACAAGGTAGGTATTTTAAGCAAAGTATGAATGAGGATTGAGTGTAAAGTGATTGTGGCGCGATCTTGTAGTCTTGTTCCTGACATGTTCCTTGAAAACTAAGAAGTACTTTGAAATCTAAAGATTTACAAGTAGGATTGTGAGATTTTAATTAATAAAAACTAACCTTTTTTATTTGTATAGGGTGTATTAAAACACAGTTTATTTATCAGCAGCTCATCGGAAGTGTGATAGCATTTCTTTATAGACTCGAGACTTTTCCTCGAACATCAAAACTAATGAAGCCCACACATGTTCGGGAATCAGTTTTTATCAGAATCTTACTCAACAAGAGATAACATTTTATTGAAAAATGTTAACAAACATTTCTCCAAATTGTATTTGTGATTCAAACACAATATTTCGGAGTAACGGACGGGCTGTACAGCCTGTAAATAATAATATTTTGTAAATATGTTTACTCAAATACTTGACGTGGAGTGTAAAATTTGAACTATTTAAAAAATAACTTAAATCATATTAAAATTTTGGATGTACTTCCGAAAGAGGACTTGTATAGATGTTGGGTTTCTTGGTGTAAAATTATAACTCTCCCCAAGGACAATTCGTATATGACCTTAGCAAAATGACCTAGAGGGTCAATATAGGTAATTTTGCGAAACACCCGAAGACGGCTTTTTAGCAGCGCTCTGCCGAGTTACGTTATCTTGGTTATTGACATAGTGTTTTTATATCGTTAATTTTGTTTTTATATTATAAATAACCAACCTAACGTCGCAGAGCGCTGTTTGCAGGGCGACCGATACACGTTACGTGACATCATAATACACGCGATACTGGCGACATATAGCTCTCACCGATGTAAAGAAATTTGGTTAATGATATATAAATTTTATAAATAAAGGTCATTTTGTGGAAGTTAAGTAGGTCATATTCGAGTTGTCCTAGACGAGAGCTTTAATTTGACACCGAAAACCCCAACATCTATAGAAGTCCTCTTTCGGATGTACAGCCAAAATCTTAAAGTAGTGCAACCAATATATTGGTAAAATAACACGACTGTCTTATGAAGTAAAATTAATAAATGTTCAAGATTTTCCGTGGAAACTTCAAATTGTGCAACGGGCACTACGCGATTCCGCAAGTATACCAATAGTCCAATACCATAATTTCCCGATCGTTGGTAACAAAGTTGACATGAAATGCTGCTAGTTACGGAGTCGTGTACCGGGAATTCCCCCGGGATCACGTTAACTGCCGGGACCACGGAAGAAGACCATCAATAACCCGAGTCCCGTGCCCCGCACAATGCCGGCGTTGCAGCAACGGTCTCACCCTGGATTCCTGCAGGTACAATATCCAATCCCGGGGCGATATACAACCCCTATTGTTCTAATATTAATGTTCCATTAGCCGGGATCAAGTCTAGAATTTATCGATCTAGTTATGTTGCGCAACCCGAGTGTTATGCTTGGTTCGCACCAGTTCTGTCCGATAGGCGGGCAACTATCGTACGATCGAAAAATTATCGTAGAAAGGGGAAATTATCGTGCGGTAACAGGAATTACCACACTATAATTCTTAAAAGGGATTTTGATTAAACAAAATGAAAAAAAATGCTTAAGTTCAAAATATAAATCTAACGTTTGAACAAGATATCGTGGAACTACATTCCTTTGTGTTAAAAGGCCCTAACCAAAATTTGTTCCCGAATCATACAAAAAATAAGTAAAAACATAAGGTGATCTAACTAGAAAATGTAAACATTGAAACCTAGGACGGTCATGGCAGCTCTTTCTTCTTATTTTTCCCGAACTGACAAATTTTAGTGTTCACAGCTGTTGACATTCAAGTAATTTTATGTTTTTATTCTTTGAAAATGTAAACATTGAAACTCAGGACGTTCATGGGGCGTTGCCAGAGGGGATTTTAAGGAAAAGAATGTGCATATGTGTTGCATGAGTTTAAGATCTACCTTTGTGTAAGATTTCACATCGGTCGGTTCAGTATTTTTCGCGTTTACTTGCCACAACAAACCAACAAACATACAGAAACCACCTCTTCTTTATAATATTATAGATTAAATATATGTATACGATTCATTTACCAAGCTTTACTCGTTTTCGGACATCGCAATAGAACGTTTTCCTGAACTAACTTTTTAAACAATTTTTCAGTTCGATCATTAGTACGTGGTATACGAATGACAAAATTAACGTACAATACGACAATTACGTCTGGAAACACAGGTCGGCTCAGCGGCCGGTCAGCTGGAATTCTTAATTAACTAAAACACGGCAGTTGCAATTTGTGGGGACATGGGGGTAATATTGCCGCAATTTGTCATCTATCCCCTCCCCTCCCCTGAGCCGCCCACCTGGTAATTGATTTCGCGAGACTGAGGAATGCGCTTGGCGGTGATCAGTGAGCAGTGAGCGGTGAGTACCCGCGGATCGGCTGGTGCGAATTTGTCGACACGCCACTCCCCTGATTAGTGTGGGGCTGGGGCGACATTATTCAACTGCGTTATAAAAGTCTGCCTGCCTCGGATTTAGAAAAAAATCATGGACAATTCTGTGGAATAATTTTATAGGGATTAGTCCGATAAGAATACTCGGATACTCCTGTCATTAGTCTACAGTTGAAGCTTTCCTAACGAGCCAATATTTTCTAGATTTTATAAGTTTGATTGTTTAACGAATTACAATAAAGTTTTAAGCCTTATTCATGTTATTGAATTAAAATGCGAATATTAAATTTACAGATGTAGTAACTTAGAGACTAGGACGTATTAGTCTAAGTCAAACCTGTCCGGATGTGAACCATTGAGAGGGGGGCCACTGGTGCACATCCGGACAGGTTTGACTTTGGCTACTCCTGCTAAATAATAAACGCCCCGCCCCTCTTGGTATAGCCTTTGTGGCTAACACCGCTACTCTGTCTGTAGACCGTACGTAATGAGTGTTTAATAACAATTTACAAAACACCTCTTTTAACACCAATATATTAAATCCTTGAAAAAGGCTTGTTTTCACATAAATAACTATTTTGGCATGGACATGCTCGGAGGGTGTGTTCGGAATTGGCAAGACACAAGAGTGTAACGGGAGTGATGTCATACGGTTATAACAGCTGTTTAGAGGAACCGAAAACGTTCTAAGTTTCATTGTATACAAGTGCAAAGGATATCAACATGAAATTACTTAAATGTCAACCGCTTTGGACACAAAAATTTGATAGTTTAGGAATAAGAAAGAGCTGCCGTGTACGTCCTGGGTTTCAATGTTTACATTTTCTAGTGTCAACATCTGATTTTGACAACATCTGACACTACATTTTGACAGTTCGGGAAGAAGAAGAAAGAAAGTCCATTTTTACAGATAAACCGCTGGATATAAATTAATTATTAGTATTGCCGAAAATGTTAGATTTTAAGTATTCTCCCGATGCCTGTCTTTATTACGTTATTCCTTATCCCTTCTCAGTACTGTATTAACTCTCAGTCTTTTTTTCAAACGGGAACATTATATGGAGCATACAATTTAAACAAAACGTAAGCGTTTACAATCGATAGTGACTGCTTATCTCAACCTCAACCAAGGTAAACGTCACTTCGTGATTGTATTGAATGAAACTGCGTGGAAATGAGCCAACTGAAATACGACTTTCTTCCCACTGACTTTCGATTCGTTTAAATTAATCCTGTAATCCAGTTGCATGGTCGGAGTTGCCTCGACGGATTTAGATAACAATTATTCCACCCAGACCTTGATTGGTTTTCCTACTTTCCTACTTTGCAACTTTGTATCGTCGTAAAAACGTTTTCGAGGCTAACAAGCTGTACAAGACTAATCTTGTGGAAGACAGTTCCTGTTGTAACTGTACTTGTACAAGACTAATCTTGTGGAAGACAGTTCCTGTTGTAACTGTACTTGTACAAGACTAATCTTGTGGAAGACAGTTCCTGTTGTAACTGTACTTGCACAAGACTAATCTTGTGGAAGACAGTTCCTGTTGTAACTGTACTTGCACAAGACTAATCTTGTGGAAGACAGTTCCTGTTGTAACTGTACTTGCACAAGACTAATCTTGTGGAAGACAGTTCCTGTTGTAACTGTACTTGCACAAGACTAATCTTGTGGAAGACAGTTCCTGTTGTAACTGTACTTGCACAAGACTAATCTTGTGGAAGACAGTTCCTGTTGTAACTGTACTTGCACAAGACTAATCTTGTGGAAGACAGTTCCTGTTGTAACTGTACTTGTACAAGACTAATCTTGTGGAAGACAGTTCCTGTTGTAACTGTACTTGTACAAGACTAATCTTGTGGAAGACAGTTCCTGTTGTAACTGTACTTGTACAAGACTAATCTTGTGGAAGACAGTTTCTGTTGTAACTGTACTTGCACTAAGACAAGTTTGTAAATAATCCTACTTTACAGTTTATGTAAAAAATGTTAAAGACAGGAACTGAAAAACAACTTAAATTTGAAAATACTTTCCAGTAATAATGTATCAATACTTGTGGAAAATCCTGTGTTGTAAAAAGAAAAACTTTTATTGTGAGAAAAAATGTACACAAATAAACAGTGTATTATAAATGACACTGTTGAACCAAAAATATTGTTGTTCAAATTTTTTTATGTATAATGAAAAATCATTACTAAACAATTTGTAAAAATTAAATCATAACTGTAAATAAAAGATATTTAAACTCGTGTGATAACTTTTTGTATGCAAACTCAAACTTAAGTACTAATCTCTTTGTCAATAATTTTATTAACAAAATGGATCAGAATAAAATGTATGGATTGTTAAACATAATGATCAGCAAAAACAATTTAGTTGTTAAACATTCGCTATTCAACAAACATATGTCGTGAAAATGACTATGTTCCTGCATATTAATTATTAGTGTATAAATCGGATATACCAATAAATGTTTTCATTGTAATAAATGTTTTTTAAATTTTAATGTTTTATAATACAGTCAACACACAAAGCTCGCGCATACTCATTAGTTAAATCAGCAAGATGTCGATTAAATGGGTTGTCACTATTATGGTTTAAGTAATTCAATATTTCATTTAACAAAACAATCGACTCTTCCCTTGTAATGCAAGATTAGTATTCTTCAATCCGATTTTGAGCTTTAGTAAAAATGTAAGTGAACCCTTACACATAAGTCGCGAGTGTGGAGTGTAATGGCGTCTTTCACTTACTGTGTGAACTAAATATTGGGTGATATGTATCTATTTTTGTGTCATATGTATCGAACTAAATATTTAAGAAAAATCATGGGGATAATCGATATTTTCTAATGGTTGGTAAAAGTGGTTAATTTATCTCCTGTTTATAAACGTAAATTCGACAGCAAAAACAATTTATGTTAGACTACACTTTTACTTCTCCCTAAATTTGGGACCAAAACAGTCATTTAAGGCAAATATGAATGTGAAATGATTTTAATATGACTGTGGTGCGATCTTGCATGGTATATTACTTGAGAGGATGTTATCAAGCGTGGATACGTTCAAGTGATAAGTGCGTTCGTGGAACAAAATAGTTGATATTTACAATGTTGAAATAAGACAAACCGAACCATGAAAGCTAAATTAAAAGTGATGTTCCAAATTTCAAGATGGAAGAGTATGTCAAAATCCTTAAACGACATGCCAACAATGCTTGTCCGCTGTAAGTAACCCGAAGCCTCGGAGTTGCTGGGTTGCTCCTGGAGGCTTGTTATTACCCCTCAATTACGCCCACCAGTGATCAAAGCCCGGACCTGAGCTAAGGCCATCTTGCAATTATGAGCCGGGTTAAATGAGTTTCGGCTGCGACTGGCTTTCACTCTTCATTACAACTCCTTTTCAGGAGCGTCTTCACCAAGCAATCGCAGCCATTCTGTGGGCGATTGTCTGAGTATGTTGAGGTAAGAGTGCACTGCATCGATCGATCGATACATGCCATGATCGATTATTTCGATACAAGACATTTGGATTGGATTCTATTTATAAAAAAATGAATGATACCCCAATTCATACCACAGATACAACATTACTATTCCAAATTCACTAAACCCTGCAGGCATCACAAGCATCAAGAGCTGTATATTTGTAGATCCAAATACAGTATAACATATGAATCAATTTTAAATGTTTACGAAAATATTTAGAATTTTAAAGTAGAATACGAATGTTTTTGAAGATAATATTGGTTTTACTAACTTAAAACAAAATTGAGGCAACCATTCTCATGTCGGTTTTTAATAAAATTAGTTTGCATTCATTTTGATAATAATTCAAAATTTCCTGTATGTAATCAGATATGTCCATGAAAACGCGCATGCGTAAAGGTGAATGAACTGCGAACTGCTTGTGCACTTTTGTAACCGGGGCTTGAAGGGCGGCAGGGAAGCGTCTTGAGAGCGCTTTTGTTCTTGAGTTGAAGTGCAACGACAACAACGACACCGATACGACAACGGCAGCGCTACTAGCGGCGAGTTGAGCAACTGCAACGGCCACGGTCACTTATAACTGACCGATCATTGACAAACAATCGATCAACACTACAAAGCAAGTGGTCCAACGGTAAGTCACTTGCTCAATGTCGCGCAGGGGACCGATTGATACGAGAGCTTCAATAGCTCAGGGCACAATGACACGAGAACGTATGATTGGTGACAGTGTTTTGTGAACTCTAACTGCAAGTGGTGATGCATGTACAATTGATAAAAGCATACACATAATGCAAGAGGGAGAATGCAAAGGGGAATAGAGATGTAACAGTAATACTATAAGTATACATAGAACGAAAAAGAGCTTAGCATATTTAAGGGATTTGTAATTTAGAAAAAATCCTGTTTTATTTGCCGTAATATTTGTGAATTCAGGTTATCGTTCACGATTATTTTCAAATTTTCTTAATGAACCAGTGAATGCATGCATTTGTACATTAGAAATTGTTTAGTTAAAACATTGTTCAAGAAAGTAAGATTAAATATGAAAAATAAATTATGCGGATGACGAATGAAACAAACTTCCCTTTATCTGAAGGTGAACTAACTGTATATGAGCTTGTTCTTCGTGCTGAAAACCCACCTTGCATTGTACCCCGAAGTCAACGGCCAGCCAATCAAAATTGCGTTCGAACATAAAGAAAAAGGAAGCAAAAGAAGAAGAAGGTAAGAACAAAGAGGAACAGTAAGCCGTTGTCTGGGCGCCCCGGAGAGAGAAGGACTGCTGGGGTTAAAGTGTTATTAATGATGTTCACGATATGCGAGCCGAGGCCTCGGGGCAACAATGACACATTGTTACAGGTTTTGTGGCTCGGTTTGCGTAAGTACTACGCCATTGTGGCGGCGCCGCGGAGGAATTTGGCCGCGGGGGCTCCCAGGGGCCCCGGGGGGTCAATTTTGGGGCGGCACTCTCGAGTGGTCACTTGACTCGTTACTCGGCGAATCGTGGTCGCAACTGTTAAGTGCTCCTTGAAAACCCAACTGACGCTGAACAAGGGTTGAAACAAGATGTAAATTGTTTCAAAAGTTTGTAGGGAAATGAATTCTTTCAAGGGTGCATTGTTAAATCACGAGTAAATCGTTGAGCAATAAAAACTTGAACTTTATGTTCACAAATAATGTCTGGAACATTGATATTGCATGTTTATCTTCACACCGGACGCCCAAACGACAGCAAAACTTGGGAAACACACAATCTAAAGATTCTTACAAAAGAAGATTTGTTATGATAAATCAATAAAATTGAACTGTTTAGTGGTAGTTCACTAACAACTGAAAATGTCTTGAAAACTATCTTTTAAAATAAACGACAGGATCCAAAGGTATTGCACTAACAACTGAAAATGTCTTGAAAACTATCTTTTAAAATAAACGACAGGATCCAAAACAATTAATTATACAGGCAAGAACTAGCTAGCTATCATAAATAACAAGGACAATAATAAAGACAATAAATATTTTAAGATACAATTGGTTTCTCTAAAAAAATCATGACTGTGCCATGAAAAAAAATGTTAAAAACGAAACGTAAGAAGATATGGAAATGTTGTACCGTATGTGAATTAAATGGTTTGGTATAAAATAATTATGTAAAACAATAAAAGTGAAAAACGCCAAATTTAATGTAAGAGCTACTTGTGTTTACGTAGTGATCCACTAAGTGAAAATATTTTAATCACTTACATGAAGCCAGCAAAAGAAGAATAATGTATAAACTGCAAAGCGGACGGACACAGTCTACAGAGGAACTGACCAAGGACCCTGACACAGCTTCGCGTCACTCAATACCAGTTTCTTAGTCACGGCTTTTATTCGTACGCTATTCCTATTCTCAGATCACTTTAAGCTCATATTACTCATCAGACACCGACCCAACCACTAACTGGGTGTTTACAGGTGAATATGAGTTAAGGGTGAGTGTAATAGTTGATGGTTATGTTACTCAGTTGAGTAGCTATGTTACTGACCAAGACCATGATCAGCCCAGAAAAAATGTTTGTATTTACTTCCCTGGGGGAAATAGGTTGGATCATAGATATGTCTAAAGGGAATGTTTTCTGTTCACTATGATGTCACTAAATATATGATGTCATTAACCAAATAACGTCATTAATCATTTGGTTAATGACGTTATTCGGTTATTGTGGTGATTAATTTGTGAGACAACCCCCCCCCCAGAGCTAAGTCACATCCATGTCAAATCCAAGGCAAATTGTTAGAAACGAACCGCGTCCTGCAGTTTTCAAAGTGGAGAGTTTTTTATACCACTAGAACCACCCAGGTATACTTTTCAGTAGCATGTGTTTTCTTTAAATACTGCTTTTACCAATTAAACCCCATTTAAAATGTGAATGATCCTACAAATGGAATGTGAATATTTTAACTTTTTTGCTTTGGGGCTTTCGTATGTAGTCTATTCTATACGATAAATAAATAATATTTGGTATATAGCTTCTTAATGGTTTAAAATATAGTGTGTGTTTCTTAATTGAGGGAAGCTTTACTTCTCAAAACAATATTCGTTTCCAATAAGCAACCACCAAAAGCTTCACATATTTACATGAATGAAAAATGGTGTAATTTGTAATATTTTTTGTAGTATGATTAAAATACAACGTGAATATAAATTTCTGAGAAATGCAATAACCAATGCTACCATACTTTAAAGATAAAATAATGTTGCAGGTAATTGAAGAGGGTTTAATTCGATGAAAAAAACCTAAGTAGATTCGAATGGTATGTCTTTATGATGATCATATCATTCCGAGATTAAATTAAATGAAAGCTAGGTCCATTTTAAAACATTTTCACTGGCAAAATATACATTGTATTTTAGGACATTAAAAAATAGTACACTAACATCATTTTTAGACAACCTTTTTTAAAGGTAATAAAATATATATTTTATACATATATTTTTTAAATTGCAATTAACAAGTAAAATGAAGGAAACAAATGAAATAGGTGTTAAAAGTTAAAAATTAAGAAATCGGGGGAAATTGGGAATACAAAGAATGCGAATTTTGATTTGAATTGTAAAAATTCACTTGTTATGTAGACACATTTGGCCCAAATCCATGAAGCATGGAACAATGGTTGACATTCTATTGTTATTGATGAATTAGAGTTAGTTAAAACTGATTTCCATTTGGCCTCGCATGTTTCTGAATGCTTGCTTGGGCTATAAAAATTCAAGTCCACACGATGTTTTATTAAAATTACTTTATAAAAAAAGATGCAAAAATGTCCTCAAAGAAGACAGTGTTAAAAACTGACTAAATTTTTTATTCAACACAAATCTGGAAAAAATTGGTTGTTAAAAGGAACGGAAGTAAAAGCAAAGAGATTAGAACTAACTGGAAAGACTTATTTTGCTACACAGTATTAATTTGTAATGAACCAGTGGTTTACCGTCAAAAATAACTCTGCGACACGCTCTCATATTAAAAAATAAACGGTATCAGTGGACTGACACATACTTCTCCCTCAAGTAAATTAAAAGAAACTGCAATCTCTTTAATAAAACATTATTTAATATTTATTTAAATATGATTTAAAATTTACTATTACAAAAATAACCATCTAATTTCTTAAATTAACTACAAGAGAAAACAAGATAAAATTTTAGAAACTTTTAGAGGCCTAGCCCCCCACAGGTGCCTAACTTTTTAAGTGGGTTTTGTAGTTACGTAATTTTACATACTATTCTGCACTATACAAAATAACTCACAATAAAAGCCATGATTCAATATAAAATAGCTAACGTAGTTTCCTCGAACAGAGTTGAAAGTCAAAGCTGTATAACAGTATAAAACCCTAGTGAGAGACTATATGACACACATGATCAATATTTTAAAACATAGACCTAATACAAACAAAACTGTCTGTTAAGCCTAACATATACGGTCATTTCCCTTTAGTTCAAGCGTGAATTTCTGGCAAAGGGATATAAAAGTCTACATCTCTGCAGGAAACAAATGTCAGACTGTAAAATCATATCCTAGTGGATCGTATCATAGAGAAATGTTTCGAAATAGTGAATAACGATGAGACAGACGAGGGGGCGGCGCCAGCGTGCTGAGGGACGCCAACACCCGTCGCTGGGGATTTTAGGGGAATTTCACTACTAAGGGTATTTCTCAGGGTAAACATTTTTCTGATCGAGCTTAAACTAACATACTTTCATATTAATAAAAGATGTCCTGATGTTTCCACCAGATTAACTCTGGAACGCTCCATGTTCCAAGGATGTTACACGTTATATTTACCACTTCTATTTACCTTACATTGTGTAACTTTTTAGTTCCACTACCTTTTAACCTGAACATTTTAAAACTTAAAAGATTGTATTAACTTTAACACTTACTATTTGTAGCTTGTTTATAATTCTTCATACCTTAAGGTTCATATCCTAAAGGTTTATTGACACTATATCAAGTTTTTTTCCATTTCTTGAATATCTGACAAAAATATTTTGATGGTATCTAATTAATTAGCTATTAGCTTTAATAAAATATTGTATTTTTCTTCATACATAGTATATGGAGAAAGTATTGTTTTGTAAAATTTTCGAATTGAGTTGAGTGGATATATCCGTTTTGTCCCCTGAATCCAAAAAAGTGGGTTTTGACGTGATGTCTGTCCGTCCTTTTGTGTTTTTGTGTGTCTGGATGTGTACAGTGCCACAGCCTACCCCGTTGGTCATTTAGATTAATTTTGGCATGTATGTATATATCCGTATCTCCAGGCGTCTTTCCATATTTTTGAATTTTTGATTTTTAAGGGTAGTTCATTCCTAAAAACCCTTAAAAAACGTGAAAAATCCAAATTTCTCAAAAACGGCTCTAACGATTTTTTATTATATTTGACAGTTTATAGTGATCTGAGTACTAATTAATTTGACACCACCCGCATATCTGTAAAAATGACTGTTCAAAAGTTATGGGATTTTAAATGTCTAAAAATCAAATTTTTAAATATTCAGCGAAAACAATAAAAGTAAAGTATAACTTGACTGGTACCATTGAAACCAGCTTAAAAAACTAAACAAATTGGTATTTGAATTATTTGTCGACTAACGTTTCAAGAGAAAAGTTATTACTGTCCAGATACGCAGTACGTTGTCTGTAAGCGCCCAATGTTATTCTTATGGAGAATATAAAAAAAATCAATGTCTTCGTTACTTTCCAACCGTTTTCCAGAAAGGTATGAAGCGTAAGGTAAATCACCGAACAAAACCAGCTCAAAAAAGCTTTGTTAGGTTTATACAATTTTACAATTAAATTTAACTTTGTCTTGTTTTTTTATTTTTAGAAATTGATGATTATTTTTGAAACAATAAATTATAAATGATATTTATAAATTTGTAAATAAGTTTTATTCAGATTGTCTTTTTTTTAATTTCTTAAAAAAATGTGTATATGGTTAGCTTTATTTTTATCTTCGATACAAAGACAATTGTTTTGTTGTAAGCTTAACCTTTAGATAGAGTAATTCATTCATTCATTTGCACTTTTCCTTGCCACTCTTACGACACATTACTAGTAAGTAACAATTTGCATTCAATATGCACCACACCTTTTTAAATTATGGTTTAAGTTTTAAATCTGGCTTTACATTGACAATTTCAGATCCATTATGAATGTTGGTTCATTTTAGGGTAATTTTGCGTGGTGAATGGTTAATTTCCGTGTGGCTTGGGTATTTTAATAATTAAACAAGTAATTGTGGTTAGTGCCACCAACACTCGGGTCCTTGAGCTGGCGTGTGTGCAAATGCTTTGCGGTCAAGGACAATTACAAAACTTGTGTTTTTCTTCATATATAAATCTGTTACTAAACGAAGATAAACTCATAAGTTCCGCTGAGCAAAAACCCCACTGAACAAACCATAACCTACATAGTTATACGCAGTGACACCCAGCTGCCATATAGTTTATTAGTCTACCATTCTAGAGGGTGACCTATTTAATTGACTTCTGAATACCATAAATCATGTCATTACAGGAGTCAGGAGAAAGGGGGTAGTAAATTACGTGGTATAAATGTGGTGGGGTTTAGTTTTATTATAATTTAATGATTTTAATGTTGATTATTTTATCAATACTGTTAAGGTGGTATAGCGGCTGGCATCTCTTGATAATGATCCCTGATGAATAATAAACGTGATTGTCTCCATATAAAGTTAAATTCTGTGCTTCCCCATATATCCAGATATGTGAATTTGTTAGGTTAAAATTTAGAAAATCCGCTAGTAAAACAGAAACTGTTGTAACTTCTAAATTTTACTAATTACAGCTGTAGTTGTGTTTGTAATCTCAAAGCAAATAGACGACCGCAGCCAGTAAACTTTGGGTAAAGCGACAGATGGAAACGTTCGGCGAGTTTAACAAGATGGCGAGAGACAAATGTGTAAAACAGTTGGAGTGTTTATAAAGTGGCAAACATCGCCGCGGGACGGGTCTCAATCACAAACAGTGACCCGAGCCACAACTAACTCTTCCACTTCAACTTAGGCACATGTCTTAAACATTTTAGAACTTATACTCGGCTGGCATCTGATATGTTGGTCTTAAAAAAATTCCTACAGAAATAGACATTTTGAATTTTGAGCTTAGATCATGCTAGCTTTTTTTAATAATAATAGTTTACTAGTGTAAAACATATACAAAATTTGAAAGCAATCCGTTAGAATATGTTTGAAATAAAAATAGTTTGTGAAAAATACAAAACCACGGATATCTGAGAAAATAAGCGTTTTAGGCCATACCTTCATTGAAACATTATTCTTCCTTTTAATGTACCTAATCACTCACCGAAGTCCTGAAATGTTTTTCATGGATACCCTGTACATCCAGAAATTTGTTTGGATAAAATTTAGAAAAACTAATAGTAAAACACAAACTGTTGTAACTTCTAAATTTTACTTCTCACAGCTGTAGTTGTGTTTGTAATCTCAAAGCAAATAGACGACCGCAGCCAGTAAACTTTGGGTAAAGCGACAGATGGAAACGTTCGGCGAGTTTAACAAGATGGCGAGAGACAAATGTGTAAAACAGTTGGAGTGTTTATAAAGTGGCAAACATCGCCGCGGGACGGGTCTCAATCACAAACAGTGGCAAACATCGCCGCGGGACGGGTCTCAATCACAAACAGTGGCCCCGAGCCACAACTAACTCTTCCACTTCAACTTAGGCAAGGCACATGTCTTAAACATTTTAGAACTTATACTCGGCTGGCATCTGATATGTTGGTATTTAAAAAAATCCTACAGAAATAGAGCAAACAAATTACCTTGTTCATTAAAATAAGGGTTGAATTCGGGACCACGTCTTGACGTCCCCAGATGCCAAAAACACAGTACGTAAGTTCGAAATCCAACCTAGTTAGTTAGTCTATCCGAAAAAGGAGTATTGAAACCCCGAAATGTATTAAGGAGTTTTTACACATAACTAATTCATTAAAAATGTATTTGTGTTTGCACCATTGGAAATAGTTGAAAAACGATCCAGTATTTTGAATATTTCCTCTACGTAAAGCGGTTACTGAGTTGTAGAAACTGGTAAACACAGAACGTTGTCTTATGGAGCTCCAATATTTTAATCAGGTTAAGACAGATATCTCGCTTATTACATAAAATATTGAGATAATGTAGCAAATCTACTTACTTATTCTCGATGTCAACTTTAGGAATGATTAACCAAATTGAAGTAACGTCCTCATTACATATTTGTAATATTGTAATAAAACCAAGAGGTTTTATTACAACACACAAGGTGTATAACGATACAGCTTCATTTACTTAATTTTTCCTTAGTTTTAATATTTCTCATGGAATCAAACCTACTTACTCATTTCCAATGTTATTCTTTATGGTATGTAAGAAAATACCTCTTAGAGTAAATTAATATAATTTCCTTATTTAAAACATACTATGGTAATTTGGTATGAGACATAAACTATGATCAAGCTTAGTTTGTATGAATATAAAAACTAAGCTTGATAATTTATAAACAAAAAAAACTTTAAATACTTCATAAATGAATGGAAACTTGATCAGTACACAGGTCTGCTACAATGGGAGTACAAACTTTCCTACTGACTTTACTTCGCAACATAATTTTTGTTCCCAACGTATAGTAAGCTTATACACTATTAAAAATTTTAACTTAGCAAAGTTTGTGCAAGGACATAACGTAAAAATATTTGTATTTACTTCCCTGTGGGAAATATGTTATATCATAGATATGTCTAAATGGAATGTTTTCAGTAAAAATTCAATACAATAGCAATAGTAGTTTCTTTGGAAACCTGTTTCAAATTTTCATCTTACAAATTGCCATCACCCCCCCCCCCAGAGCTAAGACATATCAATGTTATAAAAGGTTTAAGCATGCGAATGGCAAAGACCGTTGATGGCCAATTACTATGGTGACGCAAGTGAACATGCATCCGGTCGCTTAATTTGGAAGACCGGAAAAGAGCAGGAAAGGAAAGATTGTCCATGAAGGTCCCTGATACGGTAGGCAGTGGCGGCGGTGTGAGGTGTGACGAGCGATGGTCGCTATGCAGGAATGCTCGTCATAACCGGCCAGCTGGACGACATGGCTGCAGCTGCATGTTAACATTGTAATGTCCGCGACACGCCGTTGTAGGCGCTAACTGTGTGGCGTAAGGTGCTGATATAGAAGTATATTAATATCTTGTACGCATCAAACTGAATGTGAATGAGTATCGTGTGTGTCGAGTGTGTGTGTGTTTGTGTAGGTGAGTAGTGTGTGAGTGCGTGTGTGTGTGTGTGTGTGTGTGTGTGTGAGCTGGAAGTCAGGTCTCGGATGTTTTGATATTCTTTCTTCCCCAGTATGCGCTTGCATAATACTTCAGCGTATTATATTTTTGTTTTATGTATGTTGTGTTTAGTTTATTTTAGTTTCTTTATTTCCTCCATTGTACCACCAAGTTGTGCTATAGACTGTTTGACTCTTTCCCCACACACAGGCAGTAGCCCATGTGGGGAAAATTTCAGTTATTTTCATATATAATATTGTATATTGTGTTATATATTTCTTGAAATAAATGAGTTATTATTATTATTGACTATTTTACATTTTTTGTAACTTATTAGTTACAGTTTCGATATAAAAATAAACTTCTCTCTGACAGATTTTTCACCACTTACACGCTAAAAGACCAATTTAAATGAAAAATTTAAACAACAGCTTATCGTTGAGTAAATGCAATAGCAGGATATTGTCAGCTCTCCAGAATTGGAATGCAAAAATAAAAAGCTCATAATATGTATTATAGCTATACAGTTTACATTTACCTTTTATCAGGAACAAATTATTATTTTAAACCATCTAAATTTACGTGAGACTGTCACGTTAACTTTTAATGACCGACCCTTCAGAAGTCAGACAAACTATATTGTACACGATAGTTTCTAATGAACGAGGAACTCTGGCATTGAAGGTTTACGAGGATGCTGTCGATTATGGAGAAACCTGTAGGTAGTCGTGGAGAGAGTGGCATGTGGCATGTGGCATGCGACGCGACCTGTTGATGGTATTGATGCGATGGGTGCCGGGGGCAGAGGTCCACAAGTAGGTTACCCAACGGTGCGTGCCCCTGGCAGGAGACTCTGCATCCGCCACGTGCCCGAGGACCGAGGACCGAGGAAACCCCTAGCGAAACGTTCGCTGATATATTCTCAAATATCCGTATGGAAAGTATTAAGGGGTGATCTAATTATTATTATTTCTCATAAGTCTATTCAAACTAGGAGTGAAATGGTAAGTCCTGACCATTGACCTTTTATAGTTCCCCATCAAATGTTTTAAGTTATCTATGTAGTATTTTATAATTTAAAAACACGAATCCAGTCGGAACATGTATGTGTCAATTCTTTTCAAATGGAATATTAACTTTAAATGTTGGATTAGTATTATGGGAGAAATAATTAACCTTCTAAAAATAATGAAGAAATTGATTTTTTGTATTAACCATTGGAACGAGTTTGAGCGTCTTTAGACAATGTATTGGGTTTAACTAGGACAGTAAATTTAACTTTTCGACGATTAATTTAACTAACAAGTTCTCATTTTTGGGACTCACAGCACTATAAACTATGAAATTTTAATGAAAATCATTGGAGCCAATTTTTGTGAAATTTGGTTTCTGAGCTATCCTAATCAATAGGTCAAAAATGTAAAAAATAAAAGAATACAAAAGAAAAGATACGACAGTTGTTTATTTATATATACAAAATCTTATCTGAATCGAATAAATGACGTAGTTTATAAACCTAACCGAGAAGTCATACTATACTAACTTCATTTTACACCCCCCTCTAAACCCTAGCAACTCTAACCATAAACCCTAATGAAGAGTCATATAAAACGAAACAAAACCCACTGACGCACTACTTGGTATGGGCAGATCAAACCCTATTAGATTCCAATTAAGTTCGATTACCATAGAACAACTGTTGGAGTGTCAGGCGAAACGAATGGATCTGGAACCCTCATTATAGGTGTGACAATGTACCGGACGGGGTAATTGACATTGGAGAGGTGCTCGATTGTGATTGGCCGGCTGTGAAGTGAAGAGCCACTGCCACCCACATCTGTCGTCGTCGTCAACACTCGACTGTGGGACAATGCCTCCTGTATCGCACAGCTGTTACTCTTCACAACATCCATCCATCGGTTGTCATTAAATCGTCAATCAGTATTAAAAACCATTGGATTTCGATTTCAATCGATTGTTGGATAGTAGTGTACGAATTGTTTCAGTGGGAAAAGTAACAGAAGTGGCTCAATAGAATTTGTTCTAAACATAAAAAGCAACACGTATACAATAATAATGAATACAATAATTACAGCATCTTTTATTAGAGGATTTTCATAGCTGTATAAATCCACTAGTTTTCACTCAAACTTAATCATAATCAATATTTTTAATAAAACACAATACCTTCTTCTGGCTAGAGAGTAGGACTCCCTTCGGCTGCTAGCTGTGAATTTCATGTCAGCAAGCAGTAAAGTCATGAAATCAGCTGATCAGGGCACACCTGCAGGTCACGTGACACACAACAATTTCTGATCAGCTGTTGGTGCATGGTTCCGGATATGGTCACCAATCACACATCAAAACCTCACTTAACTTCACTGTGGTCTCGTTTATCATTCAATTTACAGTTGTATTTGTAATTATAAATGTTGTCTCAGTCCTGAAAATGGGTCGTTAAAGTTGAATAATTGGGCATGGATGTTTATGGGGTAAATTAATATTCAGTTGTATTTGTAATATCATTGGAAATGCAACCAATAAACTAAGCTGTTCGAGTAATTAAAATAGTGCTAAAGGTCTTAGGGAGAATACTACTAACTCAAAATGTGGTTTATAAATTTAAAAGTTATATCTTAAACGTTTTTAGTTTTTAAAATTGTGGTTATATATACATAGTTTTTATTTACCATTTCCCTTTTAATTTACCTACATAATATTTTCCAAAGCACTTTAGCTTTGCTATTTATGAACAGAACATAAACAGTTATTTCCAAACTGACATTCTCTTTTTATTTTTTATTTTTTTTTTTATTTGCTACCTTTGCCATACAATTAGTGCATATGCTAGTACCCATATATGTACTCGATACAATTCGTCTAATTTTTTTTATATATATAATATATACTATATGTTTGTATTAACATATAAATGACATATATTACAATATAAGATAAATATTAAAAATAAAAAAATTTTTTAAATAATTGCAACAATAAGAATCTTTATCTGCTTTGTAATTTAACAAAGTAAAAGTATAATTTAAGTGCAATGAGATTAATTAGGAATTAATTTACGAAAATATTTAAAAATCTTTTTTGTACGACAAATTACGGATTCAAAATAGGTACCGAAAATTACATTTAGTACATGATTAATTTCCTCTAAAAAGCCACAGTGAACGGTAAAAAGTAATTGCTTTGCATTTTAACAGAAAGTCCATGTAACATTTTAATGCTGTAACTTTTACTTCGCCTATAATCGACTATGCCTAAAAATATTCAGAGCAATGATAAAAAATGAATCAAGACAAGTAAAATAAATGTATGATAGTTTATGTATATTGCCTAAGCAATATACTTAAAGAGAAATTCGTCGGGAATAACAATAAATTGTACTAAATAATACTTTGGTTAGATATAAAAATACTGTAGCTTTGTCACTCGTTGTTTGTAAATATGAAAAATAAATTTTCCGATTTAAACTATTTTTATATTGAATTTATATATAAGAATAACTGAAGAAAAGACAAAGTTAATAAACTAACATTTTTATTTTATAATAGTATGCAGTAGAATTAAGTTACGTTTTTAAATTTTTTTTTTATCATTTATAGTTTCTTTGCCGAAAAATTCCTCTTGCCTAGAAATGTGTGAAGTGCATATGAAGTTACGGCTAGTGAAGATTTGTTTAGGTTTTTTATTTTCCAATGTTCTTGTGAAATCATACTTGTAGGCGTTTACCCATCGTAAGCCTTTCAAAACTAATAACTAGGTAATTATTTGTTAAATATTTATTAATTTACTAGCTGATATCCAAAGAGTTTGACTATTCTCCATAAGATTAACACGAGAAAAAGTATGCAGGATTGCTGCTGTGAGGAACACGGAAAGTATGCATTTTAGCATAAAAATCTTTGTCATGGATATGTCTTAGCTTTGCAGGGGTGTTGGTGATTTGTAAGGTGGAAAACATGTAAAAGTTTTCCATAGAAACTACCAGAACTATTTTATATTGAATTTTAAATATAAAAGAATAAGAACATCTGTTGAGATGAACTGAAAACATTCCCTTCAGACATATTCATGATCTAACCAATTTCCCGCAGGGAAATAAATACAAACTTTTTTTATTTTAACCATATACCACGTTTAACAGCTGTCCATGAATAAAGGAGTTTGCCTATTCTCTATTACAAATGGCAAATTCTTAATTTTATTTATATGGACTTAGTTTTAAACCCAGTTCAAAACGAATTTGTATTGTACAATAGTTTAGGCCTTGTGCGTTGACCGATCTGGAAACACTATTTTCAAATCACGGTCTATAGGGGTTCTCCATTATGCAAACACCGTTCGAGACGGATTTAGATCCTGCATCAGGTAATTACACGGGATGCGCCACACCCCCACCTTACAAGGCCCCAGACAGACGGCAGGGGTGGGCTGGGACACCTGCGGACCGTTACGGGGGAGTCCAAGGTCACCTGATAACAGCTGACTCACTCTTATATCATCCGAGCTCATTTGAAGGATTGAGCAAATAGAGGTGAGTGGGTTGCCGCACTGCACTTTCCCCACAATGACGAGGCTGAGGCTATCTGGGAGTGTTGTAAACTCGCTAACCTGTGTTGTACTGTCGCCTACCCCACAACACACAATACATTGCACGCTCTGGGTTAAAGTGGCATTTGGGGTTATTGGGTAGGATAGTGGTCATATTGTACGATGAGGACAAAACCATCATACAGTGAAAGAATGGTCTATCCTTAAAAAACATTAGTTAGTTACTGAAATGGCGGCAACCTTTCCAGGTACTTAAAACCAAGTATGAATGAGAAATGAGTGCAAGACGATTATGGCGCAATATTCTAGTCTTGTTACTGACTAAGGCTCACATTCTCCTTAGACATAACTATTAATTAGTAGCCCAACAGTCATTGACATATCAAAAGGACCTACAGTTTAACGTGGGGTTCGAACCACTGCCTCTGAATTACGAACTGGTCTAATTACGAGGATGGTATTCGCGGATGGGATTAGTATTCAATAGTCCCGACTTCAAAGCACACCAGATAATTCAACATTTTTACAAACTGAAGTTAATTATAAGTGAGCGTAAGATTTTGTTAGGGGAATTTTAAATTTGAGTTTATACTTGTTTTTTTATTCATGAAAAATGTCCGCAATAATCTGTCCAATTAGGCCTACATAATTAGATATCTGCCAAATTTTGTTACACATTTCCCACAAGGAATTTAAATAGTTAACAAGTTATGAAGAGAAAACTATTGTACTTAAATTTACATTACTAATAAATACTCTTAAGACTTAAAAATTTTTCAAAAAATATCCGTAGTTTAAACTGACGAAACATAATTCACCTTGACTTTAAAAGACGAGTCGTCATTATTGAAATGGCAATCGTTAATTGAGAGCCAGTGCGCGCTATCTGGCGGTATCGAGCGTGCATCACGTGGTATCTGATGCTCACTAGCGCCGCGCCGTGGGAGCCACGACTAATTAAACATGACCATCGCCACACCGGGGTCGAGGGTGCTGGGAACACGGGGGTAATTGATAGTTAAATGTGCATAAAGTAGAAATACTATTTGATAGGGAATTTAATGGCTAATAAATTTAGCCATCAATTTTGTAATTGTTGACTGGGAAAAGTTGCGCATAAGTCGTTAACTTTGATTGTACAACATTCAAACTTACAAATATAACTGAACATTTTTTACTTTTTTTCTATAATCTCGAATTTAAATTGTACATATTTGGCTGGTTATATAACATTATTACTATCGTATTCATCGACAAAAGTATTAGTTCGCAGTGTTGCTTGGTTAGCATTCCAATACGAAAATTCATAGAATATAACCAAAACTATAAATGTACCAAATAATGTAACCAATATAGGATATATATTTTATTATGGCTTTTTTTCATTGTGTCTGATTAGTTGAGGTTAACTCGGGAAAATAAGTTGTCAAACTGTTGATGAAAAAGCAAAATTGTTGAAAACCCATTAAAAGTTAAAGTGTTCGACGGCGCTGAGGTGGAGTTGCTCAGGGACAAACTGTTTATCATAATATTTCCCAATAAAAACCTTGCAATATAAAATGCCTACGAGGAAAATATTTATTTACATTACTTTTGACCATTGTCGATTTCATTATTTCTCAGCAATTTACATTTACAGGAATCAAGAGTTGGCAAATATAAATGTTGATTGAGTCCACATTTATTGCTCTATTTGAGTTATCCCATGGTTAGTAAACTGATTTCATAGTTATTGATAATCAATTACTACGAAAATAGTGTAATCGGATTATAATGATTTGTTAGGAAGAACAAATTTGCATTTTGTTATGTTAAAAGCTAACGAAGAAAATGAGCATAAGTAGGATTGAGTAAGAGTCCTGGATTATCAATCCTTTTTAACAATAGTCTACAGTCATACCTTTACCTTTCACCTTTTTTTGAAATGGCGACCTACCCAGGTATATATTTTAAACCAATTATGAATGATAGATGAGTGTAAGACACGATCGTAAAGTCTTATTACTGACTAAGGTTGACATGTTACACTTTTGCCTGTGAATTACGAACTAGTCAAAGTATGAAGAACCTATAATTCAATCGTGTGGACGTGAATCCACACAAGAGGATATCATATCCACTGACCATTGCTCATAGTTAATAACAAAATACAACACAGAATGGAGACCAAGAGACGGATGAACAATAATGTAACAACTACGTTCCATCAACATGTTTAGTGGGAAACGACGTGGTTTCAACAACTATTGAACCAAATCATCTCCTTGTGACACATCTCGACCCAATAAATTTTTGCTGTGTTTGTACTAATCTTATTTTATTTCAAGGCGGTGCGAGTGGCGTTCACACCTGTAATCCGCTAGGTCGGTGCGAGTGGCGTTCACACCTGTAATCCGCTAGGTCGGTGCGAGTGGCGTTCACACCTGTAATCCGCTAGGTCGGTGCGAGTGGCGTTCACACCTGTAATCCGCTAGGTCGGTGCGAGTGGCGTTCACACCTGTAATCCGCTAGGTCGGTGCGAGTGGCGTTCACACCTGTAATCCGCTAGGTCGGTGCGAGTGGCGTTCACACCTGTAATCCGCTAGGTCGGTGCGAGTGGCGTTCACACCTGTAATCCGCTAGGTCGGTGCGAGTGGCGTTCACACCTGTAATCCGCTAGGTCGGTGCGAGTGGCGTTCACACCTGTAATCCGCTAGGTCAGTGCGAGTGTGACTTATTCGTTACTTAGTATACGTGATTGTTTTATACAACTTTCCTGTCCTGTGATCTGTTTAAGATAACAATTCAGTTTTTGTACATTTTTAAACAATTTTGGACCTCCAAAATGACGTATTTCGGATCGAAAATGCGGCTTCATAAATCGTTTACTTTTTAGTATACGAATATTTTTTTCTAATTCCAAACTTTCACATAGGTTTCGTGAAATAGGTCTGTTATTCATCCACATTCCCAAAATTTCAGCTCAAAAGCATCATAAGTAGTTTTCCCACACTCCATGCACGAAAACGTCAAATTTACGAATTAATCACCTTTTAACTCAAAAAGTTTTTATCCCAAAGCATATTTATGATAAGTACAACCAACAAATAATCGTTGATCAACACAAAATATGTCTTTTTAGATAAGTTAGTAGATTTTGTTCTCTCACAAACCCTAAAATAATTACTTAGTTATCCGCTAACCTATACGATAAATATCAGTGAAAGGGAATTTTCCCTGTGATAACTCAAGGAAACAATTTAAAGCCGATCAAAACGCCTACGTCGGAGAAGGCCCTTTCCCTACCGGGGGGGGGAGGGGGTACAACACGGTGGAGTATGACGTCTATAACCCACGTCGGACTCGATCTGATAGTATTGTTCCCGGGTCTCGATTTTACACGGGTTGAACTTTCAGGCGTCGTCTGGGCCGTGTGTAGTAAATCAGATTTATCTCTATTTCAATTCAAACGCACAAAAACATGTTCGAGATGTCGTAAAGATTAGGTTATCTGTGCCCTTTCGACGTATTTCAGTAAAACGCTGATACGTTGTTTACGAGGTGGTGGCTATTCCGGGAGTGGGAGTTTTAGACTGCGTGTTATTTAAACGTTCTGTAACAACGCAAACAAACCATTGTATAAAACGTGCTGATGTGGCTCGTGGTTCGGACGGCGAGTTAGCATCTTATTGAACCAACAGTGAGATAACTTATCTTCGTCACAGTTCCTAAAAGTAAACTATCGTCATAAAAAATTGTATATATGTTTACGAAATGATTGACGTTTATTATTATTATCACAGAGGACATATTTATATGATTTATTATGAGTATTGATTCCTCCATGGTAGTATGTTTTAAAAATCATTACTGTATTTTGCATTGTATACTAATTTTAAACCCTTCTTAACATATAAATATGTATTGAAATGTATAAAAAATTACTCCCCGCAACGTTGTATTTATAAAAAAACTAACCCAAAAATCAATTTCTTGGAACACATTACTTCATTACTTTTTAAATAAACTACATGGTAAATTAAATTACAGGGTAATATGCCTGTTAACTAAGGAAAACGCATACCAAATGTTATCAAATTATGTCAATAAATAAGCGAGCTATATCAATTCTCCATAAGAATTACATGGACGATGAATACGTAAGTTTGCTACCATAAGAAAAATAAAATTTTGGGTTTTATGGATTTAGTGATAAAACTTAACTAGATGAACTTGCATACCAAATTTTGGAAAGATATCAAATAAATACAGTAAGTTAGTTATTAATTTTTTATTACTCTCCATAAGATTAAAATTAGTTAACTTACTGCTTTTATCATTTCCAATAACTGATTGACCTATAGTCAAAAGAAAAAATTGATTTTTGAAAAATAATAAGTTGAAACCCCCATTTTGGGGATATAAACCCCCCAAAATTGCAGTTAGTGTAGTGCGTAGCATAACTGTGACCTTGCGGGTTATGTGAATAGCTCATTTTTCCATAGGAAATTCGCTAATAATGTGTTTTAACACGCAAGCAAAGTAAACAAAGATAGCTAGGCGTCATTAACAAACGTAGCAGTTTAATTGCAACCACTGCGGCAGCTCACAGCTGAATGTGCCAAGGTCCGGTCGGTCAGGGCCACCGCAACTACAAAGCGGCAGTTTTCAGTTTCCCAAACCTGTCAGGAGCCATCTGGCAGTGTTGAGTGTGGCTGTGTAACAGTTACCGATAGATTGCGCCACCGCATTGGATTGAGTATATCACCCGCTACACAGAGCGCGCCACCGGTCACTGCGTAACGTATAATAGCCTAGGCTGACAACTGGCTCGACAACTATCACCTATACTGTACTTGTGCGGTGGCTTAACTACTGTCATGTGATTGGTCAATCGTTTGCTAGTTGTATTGTGACTGGATTTAATTTTGTTTCAGGGTTTAAGTTAACTTTAAACAGGATCGTATAATAAATGTTTTAGCATTGGTATGTGACATTTATGAGACAAAATTATAATCCAAACAGATAGTATTAAGCACAAGAAAATAAAAAAGTATCAAATCAAAATACCATTACTTATATAGTTTATACTGCACTTAGAAAATACTTCAAATGAAAATAAATCAACATCTGTATATTAGTTAGTTATTCTCAATATATTATTCTTTAAGACCAATAGAATTACTGCCAGTGTTGTTTCCTTTGAATGGAAACAATTATTTAATTCGCAGGTTTTCTTTCCAACTGAATATGAATAGCGCGACTGATTAATACTTTCGCATTAAAAATAGGCTACAGTTTACAATTAAATCGATTAATGGAACAAAACTGAAACATCCCTTAAAAACTCATATTTTAAATTAAATTACACTTAATTTGTTGTTTTGCGGCAAAACTAAAAAACACAAATCTACACAGCAAATACAGTAATGGAAGCGCCTCCTGGAAATGGAATGGAAAAGACTTAATGAGTCGGCAGGAAATCACACATTCATGACTTAGGAATTTAACTTTCGCCGTGTTTGGTGACAACGTGAGTGTAGGAAGTCAAGCGGTTCTTCGTGTCAAATGAGTTTTCAGCTTTAAGCAGGATGCCTTAATACAGTCTGACGATGAGAGTTGTTACATGGGTGGTTAGGGTATAATTATTGTAGCTATTTTGGCTTTTTATATTTGTGTGATTCTCACTGTATTCCAGAAGAAAGTAAATATAATGTATTTACTTCCCTTTGGAAAATAGCTCAGATCATGAATATGTCTAAAGCAGGGATCCTTTCTACGCAGTAAGATTTTTTACGGACTGTTAAGAGTAAAAAAGCTTTAGAGTTAAGAAAATTTTTTACAAAAACTACAAAATACTTCATAAATATACATACAGAAAGTTTTATAATTAAATAGTACACTTAATTTTTAAAAATTTCGTAAATAATTTAACGCCACTCGGGCTTTTTTGTCACGGTTGAAGAAAAGTGTTCTTAAGCGTGACTCCCATAACCCCTGTATTTTCGTAAAAGTCATCACGGGCTCTGAGGAAAATTTGATGTAAACCAATGGTTCTGTGAGAAATCCTAGAGGGAACGACTGGTCAAACGGAAATGTTTTCAGTTCCTCTAAACAGTTCCTGATAACCATATGATGTCACCGTTTTTAAATTTTGGTCAGACGGATCACCAATACAACCCTCCCTCGCTGAGCTAAGACATATCCAAGCCATAAAATCGAGTCGAGAGAGAACAAGGATTATGCATTACTGATAAAATGTATTGTATCTAATTTAATAAGGTATACCCATGTAATTAAAAGCACGAAAAAATATTTCGTTCCATATATCGTTTGTCAGGATTACTAGTTGCTGCTGCTTTGCTACTACACTAGATACCACCATTAAATGTTGTGTAAGTACAAAATACAATCAAGAAAAAATAAAATACAAATACAATCAAGGAGCAAATTCATAATGCACAGTCGTACGGGTACTTAAAAAAACTATAATCTCAATTTTAGTTCAACCTATGCTTTTATTTAAAATTTCATTCTGACCCCACGTGGACCGTTCCCCATCTCAGCGTGAAAGTCGGAAATAAGCTAAAAATAGCATTTTATGTCCCAATTCAAATTGCAAAGTTTTACTCTTGTACGATAGTTCATAGTGAAATTATTAAGGCATAATGGGATTTTCGCCAACCCTGTGTGGTACTTCCATTGTTGACAAACAGTCGAACAATCGTACGTCCGGGCCGGGTCGCTAGTGTAGGTAAGCCTGTGTCGTGTGTCGTGTGTCGTGTAGCGCAAGACCGCGCTGCATATGCTAATGTGAGGCCAAGGCCGGAGCTCGCTCGCCCGAAATTATCACTCTTGTCTTTTCTTTTTTAGTCTATTTCGCCAAACTGAAAGAATATGTAAATCAATGACACAGATCCACAAATAGTTGCTGAAATACTCCGGCCACACACGTCGGCGCGAATCGACTGGGCCCAGGTGGGACTAGAGGGCGGGCAGAGGGTAAACACCTTTTAAACGGGTTCAAAATTAAATGCCACAATTTGTTTATTGACATGTTGTAGAACCCATTCAGTATTACGACTGATGTAATTGATTATGTTGGTACTGCAGTTGTAAGTAGGACATTTTATAGTTAGTTCCACGGTGGCGTTGTCCTGTAATCCAACTACTTGGAGGTCACGAGTTGTGGATAGTTGTGAGTGGTGGTCAATGGGTGTAGTGTTCTCTTGTGTGGATTAACTTCCGCACTATTGAATACTACGTTAATCCGCAAAGACCATCCTCAGCCGTGGTTCGGATTCCACGTTAAACTGTAGGTCCCTTAGTTGCTATAAACACGTCAGCCTTCCTCAATAACAAAACTACAAGATCGCGCCACTATCATCTTATACTCAATCTGTATCCATACTTTGCTTAAAATACCTACCTTGTGTTATGGTCGCCATTTCAATTATCTAATCTCCAATATTGTTCATTATTCGATTCATATTCGTTCTCAGAAGGCTCAAACGTTCATATCAACGATTAAATTAGGAAACATGAGGAACAGGACGCTACAAAAGGCTCGGTCATAGCAAATTATGATGTAGGCCTACCGTTATTTTAATTTAGGAGTTTTAAGGCAACCAAGACTTATATTAAAAAATTATGATATGAAAACACAAACGAAGAATTTATGGTAGTGTATTATACCGTGATCAGTGGAAAAGCTATAAAATTTGTATGTATTTCTAAATTTCTGTTTATTAATAAAAATAAACTGATCCAAACAAGTCATGAGAAAAAAGTCAGAATCAAAATGCCTAATGATTCTTCGTAATTGGTGACTGCTTAGTTTGTCAAATCCGTAGATATGTAGGAACGTTATCTATTTAAACATATTTAAACGTTCAAATTGAGGAAGTAAACTTATTATATGTTATTACAATTAATTCAAGCAGCCTTGAATACGCGACATAAATCAATTTTTTCTGAACGTAATTGAAATGCCTTCACGCATGATTGCCTCGCCCATGCATACGGGACAAGTAATTATCAAGTGCTAAAACTCTTTCCTAATTTACGGACGTTAAGATATAAACCGTCGTAAAAATGCATTTTCATCCCTCTAATAGCCGACGGCTCGTAACTAAGCGGTCGACGTATCCGCCATTGACGTTTACTGCGAGCTTCTTGTGCAGCGTTTGACAATGATTACCGACTGAAACGTCCTTGTTTACGACGTCCGTCGGTTATTAAAACTCGGTTTGGCAGCGACCCCACAGCCGGGGGTGACTGGCAGAGTACTGACAAGGATGGCGAGTGAAGTTAATTGGTCAAGCGGGAGTCGATAAGAAAGATCGTAGTTTGTATGCAATGGTTGTTGATAATTTAAACCTTGGATTGCTGCAACCACTTGGACGGGGGTCTGGTGGAAAACTGACAAGGATGGTAAGTGATGAAGTTAATTGGTCATGCGGGGGTCGATAAGGAAGATCGTAGTTTGTCTGCAATGGCTGTTGATAATTAAACCTTCGGTTTGCAGCGACCACACGGACGAGGTACTGGTGGAAAACTGACAAGGATGGTAAGTGATGAAGTTAATTGGTCATGCGGAGGTCGATAAGGAAGATCGTTGTTTATCTGCAATGGCTGTTGATAATTTAAACCTTGGATTGCTGCAACCACTTGGACGGGGGTCTGGTGGAAAACTGACAAGGATGGTAAGTGATGAAGTTAATTGGTCATGCGGAGGTCGATAAGGAAGATCGTAGTTTGTCTGAAATGTCTGTTTAAAATATAAACCTTGGGTTGCACATAAATATAAACCACACGGTCGGGGGATTGGCGGAAAACTGACAAGGATAGTAAAGCGATGAAACTTCATCACTTACTGTTACTGTTTTACTGTTACTATTATTGTTTTATCGATTGACTAATAAAACAAAACTGCGTCGATATTGAAGATCGTAGTTTACCTATTGTATGTTAGTTAAACTAGGAAATGTAAGTGCCTAAATAGGATATACACTACCGTATATAGTATACGCTTGCCACGTTAACATATATGCTATTTTTAAAGTTAATATCTTTTCTTTTCGTCCTTTTGCTCATTTGGGAAGAAAGCTACAATACAAGGTTAACGGATATTTAGAATATAAAACGCTCCTAAAGCAAACAAAATTTGGGACTAAAAACTGGTTTCAGTAAAACCGCAAATATGCGGTTAGCGGTCTACTACCGGTGTTGCTGCTACGGTCAGACCCGACATGCTCTTGAAATACGCCAATCAATGTGGTTCTACTCTTTACAGAAGTTAGTCTTGGAATATGTCCTCGACACAACCTCATGAAATCATCACAGAGTATAACAATGCCATGACATTAAAAAATTTAAAAGCTCTTATAGATAAGACTTTAAAATCTATTCACACGTCTTTCAATTCTTTGGTAAGATTTATGAAAAGTAACGGTCCTAAACTACTTCCCAGCTGCACACCGTGGGCAACGTCCAAGATGGAACTGCGATTTGAACCAAACACTCAACAACCGTGTAACTACGCAACATATCAAACTATGAAGAATCGCCGACCGAAAATTAATAGAGACGAGGATGAATGGCGGTCGGCCGGAGAAGCGAACGCTATTAATTACCGGGTCCAACATCAGGGGGCGGACGACAATCAGATTACTCCGACCCCGACAGTGACATGTTGATCCTGGAGGAGGAAAGGGAAAGCGATGGTTACATATTGTTTCACAATCGGGATTTGCGCCTTAAAAGGTGTCGGATCAGATGTGAAAGCGGACTCGGGGCGTCGAGATGCGAGCGGAGATAGTCATGAGCTGCTGGGACTGTGCGGGGACGTTGATGGGCCAATCAGCGCCGAGGGATTGGCAACACTGCAGGATTATAGCTGATACGAAGCGAGATTATTAAATAGTGACCTTAATTAATTTCAAACTTAACTTCAAAGTATTGTGTAATTCTCTCTATGTAAGTCATGACCAAGTTGGCCTACTAAGTGATAAGTGACGAGGGTTGAGATGTAAACATTAATTGTAAACCTTTCTCGTAGGTTTGGACCATGAGATTAATGTTAAGAGTTAAGTTAATGTCAAGACAGCATTACTGGTATATCGACAGCCGTAAAAAGTTACTTCAGGAGGTTTTACATCTTTTTCTGATTTTTTTACACCACAGCTTAACCTTAACCTAACCAACTTAACCTTTTGTAAGAGGTCATATAGAAATGCAAGATAAAATATGTTATCTTGGTAGACCATAATACTTCACAAACAATTTGCGTGTTAATTTCATTAAGTACAGTTACGTGGTAATTTAATTCTTTTCTGAAAAAAGTTCAAATTCAACAAGTTTATTGCTGTGTAAATGTAATCTCGCATTCCTCTATAAAACCACTACTACTAATTTAATGCTTCAACTATCATTTTATGACTATACCGTTAGCACTAATGGAGAAAACCACTTGTCATTGTTTTTGTGGGACTAGTGAATAAACTTAATTTAGATTAAAGGATATCTTATTCTTATAATATTAGTATACTGCGTTCCTTTAGCTTCCTGTATATTAAACAGTTAGTCTATTGAAGATTGAAGATTATTATTTTTAAGCTTGTATAAATTTATTACGGTTCACCTCTGAATACACACAGAAGTTGTTAGTAGGTTTTTATAAGTAAATAAATTAAAATAAACAAATATACAATACTTACTCAGGTTTTTTATTTAAACTTAGATAAATAAACTTTTCTCCGTTATTTGTGTTACGACCCTAATAAAATTTAACATTTCCTCAAACAAAATTAACTTTTGCAACACTTTTGTCCTTAATTTTTTCGTTAATCTCATAGTTTTTTAGTTATTGAACTTTGAATAATTGTAATAGACGCCATTTTGAAATGGTTCTATGTGGAAATTTGATACTAAGCACAACAATAGGTCCTATTAATACTATACACGTATAGAGTTTGAAGCTGGTACCTCAAGTGGTTCCAATGATATAGACAGTTATGAAAAATCACATACAACGACAAACGAAAAACGGGTCAAAGATAGGCTATATGTTCAAAGAAAACTTTTTGTTTGTTTTGACCCCAGGAACAATAATCCTAAAGCAATTGTTCCCAAACATTTTTTGATCCACGACCCACTATTGAAGATATTTCCAAACACCAGGTAATCCCCTTCAAAGCATGATAAAACTAAAATGACGTGTTTTATTTTTTCCTTGGATTTTAATAAAATATATCCAATTCTAAAATTTGACTTATATAATAAGCTAAAAAAAATTGTTCGGGATACTTTACTTCTTTTGTTAGTATTTACTAGGAAATATACAACACATAACATATAATGAAACATTAGGCCTACTGGATTTTTGATTATATAAAGAGGAAACTATCATTTAGCTACAAAGTATTAGCTTGGAAAGTTCGTTTACTAAAGTGGTTTATGGCGTTGTTTTTCCTAAACGAGAGATTCCATGTCAGCGTGATTAAATGGGGTTATTTTCAGTTTCAATTCATTTTACACTACCCGTTGTTTTTTTAAATTAAAATTAAAATTTACTTTTGCAACCATGTCGCGACCTGCCCGACACCCTTCCGCGACCCACAGTTTAGGAACCACTTTCCTAAAGAATCTGACACCAATTTTGAAAAACCCTATATAACTCCGTATAGTATCTCCGTATATCGGCTGGAGGCTTTTTGTAGGACGTTTGACGTGTCCCAAGAGTGGCAATCCTCCATGTTTTCGTTGGAAAATTTATTTTACATAAAATAAATTGTAATTTCAAGTACAATGCTAAAAGTTGTTCTAAGCTAAAATTCTACGAATGTTTCATACTTAAATATTGTATAAATGATTTTTATGAAGCTTTTCTTTACAAATATAGTAATTATATATCATTTTTTGTTTTTTTTGTATATCTAATTTCATTAACTATTTGAAATAATTAACACAAAAACTATGTAGCTTTTTCAACACAACTAAAAACCATCATTTATGAATCACGATACAAGTTAGGCCTAGTAAAAAACGAAAAATGTTAATACAGATACTGTACTGTTAAAGTAGTAGTTTTTCTTGAAACATTTTATTAATACATAGAATTACAGTGTAAATAGTTTTGTGCATGCACCGTTCAATATTATTCTAAATTTAACATGCAAATGTAGTTTAAATGATTACACATATTTAAAAATTTCAACTTGAATCGATTAAATGGAATTAATATAAAAACTATAACGTGGTGTTTCTCTTCCTACGAAAGACGTATTCCACAAGAGGCAATACATAACAATGAAACAGTGAGAGGGAAGCTGACCAATCAGCTGATTAACTGTCAATCAACAATCATCTGATGCCACGGTAGTCAGCTGTTCCATTGGCTGCCTCACTTGTACTCGCCAGTCATTTCACGGTACATCGACTGCGTCTCGTTAAGAAGAATAACAATATACGAGGAAGACTCGCTCCGTCGCGTCGCGGCTGGCCATCTGGATCTCAACTGATGTCTTCATCTGATCGACGGTTGTCGGCCAAATAGATGGCGCCTAGCTTCATGTATGTTTTACTTTCATTTCGGTCAAATAAGGAAAATAATTTGACAATAGTATATCCATCCGGCTGCAAACGGTGTAAAAGTATAGGGTGTTGTAGTATGAAACATATTTTTTCAAAAACAAAAAGTAGCATTATTTTATTATTAAATTGAAATATAAAATAAGCTTTAAATAATACACTGTTATCAGTGAAAATCGTATTGCATTATCCCACTATGAATATAATATGCAACTCATCTATCACAATACCGCATAACAATTATATACAGTAGGGACGTGTGCTTTCGATTATTTTACTCCTATAATAAATAATCTCTTACCTAATAATATGGGGAAAATGAACTTTACAGTATAAAAAAAAAATTAAATTGAACAATGGAATAAAAAAAAAAAAAAAAAGAATAAAAAAAAAATTATATAAAAAAAATACGAAAATATAAAAAAAATAAAAATAAAAAAAGAAGGTAAATGAAAAAAAAAAAAAAAATATAAAAAAAAATAAAAAAGTAGAAAAAAAAAAAAAAAAAACAAAAAATAAAATTAATAAAAAAAATATAAAAAATTTAATAAAACATTTTATATTAAGAATAAAATAAATAAAAATAAAAAGAATAAAGAATATACTAAAGAAAAAAAAAATAAAAAAAAAAAAAAAAAAATAATTTGAAAATTTTAAACCTTATTGCAAAACTACAAAATTGTGACGATTTTGTTGACACATATAATTTTAATCGGTTAATTTATTGAAGAGGAGAAGGGTTTGCAAAAACAACTTCACTTATTACAAGGATTCTCTACATTGACTAATCCGTGGTTTTCTATCTTGTCAAGTGTGTAAAACTAAGTTTCTGTCGTAATAGTAAATAATCACAAAATTTATGCGAAGCTTACACAGAAATGTATGTAGACTATGATAAGGGATATAATTATTATTATTTATAAACTCAATCCAGAATGTTGGCTATAAATGCAATCATGGTAATACTTCAAACATTTTTTCCTTTGAGCGAATTTCCCATAGGGAAGAAGCTATTAGCGCAGGTGTTATGGCAAGACTTATTTTACCTTTATATTCATCATGCTTGGTTGTGTATAATGGTTGCTTGGTTGTATAATGTATTGGTTGTGTACATGGAAACCCCTATTTCACCATTATTCGGTGAAATATTAGTAGCATATATATTCTGGTAAGTCAGTGTAATTTTAGTTCTTTGAAGTACAGCACTTTGATTACCGTATTTATAATGAAGTAAAAATCATGAAGTTTGTTTAAAACTATAATACATATATAAGTATTATATTTAAAACGTGTCCGAGTCGTTACTTAATATCCCTTAATCCAGCCCAGATCTTGGACACAAATTACAGCTAGGCCCTAATAACAAACGCGCATGAGCACAGCCCCAGATCTGGTCTCGTTAGGCGCACCGCGCCGTCGGGGACCGGTTCCGTAAAATTTAGCACGTGCATATTTCGTCGCGGAATTTTAACAATCGCCAGATATGAAACTGATGACGTATTTTTCTCCTCTTGATTAGGCCTAATCACGAGAAGGGTAACAGAGTTACGTGTACGTAAATAAATGGACTTAGATTATGAAAATATTGACTAGAAATGTGAACTTTATGAAAAAATGCCAATAATACATGTAGGTGAAATAGTGGTGATTAAATTTAATACTTTTAAGAGACAGTAGACAATAGAGACAATTAATTAGAATACCTAGAATTATTTGGGTTAGGTTTGAAACGATGTAATAGCGCGAGTTTTATAAAATGTAATTACACACACACATAGATTAGATTACCTTTTGAAATGGCGACCTACCCAGGTAGATAAGGATGGTATTAGCGGATGAATGTAGTATTCAATGGTGCGGACGTTAACTCAGACTAAGACCATCGCTCATAACTATCCACAATTCGTGACCTTTAAGTACGTAGCTGGATTACTCGCCAGTAAATCTATATATATGGTTTGAAACCACTCAGAGAGAGGTTTACAAGAGTAGAGGTTGGTACCTCCTTTCATGGTGTTTCGCGTCATCTCCTAGACCACAAGTGAAGAGCAAGTGCTCCAGACTGTGGACGCTGGCCTACCCAGGGGAGGCACCCAGCACATTCCTCATCCTAGATAGGTCTCCGCCGCAGGGGACGGGGGCGTGGCGTGGCTCTAGCTAATTATACAACTCTTCTACTAGACGTTTATGATGCCCGGTTCGTTCCTCCGTATACGATCGTAAAGAATGTGTTTTCACTCCTCTGAAATGGACCTCTAAAATTTGCTACGATAAAATCGTCTATTACATATGTAAATGTAAGGATCCATCCTTGCGCACGATTCTACATTTTAAGCATCACCGGCTTGGTTGAGATGAAACAGCGATGATAGTGCTAAGAACTAGAATTCAATATTTTAACTACATCGCATTGTCTTTTTAATGTTAGAGGCTTACATATAATGCACTACACAACTAACTGAAACGTTTTCATATTGACATGGATATTTTTGTTTTAAGTATATCCTACTGGTTAAGTATATCGCAATTGCGAGCTGATTAACTCTTATCACTATTACGCAAGTCAAGAGTTTATGACATTTTATTTAAGCCTACCACTAGCTTGTTAAATCAAGGATTTCTGTAAGTGCAACTCTTCTATATTGATTAATTTATTTAGATGTTCACTAAAAAAGTTATAATTTTGTTTAAAAGTCATATGATATTTATTGTTGTTACATTTATTTCCTGGCAATGGAATTAGAAAAATGAAGCTCAGGAGGGTAAACTACATGAAAACATAACATTGTTCACTGTTTTCATCCCTTTGATTTAATTTTAATTCATTTATTTACGGATTTGGCTTATAACCCATTAGAATATTATATTATTTTACTCGGCGGGTCATGAAATGTTAACAAGAAAATGCAATTAAAAAATAATTTTATGTGAGTGTTTTTACAAAATTGTGTGCTTAGGTCAGATGTAAAATTCGTTATTCAGATAATTTACCTTTCAGTTATAGTTGTAACAAATTTAATCGAATAAACAATAAGTTAAGAATACGGAGTCTGGCTTAAACATATTAATTACCCCATAAATATCAATAAACCCTGATACACAGTAATCCAAGTGTGAATTCACGTCACTGAGTCACTTCTCCCACGGGACGCAAACGCACAAACTCACCGGCCGAGACACACACGCTCCACAGAGTCTGCGCGGCAACTAATTGAAGCTGAGCTGGGCTGAGCGACTGGACCCTTCCCCTCCCTCCCCTCCATGCGGCCAACAATACCCTGCACATGCGCATACCGCTCATTGTTGCTCCTCTCTCTCTCACGCAGAACACAGCAGTGATAGACAATACAACCTGTCCTCAAGCTAAACCAATACCACTTGTAGTGCGACTTGGAGCTCGAGATTTAATTTGGAAGTTGGACTTAATAAGAGAGCCAATTACAATGAAATATTAAACATTATTGAAACCATATCTTAGAATTAAGCTCAACACTTACTTGTAGACATTAGTTTTTTAAAGGTGTGTGGCGTGTGTCATTTCAGTTTGGTTTGAGTTGAGTTTGTTAGTCTTCGTTAGTGGATGGATTTTATTATCCTAACAGAAGTCGTAAAAATAACGTTTGGGAGTTAAATTAAGTTTGATCTATGTGGAACATAAACGAATTTTGAACTTCGTTTTCACAAAACAAGATACTTTCTAATGTTATTTATCAAGTTTGTTTACGTAGTCAATAACTTTTCCTGAAATATCAAAACTTCAATTATTTCTTTCTCTAGATAAATACTAGTACAGTAGCCTGCTCGCGAACTACATTTTATGATTCTGAGTGAGAAAAAATGGTGAACAAGGTTTGATATTATTCATATGATTCATAAATCTAACACGACGACCTTAATGAAGACTTTAAAAGAAAATTACTACATTAGAATCTGATATGAAACCGAGACTGTAAATTTTGCTACGAAAATGTTTCATAGTTTGTCTCAAAATAAACATTACAAACTCTCCTAAAATGTAGAGAGATTGCATGGAGAAAAATTAGCCTAAAAATTCTTAATACTATAATAAAAAACCTCTACACTACTATAAACTATACTTACAAAATTTGTAATTACTTCATAAACATCTGGCGTTTACAATTATGCTTTGTAACGTACCTGAAAAAAACAATATACTGTTAAAAGACTTGAAAATCAAACTTTCTAATCAATAACAAATATGTGTAAGCCTGTACCATTGAGCAAATACAATCTGGCGAAACGTGTTCACGATATACGTGTATCACAATAAACAGGAAATAAAGTATAAGATTGCATACCTATAGTACCGGTACACAAATAAAGTAGTATAATTATACCACTCGGATGTATTTACAGGGGTTAGGAGCTAAATATGCCACTTCAAGCGATCCACTCATCTGTGATTGCCTAGCCTAGATCAACGACACATTATTTGACATTATAATCTGTTGTAAAATGAATTTCACTAAATCACCTGACAATATTACACACTTTACAAAATTAAATTTCAAATAACATAATTTAGACTGGAGCCGTGGCGTGTCCTGTAATCCAGCTACTTGGAAGTCACGAATTGGATAGCTTTGAGAGATGGTCGGTGGGTGTAGTGTTCTCTTGTGTGGATTAACGTCTACACTACTGCATGAATCTGCAAAGACCATCCTCATAATTAGACCAGTTCGTAATTCAGAGACAGTGGTTCGGACTCCATGTTAAACTTTACGTCCCTTAGATATGTCATTGACTGTTGTCAGTTCTGTCTAAGGAACATGTTAGCTTTAGTCAGTAACAAGACTACAATATCGCAGCAAATCATCTTACTAATTTCTCATTCGTACTTGGCTTAAAATACCTTTCCTTGTTTCAATTTCAATTTCAGTAACTAACTAATTTCATTTTTCATTTCATGTGTTGGTTCGAACACATATAATTTTAAACCCACTGCGTTAAAAACCTATACTATCTAGTCAAACATATAACTTGTTTCATTTATACAGATGGCCGTCGAATAGCCCTAGCATCCCAGGTGAGCATAAATAAATGCAAACAAATTCAAACAATAATATTTTTTGTAGGCCTACCTACATTTCTCTGTATTATCCCTACCTTGGTAGGTTGCCATTTCAAATGGTAATCCAATCTAATCTAATTTTCTTCCACCTTGCAATAAAACTCCTGTTCCGAACACCATGGTTTTGGTCTCATATGGAAACCACGGAGAATTGATTTGTAAATATTTTTTACCATATTGAAAGAAACTTGTTGCTAGGTTGGCAACAATGTAAGCAAGGAACGAGATCGCAGTTGATGGCTCCGGCACGTCATAATGAAACCGAGGCTTCCAGACATTATAACCGTACCCGGGCAGCTGGTCAGACTGCTCTACATTCCGTCGACTACTCACTCCCGACCATCCACCATCCGACACAACACTTCCGTCACGCCAAACTGTCAAAATACCACAACCATTCGATTCATCAACCCTCTGGGAGACGCCACTCGGCATAGACCTGGATGAGAAATCTCGCGAGGCTACTACCCAAGTCATAAGTTTGTAGTTAAAAACTCCCGTTGCAGCCAACCTACATCCTTTACGCATTTACATTTTTCAATGATTATTCATAATAATTACTGAGGCGGTGGCGTGTCTGACTATAATTTGTCTGACTGGCTACATCTCTACTCAAGTTTCGGTAAAAAATTAAAAAATCAAATGATTTGTTTTAATTATTATAACAGAAAATGATTATATGTATACAATATAATTACTTGTTATTATACAGATTTTGAATATAAATGTTCATCTCCAGTTATATGTCTGTAACATGATAAAAATAAATTTATTTTTGTTGCTACGTTGGCTAACATTCAAATTCAAATGTACTTTACTAACAAACATTACTTTCGAAATGTAAGAATATTTTATTTTATCTATTTATGCCTTTTAAAATCATATCTATTGAAAATGTTTCCCACGGACTGAAGTAACTATTAATCCTCTTTGCTTGGTAGTTTAATGCATTTGTAAAATTCATGTATAATATATCCTTGATTTAATGAAAACACTTAGCTCTTATAATGATGCTTTTATATAAAAACTAATAACATTAAAAAAATATTAAATTTACAACATTGTACAATTAATTTTATTAAGTAATATCAACTATATTAAGTATGTTTTTTGCTCCACAAACGACTTCATATCTACGAATGTGAATGTCCAGAACTGAAAATAAAAATTCATAAAACAAAATGTTGTACTATTAATGGCCCAAATGTAGTACATTATTAAAACCATTAACGCCACGAAAAGAGTGGTTTGTAGAGATGTTAAATAGTAAACTAAGTATATAATGCAATGATATAATGTTTACACATGGAGAAAATAACGGAAATACAAACTAATATCATATAAGAGCGGTACGGCTCAGAACCCCTTCCTGAACCGTCCTGCTAGGTCCAGAAAATAAACCGCTTTCCGACAGTGATAAAGTTTAGTTTAAATTCTTATCAGTCCAAGCCTGAATTTATATTTTAATTTTCCACCACCAAATCAGGACCTGCAACTCCAACATCCAATAAAATGTTTACAACCAACTATCTTATCCGAGTTGCCCCCAATCCATTAAGTGTCCGGTCCGTCCACAATTGATGGGCGACCAGGCGTATAAATCTGAGTATCTTTGTTAGAGTCAGCCGAGAACGTCGGATAATTAATTGGGATGCCAGTTTTGCATACAGCGCAGCGGCCGGGAATCCGTCGGAACTATTGGCGCGAGACGACGCCGTTAACCATTGGAAGAGAAGGTTTTAATTTACATCAATGAAATTTAAGACACAGGAAAAATCCGCATCCAGACCGTTAAGATGTTGAGTATTGGGACGGCGAGCTGCGCCGCGAGGTTCGCAGGATTCCTGTTTCTGAGCATATTAATTAGACGCAACGCTTTAAACTGTAAATAATTGAGGAAAGTCCACCATGCACTTATAGCTCATTCCAGTTTGAAAATATTAACTTTAAATTAAAAAACGATGTTTTACAACTTGAATTCTAAAAATATTTCTTTCGAAGTAAAAGAGCAATATTGTGCGAAACTAAAAGTGTATAAATTTGATCTTACCTTCTTTAAAATGATATATTTACTTAAGAGTCTGCATCAGTGGTAGCCATCTTGGATTTTAGTCCCGTAAGAGCAATGCTAAATTCTATTCTTATATCTCCTTGACTAATTGTCATCAATTAACGGAAGAGGTGTCAAATTAAAACGCCACTACAGACGCCAAAGTGAAGGTTTGTTCCGCCAGAATTTAACATTGCTCTTACGGAACTAAAATTCAAGATGGCTACCACTGAAGCAGACTTTTAAATTCAAGCATGGATGTTGAGTTGGACACTACTGGAGCGTACCGGACATTAGCCTATATAGGCTACACTTACACTTAATCCTTTATAAAAACATCACCTGTAGTCCTTTATGGCACGTTTGGCTATTTTATGCTTCTATTGCTTATACATCACTTCAAAGCTAATCAGTTTTTGATGCATCGCCTTAACTTTTATATGAACAGTCACCAGCTTTACCTTCTGCAGACTCTGAATAAACAGTATAGGTAGAGTCTGAAGTAAGTTCTCTGATTACATCGAGCAAGTTTGTTTTTTCTTGTGTAACCTTCTGGCCAAGGTCTTGTTTTTTAGTTTTCAGATCGCACTAGTGCCTCTTACGTGACCTAAAGACTACTTATGTAGCCGGGATCAACGATTAATGTGCCTTTAGAAGCACTCTGGCAGAGTGAGAAATTAAATTTCATATGTGCCATGAGCATACAGAACAAGTTATATGTAACCCCATTTTGTACCGATGCACCCATCTTGTCGTGACCCGGTGTGTAGCTGTGCAGGCCCTAGGCCCAATGGTCGGTGTCACTGCAGCGCACCGCAGCGCAGTTCCCAGGGTCACAGCCTATCTGATAACCACGCCTCGCCCCGCGCACTGCCACACTGGAACCGTTCCAGACCGGGACGTTCGAGTTTCTACATTTACATAACCTCTGTAATTGTGTTATACTCGCGGTGGGCGTGGCCGCATTATCCTTATCCTTCCTGTCCTCACTTCCCCGGCATCCGGTGCGACACTTGAGACCGCGGATCAGCTGATTATAACGTGCCGGATCAGCTGTCGGCGACGCGGCTGTTGAGACGGGAGGGGAGATCGCTATCACACGTGTTTTGTCGATTCGATACGTGTTTTTTAAATGGCGTTAATTGTGTTTTACGCTGGTTCTCACACGTATAACGTTTTTAACGTGTGGAAAAAGACGGCGTTAAAAGTTCTGAAGCCAGGAATCATTTTGCAAGACCGTTAGAAATTTAGGGTTCCACATAAACGAATTCTACTCGTGATACACGTTATGTGTATAGACAAACTAGCAGTATATCAGGTGATTTTTATCACATTCCTTGACGCGTGATCTCCAAGTTCATAAATTTCTCATAGGGTATACGTTGTGTGCGTACTTGAATGAAATATGAACAAATGGCAATAGTTTTTTTACATTTCATAGCCCACGTTCTTTATTTACAGTAACTTTTTTTAGGAAACCAAAAACAAGAACTGTAATTGTAAATTTTCTGTCACCAATTTCTCTGAACCCCTCTCTACAATATACGTAAATCAATTCTAATTTAGCCTATTGAAATAGCTGTTGTTGCTTTATCCAACACTAGCTGACCTGGCGAACTTCGTACCGATAATAATAAACATTTGATTTTTAATCATAAAACATAATCACAAAAATTCGTTCTGAGAAATATTATATTTATACAATAATTAGATACCATAAAGTGCTTACTATTTTATGCTTGCTTCTTTGGCTTGCTCAATGGTTCAAATCAAAACAGCTGCTGATAATATCTTAAAAGGTAAGATATATATGTTGGAATCCAAAACAAAATTATTTACCCATAAGATTAACATGGGAACTTTGAAAGCGTATAGGGTAGAGATTTATGGGAAAATCTTCACAAAAACTATCAGACTTTCCTATTTTAGGCCTAAAGAACCAGTATACCGAATTTCAGCCTCCTAGGTAATCGGGAAGTGGGAGAATTAGTGATGAGTGAGTGAGTGAGGGCTTTGAACTTTATATATTAAGATTTAAAGGTTCAGCAAATAATACAAACTGTGAAACAGCAGATGATTTAAATGCACATAATCGTATATTCAGCACAAATTATTCAGAAACGAATCATCAACATTTTCTAGCGATGAGTTTTAGCTGTTTTGGTAAAACCTGACAGTAAACATGATCAATTCGAAATTTAGTCGTGAGACGAGAACATGAATACTAGCAATGTACAAGTGGTAGAGACGAGACGAAGTGGGTGAGTCATTCAGTACGTGCATGTGGCCTAGCGGTCTGCCACTTCGTCAGCTGATAAGAGCAGCAGTGATAACGGCAGGCGCGGCAGTGACGATGACGTCACTCTGTGATGTAACCTCCTCCGCCCACTACGGTTGAGTTGTGTTTACTTGGAGTACACTACAATGAAATATGATGAGAGATGAAGTATACTATAGTATTACTATTGCTATCTCTCAGCTGGCTAATTTGATATTATCATCAATTGAAAACACGACGAGCAAAGCGTTTCTCGCCTTAAATTAAATGTATCCTCAAATAATAAGTTCAGTTAATCTATATTGATCTATAACCGAATCAGAGTGTATGACGTATGCCGATCGATGCTAACTCAAGGAGTCATGTCCGGAAGGAGTTCAATCCTCTACTGTAGAGACTACAATTGTGTTCAGAGTTTGTACAAATTAGTAAGTAAATGTTTATGTTTTTGTTCAATATACAACTATCATTTTTATTTTTTAGTTCTAAATTCAACAAAGCTAGTCAAAGCTCATTCTCTTGGTACTGATAATAAACTATAAAAACGCAGTTTGGGTGATATCAGTAGCAAAGTCTTCATAAGTTTTGAAATTAAGATTTAACAGAAATAAATAACTAGCTATCAAATTAAACTCAACATTAGTTTGTTTGAAGCTGAGAATGTATATTTTTCTTTAGTTTATTTGTTTGCATATTTTGCACTAATAATAAGCATCTTGCTTCCTAAGTTTGATTCACACAACCTGTACAAAGGACGAGGCTAACGGCTAGTTGTAATGTAAAATGACTTGTATGTATTCCTCACCATTCCCATGAATGAGTGTGAACATATGCAACTATTATGGCGATGAGAAGTAGATTTTTAATTACACAACGGCCGGCCAGATCGCGCTGTACTCGTATAAAGAAGTCCGCCTCCAGTCATAAACGCAGGCTTGTTTTTAGATATTTCGATCTGCAATGACTCGTTTATGGATTATTTATCGCATACTGTACCTCTATAGACATTCACTACCGGCTTAACGATCGACATGACAACCTTCCTATCGTCTGTTCTCCAGTGTAACGGTTTATAGGACTAGGAGCACTGTGAAAGTGATCTATTCCACTCAAGCTAGACCTACACTGGAGTGCATTATGTTTAATTTAATTAATACAGGGCTTCCGTAGTGGATTTAAACCCACCATTGAACCATATTCATACGTAGCTATTAAACCAACGTGTCCACAATTTCTTGCTTTACAACGTCCAGTAGATTACATATTTCAGGTCACTGTGCAAAATTTCTTTTTTACAGTGGTGGCTCTCTGATTCTTCTTCTAGAAGGGCTAATTTTCTATTTTTTTGGGATAAACATAAGATTGGTGTATTCCTAGAAAAAGTCAGCTCACTTAACATCAATTAACACTTAGAATTTCTTAATCGGAAACAATATTTGTAAAGAAAACACAAACTCGAAGTTTAAGAAGTCTGGCTTCGAAAAAAGCTTTGTTAATTTGCATTTAAATAAGAGAATAAATTAAAGTTATGCAAGGTCGCAAAACTTTTCCAATTAATGAGCCGAAAGTCTTCATCAAAGCCTAATATTACTATGGTCATATAAAAGACCATTAAAGTACTGCAAATATAGGTGCTTAATGAGTAAGAATGTACTTGTTAGTATTTATGTTGCAAATTGGTGAAGGTACGTGAAAATGGTTTGACTTACATTTTTGGTAGTTTGGTTAAACAATGGTGCCCTGCCCTTATCCCCCACTATTATATTAAAAATTATTATTGTCTAAGAGTTAATTTATAGATTCCAAACGACAATGTTTTTAAACTTGGCGGGGTTGAATGTTGATTGACAGTATGTTTGACGTGGGATTCGGGAAGTTTTTGTATTTTGTAAAAACTTATGTGAATGTTTGTAATTGAACAGGAATTAATATGATTGTTATAACAATTAAAAAAATAAGTTATTGATTAGCACAGCAATAAATGCAGCTGTTTAAATTATTGTACAAATTGTTGAGCTACTGGATGCAGGAGTAAGAGAACCTATACGAAATATTTAATTCATCTTATAACGGTTTTACAGTCAGTTAAACCCCCACGATTATGAGAACCCTTTTTCGTCATACTGCTTCATAAACAGATGTTATAGATAAATGTGTTGATGAGCAAAAGTTGTTCGTTTTCTTTCTAGGACTAAACCTATCATTACCATGATCTTTGGTGTCCTAGGCCGCAAAAGATCATTGTTGATGATACTTTTGATACCAGGTCAGCATTCGATTATAAATAATCGATAAAGTAACTGCAACAATCACTCTCGATTTTTTGTGTATTTCGAACGTTCCCCCCGAATCCCTTTTTGTAGAGGGGTTTTACGTATAAATTTTATATTAAAATCCCCGGTTTACCCTAAAGTATAACAATTTGGGGTTGGACAAACGTTTAGATTGTAAATGTTTTCTTGTTGACTAGTAATTTAAAAAATTAATTTATTTGTAAAACACCAAAAATATAATCAGTGATAAATCCGAATTAAACGATTGGTGTACAGGTGTATAAATAAATTCACTCTCAACTTGAATAGTCAAGTTTTAACGAAACTAGTACTTTCTCCAAGACTTACTCTTACTCCCATGGCCACTGGTACCCAAGTAGGGGTTTGGCCTCACCAACAACTGCTCACAATCCCTCCCTGTCCTGTGCCTCGACAATTGCTGCTCCTTCTCTTGTGATATATTTTTCGCACTGTCCCACCATCTTCTCTCGGGCCTTTCTGGTGGTCTTACCCCATTTTGCTGCCCTTCTCCTTCCCTTAATGGTGATTCTCTGTCTCCTCAAGACATGCCCCACCCATTTTAAACGTCTAGTTCTAGCGTGGGCCGCGATGTTATAAGTTATATTTATTCTTAGTGAGATAATTAATTGGAAAATAATTCAAAATTTCGCCTACACGAACAGCGACCGTTTAATTGAAGTGAGGAAGTGCGGTCGGCGTGTCACAAGGGCCGGGGAGCCGGGTAGTTGGGGACACCTCGTCACCGTCACAGGAAGCTCGACAATGGTCCCCCACTTGTCACCGCGGACGCAGGTCCCCCAAATGTCCGCCAGAGACCGCTGAATACCACTTGGCTCAGTCAACCCCCCTCGAGTTGCCCCACTAGAATAATAAATGGATGTAAATCGGCATTACCTCTGTTAGAGCCGTTTACAAACGATTCTGAGAGAAAAGGATGTTTAAACTAAGGTGGGATATCCTTGGTAAACACAATTATTGCTTTATTTCTATTATTGTGACACTAAATGACAAACATCTTACCGAAGTTATGGCTTAGTCGATTCGTTGTTAAGTTCAGTAGCAAAACCTCTTGATTACCGTGATAAAGCTATCTACGATTATACTTTAATCTATTGATTCTAAAAACACACATATCTTACAGAACTTTTAGTTCGTCTATTTTCATACTATATTTCACAGTAGAATAAAAATTTTTTTACAGTTTAATTTTTCTATTTAATCAGAAATTTCCGCGATCATTATACATAATATTTTTTAATTTTCATATTTTTATCGTTATGAACTACATGTTTTTGTATACATAAGTTTATTGAATGTAAACAAACATTTTCTGGGAGGTGCTCCGCGAATCAAAATTTCCGAAAAAACAAATTTGAAAAATGTTCAAATTATACATTAAATAGTTGATTGTGAATATACATAACGATTTTTGGTAGACGATATAATGATTTAACGTTATACAGACAATTGTAAAATACATAAATTTAATATCGGGACGTAATTTCAAACATTTCTACTCAGTTCACGCATGCGAATTTTAAACAAAACTTTCAACATACAATGTAAAGCTATATTCATAATGTTTTTCAATCGATTAATACATCGATTGTAGATTCATAATAGTTTTCACGATTTTTTAGATCAATCATAATCGATCCCAGATAATTATAAAAGTTCAATCCCTATATTAATAAAAAATACATAATGATGTATACATACTAACTAACTAATGGTACAACGACAGGATAGGAATTTATTAAAACAAGAACACATAAAAGAAAAAAAAAAATAGAAACAGGTGGATTTAGGAAGTGGGTTTTTTGAGTGCAATGTATTTTACGAAATTTGGCGTAGTTATTGACAAAGATCAGCTAATCAATAGCTAGGATTACTAATTAATAGCTTAATTAACAAAGGCAGATTTTTCTCAAGATCGAACCGGTGACACTGAACCACCGTATACTTTCATACTTTATACTATAAACTGAAATGGCAACCTACCCAGGTAGGTATATTAAACCAAGTGTGAATGAGAAACGAGTGCACGATGATTGTGGCGCTATCTTGTAGTCTTTTTACTAACTAAGGCTAACACGTTCCTTAGACAGAACTGTTAATTAATAACACAACAGCCAATGTCATCTAAGGGACCTACAGTTCAACCAATTTTACATATGAATTACGAACTGGTCTAAATATGAGGATAATCTTTGCGTATGAACGTAGTATTCAATAGTGTGGACGTTAATCCACACAAGATTAGATTAGATTAGATTATTTGAAATGCCGACCATATTACAAGGTAGGTATTTTAAGCCAAGTATGAATGAACCACATCCACCGACCATCTGTCACAACTATCTACAATTCGTGATGTCCGAGTAGCTGAATTACAGGACACTCCACCAAGCCAGAGGGCTATGGAATGTCTACTTTTTATCAAACAAAAGGAGAGATCATATTTAATTATTAAAGAGGTTTTCCTTAATAATCTCGATGACGTAAGAAATACGTACGTAATCTGAAGAAATCGAAACTAATACATCATATCGAACATATTCTTCAACCTATTACGAAGATCAAATAATACTATTGTCAAGAACTTGCCGGGGAATTCAATAATGTTCGATAATCGATTGGCGGTAATCGATTGTCACAGGTTGGGCGGAGCCGCAATAAAGTCATCGTCGTGTAATGCCCGCTGTAACGTTGTAACGTTGTAATGGTGTAATGGTGTAATGGTGGACGGCACGGCGTGCTGTGTTGCTGTGTCGGAGGCGAGGCGTGATGGATGCGGTCCGACACGACGACATGCGCGCCATCTGGGTCACTGCCGGCATAATCACACACTCCATTGTCCCTGTCCCAGCCTCTCCGGGAAAGAAGAAGAAAGCTTCAAACTCAGAAATTGGATGGTTATTGGGAAAGCGGAGTAATGTTTAATTGTGGGTATTTGCTCCGCAGAGGGTAAGTAAGTAAATGGTCTGTTTACTCTCAAGGTACTTTCGCAAATTTTCATTTCATGTACCACGCTCCAGTTATGAGTAACTTTATCTTTATGTACTCGTGCATTTTATTTTCAAGCATCGCTAAAATAATTTGATTCATTACTTGTACTAGCTCCATACATAATCAAAAGCCCACAATACATAATCTTGGGACGATGACGTTTCTTGTAATCCAGCCACTTGTAGGTCACGAATTGTGGATAGTTGTGGGCGATTGTTGTGTGTTGGTCGGTGGGTGTAGTGTTCTCTTGTGTTGATTAACGTATGCACTATTGAATACTAAGTCCATCCGCAGATACCATCCTCATAATTGGACCAGTCCGTAATTCAGAGACAGCGGTTTGGACTCCACGTTAAACTATAGGTCCCTTAGATATGCCATTGGCTACTGGCCTATTAACAGTTCTGCCTAAGGACCATGTCAGCCTTAGACAGTAACAAGACTATAAGATCGCGTCATGGTCGTCTTACACTCATCTCTCATTCATACTTGGCTTAAATACCTGGATAGATTTCCATTTCAATAACTAACTAACTAGGCCTCAACATTTTTAAAAGCAGTTTTTTCAAAGCTTACGCTTTATTTTGAAACAGCGGATATATATGAGTAAACCATTGAGAATATTTGACTTTGTGAAAGTTTATTGTGAATGAACGGTCTATTAAAAACTTAGTAAAACGAAACAGAAATGGTCCAAGAAAACTATGAGAGAATGGAAACATGTACGATGTTGATTCTTTCAAGCATATTAAAAGTTCCTATCAGTTTTCCCGTCGCTATTGATGATAATAAATCACTTCCTCTAACCTCTAACCTCATAATATGCATTTCCCGTTAGCTTTCACCAAAGGATTGTAACCGCACAAAGTTTCTTTCACCGATATTTCCAATGGTGCGCCTGCGCCGTAAGCCGCTGGTTGCGGTGAAGTTTCGCCACCGTTCGGCTCACGTTGCTGCTGGAGTTGGAGAGATAAACGAACGCTTCGTGGAGAGAGAGAGAGAAAGAGAGCGATGTAGGTCATGATCATGACCGCCGCTAATGCAAAACTGGTAACGTTATAATTTTGGCCGAAATTCTAAGATTGGTATTATTTAGATTGAGCGAATACTAGCACAAATTATCTGTAAAAGTATTAACAACTAAAATGTTGAAATCATTTTCAACATCTTCGTTATTGCTTAAGACTTGATGGCTTTAAACCATAGATAAGTTTAATGTTGCGGCTGAATTTGAATCGTTCAAGTGTCGAAATTTGGTATGTTGAAAAGAAACTGTGATAGTAACTACATAATAGAGTTCGTTCATGGGGATGCTTCAACTGCGCCTCGCGTCCAAGCAACGCCTTGCGTTTACCTTATTTTCACTAGCCACCTAAGAGTTATTTTGGATTGCCAACAAAACTACTTGATCGTGGATAGTATTAAAAGTTAAATTTTTTAAAGTTCCTGGTTTTGATGGTGGTAGTCAAATTATACTTTAACATTATTGTTTTCACGTGGATCTTAAAAAACTGATTTTTTTACATTTAAAAGCCCATAACTTTTTGAATCGTAATTTTTACAGACATCTGGGTGGTGTCATATTATTTAGTACTTTATGTACTATAAAACAATTATTATTGTTAGAGTGGTTTCTAAGAAATTAGGATTTTCACGTTTTTAAGGGGTTTTAGCTAACTTTTATTTTTAACTTCCCTTTAAAAGTAAAAAATTTGAAAAAATGAAAAAAAACGCCTGGATATACGGTGAATATATACATACATACCAAATTTCATCTAAATAGGACCAATGGGGTAAGACTGTGGCACTATACACATCCAGACACACGCACACACACACACAGACACAAACACGGGCGGACAGACATCACGTCGAAACCCACTTTTTGGATTCAGGGGACCCCAAAACAGATATATCCACTCTAAAATCAAATTAGAAAATTTTTACAAAAACAATACTTTCTCCATATGGGACTCTGGCACTAACAGATGAACACCCTTTTTGAGGATTACGAATCAACCCTCGGATTTCCCTGTCCGCGAGGCGTAGTTGGTATACACCCGTTCATTCATATCATGAAGGGTTAGCCTTCATACCCAGTTTGACAAGAAGCCCTTGCGATACAATATATTCTTAATTTCCTATTATGTTTCTGGGAGTAAATATCTACAAACGACGTCCTGGAGCAGCCTGAAAAAAGTGAAAAACTGATTACCTGAAGGGGTCCAGATTACCTAAAAGGTAATCAGGTTTGGGCGCGATCTTAAACTAACCCTACCCTGAATCGATATCTGTTTAGAGTTTCTTCTATCTTCCTCTGATGTTCCGCAAGTTGTCCATTTCTTAAATTACCCATTTTTACTATTCATTCTTTCCGGTGACTGAGCAATATTCCAGTTCGTCCAAGTACTCACGGTGAGCATGTGTTACGTTATCACAGGAGAGGTGGAGAGCCGACCTCGGACTGCTATCGCATACTATCGACCGATTGTCCTTGGGCAAGGAGTTCGACCTGTCATTCACTCTCTTGCCGATGACAGGAACAGATCAACGCCGATAAGGCTGCCGAAAACTAGTCCTGGCAACGATAAAGCATTCCGAAACTTAGGCTCTAATCGCAAGAATTTATATGTTGTTTTCCAAATTCGAGATCGACGCTCAGTGGAAAGATTTTATAAAGCGAGGAAAATAGCGAGAGCTTTATACTGGAAGATACAAACTTTGAAATCAATCTTGTTTTTTACTCTTACCAGAGAAAAACAATTACACGTTTAGAGATAAAATTACATTTAATCTATTATTGGTCTCGAGTTGACACGGATGGATGTAATTTTACTTAGGGAACTGAAAACATTTAAGTGGATCCTCGACAACATAGTACTACAAAACATAGTATTAGCCTCTTTTACTTAATCTTTGTCCACTCTCTAGACCAGAGATCTGTACGTGGGACATATCAAGCAGAGGGTGTGACACAGCCGACACAGTACAAGGTGGTCAGACTAATATAAACTTGTTGGCAACTCCGAGAACCATCATGCTGCCGACTACACCATTAACTTAATTAGAATATACTACTATTTAGATTTTTATTACGGACATTTTCCATCACGATTTTAAGTTAAACAAAGTTTCACGACGTTTTGAAACAGGATGTTCGTTTCGTTTCGATGTTTGGAATCTGATGCCGTCCTCGGGTGAGCTAGAACCTAAAAAACACATTTAGTTCATAATCCGGACTAAGCTAATCCGGTATAAAGCTGAAAACAAAAATGTTTAAAGCAGTCAAAAACACTAAAAAACAACTAACAATGCATTCACTAAAAATTACGCACACAAGAAACAAAACACATCCGTATTATGTCCAGATTATAATCGTGTTACTAGCTAACCTGAGGACAGGATCAAATTCCAGATCCCGAAACGTCGTAAAACATAGTTTTACCTAAAATCGTGATGGATAAAAAAATCTAAATAACATAAATCCACCATCACCGATAGTGAATTTCAAACGGAGTTATACTTTAAACAAATACGATCCAAAAATGCTTTGAACATATAGGCAAGTCACTGATAACATTAGATGCAAAGAGTCAGAAACATTTGCAGCGGTAGAGCGGAGGCAAGTCCAGGTTCCAGGTCGAAGAAAGCTCCTGACATTACGGAGGCAGCGGCAACCTTGATCGTAGAGGAAGTAATTTTGAGCTGGTGCAACGGGGTAGCAGCTGGTCACAGTTAAGCTCGATGAAACGGGGAGTTTGGTCGATCAGCTGGTCGATGTCTGCTGCAAGATGTTTGGTGCAACGGGGAGTTTGGTCGATCAGCTAATGTCTGCTGCAACTGCAACTGCAGCGGCGGGGATGTTTGGTGCAAACGGGGAGTTTGGTCGATCAGCTGGTCGATGTCTGCTGCAACTGCAGCGGCGGGGATGTTTGGTGCAAGCGGGGAGTTTGGTCGATCAGCTGGTCAATGTCTGCTGCAACTGCAACTGCAGCGGCGGGGATGTTTGGTGCAAACGGGGAGTTTGGTCGATCAGCTGGTCAATGTCTGCTGCAACTGCAACTGCAGCGGCGGGGATGTTTGGTGCAAACGGGGAGTTTGGTCGATCAGCTGGTCAATGTCTGCTGCAACTGCAACTGCAGCGGCGGGGATGTTTGGTGCAAACGGGGAGTTTGGTCGATCAGCTGGTCAATGTCTGCTGCAACTGCAACTGCAGCGGCGGGGATGTTTGGTGCAAACGGGGAGTTTGGTCGATCAGCTGGTCAATGTCTGCTGCAACTGCAACTGCAGCGGCGGGGATGTTTGGTGCAAACGGGGAGTTTGGTCGATCAGCTGGTCAATGTCTGCTGCAACTGCAACTGCAGCGGCGGGGATGTTTGGTGCAAACGGGGAGTTTGGTCGATCAGCTGGTCAATGTCTGCTGCAACTGCAACTGCAGCGGCGGGGATGTTTGGTGCAAACGGGGAGTTTGGTCGATCAGCTGGTCAATGTCTGCTGCAACTGCAACTACAGCGGTGGGGATGTTTCGTGCAAGCGGGGATTTTTGTGGATCAGCTGGTCAAACCTAGGCGGTCTTTGGCCGCCTCAAACATGCCACCAGGCTCTTCTGTCTTTAACCAGCTCTAGGTCTGCTTCCATTATTCTTTTTGACCTCGTCAGCCCATCACTTCCTTTGTCTTCCCAATGGTCTCCCGCGCTCTAGTGTACCTCTAATCTCCTGCCTTACTATTTATACCTCACTCCTTCTGTGAGTGTGTTAAGTTCAAACTTAATCTCAAACTTCATTCTACAAAGGTTATACAGTAATTGGCTTGGTGAAAGGAGTGAAAACCAAGAGGTTTTATATATATATGTAAAGATTACTCGTGAAACTATGGAACTCCAAAATACGCTCACAAACTGGTTAATATCACGATAATATCAATGATGAACTCAGCTGACGTGTAAGGAGCGTATTGTTGACATTTATGTTGCGAAGTGTCAAAAATTGAATGTTTAAGACACACTTACATACAAACAATGAATGGCCAATCATAGCAAACCAATACGATAAATTGTCTAATTTTATTTAATAAGGAGATAGTAATATTATGTAATGCGATTAGATTACTGGAAAATTATCAAAACAGCTGTGTCAGGACCATTATAAGTTTACAGTTGACCTCTCTCAAGTTCAGTGGTGAAATTCCCATGAACAGACAGGTGTACCAATAATTATCGCAAACCCCGTAATTTAAGTGCTACGTACAAAAATGCATACTCTCACACTCAGTCCTCAAATCAAGTTGATGAAAGTGAGAGTTGTTACTTTCTCATCGACTGTGATCTTTGATGGATAGTGAGAAGAGAGTCATCAATAATGCTAAGTGCCACTTGATCAGTGGTCCATACCATCTGCTGGGCTGCTGTTCATTGAACTGTGTCGTATACACAACTGTGGCTATACGTTCAAAACAAAACAGTAACATAGTTTAGTCTTTGCACACATAATAAAGGTAATAAAGCTTCACGCTGAATTTGTTTAATGACGCGGCTGAAAAAGGTATGTTGATAAAATAATTTACTGTGCTTATTTTATAATATTTATAGATTATAATTAAAGTAGGACTAATAAATTATCTCGTTTCCTTTGTATTTTTAATTTTATGATATAAAGGGACGATATGGACTCATGAGTTGAAATTTCTCAAAATATACTTACCATTAAAACAAATCTGATGAAGTATACACTCTGCTGTGTCCCGGACAACACTAAATCTTCGTACTTCTTTCAAAATATTCATTATTTATTCATTATTCGTTATAATCAAGATTAATTTGGTTAAGAACTTATCTAAGCCGTAAATTTTCTTAAATCCGAACCTTATGAAATAAATTTAATGTCAAAGGTCACTGGAGAAAAATAATATTCAAAAAGATTTTTATTGTAAATTATCACAACATAGAGAAAATGTGAAGATATTTGTGTCACTAAAAAATTGTCTATGCTTGCACAATATCACTGCCTGATAGGGACAGTGGCGACATCTGTAGTGGCGCCCCCCAAGTCAACACCCATCCCCATTCCATCCGTCATTCCGTTATCTTCAGCAAACGAAATCCAGACAGTTTCTGTATCATTCAAGAGGAGGATGATGTCAAACAACCCCTAAAATAATATTAGTAGCTGATGTAGCTAAGGTTGTCAAAAACTTGGGGCTCAAAGCTCGGACAATTTAGGAGTTACAGAAGTCAAATAAATCTACTCCTCATCTCACATACGTATACATGACATATTAACTATTTTTTCGTACGTCCTGATCCCTTTTCAATAATGGTTGTATGATCAACATGTAATTTTGTGCATTGATTTAAACCAAAATGATGATTCAAAATGTATAACAGCCGGAACTAACCGCTTTATTACTTAAGTCTTATCATTAACATTTTTGAAATTAAGGGAAATTAAGTCCAGCCAACCATATGTGTGGCAATGGAAGATACGTGGTTCCCAGTCAACGTAATAGATAATCAGCTGATCGGATACAAATATAAGCATGTTAGGAAGGTAATATCTTATAACAGTATAATTTCTGCAGTAAAGTGCATACTTTGATTAATTGAATACTGCGACGAAACATGTAGTCCACATTGGCTTAAAGTTTCTTTTAAAAACTCGTTCCCTTTAACGATCTCGTATTAATATTAGTATTAATACTTTCGTACAAATACCCTCGCTTTAGATCTTACTGATGGTCAATCTAAATCTAGTACAAAGTGCGTTTTAATATAACTAAAGCTCGAATGCAACACAATTACTCGACACTATTTGTAAAAAAAACATATTCACCACAAAAATATAACTGAAATGAAAACGTGCATTTTGACAGGTATTTTGACGGATCAAAGCAAGGTAGCCAGGGAGCTGTCGGCCTGTAGGTCTACCGGGTAAGCTGCGTAAGCCTGTTAGAGCCAGTGACCCGCGCCGCCCCACCATCTCCATCTTCAGCTCCAGTCAGGGATTACTCTCTGAGATCTTATCTCCAGCGGGCCAGTCAATCATCCATGTGTTTTATTCATAAAGAGCATATCTGACCCTCCTCTCCGGCCACCAAATGGGCTCTACCTGCGTCTCCTGAGTCTTGGAGTTCAAGAGTTTTTGTTTCTGTTCACTTTTCAACGGGGGCTTATTTTAAGATGTATCTTCCATAAAGAATAAATGATTTATTTCCTTTCAAGAAATTACATAAAATATACATTACATAAACAGGAAATATACTGGCCACTTAAATCCAGTTGTGTGGCCAGTGAAGAAAATGAAAATAAAAACAAGTAAAAATATTAACAAAATTCAGTTAAAGTTGTGGTCGTAGCAGAAATATGGTAGAATAACAATGACAATGCTCACAACAAGTTTGCCACCGAGCTTGGGTTATATCTGCATTCTAGAAAATTAATTATTTGTGATAATGCGTATGTATATTTAGAGAAACTACTTGACACTTTTTCCATTACATATTAGTAAAGCAGAATTTTTACGCAGTGAGGAAAATAATATGGTGTTGATGTAAATAGGAACCGAGTAAATCTAAATACTAGAATACTAGAACAGAAAACATTTTTGTTGTAACTATAATGAAAGATTTCTTCCTTTGGAATCTATACTGCCAAATTTCGTTTCTAATTTTTGTTATTTTCTTGGATCATGCTCAAGTGGGGATAGAACCAGATTCTACATGTTCACATCGTAAAAATTATGTTTTCTTGGTATTTTATAGTTAATTATTGCTGTGCATTTTCTACGTCACTGGCATATTTTACGTTTTGATGGGGCACTCTACAAAGCTCGATCTTGTACCAAACTTAACGCCAACATTTTGTTTGATAGTCAGATAATTAATAGCCGAATGATTGCAAATTGCGACTGGATCTGAAATCAAACCTGGGTCACTAAATTATAAAAATAGCACATTATTATAACTCTACTCAGAAAGTAGTGATGGAAAACACCGACGATAATCCCTCGAAGAGAAACACATCAGTTACAATGCAAAGCCATAGATTGCATAAGCATGAATATAAATAGTCGTAAGTGTTATTGACTTGTAAAGTTAAGTCAATTTGTAACCTGTACAATACTAAAAAACAAATTGAATATGTAAAACCATATTTATGTTTTCCTAACATGTCATCCATGTAGAGCCACACTTAGTAACTGCTAGAACACCCTACGTAGACAAGCCAACAAGACGTAACGTGCCGACGGAAGTCAGTGTCCACCCCTAGCCGTTAATGAGACCAGCGCACCCAAGCGTGTGACTGAGGAATCACACAATACGAGATGTTCCGTTGGTCGTGCACCGTCGCACCCCAACGGCTCGTGCCGTCAAGGTCTGGAACCACCCGTGACATCTCGTCGGTCTCTGATCTAGTTCTAGTTTGCAAGATGACTGTGGCACGGATGTAAAATTGTTTGGAACCTGCTCGACGTAACTACCAAAATAAAGGGGTTCTGAGCTGTTTAGTTTTACGTCCCAAATAGTAATGGGCGAATGGGGAAAACTGGAAAAGGAAAGTTTCCCGTCGCCTTGAGCTGCGATAACTCGGGCGATGATAACAAAACAAAGGGGAACCTTCCTGACAAAAGTCACTCACTAGTACGGACTTTCTCAGACCAATACACATCAAGGTTTAAGGTTTAACAGTTATGCGGAGGTCTCCTCTTACTTTTTAAACCCAAAAACTTGTTATTATTGTTAAAATATTTTCCAACAGGGGCTCCAAATTATTTTGTTTTTAATTTTTTGCTGTTTTGGTAGTTTGTAAAAAATATATATTATACATATTATAATATATATTATAATATATAAATAAATAATTAAAATGTTTTCTAAGGGTACTCGGTTGACTTATTTAAAGATATACATATTATATTGAATAATACAAAACAATAACGCTATTTATTATAGAGAAAACGTGATTTCATACCTTAGTATTCTTGGTATTGTTTATTAAACGGAACCTTTTAACATATCTAGATCAGAGATTTACACTAGGATTTTTCAGCCAATTGGATCACATCATTTTTTTGCTGCAATCAGCTACGAGAATAGGGGTCTGGGTGTAAGTAAACAGGGGGTAGAGCGGCACTGCCCGGAAAATCTTTGAAAATAAAAGGCTAAACACGAGTTTTTTAAGACTGGGACGGTGGTGTGTCCTATAATCCAGCTACTGGAGGTCACGAATTGTTTATAGTTATGAGCAATGGTTGGTGAATGTGATATTTTCTTTTGTGATTAACGCCTGCACTATTGAATACTAAGTTCATGCACAAAAACCATCCTCATGATTGGATCAGTTCAAAACTCAGAGGTAAAAATTGTGCTTCTGATCCCACTCTAGGTCCTGTAGTTAACATTACTGTCTAATGAACATGCTAGCCTTAGTCAGTAACAAGACTACAAGATCGCGCCACAATCATCCTACACTCGTTTCGTTATTACGATCAGTACTACCTTTTGAAATGGCGACCTATCCAGGTAGGTATTGAAATGTTTATAAGATGATTGTGGCAAGAACTTGCATTCTTGTTACGGACTAAGACTGTCACATATTACTGTTGACTATCAGCCCAACCACCGATGGCGTCTAAGACACCTACAAACGAGGGATCCGAACCTATTGTTTTAGGAGTCGAATAAGCATGTGAATATTCAAGAGAATGTGTTTTCTTAACAAAAGGACGAAATAAAATGGCTCTAAATCATCAAATGTTAGATTAGAAACACAAGACAAAAAGTTAAAATTCACGTTTTCAAGCTATAAAAATAAAGTTATTTATGAATAAAACATTAGCTGTCGGCCGAATTTAAAAAATGTAGTTCAAAATACGTTTTAATATATTGTTCTATATACTTTTATTTAATAAAAACTTACATATTGAATACCCAGCTAAGGAAGTCAACAAGTTGTATCACTAGAATTTCTGCAAAAAAGTTTATGTCTGACAGAGACATAAGAAGAAGATTAAATTTGATGTAAGAGAAAAGAGTTGAGCTCATAATGTAAGATTCAGGAGAGTTCATTGTGGGGCAAAGGGTGCAAGCAAGACCTAAAGAGAGATTTAGAGAGATTTTTGCCGATTTTAATAGCGAATACTTAATTATATTAAAAACATAAATTGTACCTAATTGCAATTTATCTTAATAAAGATATGGAAGCCTGGAAGTCTGGGTTATGTTTGATTGTTCACAGCTCAGCTCGGTGTTATGACAGTTCACTGTCACCTTGATTGACTCTAATATCTTGTTTAAGAATCTAGCGTTAGTTTTCGTTGGTGAAAACGGTTTCCTTAACGGTGGATTCAATCATCAGTTAGTTCTGATCTAAGATTAATAAATCTTAGATTAGCGTGCTTTTGGTGAAATCCGGCCTAAGAGGCAAAGTTGATATAAAGATGAATGAAATACAGAAGAATTTACTATATTTTATTCAGTATTTATTCATTAAGAGTTTATGTTTGTTTCTTTCTGATATGCTGTACAATGTTAATAAATAACTAATACTTTGATTAATTAATTGAAGTAAATATTTCTTTAATAGTTTAGAAACTGAAATAGTAAACAAGATATACTCACACAACACTGAGGTTACATCCGTGATTCGGTTACAATATATGCAAGATTGAGCGGGACACCTGAATGGCAAAACAGGTCAAAACCTTTGCACGATTATAAACTTACAGAACGAAAAACAAAATGTAAACTCATTTAGTGGCAGTGTATAAAAAAGACCGTAAAAATCTAGTCATTGAGTAATCGAATGTTGTAGTTGTTACAATACAACTAGTTTACCTGGACCGCGTCCACTTTCACCGATTCAATACGTTTGTAGAGTCACCCGATAAGAAAAATAGTCTTGAAAGTAAAAACAATTCCTGACAAGGACTAACGGTCAATTAGAACCTCGAGATTGACCACCGAGAGGAGTAATTGTATGACTTAACAAGGCCGTCATTAGTCCACGGACAAGTCCATATGGACGGATATGGAAGACGAGTTGCCAAATATGGCGGCTGTAATGTGGACCGTGTGAACACGCGTTCAAGGAATACCTCTGCCCATTTGGACTGGGACCGCTGGATACGGACTGGGGATTGTTTGGAATAGGTTGTGTTATTATTGAGGACATCGCGTTGGCGTGATACTGTGGGAACACTGCATAAACGAAAACGAAAACGACTCAATTTTAGTCACATGACTAAATATTTAAGTTTTGTGCAGTTATTGTATACAGTATTATTTTAATGTAAACGTAATACGGGTGTATTTAACGTAGATCTACGCTAAATGAACTAACCAGGTTCAATGATGACCGAAACGAAGTCAAAATAGAAAATATATCTATCGATTGTCACACTATATGATGATATCGATGGATTACACATTGTTCGATCCATGCGAATAAATATATTATTAAAAGTGTTTTGTGTTGCGAGATCAATTTTTATTTCACTCGAGACACCAGTAAGCACACATTACTGTCATTCAAAACCTTGTTATTGGCGTTATTGGTGTATTATAGCATAATTTTTTTATCGTATTGTTAAATTGTCTTTGTTTACAGTAAAAGTGTTGATATAGTAGAAAAAAATAATAGAGTTTTTATAGAGGTTTTCTAGGATCCAAGATTATCATACCAAAATGTAAACCTGAAATCCTTATCAAATCAATACAAAGAAAATAAATAGTACCCAGCTTTATTATTTAACATTAGCTTACAATTAAATAGATTAGAACATTTATACCATTATTAAAATTACGCTACATAGAATATATGTATATTAAATATACGTATTTGTATATTACATAGAATCACATGAAATACGTTAAAGTAACTTTTTAATATACAGTAATATCATATCGAAATGGGTTAAAAAATCCATGACCAATATAAACTAACTAATATTGATTTTAATTTGATATATAATTGTTTTTCATTCTATTAAATAATTAAACTACAAAAACAGCTGAATATTACCAGTAGGTCATTTATTGAAAACTGAAAGCAAAATGCAACTAATATCGCGTAAAACGTGGGGTTTTAAATGCTCGTTATTCACTTTTTATCAGGCGGCGGGCAATTTCAAGCATTGAAAAACCTTCTCTGAAATGTAGAGAATGCTTGAAATAAACTTCATTGTTATCAGTTCTCCCATTTTTTCGGGAAAGACGGTATAAAATGCCTCCTGGAGCAGCACAGACAGACGGACACAAATTGAGACAAGACTTGTTTCGGTTTCTCTAACGCACGAAACGTAAAAATAACTAAAAAATGAATAATTCTGAAAAATATACATACAAAACTCAGATTTAACTACTATTAAATTAATCAGACTGGGACGGTGACGTGTCCTGTAATCCAGCTATTTGGAGGTCACGATTTGTGAATAGTTATATGCAGTGGTCGTGGGTGTGATATTCTATTGCGTGGATATTCAATTGCATCCCCGCTAACGAATACCACGTTCATATACAAAGACCATCTTTATTTATAATTAGACCAGTTCTTAAATCAAAGCCTACATTTTTGTACGAGTAATTCGGACCCCATATTGAACTGTAGATCCCTTAGATGTCATTAGCTGTTAGCCTATTAATAAACAGTCCTGAATAAGAGGAACGTCAGCCTTAGTCAGTAACAAGACTATGAGATCGTGCCAATTATCTTACATCCATTCCTCATTCACACCTGGCCTAAAATACCTACCTGAGCAGGTATCTATTTAAATGATCAAGGTAGATCATTGTGACTGCCTCAGGTATGTGGCATGTGCCTCCATCAGACCAGCTCAGTAAAGTAGTACGAGTGTAAACCCTTGTAACGACTTATGTAACGAACAATTTAAAAATCAATTTGAATTAGTCAAAGGAATGTTAAGAAACTTGTGACAATGATTGACTCAAGTCTCACTGAAAATGATCAGACGGATGCTTATAGAATTCCTAGAACATTGATTACCTCATCAATGTTAGACACATTTATCACAATAAAACCATAGCTTTGTCTAATACTGTCTGACAACCAACCTTGTACTGAGTGATTCGCAGGCTTGTGTCAGTGCATTCTGAAAAAATGATTGCATTTTCTTCCCCCAGAGCTAAAACATATCCATGAAAAAACATACTTCGATTTAACACTGCCCTCCTTAGAAGTTGAATACCCAAAGATAGTCCTCGACTCGACAGTTGTGGATTAAATAGCGACTCAAAAATTTTAAAGAATAGAATTTACCTCAAGGATTACGAAGCCTTTTACTCGGAAACTCGAGAATCAGTCCGGGAATGCCCCTCTTGAGTTAACTCTTGGACCAGCGAGATTCCTGGAGGTTAGTTATTCTTGAGTTTCGAACCCAGATTTTCTTAGTCCTAGGTTACAGTTAAAACCAGTTTAAACTGGGTTTAAGTCTGAGGATGGGTTTAACCCTGAATTCCATCCAGGGTTGTCTTCTTATACTATAAACCCGTACTTAGAGTCTTAATAGAGTTTAAAGATGCAGCCAGAACCTCAATATTGAATAAAGCTACCTGTAATAATGTTCTGTAATTTTAATATTTTTCAGTGAAATTTTTAGTTTGGTTAAGTTAATACGTAGTACAAGCGACATATACCTACAAATCCAAACACTCCCCTAACGCCCTCAATCTTCCTTAGCCACGCGTTATCACTGGTGTTGGTAGCGCGAACTAGAGCGGCTTTGTTCCAACATGACGTAAATTCCAATTATGGATAAGCTGATTTAAATATCAGCTGATTTAAATGCGAACGGCGGCAGTAGCGCCAGACCGGTGGGCGATGCGACAATCTTCAACATCTCTAATACGTTAACCGACTCTCTTGCTACAAGATAATATATCATCGCAGGATTACTCATCTATTTGTTACATTAAAGTTGAAGTTATAAGATTATCTTAAAGTTATAAGTTGACTTAAATTGTTTGTACATAAAACGTTTTTTTACCAAACTATGTTAAACTATGCCATAGTTATGAATTTTGTATAGACTTATGATACGTTGAATAAGAAAAAATATAATATAATTACATTTTTGAGTGAATTTAATACGTACCTAAGTCGTGATAAAAATACAAACCATCAAAAGAACGTACTTTGCCAAGTTCGCGAAGTAAAGGGGTGAATACCTTAGCCTGGTTTCTGGAGGAGGCGAAAGAGAATACATTTTGAGGAGAAGTAGTGAGTTGTGCTTATTTTTCACAGTTGCCATGGAAACAGCCAGCGTTCGTTACCATTCTGATTAATGTAAACAGTTCTCAGATTAGTTTCAAACTGTGTTTTCGAAATGTCAATTAAGTTGTTTTCATTTTCGATTCGCTTTTTATTTTATATTATTATCGTTTAAACCAATAATACACATGTGATATTAAATAATATTGCAGCATTTATATTATATTATTAAATTGAAGGATTACAACAAAATAATTGTAATCTGCAAAGCCACTCTCATACGAGGAATGTTCGGTTATTACGTTGGTTGCAGTGTACACGATCTATACCAGCATCTCCCTATCATACTATTCCTATATTTTAGCCAACCTAAGTTTCGACAATTAAAGTCTATATAAACATTTTACCCGAAGTCCAAATTATAAATTAAGAAATAAAGATTAATCTTTGGCCGTGAACTTAACTTTAATGGGAAATGACGTACCCAATGCTACGAAGAATGATGCGGATCAAGGAAATATATTCAAGAGCGTATTCGAAAATTACGATCTCAGTTAAAGTGAAATATTAATAAAATTCCACTCTAACTTGTCGTAAAGTTATTTATGTTTAATATTTACTTTTTCTCGGTTAATTTTACTGTATCCACACCGAAAGCTATTAGTATACTAGAGGCTATAAATATAAATCCATCTGGAATTAAAGTTTGAATTACAATGAATTAATGTACAACTTTCGTAGATTTTTGAGCCGCGCATGCAGTCATTTTTTACGCAAACATAATTGCACTGACATTATTCTCGACCAGAATGTTTTGTTTTATCCCCAAACCCAAATTAAAACCTAGTGTGCTTAACCCAATAACTCAGCATTCCTATTGGCTGATACCTGTGTTCGTCGGAAATAAATCGTATCTGGAGCACTCGCTTATAATATTCATCTCCGTAGGGGCCATCTGATAAAAACTGTATAATTACTCGCTCAAGGGTTTCCAAACAACCAGTTTAGTTAGAGAGCCAACTCGGTAGATTACCGCTGCCATGTTGGCGGCCCTGTTTCCACGTTTAGGGGAGCTCCTCGGATATTATGTTGTTGTTTCATTTAAATAGGATTAAAAGATAACAAGTGGTGACTAACTTTGATAGCTTCGGGACGAAACTTTTAATTGGAGTCATTAGAGCTTGGGGAAAGAGGATTTGGACAGTTGGAAATAATATTTTATGCATAAATTTGCAAAACTACTACTTAATTTTTTCCGTAAGTAAATGAAATGATTAATGTTCATGAAAAATAATCGAAGAAATCGTTAGCTGCTATAATCTAATGTATTTATGTATGAACCCTGATTAAAAATAATATATTCAGATACTCATTATACCCTTCTTTCATTACGCCAGTAATAGTGTTCACCGGACTACCCCAAAACACGCTAGCGCAAAACAAGGTTTAGATGAATCCTGTTTTCGAACACTTTAATACGAGTAGTTTTAGAGGTGCGGAATAATTAGAACTGTATAGGAGATTGAAAATAATTGTACTCAAACTCGCTTCTACATTTGTTGGAGTGAAGGCTACTTACTGTTATGAATATGATATTACGACAATCAAGGTTATGCTTTTTTTCTAATTTAGTAAGTAGAGAAGAAACCTCTTGGATCATATTCTATACAGAACCGGTACCAACATTTAAATGAGATTAACGTAGTAGCTTCAAAAGCAAAAATGATGCATCTACTCGTTAAAAATTGTTTCAAAAACTACCATGTTTTATATTATGTATTTTTGTAAACATTCCTTCATTCATAAACGAAGATGTACGAAACCTTCTCGCCAGGTTATAGTGCCAGAGTTATATTAGGACGCACTAGTGCACTACTCATGTATACAGGACCACCAACTTAACGTGGCTACCAAAGCAAGGTGGAAGTCTGTTACCTAAATTAAATTTTTTACCACGACTGGGATTGAACCCAGGCACTCACCCAGGGCGGTAGGCACTCTACCCACTCAGCAATGACTAACACTATTCATAAATAATTGTATTCATAAATACGAAGCAAACATTTATTTTAAAATACTTTCTTTGATAAATATTTAAAACTTCTTCTTTCTAAAACATGTATTTTTTACAATAATCAACAGTGGCGACATCTCTTAGCAAACAGTATAACTACTAATTAGAGTTTAAAAAATTTATCTAGTAAGTAGTACATATGATCTAAAACATCCAATAAGAATTTTTTATTTAGTTTGGACTACATATAAAGTTATAACTTTCCTATACTAAAAACATTTAGTTTTTGTTTTAAGAGTGTAAACTTTTCAAAAAATGAACGAATAATCTCGATGAAACTAAGGTACTCAATAGTTACATTTCTAGATGTTTTAGTTCTCGTTCACATATTTAACCATCTTGGCTACTTAAGATGACTGATTCATAATAAGGTGCTTCCCCAAGATGTTCGTAGGTAACCTTTCTTAACATCCTCCGGGCGTCTAGCTCGGAGGACATTACTCAGTTGACAGTATGACATGTAACGTCGTTATTTGGCGTTGTATGTCATGTAATCTTATATGACAGCTGTGCGATCGTAGGAAAAAGATCCTGGAAGAAATTACAGCCTTATAGTTTTGATAATTGAGATTTAAATCTAGCTTTTAAATATTATATCAACTAAAAATGAATTAATCAGTGCATTGTAATAATTTATCAACATATTTATTTAAATTCAAAGATAAGCGTGATATGTTTTGGGTGTTTAAACAGACTAATATATTTTGACATGGATGTCTAGCTCTAGGGGGGAGGTGTTAACAGATTTGTGTAACGCACAACGTTTGTAATGCAAAAAGTGCAGCGGAAGTGTTTCGATTCCGTTTCTATAAAAAACTATCAAAGCTATTTTAATGACTTTTTGGTTAGAAGAACAGTTGTTTAGATGAAATGAAAACATTCCTTTTATACATATCCATTATCTAATTTATTTCCCACAGAGAAGTAAATACAAGCATTTTCTATAGAAAATATATCTGGGTTTCATACCTTATTTTCCGACAACAGTTAAATATTCTACACGTCATTACGTATTTTGAAACTTTATGGTTTGATTCCTTTTTATAGCCCAAACCCCTATTTTCAAATCTTGAGGTACGGTTTTTGAGTAAACTTATCTTCAAACCTGTTTTTAAACGACCTGAGGATGAAACCATGAGGTTTCAAAACACATGTTGACGTATGAAATAACTAAACTGTTGATGAACATAAGGTATGCAGCCTAGATAACTCATGAAATAGTTAAGGAAGCAATATAAAATTAATAAAAAATATATGTACAACATTACTTCGCGGACCACTGAAGTGGAAATTAAGTAGTCAAATATTGAAGCACGAGAATTAATTAGTGTGGTACGCTTGAATAATTAACCAACTATTGCAATACATTTGGTGTTATCAGTAGTCCATAGAGCATATGTGTCAGAGCGTCGAATGATTCTAAAAACAATCCGCCAATCGGATTAGCAGACTTACCGAAAAGTTGATTTTTTCGGTAGTAAAAGCAAATCTTATGATGCAAACTAACAGGTTGTTAAGTAGCTCTAGATTAACGACGAGAGAATGCAAATCGTAATAATAGGAAGTTTAGCCCTCGAAGTGGTAAGCTTTTTACTTTTAACTGTTACATAAAAATAATTACTAATATCTTCTTGAAATATTAAGCATGAACAAAAAAATGTGTTTACTGCAATCTCAATTAAGCCTACAAATGCCCTACTTCCACTCAAGCCGGCCACCGTTTATTTAAGGTGGGCCCCCATTCCGCTATACCACACATTTGCTAACCAAATTGGGATTGCTCATGGTTGGGATTCGAACCCTAGCACTTCCGAATGGCTAGAACGTTACGCTCGTCAGCGCAGCGCGTTAGCGGCTCGGCCAATCAGTGCCTAGGAGTAGAAAGCGCTTACTTGGTTATAGACCTGCCCGGTGGCAGGCTCGTGTACTACGAGAGCAGTTTCGGAGCACTCATGGTCGTGATTCGAACCCTAGCACCGAATGGCTAGAACGAATGGTTACGTCGTCAGCGCAGCGCTTTAGCCAGTTCAGCCACCAGTGCATAGGAGTAGAAAGCGCTTACTTGGTTAAAAGACATGCCCGGTGGCAGTCTAGTGCACTTCGTGAGCAGGTTCGGTTGCTTGCCCCCAGAGAGAAACACGGTCACAAAGGTGATAAGTTCACTAAAATTGACGACAGATGTCTCCACCTGTCACTTCTTATTTAATTTGTAAATGCGTCGTGAATTACGACTTTACCACTTCTAGGGTTAAACAATAAGATTAACATTACTCACACGTAACATGAGCACTGTCGCCTGTCAGCACTATGTGGAACCACGGACCAGTCACAGGAGAGGAAACGGTGTCCTTGCTGTGGGATACGACCTCGTAGTCACGAGAATATTACTAGAGCATGTACCCAGTTATAACATGTATCTGAGCAGGTTAGTTTTTGGTCAAAAGGTAATATAGTAAATTGTAATTGAATACCAAATTTTAAAAATTTAGTTACTTAGCAACCAAAAATAACATTTTAAAACTGATTTTTTTGAAAGTCAATATCTTTGCAACCTTAATTATCTAAAAAAACTAATAGAGAATAAATTAAAAGTAACTCGATCCTTTGTTAATTTCAAACCAAAGCATCCGATTGTCTTTGTCACAACATAGGTACAGTATATAAAAAATAACCGTATAATCATACTTTTATTTCCTCCTTTTACAGTATATTGAGTACAAATAACACAGTTTAAGTCGATAATAAAAGGGCATTTGCAATCACGACAACAGTGAATTTTAACTGCACTTAACTAACTAATGAGTCATACCAGTTTTTGAAAGGATGTGTTTAATAAATCATTAGTAATAGTAACTACTAACTAATATTGGTTTGGCAATTTTTCAGTTATGTATTATCAGAGACATAATTACGTACAGTTAAAAGCATATAATTTAGAGGTTAGCGTCAACAACTGAGAGTGATTAGACACAAATTTCTCCTAATCCGGAAATTACAATGACGTGCCACGTTCCCACCCAAGGGGCGAATAAATCTCGTCAAACAGCGGAAGGGTCGTGCGCGGCGAAATTCACTTGATATTCAGCTTTCTCACACATTTATTTAAACTTCATCAGCCCCGGTTCCCACGCCGCTGTTGGCTGTTGGTCCTCATTATCTCTGTTTAAACTTGGGGAAGATTCTATCGCTGTTTGTTCATTATCACGCGGGCCATCCTCGGTTATATTGCTCTTGTTCTGTGGCACGACTCTTCTATGATTTATTGGCTTTTGTCGTGTTTGATTTTAATGCGATTAAGATTTTTACTAACACAATTTTTGTAGAACTAGTATATACTACATGAGCAAAATGTTTTATGTAATTTAACAATGTGTAGAAACGATGGTTTTACATTACTAGGCTTACCTTTACCCTTTTGAAATGGTGACCTATCCAGGCAGCTATTTCAAGCCTAATATGAAGGAGGAATGAGCGTAAGATGTTGTTGCGTGAGTCTCTTTGATTAAGGTTGACATGTTTCTTAAACACGAATGTTAATTAATATACGGCCAATGACATCTAAGGCGTCTACAATTTAACTTGGAATTCGAAGTAAAATTTGCATTTGATATAAATAGGTATAATTATGAGGATAGTCTTTGCGGATGAACGTAGTATTCAATAGTGCGGACATTAACCTACACCAGGGATTGTCACATCCACTAACCATCGCTCATAGCTATCCACAAGATGATGATTCAGGACAACATCCTGTGGAAAACCTTTTTTTTGCAAAGACAGAACATTTGAAAGCATCTTAATAATATAGGACTATTATTGAAGTGAATATACAAAAAAAGTCTACATAATTTCAGACTCCACTTTCTGTTACGATTGTAATTATTTTATTTTGAAATTACTCTAAATTTTACTTAACACTTATCAAAACAGTACAAACCATTCATAATTCAGCACAATGTTTTGAAATTAATTAAAATTAAATACGACATTTTCTATTTTTTTTTAGTTATTAGTGACTTAAAGTTATAGCTAAATTGTATTACAAACACAAATTAGCTCTTCGCGTGGAAGTTAATAGGTCCAAATGTAACTAAAAAGGACAATCAGGAAAAAGAGAAATTTTATAAAAATACAAAATTAGATTTTGTAACGAATTTTTAATTAATTATATTTATTCATAACTTTCATGCACGATTGAGAACCATACAGACGTCAACAGAAGTTTGCATATCCATCAATCTTATAAACCAACAAAGGTAGGAAAAGAAAACAAATCAGAGTGTGAAAGGATGAGGAAGGCGCACCTGAGCCACATACATCACTCGACTTGAATCGTCCAACTTTCCTCTTCAACAAATCAAAACACATGAGTAATGCAAGTCTTGAAACAATATTTTATAATTTAATGATGTAATGTTAATAAAATGATAGTATTGTCTATACATTATGTAATACTATGTTACGTACGTGACATTCTCGTCAGACAACTCAAAATAAAGGAAATATTCAGGAAATATTTCAGTGTTCAACTTCGCAGCCTGAGCTGACGATGGTGTCTTAACACCATAAAATGTCCTCAATATTAACCTTTATTCTCGTCAGACAGATCATCAGCTGTCTGACGAGAATTTTACATCGGTAATACCTTTAGGTTATATTACCTTTAAAAAATGGTGACCTACCCAGGAAGGTATTTAAGTCCCGTATGAATGAGAAATGAATGTATGATGATTGTGGCGCGATCTTGTGGACTTAGTACTGACTAAGGCTGAGATGTTCCTTAGACAGAACTTTTAATATCCCAAAAGCCAATTGCGTCTAAGGCAAAGTTAAACGTGGAATAGTTTTGTAATGGTTTATACATTGTTGAATTACGAAAATGAAGTTGAGTGAGGGCTGTGATGTGTAATATATCTTTATCAGAATTCTGAAATAAAAGTGACTAATTAAAATTCACCTGAGGTTTCAAAAATACTTTATACCATACTAGTACAGAAAAGCATGATGAAAAATGTAATTCCTAAATCAAAGTGAAAGGCCTATTCCGAGCCTTGAGTACGATAGTATCTAGTACATTGGAATAGGTCCCTTTATAGGTAATAGGTACTAGGTTATAGGTACTAGTAATGAAACATACTCGTGCCATTGTCGATGACAACTTCCTAAACCATAACTTCTTACTCGACTGGATTGATAATAATATCACATTCTATTACCGGTATCATTCGACTTGCGTTACAACCGAAACTGCTTATCGTCAAATCTGGCTAAGACTCGTGTCTGTGTGATACATGAGATAACGCCACACGGTCGTGGAATGCCAGGCCCTCTCATGGGCAACAACTCCCCATTGATGAATATCGTCAAAGTTAATATCGATGCGATACGATACAACCATCGAGGAGGGTCATTGAGCCCACCTATTACCTATTCGGACCTTTTTACATATGACAATCACCTTCGCTTAGTGACTGACGATGCGGTGTACGACTCTGGTCCACTTGGTAACCCTGCTGCCTACCGATAAGTCGATATAATGCGATGCGAGATATCCCCACTGGTCATGGCACGTCGCCAGGCCTCCTCATTAACCACTCACTGTTTATTGAATACGAATGTTAACTTATGATTTTTGTTAGAGAATCAAATATATTTTCTCGTCAAGGTTATAAATCTCCCCATCTTTGAGGTTTTTATGTTGATATTCTGATATGCCGTCTCATTTTACCTTTCTAGGTTTTCCATTCTGAATATTAAGCTCTCGCTGTTTTATCTTATCAATTTCGTAGAAATGCGCAGCAATCATTTTTAATAATGAGAATTAGCAATGGAAAATTATTTTGAATCATTCTGTAGTCCAGTCGAAACGAAAGATTTGAACGATAAAATAGTATTTTGTTTCATACATCAAGACTTTACTGAGAATATTTGTTACGATATTCAAAATTGTCTAACCAGTAAATAAGAAACAGTAATGATATTGAATTTTAGTCAACTCTATAAACTTAATAAATTCCTTTAATGGGTAGGTTGATTAAGGAAGGTTACACACAATTTACCAAATCTATACAAACTGTAATTCAAGATTGAGGCATAAAGTTTAATTTAAAGTAAACATTAATTACCAATGAATGTTTATTCCGATTGAGTTTTCATCATTCATAATTGGCTGAAAATACCTACAAGGATTGGTTACCATTTCAGCTAAAGATATTTGATGTAAAGTATTAAAAGTATTTAAATTTAAAATTGTTATTAACTTCATACTCTTAAAGTTGTCCAGATAGGTTATGAACAATTACAGTGGCACTTTGTACTTTGTAAGGCAAGCTCAAGCTTTCGGTGGAAACACATTCGTGTCACATGGAAACTCCAAGTTCCAAGCACAGCAGCCGGTGAGCCAGTGGTGGTGGGCCGCCGCGACGCCCGAGGCAGGGACTCCGCCCCCGTGGCTCCTGCCCTGACACTCCTCGACTTCTACCAGACTGTCTTGTAGTAAGTACCATGGGCGACTTGTAGTAAGATATTGGCTAAATGATTAATACGTTCTGGTTAAATGTAAACTCAATGTTGATACTGATTAATGGAGACAAACACGGCATATCCATCCTCATAATAGCAGAAACAAAAAAATATTTCTCAAAACCAGCACAGATTGAAGATTTACGAAATTAAAAAAGGTACTTTTTTATAGAAAGGTCCTTATACTCACTGGTAGAGTTTTTATTTATCCCCTCTTGGGTATTATATTAGTTATTATATATCGGTAATACTTTTAACAAATGTCGATTAATTCGTTAAGGGGAAATCGTTCTTGGCACTATTCAAATATATATGTAGGCCTATGTATATTTCAAAAATAAAGATACTGATTGATTGATTGCTATCAGTAAAATTTGATCACATATCCTTCAGAAGTGGATTTTTGAGAGTTTTTTACTTAGTTTTATAAGAGTGTGGGTCAGTTTAAAGTAAACATAGACTTTTCTCCAAAAGGAATGGAAAAATGAAAATAAGTTTCATCATAGTGGCTGTTTTGATTTTCATGGCAAAGCGTTGCAAAAAGAAATACGAGTACAAACAGAAATTAAGGTAAGACCTCTTTCGGCTTTTCTAGGTACAAAACGTAAACATAACCAAAATGATCGTAATTCCAAGCAATGTAGAGACTAAACTCTAATTTTATTTAAACTAATATTCTAACATTCAACTGTAATTGAGACAGATATTTTACAAGTCAGCGCGAGACGGTCCGGCGCAGTTTATCGCTAACGAGCGAGCGTGTCTACAACCACAACGACTCTCCTTTACACAGATTAGGAATTCTACGACGCGACGCCAGTTTATAGCTTGTAAACGTGTGGCCGGGAATGAATCAACATTAAATCCACGCGCCCCCTCCCCCTCCCACTCTCCTCAGGGTCCCTGGATATGTTATACAACTAGGCGCCACAATTTGTATTTTTTACTTTTGTTTATCGCATTAAACATAACATATCAAAAAAATGACTGGGACGATGGCGACGTCCTGTAATCCAGCTACACGGAGGTCACAAATTGTGGCTAGTTGTGAGAGATGGTCGGTGGGCGTAGTGTTCTCTTGTGTGGATTAACGTCCGCACTATTGAATACTACGTTAATCCGCAAAGACCATCCTCTTAATTAGACCAATTCGTAATTCAGAGGTCGTGGTTCGGATTCCACGTTAAACTGTAGGCCCATTAGTTGCCATCGGCTGTTGGGCTATTAATTAACAGTCCTGTCTAAGGAACATGTCAGCCTTAGTCAGTATCAAGACTACTAGATCGCGCCACAATCATCTTACACTCAATCCTAATTGGTACTTAGCTTAAAATACCTACATTGTAGTATGGTTACCATTTCAATGATCTAATCTAAAGAAGAGGTGGCCTCTGTATGTTTAATAATTGTTTTAGGAAGTAAACACGAAAAATACGGAAACGACCGGTTTGGTTTTAATTTTAATTTTACACAAATGTAGATGTTAAACTCATGCAACTCGTAGGCAAATTCATTTCCTTAAAATCCCCTTGGGCTACACCCCGGGACCGTCCTAGGTTTCAATATTTACATTTTCAAAGAATATCAACGTAAAATTACTTAAATGTCAACAACTTTGGACACTGAAATTTGACAGTTCGGGAAGAAGAAGAAAAGAAAGAGCTGCCGTAAAATCCTTGAAAAGTTAATTTAATAACGCCTATTATCCTTGAGCAACAGTTGTAGGTAGTATGTGCATTGTCCTGTAATAGCTGATCTAGAAGCTATTATTGGACAATGCTAGCAACAATGCATTCGAAAACATCACGGTAGATCTAGTGAGGCAAATCTTGTTCGAATCCAATAGCGGATGACTCCTGTCAAGCTGAGGTTAAAATCCAGATAATATGCCTCTAAAAGCTTTTGGTGAACAATGAAGCAATCAATTATGCAACATTTGGTTTAGAAGTTGCCAACAATTAGGCTATATTTCACTAAAAACGAAATTCACCGTTAACGCCTCTTCAACTGTAAATAGTCCCGTAACAGACAAAATCAGATTTCACCACTCAACGTTAGATTGGAGTCTACCGTTAGATATTAACTGCCCAAATTTTACCGGTTAGAACCTTAATCTCAGAGCAAGGGAAGAATAAGAACATTTTGGCGCGCGTTGAGTTGGAAGTCGTCCGTCGTACACGATATTATTAATTAATACAATATTATTACCATATACAAAATATTAATTTAGGGGTTTATTATTTTAAATTGCACATTATTCTATTAATGACAATTTAGTATTATTTTTATATCATATTTTTATTTTATTATTATATTAGATTTTAATTTCAAGTTATTATTGCAAAGGACAAATGCTAGAAGAGCATACGAATCAGGTTTTTGAAAGCGATATTGATGAAGAGTAAGTTGTTCCATGACGTGGATGGATTAAAGAAAGAAAAAACAAAACACTTTCCTTATAAGCGGAACACCAGAAACGGAAACTATTTTTCAGGTTATGTTTGAGTGTTCACAGCTTACTCAGCTCGGTGTTATGCCAGTTCACTTCCACCTCGAGTGACTCTAACCTCTTGTTTAAGAATTTAGCGTTAGTTTTTTGTCAATATCTGATTTCCTTAACGACGAATTCAATGATCAGTCAGTTCTAATCTAAGATTAACCAATCTTAGATGAGCGTGCTTTTGGTGAAATCCGGCCTTAGTGTTGGCATCGAACTATACTGTAAAATTTTAATTGTTGGTGACTGATTAGCTGTGGTTCCAGTTCATTTGTCAACAATCAATTTCGACACTTCGCAGCAAAACGGTTAGTCTGAAGTCAGCTGTATTCCTAATCAAATATTTTATCGACTCTTTTCTATTGGAAAGTGCGTTCTAGTGTAAGGTCGACGGGTGTTGGGTGATACGACGCTAACAATCCTTAAACAGCTGATCAACTTCAGTGTTCACGTCGCGGGAAGTCGTTCTTTCAACAGCTGATTACACTGCAACAGCAGATCTAGAAGCCAGCGGCGGTGGGAAGCATTCCTACAGTGCTGCGCAATTTGAGAGTGGACCACATTAAATGCGTGGTCGTTGGTCGTGTCGGTGGCGCGTGACGTCGGGGTGACCTATCGTGGTAACGGGCTGTCGTCGTGCGCGTACCGTCCCACCGTCCCACCGTCCAGTGTCGATGAGTCGATAGTCGGGTATCGATAGTCGCGATTAGCGATGCGATCAAACTAACTGTACGTGAAGGACTTGGTTATGCGAGTTTCTCTAAGAAGATTCATTACTGGTTACAAACATGTTCTGATCTTGCTAGTTTATACCTGAACAACCCGTCAGGTATAATATGATCGATAGTACATAAGTGGGCAACATCATCTGATGTAGAGAAACTAAATGCATCATCACTTCCTCCATCTATCTATAAGTTGTTTATTTGATCTCTACATCACTCGAGTTCATATCTTGGGTTACCGCCGTTAAAGGTCTTCCTATATCTTACTATTTGAAACTAACTTTAGTTTATTTAGGGTACAGATGACAATGAAATTGTGAAGCTCCTCAAATCCTTCCACTTTATGAATTTAATGTCTTGTGACGAAGGATTTATAGGTACGAAAAAGCTACAAATGATTCATTGACTCGTAGGGGGTAGCCTATATACAGTACTGTACTGAGGAAATTATTTTTATAAATGTAAACCAAACATAATCACGGAAATGTAATTGAAGTAAGTTCCATAATGAATTGAAGATAACATGGCAACTCTGAAAGAGAAATAGAATTTAAATTATTTTATGAGAAAAAATTTGTTTTCTTAAAGGTGAGTACTGCATTTTGACTTCTTAAAAAATACAGCTAAAACATTTGCATGATTTCTATACCGTAAAACACCTAAAAAGTGCTCTATTAGCTGTTAAAATTCAAATATTCCGTTTAGTATGACTAAAAATGGAGAGGCAGTCTAAAGCATATATAATGAACTTAACGAAGCTAAATTAACGTAACGATAATGAACAGATACCGGCAACTGTGGTGAGCAATTATTGGCTCATTAGGGGAAGGGGAAATGAAATAGAGGGGAAAATTAATATTACATGCAGTATATAGATTTAGTTGACTGTTACTGTTTAGCCTAAATTCATCTAATAAATGAAATGTGGGAGAAATAACCAAACTAACAAAATCTATTTCCTATATGCTTATTAGTTTTCATTTATATGAATAGGAAACTAATCCTTTAAGGAGTACCGTATTTTGCAATCGCAATAAATGTAAGCGAAAAAATATTTAACAACTTTGAGGTGTGATTTGATATTTTCCCCTTACTCCTTACTAGCTCTGAGATGGTGACGTTTTAAAACGTCATTACTCTTTAAAGGGTTAATAAAACTAAATTTATTCTTCTTTAGCACAATATGTAGTAAAGTGTGAGCTCTTGCTAATACAAAATTTGAAATTTTCAGAAAAAGGTTAATTTTCAGGAAGAAAATTTCGAATTATTTGAAATAAAACTAACATTTGTTGTAAGCGCGTTGCTAATAGACACTCATCAGTCTATTTTAACTTGAGAATCGAACATTCTATGATATCTAACTTTCAGTGAGAACTACGCAATTTCGCCTATGGTTATTCTAAATTATTGAAAATTAGTCTCATGAGTTACTAATAAATAAATTAACGCTTATACTAGTTTCAGGTTTTAATTTTAGAGTCAGTTCTCTCTTGAAGATAAAATCTACTACTATTTCAATTAAAACTCCCTTATCCCTTGAGCGACTGCTAAACAGGCTTTAAAACCGTTCAATCATTAATAGAGTCCATGGAATTTAAGTTACGAGTTTAATATTTCGTGTAATATAAATGAGAAATGCGTAGTTTAGTTAGGATTATGGAAATATAGAATAATCTTATTGGAAGACATATTTTGCGTTTGCGTGGATCCACGGATATTCGGTTCTGGTTCCTGGTCCAGAGCTGGTGTGGGTAGTGGGTGGTCCCTCACTGGTTTTGGTCGTCCCTGCGCTCTGGGCGAGGGAGACCTTTCTCTGTCCTGTGATCATGTACATCGGTGAAGGTCAGGTCAATGGGGACCCGGGCTCTGTGATCTGACAATCAACGCTATTCACCGCGTTATCATACAGGGTTATCATACAAGAAATATAACATTAGATCGCTTTCTTGTGGTAGTCTCGTGGGCCTTAACCACTACACACACTTCTAACAAAAGGAATGTTCTGGATAATTTTTATAATTATTTTATTGCTTTCGTGAAATATTAATATAAACATTCAATATAATTACAAAATTGATACTCTACTCAATACTTATCCCCTGTATAACCAGAACACGTCATGGCTCGACACCCAATAAGCACCACTTCTGTATTTAATTCTAGCTGTTATTGTATCCTCTGTGGTTATTAACCCATTTTGGGTTTATCTGATACAATAGAAACCGATATAGCTCTTGTCTTGTTGAATGGAAAATTTACAATCAACAGATAATTTCTTTACCATTCAGATTTTATAGTATACGTTATAGATGGTTTTCAGCAGCTACAAGTTATTTAAGGTTAGAAATGTTTGATCAAAATTATAGTTTTTTTTTACTTTATGTCGCGTATTGTGCCAACGAAGAAGTGCATTAGCGAATCAAGTTTTTGCAGAGAGTAGAATTTAAACCCAAAACATAAAACCCCTCCTATCTTATATAGTTGGAATTTCTGTCAAGGTATAAGCTCTAGCACCGTATATGTATGTATAGTTGAGGACTATAATGATAGGTTTCACACGAATCATACACACTACACAGTGCATACAAGAGGGCTAGCGGACCTATATTCGATTCCGTATATTGAATCTGGCTGTGTGAATATTCAAGTGAACAGAACCATTGCAGTACCGTATGGACCAAAATAACGTGCAAGTTTTTACAGAAAATATTTTATTTTAAAACTCAATGACTCAGTAATTTACCATCTCGGTCAATTAAAAAAAACATTAAATCTATTTGATTAAAATCATAGTTGCGAAAGATATATTATTTTCTACGCCAACTCTCTCAACTGGGCCGAGTAGGCGCATTGCTCAATGCAGATGAAGCCTGTTCCTCGCAAAGCTCACTGGTAACAGCTGTCGCCATAACATATGTTTACTATCAGCTGTTATCCGCCGATCGCTCCAACATTCAACACCCCACATCTTGACACTTACTGACGCTTGAACCTTGGGCTTTTATTTCCTAGCTTCTTATAAGGCCCTCGAGTAAGTATTTAACATAAATCGCAGGAGCCGAAGCGAATTAAGAAACGTGCTTGGTTGGAATTCCGGTCAATTATTAGTTAGCTTTTACATGTTTGAGATTTTTGCATTCATTTCAAACAAATAAGTATGTCAAATGATCAAAACAATATCTGAAAATATAAAATAGGTTCAAGTATGCGTGATATTAAATTTAACAGAACCAACTGTTTTTTATGTTTTTTCTGGTTTTTTTTAACACACACGTACAACAATGAGGTTTCTAACATCCTAAATGTAAATTAGACTAGTTTGTAAGCTGAAGTTTATGAAGTACCAACGAATGTTGCCAGGGACAACCGCGAGTTTCCCCATGCATTTTTATGAGACAATTTCCGGAGGCATATGTGGATATTTGAAAATTTTAACCTACAAAACTCCCTTCAGGTTTTACATTTATTTTGTTGTAAGGTCCATTATTACCACACTTACTAATTAATAGTGATGTTGACTTACTGTTTTAATTATACTTTATACTTTAATTATAAATAGGCCTGTAATAGGCATACTCATGTGAATGGATACATTAACATTTACACAAAAACAACTGTTAGTCAAAAGAAAGTTCTTTGCTAAGGCAAATTTAGCTAAGGTGAATGGGAAACATTGACCTTAGCTAAATTTGATTACGTGTAATAGAGGAAATAAACTAGTTCATCATCAGTTTATCGAGCATAATTGATTAGTTACGTTGGCGATTTTGTTTATGGGTACGAAAAAAATCTGTTTATAATCAGTGTAACAGCAATGATTAACCAGAGACTGTTGTATTTAAGGTAAGGTTTTGTATGTATGGATGGCTTGCTAGTGGTTGGCTTGGACTTCGAATAAAGAAGCCAATATGTATGCGTCGATTTATATTTATAAAACGCGACACTCTTGTTTTCTCTACTAGGCCCTGCTGTAATATTATAGAAGGGTTTGCTGAGAGTTGTGTTCATATGTATATTTTCGGAGGCGGAGAGGAGAGGAGGGTCGAGCCGTGGGAAGTGTTTATTAGTCAGTAGGCAGCGCGGCCGTCGGCCACCTGTCCGCGCTAGTGGCTGGCCTCCGGCCACTAGCCTACAAGCCATTCCAAACCATTACACGATACATGCTATTCACACGATATCAACTTCATATACAAGGTAATGATTAAGTCTTAGAGCGACTTTAAACACGAAAAGGAATATCACAACCAAATTTGGCGTATCATTACTGGTAAGTAAAGTTTCGTGTAACCTTCTGGCCTGAGTTTTCAGGTCGCACTACTGCCTCTAACGTGACCTAACGACTACTTATGTAGCCGGTACCAACGGCTTAACGTGCCTTCCGAAGCACGGTGGCAGTCTGAGAAATTAAATTTCATGTGTCATGACCGGGAATTGAACCCGGGTTTTTTGGGTGGTAGGCCAGTACTCTACCCACTCAGCTATGACTGCCACATCATTACTGGTAATGATACCCTACCTTTTTGTGTAAAGGTGATCGAATATCACCTATGGGGGACGGCCCATGGAGAGTAAGGTGAAAATCTTAAAAGAAATCTTAGATTAACAAATACTTAGTAAGTAATTCTTAAATTGAAGATGTTATTGAACATAAATGAATGCCACACATCCGACTATTAAAGGTCGATGCAAAACAAAATAGGAGTAATTTTGAAAATGGAAAGATATGAAATTCAACCAAAACCATTTTGTTTTGGCTCGACCTAATGAGAACCGGTTTCAGGCATTGTATAATTGAAAAGTATCAACAGTTTTACTAAATTTGATTTACGGTATGCTATTTTTAAAAAATCTCCAGCGATTATTATATAGGTCGATCTAATAAAAGTTGAATATAATTCAAATGCGTTAAAATTGAACTTCATCTAATTAAAATACACCGGATTAGTTTAAAATCGGAATACAGTACGTTTATCTTAAAGATAAATCAGCGAGCTATAAACATATTGAAGTTTAAGTTTAAGTAAATCTTTTTTAAACATGTCAATCATTTTTGTGGAGCTGACTTTTGGTAGTTCAACTTTGACATATTCCAAAAATATATGTAAAACCTACGAATTATTGACATAATATGTATGTGTTTTGTCTATCTTAAAGATCTGTCATGTTATTTAAATTTCGACGAAAATGCACTTTCCAATACATGTCCATGGCTTTGTTTATCCCGATAAAAATAAAAATGCATCAATAAAGAGCTGAAGAACACGAGACAACGCAAGGGGACATGTCCGCCGTATGGGGACGGGACGGGGGAAGTGATGCTGATGCAGCTGTGGGCGACTCCGTCTCTGTGCGATGTTTGTCCTCTTCATCAATTCTATTGTTTCACAGTGGAACTTTGCCAGCTGCGGAACCACTGTTTGTCTACTACCTTCATCTAAGTTGCCTGACCAAAGATAGTTTTAAAAATTGTTTATCTTTTTCTCTCTAGAATGAAAAATACTTTAAAAGAAAAAATACTCTGAACTAAATGGGTGTCGGGGAGGGATGGTAATATGTTGGTAAAATTAATACAGTAACATAAATACACTAAATATATAATATAAACTAAGGGAGAAATGTGGTGGTTTTACAATAATTTTAAAAGTATAATCAATAAGGTTAGTTATTTACTGAAATGGCAACCTATCAAGGTAGGTATGTAGGTAGCCAGAGGTATGAATGAGAAATGAGTGTAAGATGATTGTGACGTGATTTGTAGTCTTGTTACTGACTAAGGCTGACATGTTCCTTAGACAGGACTGTTAAAACTGTGGTAGTGTTGTTGTTATAGCTACTATTTCGTCTGTATTGTGATGTATAAGTTTTTAGCGCCCTCCCCTGGACATTGCTGAAATAAGCTTTGACTGTGAATGGACTGGACTAGCTGCTGCATGTGTATTATTGTAATATATAGCTGTTAAAGGTACATGTTCCCACACACATCTCACATAATGCATGGGACTTGTTTGTGGAAATGTCATTACATAAATAAAGATTTTCTAACATCTAAGACCTTTTGATTTCAAATATAAACATTACAAGCTTTTAAGCTCAAGAAAAACAATATATTGAAGCCTACTTAAAAAAAACTTAGTTTATTTCACATCCCCCTTATAACAATCTTCCTTTCATCTTCCTTTAAGTAAATAATTAATAAATACTGTATTATAAAATACGTAAATCCTATGAAATAAAGTAAAATAATTGAAAATTATTTGTAATTTCAAAAGGATTTTCGTATTTTGAAATTCACTAAACAAAGCGAAGTAAAAACTGCACGTAATCTGGTTTTAAGTAAATGAAATGATCGTCTGTCAAGTCAGCTGATCGGTGACGGTAAACAGCTGATTATCAGTGACGCTCTTCCAACAGACGACGCGACGCATTGTTGATTCATCACCCCCCCCACAACATTCTGTCGCGCCTTGTTCTCTAGCCAGTCTAGCCTGCCAGTCATGAAACTTTCTTCTATACATGGTTTTTTTGTAAACTGTGACGAATTCTGGTGAAAGTCGCAGTTACTGTCGGAGTCTGTAGGATATGACACTTAAAATCATACGTATTTATTACCGTTACGGTAATTGATGTTAAATTACGTAGAATGAGGTGGAAAATGAAAAATTCAAGTAAGCTTACGTCAATTATATTTCAGGTTAGTGTAACATCCTAAAAAATTAAAAAGAAATCACTATGATGATCGAAGTAATTATTAACAATTAAAATGTACACGAGTTTTATTGTCACCCTTATTCAATATATCAGATTTGAACAGTGTTGAAATTGAGTTTCATGAACTACTTACGATAATGAATTAGCTTTTTAACTTATATGTTATTTTGATATGAATTTGACTTATCTCTGGGGGGGTTATTAAATAATCCGTAAGACTAAAATTTGTAACGGAAGAAAATTTGTCATATGGTTAAAAGAATAACAGTTTATAGGAACTGAAAACGTTCCCTATAGACATATCCATGATCTAACCTATTTTTCATAGAGAAGTAAATACAATCATCTTTAAAAATATTATGTAATTTTAACTCTTAGTGAAAAGCGTGCCACAAAGTGGAGAGGTAACTATATCAAAAGTTTATAGCCTAACACCAACTATAAATAAATTTAACACCAACTGAACTGCAAAGAATCTTATGCGAGAGGTTTATTGTCAAGTCTATTAAACTAATCTCTGAACATATTGTAAATTAAATTTTAATTGTAAAAAGTAACTTTTTAAATTTAATAATTTGAAATATTCGTTAGCAGACTTATTTCGGAGAGGATAGATAATTCATTCTAATCTAGACCGATGTCGCTTGTGTAAAGTATGTTTCTAAAATATTTTAAACAGTTTTTAGTATCAACTAAAAATAATATGATGTATAAATATAATCAAAAACAAGAGTGTATTAACACCCTATTAAACTTTAAAAATATCACATGTATTACAGCTAAATAAACATATGCACGATACACAAATTGAAATTCTGATTATAGTCAGGAACGTTGAAATAGTTGAAACGATGCCTTTAGAGACTCATGAATAACTTAAACCTGAGACGAAGGTAATGGAACGTGGGGATAAGTGAATCAATGGCGCCACCTATCCGATACCGCCGGAACTACTCTCTGTCGTTCGTGCGCTTAGTGACTCGTACTTACATCAAATACTGTATAATAAACATCTGTATAATAAATAGGATCGAATACCCGTTAGTCATTCTACAAATTTACTTACGTCATGCTCCTCTATCTGAATTTAATTAGCAAAGTTATTCTGAATAATTAAAAATCCTCTCTCTTAAAGAAACGTTCTAAAATGTGAAAATGATTCATTGTGATCAAATTACGTAACAATGCAATACAATAATTTGTAGACTCATGGAACTCAAAAAGTTTTAAAAATTTCATTTCAATCTTAAAATATACCAAATACGAAAAATACTGCTTAAGACAGTTTTAAACAATAATTGCCAATTACTAACACCTGATTAGGTGATAAAATAAAGTAAATGAGACTAAACAATAAATGAGCCGTGAGTTAACAATATAGAAAGTTAAATCTATAAAAACTTAAAAACCAAGAAATTTTCTAACAAACAAAGATAGTCAGTCAGTTCCACCTTAAGTCAAAAGATTGAAATGTTGTTCATTTCACGATTTGTGTTAAGCATAACACGTTGAAATAATAATATTTCATTTTCGTATACATTTACCTACTAGAAAAAAGAGTAAATGCGATGAGTGTAATGTATAATTCGTAGGGAAAATTGGTTATGTCAATGGTCATCAGGATTAGACTAAACAGCTGACGTGTTTTGAAAGTGAATTGTCAATTGTGTCGAAATTGATTGTTTAAAGGTGTGTTTCCTATTTTCACTTACAAGTTACACAATGTATTGTACTAATACAATCAAAAAGTCTTTAATAAAGAATAATGAACGAACTGGTTGTTATAATGTATTGAGAAATGAGACACGCTTTTATATTTAACAAGGAGTGTTAAGTAGTTTTTTAATAAAATGTAAGGTCCTCTCAAGATCCCTAAAGACGATCAGTTAACCCTGATTGGCTACAACTTTGAAAAAAAAATTAGAAGAATCGTTGAAAATCGAAAGTTTCGAGTAAACAACCAGCTCTGTTCAACGACCAACGTAACGCATCAAACATTGACAATATTAAACCTTAGTAAACCACATTCCGAGCTACCCCAAATGATTTAATCTCGGGACTTTCTCTATTTTCACTATTTCCTCTATTTTCCTCACTATTTTCTCTATTTAGAGTTCACTACCTTTTCGATAGAGTATCTTATAGCCAACTAAACGCTATGTTAGACTGCCCGTGTAGCCAAGAACGGCGTTGGCCTATCACTGACGAGTGAAACTTTTAGAGGCGGGAGGGCCCGCCTTAAAAAACGGTGACCAACTTGGGTGGAAGTTGTTGGGATTTGTAGGCTTAGTTAGGATTGCAGTGGACACCTGTTTTGCTTTTATGGTTAGTAGTTATAAGGGAGGAGGCACGGGTGCCTTACCGCGGGACTGCGCCGTGGACGCACCGGTGCGGCCGTGTACTTTGAGAGGATTAACAACATAACAAAGATCTAGAGCCAAGAGATTACTATTCACGCTGAGTCCGCACCCTAGCTAGCAGTCTGGCGACTATCTGTTTCTGTTTGCTCTGTACACTGTCCGGTGTTCTGCAACATGTGACAACAGGAGTCTGGGAGCTATTTTAATTAGCATCGTGAGGAGATGCGTATCGCACAAGGTCGAGTCTGGCCAAGAGCGAGATGCTTCACTAGCAACAATGAGCACGACCACAAGTGCAGACTATGCAGGGTGTCCATGAACTCCAACCAATATCAACAACAATGTCACCCAGCAGAAGCACTTTCTCTCAGTGACCTGTGTGTGTGTGATAGGAGTCTACAGAAGTGGCGAAATATTTTATTTCAGCCCCTTAAGAATTTTTTGACATGGATAAGTTTTAGCTCTGTGGTGGGGGGAATTGCAATTCGTCAGACCAAAATCTGAAACGGAAGTGATGTCATATATAATGGATAGGATGGAAGGACATCTGTTTAGGGGAACTAAAAACATTACTGTTATATCCATGATCTATGCTGTTGTCCAAAGGGAAGTAAATGCATTTTTATTTTATCATTCATAGGGGGAAAAATATTATCACGCAATAATATATAATTAAAAGTAATTATCTTTTTTATGAGAGAAAGATTTAAAATGAATTCGATATTTAATCACCTAGATAGCCACTTTTTTAATTTACTCCTCAACCATCTTTTTACAGGAATCGAACTATCAGTAATTATGTCACAAATTTAATTTACTTTTGGGACTAAAATCCAAAATGGCGGAAACTGCAGAATTAAGGAATCTGCAGTACCATTACCATACTAACGTATAATTAAGTATGTGATCTCCGTTTGAGTTGCTAGGTTACTCAGTTGAATATTCCTTAATAATTTTACATAGGTTTTTCATAATCACGTGCGTGTATGGGTACTGTATCTAAATGATTTTTTTCCAGATCAATGGCTTCGTGTGTTTTACCCTAAAGTCGTACATTTTGGGAGTTTATTTAGATTAACATGTGAACGACTGATTCATTTGATGCAATACTTTCTTTCATGATTTTTCTATGACAGCACAATCTTTAGACCAGTGTCTGTTGTCTTCCAGTTAAAAGGTTTTAACCACATACCTGCACCATTACATTTTTCCTTGCTTAAGGATTACGAGCGACTAGAATAGGTTATCAAGGCGTAAAATCTCGGTACTGGACATTAAAGTACGTGAGAATTTTTTATATACTTTTTTATTTTATTCCTATATTTATTATAAGAGCTTCTAGGAAATGTATTGTTTTTAAAAAGACGCACACAAAATTGCGTTCGAATTTATTGAAGTTTTGAACAGTTTTTAATAACATTTACATAGAGTCTTAACACAGAAAATGAGAAATAATATGTTGTTAGTTACATCTTTAGAAGTTTAGGAAACCCTGCATAGCGTCGCGCATTGCCGATACAGGATGTTCCGCTTTCAAGTGCGTGACACGCCACGAGCTACGGTGCTGAATTATTAATACACTAACCTAACCTATCGACTCAAAACTTTCTCCCCTCTTTGTGGAGTTGATTCTCCATCGAGCGCCACTTGCTATGAAGCATCGCATTGCTAGGCGCCATGCGTGGCACAGCTGAGTAACATCTGTGAGATTGCAAGGAAAATGCGTGCAAAAGATTGCATGACACTTCTAAGTAATGTCACACGTGATTAGTGGGTGATATTGAAGAACATGTCGTAAGATAACACACACCGGACTTTAGAATCAGATTTAGGACCAGAACCTTTCAAAAATGCTTCTAAATTTTCGTTATCTTTACTGGACATTTTGAAACTGCTACAGTAAACAGGTCAGTGTGGAGGGCAAGGTCGGGGACCAGTTCCACCGATACCCAGGGTCTGTGAAGGTAGGCCGCCGATGTGACATGTAACCCTATCCGAGCGACAAGTACGATACAAACCGGCCACTACAAGTAGGGCCTGGACAGATCGAAAACATGTGAAAAACCAGGCCGCACATATGAAATCAGATTATCAATTGAAGGAGAAACTGAAACGCCAGTGGAACCAAAAGTAGTTGTAAGACATATTCGAGTTAATTTTAGAGCATGTGACATCGTAAGCAAGCAACAAACATGGCACATAGGACAACAGCTGTTTAAAACGTATCATGTAGGGTGTCTCTAGTAGGGAAATTGGAAAATGTTGGGTATTTTTTGACGTCTAAAATTTTTGGAAATTCCGTTAAGTTATCGGTGAAACCAACTATTTTAGTGTAAACAATCAGCATTTCCTTTCAGCTGGTGTGGAGTATATGGCCTTCTTTTCATTTTTCAGCCATTTACTTAAGGCTCTATCGACTTTATAAAGTTCAATAGTTATATTTGCTCATTCTACGAAAATTTAATAGTATGTCATTTTCAACTGTATGATATTCGTAAGGCATATATTTTCAAATATGACCATTTACCGTTGGGGTACTGAGAGCCTCTGCAATTTGAGAACAGTAATTTGAGTATTTGAGTAACAGAGTAACTGATTGTTTTCCGACAACCAGTTATCGCTTCCATAAGACAGTGATGCCTAAAATGCTTGACAGGCAGTTAGAATAATTTCTTACAACACAATTGGCAATAAAACTGCAGGACATTATTTATCTGTAGTCAATTGTACGACATCGCTTGACACACGTTCTGCGCAACAATGAAACCTCTGGCAATTTATTTCTTTGTTAGACCACAGAAGTAACGATTTATGTGTGAGTTTGCCAACGCCCCTGTCGGATTTGTGAATTTAGTATGTTAATAAAGTTATGTAGACCTGGAGCATGTTTTTAGGGGGGGGGTGACTTTTAGGACCCCTTTTTGTTGCTGTGTATCTTCCATTGGTATCGACTTTAACAACAGTTTAATGGCAATTAATTCATTATTGAATAAAGCGAAGTAAATTGTACATGAAACAAAAAAGTAAAATTGGAAGATTTCATTGAAAGGAAAAAGGTACAAACATAATTGCAACTTCCTAAAGAATCGAACCTTTTCGCAATTGGGTTGGAAACACAAGATTCAAGTCTCTCGCCCGCGCCTCCTGGTGACAGATCTATGAACTATATCGCACCATCAACTGCTATACCATCAGTCTTGCCAACCCGCCGCCTACATTTTCCCACCAAAATATAGCCCCACCCACTAGGGAACCTAAACCTGATCTGGCCATAACTCTAATATATTTACGTGTTACTTAAAAGGGACATTTGAAATATAATTTTCAATATACAACACTGTAGATAAAAGCCACGGACCTGTAGTTCTTTGTGTCATAGTGATTTGTAAACATTGCAATTAGATAAAAAAATAAAACTATGAGTATTGAAATCTATATTTTAATAGTTAAAATCTCATGTTGATGAAATTCATTCCTAGCAATGCTTTTCTTGTCCACAGCCATTGCAGCCAAGATTTTTTACTCCAAAATAAAAGAAAATAAAATTTAAAAGTACACGTTTTATTTATCCGTATCAGTTTAAGTATTTAATATAAAATCAGTATCATTATTTCTTTGTACAGTGTGTAGTAGGTCTATGTGAATAGGAATAATTAATACTGTATAACTATACACAACACTTTGTGTTAATTGTGTTACACACTTTAATATATATATAACTTTACTTCTTTTATGTCTTGCGTATTGAAATAATGCTGTATATTCTGATCAAAACTAAAACATGTAATTTAGTTTACAATTATTGGCGGGAGAAACGCGGCGCCTTCAGATGTAAGGGAAGCTATTTGCATGACTGCAAAGATATCGGATTGCATTGCTGATTTCTCAGGTGAAACACTGCTGTACGTCACTGAATGATAATGCATATTTTTAACGTTATTTCTTCTTATTGTTGTTGTTAACTGACCCACTAAGTGAGAGCTTAAAGCACTACAAGCTGCTCAGATTGATATGTAAATGTATTCACTGCCAGGTCGCGTCGTAACCACTTGACAACACGCATTTTCATAAACACTCCCAAATAACGCTGCTCAAATTGCGTATCTTTTGTGTAAACATTTAAGAAGGGAAAGTAGTTTTCAGTAGGTATTTTTTAACATTAGGAGATGTAATGAAAATGAAGAATTTTTACTTAAGTTGATGTTTAAAAATACATAATTTATAGGAATGTATAAGTATTAAAGCATGTAAATAGCAAAAATCGAAATGCCCTATTCAGTAATTTATTCAAACGACTCATGAACATGAAATTACTGCCTACGACATTAAAAGTTGTCTTTCCTATTTAAGTTATATTTATCAATGTATTTTGAACAAACCCTTTGAAAAATATAATTATGGCTAAACTCCAAGAGAAAGGTTGTATACAGCATCTAATAAAAAATAAAAAACTATGGAACCCACGTTGTTGATGTCGGAGTGATTGGTGAAATATTCATCCAGCGCGGACGAGATTTCTCTAGAGAAATTGCTATTCGGTCAATAGTTTCAATTATTCGTTCATAAGTTCGAATGCAGTCCGAAGGTTTGATAGTAGTTTTGTTTTTTTAAGGTTTGTATATTATGTTTCAACGAAGATTTTTAACTGATATTCGGAAGAACCATTGGCCTTCTACTTCGCTACTTCTACAATTGGAAGAAGCAAAATTTTATACTTTATATTATGATAATCTAAAAAAATCACCTTTACTTTGTGACAACCTAGAACTATCTATATGTGCTACAATACACCGTATATTTTTACTTCCAATTAAAAAATGAACGACTAGCAGTAAGCCCGTCCTTTGTAAGGGTTGTAGGATTCAGTTTAAAGAAGAAATATCATCATACCAAAATTTAAACCTGAAATCCTAATCAATTCTAATCTATACAAACTAACTAATATTGATTTTACAACTGTTTGTTTTTCTTTCCATTCAATCTTTACATTAAAAAGACAACTGATTATTACCAGTAGGTGGTTCATTGATCATTGAAAGCAAAATGCGACTAATATCACGTAAAAAATGGGGTTCAAATGCTCGTTATTTACTTTTCAAGGGCGGCGGACTATTTCAAGCATTGAAAACTCTTCTCTGGAATGTAGAGAATGCATGAAATCAGTTTCATTGTTATCAGTTCTCCCGTTTTTTTTCGGAGAAGACGGCGTAAAATGCCTCCTGGAGCGTCACAGACAAATACAAATTGAGATAAGACTTGTTTCGGCTTCTCTAATGCACGAAACGTAATAATAACTAAAAATGTATAATTCTGAGCAATGTACAGACAAAACTCTAATTTTATTTATATAGATTTTGTTAAAGAGTCTTGTCGTCAAACATATTTGAATTCAGCATGCAGATAAACATAATCGTACAACGAAGTTCCCAAGTTTTAACATGCGTTAAAACTTTGAAGGAAGATTACATTAAGACTGGATTATTACCCCTTCCCAGCACTGCAGCTCATATCACGTCTGCGACTGCTGATAACGACTACTTCCTGGTGACGCCACAACCGCGCCACTATCGCGCCACCGCCAGCTGATACCAAGGCAATTACGTAGATCAAACATTGTGATTTTAATTCGGAATATATATTGCAATGAGGTATGTAAGTTAATAATTTCATTATGTTCTACTTGTAATACTGGATTATACCACAGAGTAGATGTATTCTTATCATTTGAAATTCAATTAGTTCAATGAACTTCGGCCCTGGCAATACTGTACCTTCAACGCCGTAGATACCATTTCATTTGGAGTTCAGCTATTTGAGAACGTAACATTGATTACGTTTGAAATACTATTGCTGACTTATCGTCAATGGAATTCATTATCGGATGCGCATAAATAGTTGTTTTATATCAGAATTTCTTTTTAAGGGACGTTTTAAGGTTTGTTAAAGTATTATATGTACACTCGCATGTTATTTTTTGTAAGTGCCAAGACATTTATTAACATAATGATAAACATATATATACACGTATATGGTATGAATATCCTTTTTATCACAGTTAAAATTACAATGTTTGGAATTTGATTTATCATAGCATACCTCTAAGTACACGTACACCATCTTGACATGAGATATTGTGCTTACCTGTAACAAAAAACATCAATTTGTTTTTTTAAATAATGACGACAAATCACAAGCTATAATGTTCAATCATTTAAATGTGATTACTTCAACGGGTGTTTTATTAAAATACTTTTTGGAAAACTTTATGGAACAAGGACTACGGTTTAGGCTGAATAAATCCGGAAACAAATTTCATTCTTCCTGAATAGAAAGATTTGGAAATGCCTTTAGAATTTTAGTACTTTTATTACACATTATAGGGCTAAAAGCGAAATTATGCAAGCATTGTTTTATTATTACAATGAATTACGTATCAAAGATATTTAGTAATCTTAATTACACACATTTCGACTAAAACTAAACTAAATGAATAAATGTTTTAAGGCAAATTTGACGATAAATTACAAATTAACAAACAATTTTTCACGCCACGAATTTACCTACTACTATTTCCAGTAAAAGGAAAGTAAATTATTACTACATTAAATAAAACTGTGTGATAAAATATATGAGAACAATTAGTCGTTGCCAATATCTCTTGGAGAGGTACGAATTAATCCACCCTTTTTCCTTCTAAGACCCTTTCAAGATCTGCTTTTGTAGAAAAAGCCAAAGAGGTAAAATATATGTTGTGAAAACATGAAAGGCATTAAAACAACCTTTAAAGCCCTGTCAGAAGTTTTTAATCAAATGGATGGATTAAGAGTAGGTGGTAAACAAATATTGTCAAAATGGAGTGAAAAATAACATTTCTTCGACACTTAACCCAGTTTAAGCCATTTTTACTTCTAATTTATATATGGACAAATGTTTTCTGAAACATATGTCTATAAAATAAAAGTAAAATAGTAAATGTATTCGACCAAAAGAAACAGAATCGCTATGAAGCACAACTACTAACTAGGTCAGACATAAACATATATATACACGTATATGGTATGAATATCCTTTTTATCACAGTTAAAATTACAATGTTTGGAATTTGATTTATCATAGCATACCTCTAAGTACACGTACACCATCTTGACATGAGATATTGTGCTTACCTGTAACAAAAAACATCAATTTGTTTTTTTAAATAATGACGACAAATCACAAGCTATAATGTTAAATCATTTAAATGTGATTACTTCAACGGGTGTTTTATTAAAATACTTTTTGGAAAACTTTATGGAACAAGGACTACGGTTTAGGCTGAATAAATCCGAAAACAAATTTCATTCTTCCTGAATAGGAAGATTTGGAAATGACTTTAGAATTTTAGTACTTTTATTACACATTATAGGGCTAAAAACGAAATTATGCAAGCATTGTTTTATTATTACAATGAATTACGTATCAAAGATATTTAGTAATCTTAATTATTACACACATTTCGACTAAAACTAAACTAAATGAATAAATGTTTTAAAGCAAATTTGACGATAAATTACAAATTAACAAACAAATTTTCACGCCACGAATTTACCTACTACTATTTCCAGTAAAAGGAAAGTAAATTATTACTACATTAAATAAAACTGTGTGATAAAATATATGAGAACAATGAGTCGTTGCCAATATCTCTTGGAGAGGTACGAATTAATCCACCCTTTTTCCTTCTAAGACCCTTTTAAGATCTGCATTTGTAGAAAAAGCCCAAGAGGTAAAATATATGTTGTGAAAACATGAAAGGCATTAAAACAACCTTTAAAGCCCTGTCAGAAGTTTTTAATCAAATGGATGGATTAAGAGTAGGTGGTAAACAAATATTGTCAAAATGGAGTGAAAAATAACATTTCTTCGACACTTAACCCAGTTTAAGCCATTTTTACTTCTAATTTATATATGGACAAATGTTTTCTGAAACATATGTCTATAAAATAAAAGTAAAATAGTAAATGTATTCGACCAAAAGAAACAGAATCGCTATGAAGCACAACTACTAACTAGGTCAGACAACACTCCGCTCAATTATGCAGATGTAATAAGCCATACATTAACTGTAATATTTGCTAGGAACTATTGCCAACTTTTGTAAAACATTCAAACTTTTTATAGTATTCTACTTTTTTATCAATTTTTTAATTCATGTAGGAGTTGTTTACACTTATTTATTTTTCAAGTTATTGTCATTTTAGTCATTTACTAAACATGTCCTTTGTACTGATGCATTTTAGTTACGATCCATATTTTATAATCTTCCATAAAGTAAAATGAATGATAAATACTTCTTTAATAAGGAGAAATAGTAGGACCATTTAGCCCTTTCTTACATTTAACCTCAATGAACGAGGCAAGCAATCAGCAGTGAGGGGATTTTAATAAGTTTAAGGTATATATCAGGTCATCTGATGTAGCCTATATTGAGGATTGGTTCGTGTTATATCTAATAAATACAATAATGCTTAAAATTTTTTATGTCAAGTACTTCACTTATTAACACTTAATTTTTTAGCCCATAGATATATATTTTCTATGAAAAAAATAATTTCAAGGGAAAAATATTCCAGAAAATATCAACTTTTTAGTGAAAATGACAAAGTATAACATTTTGTAAAACAAATCAATTCCGTTATGAGTATTATTTAAAATATTAAATTAATTTGAACTGACGAATCTGCGAATAGTATAGAGTAGTATAAATGTCGTTACAGTTTGATATAAAATCGTACGCAATTTCTGCAACAAAGCCCCACAGAGGTAATCCTTGGTTTTTGTAGTAGCATTTGTGTCCATGTCCTAATTCCCACCGATCTAATTGGGTTTTCTTTTAATCAGATAAAATTTATATCACACTAAGACACATTCGCTTTATTTTAAAAAGAAGAAAACTCGTTTTTTCAGTAAGAACATTATTTTATAGCAGTGCTAAAATGTGTGTGAGTGTTGAAATTAATTTTCAACTAACCTATATTTTCTTTTAAAAAATCTACTTCGTGTCCTACCAGCAGGTTATCTAAAGTCAATGATAAACAAGAGACCTAGTGAATAATGAAATTTTAAATGACACAAAATCAGTCTCACTGAGAAATTCTTAAATAAATATTAAAAATGCAAAATAAATCAAATATAGGCCACAAATGGAGAATTTATTTCAAAAAATTTAACAGTTACTCTTCAATATAAACAATATACTCCAACCAACGACACATAATAATAACACCGTTGTTAGAACACTATATTACCGTAACAAGATTGAAGATGAAACGAGGCCGTCCAGCCGAAGACACGACGAACCTTCGACAAATGGAGCCGAAACACGCAGGGTTTTCGTCAACGAGTTCTAAATTGTGTATAAGAATTAATTATAATCAGGCAACACAATTGTAATTTAGTTTTTGCAAAGTTGTTTTTATGTCGGCTTCACTTCCTGTCGTCTACAAAATTTAGAAGTTAGTTACTGAAATGGTAAGCTGTCCAAGTATTTTAAGCCAAGTGAAATGAGTGAAGATGATTGTTGTGAGATCTTGTAGGCTTGTTACTGACTAAGGTTGACATGTTCCTTAGACAGAACTGTTAATTAATAGCCCAATTAATAATTAACAAATTAACCCCAAAAGCAACAACCGTTGAGCGTGCGTGCGTGCATACTTTGTATTATCCTGGATCTCTTTTAGTTGCTTTAGGAGTGTTAACATTAAATTTTTATGATAAACTCATTATGTATTCATCAAAATTATGAAAGTTTTAAGTTTCCTTATGATTTTATTTGAAAATGGAACTTGCTGCATAGTTCTGACCAGCGGCACAAACTATAAGTTCTAACTCGAAACTATGTCGATAATTATTTATTATTGGGCTCTCAGGTGAAAACAAAAATAATCTTAAATTTAAAAATAAATCTGAGAATAGCCCAGATAAATTGTTTACAGAAAAAAAGGAATGCATTTGGCGAAGGAAATTGCAGTTGGAATTGGTCTGAGACCTTTACCTGGATCAATACCGATATTGCAGAGATGTAATATCTTCGCGGAACCTCTCGCTGGAGAGTGGAGACGTCTGGAGGATGTTTTGGAACTGAGAGGTCGTAAAATATTTGTTGATCGATTGCGACGACAGTTTGATTACCAGTTTCAAACTTCCCAACAAGATTCTATCTAGTGCAATAATTTGATCAAGGAATCGATTTAAAGATAAAAAAAATCTTTTACTTATGTGCAGCATGAAGGAAATGTTTTTCTTTTAGCCAATTAAAATAGCATTGATAATTAATTTAACCATAAATTTACTTTGCATTGACAACTCTCATTACATACCTACGTTTAATTACTAACGGGTATATGAATAATGCAAGGTACTGTATTTCTATGAAAATCAATTTAAAATAATTTAACCGGTCGCTTTTCACTGATTATGTGGCTAGAGTGTAAAAATAATTTATGAAAAATTTTAATTAGTTGGACTACTACTACTTCTACTTTGATTCTTGTATTTTTATTACATGCCAATTAAAGTAAGCTACGCACTAATAATCGAACAATAAAATGTACGAGTACGTTGGCTTTGTTGAAATTTCGTGTAATTTCGAAAATTGTTGAATATAGAATGCGAAAATTCCTATATTAAATTGTTATTTAAAGGTTGAGGAACAACGTGAGGCATTGTAATGCAATTATTGTTAAGTCACAAAATGCCAAAGATTAATCTCACAAAATTGATTTTTATTGTTAAAAATAAGACTATTTTAATAGTTGTTGAAAGCTTCGGAATAGAACAGTTATCACTCTTTACAGTAGTCTCTAATACGTGATACCACGATCTGGATTTAAATTATTCCAAGTCAATCAGACACACGGAGTAAATAATTGATTCCTGGATTAAATTTTGTGAAAGGAGTAAAATATCTTACAGCGCGCAGCTCGGGAAAATTCATTGGCTGAAATGAACCAATTAGAGAGTGTATTCAGTAATCTGTGTCGTCTATTAATATTCTGGGTCAACTGGGAAGCAGCTGCTATGCACCGGAGTTGGACAAATTATAATCTTCATAAAATCTTGACAAGCTAGCTATGTTGAAGTGTCATTCCCACTAAATAATGTCCAATTAAATAGAGAGGGGAAACATGACCTTCAGATGATATGCGTAATTATTCAGAAATATTTTACTACAATATACTTTTGTGGTAACTATGATTTGCCCAAAATACAAAAAAATATGATGTAGGCCTTTTCAGAAATGAAATTTAACTATAAAAAACACGATTTAAATTTAAATAAATTATTCGCAGTAATTTAATTTTAATTTAAACTTCATTTGAGTTACAAATAATTTTTCTAGTGTATTAAAACTATTATTTTAAAATAATTTTAATTTATAATTTTTAGACATATTTTTAAGTAAAACATTTTGGCCATATGAATCTTACTATTATGGAAAAACACATTTCCCCCCACTATAACAATTTCCAGGTAAGAGTTGTAAGATAACATTTTCCAAAGGTATTTTCGTTAAAAACATAAAACTAATGTCTTGGGAACTTGGGAAATGAATTCAGATTAGTTCTGGTTTCCACGAACGTGATATGAGAATTTTCGTTAAACGATATATGAACGTCACAAGTAGGTCAGCGCAGTTGAATTTCCTTGGTGATTCGGTTCGATTTCCCGGCCAGTGAGTCAGCCAATGGGGTGAGTCAAGGTCTATTGTGACCGTGTCGGATGGACGTTGATGGGTAGAGACTCTGCGTCTGGTCAGTGTCGTATCCGGGTCACCAGCGACTCTGGTGGCGACTGTGGGAATTATTCACCCTTTCAGAAGATGAGGCGGCTCCTCTGACAGACAGGCATAAACATCCAGCTATAACTGATATCGAACTTCCGACAGCTTTAAACTTGAACTAAAACATGACACACAACGTTTTTGGTTGTCAACGTACTTTAAAGTCGTCACGTGATAGTAAAAGAGATAATTCATATTTAAAAAAATATTGTATGCATTGAAGGTGTTTTATAAAGAAACTGTAATATATGAAAAAAAATTATAAAAATGTATTTACTTCCCTTTGGGAAAAATAACAGCTGTCCTTATAACCGTTCAACGTAAATTTTGGTCTGGCAGATTGCCAAATACCCCTCCTGCAGAGCTAAGACATACCGATGTCAACACGTTTGTCTGTTCTAGATGTTAATTGTAAACATATTTTATAATTAACAATTTTTAGCAATCGATCCGACAAGGTAAGATTTTGAGGATTTTTTCTCTAAAAAGTACCGTACAATGTATTGGACGTTTTTAAGACCTATATTCTGTATGAAGGACTACACCCAGATACTTTGGTTACTTTGTTTAACTAACTTATATAAAAGTATGTAAGGTCTGTGTTAATCGTCAAATAAAAATAAGGCTGAGAATGTGACTGGATTTAGGGTAAAGCTCTCAGCTAGGAAGGTCTACGATGAAGCATAGTTTTCGTAGTTTAGAGGACGTAAGTAAGCCCTCAACAGCTGCTTTCCGAACCTTTTACTTTCTCACCCCATACGATAATATAAGGAGAAAGTATTGTTTTCGTCAGCATTATCGAATTTGAGTTTCTGGTGGATATGTACATTATAGTGCCCCTTCAATCAAAAAAGTGGTTTTATAGTGATGTCTGTGTGTGTGGGGGGGCGTGATGTGCAGAAGCCTAGATATTAGTGCCCCCTGAATCGAAAAAGTGGTTATAAGAGTGATGTCTAGATGTCTAGGGGACGTACAGAAGCCTAGAGACAATTTCCATGAAATTCGGCATGCACATAAAAGTCTACGGTATCTCGAAATTATTTTTGAACTTTTGATTGATATTAAAGGGTATTTTACGCCTAAAACTCCCCAAAAACGCGTAAAATGAAAAACTGCTCTAACGATTTTGATAAAAATTATTTGGTTTATAGTCCTTTATGAGATAAACAAATCAACAACCCCCGCATTTCTCAAAACTTTGGGGTTTAAAAGTTACGGGCTTTTAAAAGTAAAAAAAATCATTTATTTAATTTTTCTACGAAAACAATAAAGGTAAAGTATAATTTGACTACCACCTTTAAAACTAGTTTTAAAAGATAAACAAATTAGTATTTTAATCACTAGTCTACGACAAACGGTTACATAGAAAAGTTAAATGTAATGTCCGTAGTAAACCCAGTACATTGTCTGAGAGCACCCAATGTTATTGTTGTAGAGAATATTAAAAAATAATTTCTTCCTGATTTCCCAACCGTTTTCCATGAAACTTAAAAAGGTCACATTACCCAACAAAATCGCTCAAAGAAGCTTGGTATTTCGAGGGAAGTTAGTCCTCCCCTTGAAATTCTAACAATTAATTTATTTGTTTTTCAGAAATTGGATGATAATGTTTTAAACAATAAAGATTGTGAATATTGACTCGAGGGAGAAAGTACATGTTAGTCCACTATTTAATCTGCAAATCGCCACACCACTACAGTCCTTTTAAAGTTTAGGGTAACACACCTTGAATTTGACAGTACGTTAGAATCCTTCTCAATGACTGTCATTTTAAAATTGGAGTTTAATAGTTTAAAAATTGAAAAAATAATAATATAAAGAAACACTTTACATTTAAGAAAACATCATAACATGTATTTATTTTTTAATTTATATTAGTAAAAGCATGTTAGCTTTGTCATGTCGATGTGATTCGAAAGATGTAAGAAGAAAATTGGAAAAATTACCTCTCAACCTTTACTGGAACGATAAAGAAAATCCCAATAAATATACATCACCTTGCAATATGATAGCATACATTATTTTACTCCAACGTAAACCATTCCTTTTGAGGCGTTTCGTTCTATAAACGTGGGCTTTTGTGCAAGACTTTGTGTCGAAAATAACAACATTACAACATTACTCGAAAATAAATAGAAGTGTATATCAATTAGGTAGCCAACAAAACTAAAACTCAAAATGTACTAAACATATAAACATATTCCTTATAGAATACAAGTAAGGATTAAAAGACATACAAATTGTAATCCTTTTAATAAAGTTTTTAAGTAAGTATGCAGAATTTTCCCTATAAAATAAAAAACAAACGATAAAACTACGTTTACGAAATTTAAAATAAAAAGTTTTAAAGCGTTTGCCGCTAGAGGGTGGTGCATTCCGTGGTCCACGTCGATGGAGTTTATACCCGATAGCTGTGGTCGTAAACGGGGCCATGGGTCAGATACATTGTAACTCCAGACCGACATAAAACTGGCGGGAAAGTAGCAGCTCGACAAGTGACGCAGATTTTGTAAACTTGCCCAACATTATGTACAGTTCCTAGCTGAAATGTTAGAAACACGGCGGTACCCGTGGCTTGATGTTCTACCAACCTCACAATCATATTGTAACGCAACACTGAATTAGATTTTGCAACTTGGGAGATATACTGTAATACCTTTAACCGAATTGGTGACCCACCAAGGTAGATATTTACAGCCAAATATGACTGAGAAATAAGTGACACGATCTGATTTTGGTACAATCTTGTAATCTTGTTACTGACTAAGATTGAAATGTTCCTTAAACAGGACTGTCAAATAATAGCCCAAGAACCAATTGTATCTAAGGGATCTATACTTTAACGTGGGTTCCTAACCACAATTACATTTTCCTCTGAATTACGAACTGCAGTAATTATGCGGATGGTACTTGCGGATAAACGTAACACTCAATAATGCGGACTCATCCACTGACCACCAGTCGTAATTTATCACAATTCATGACCTCCAGATAACGGGATTACAGGACAGGTTATAGACCTGAGTGAACGATTATTGTTGGAAGTCATCGATATTTTGTATACTTATTACGATGAAGCATAAATCTTTACTGTAAACAATAAACATGATTTTGGAGAAAATATGGAAATTGTTTTCTATACTTGAGGTTCATAGGTTCAATCAACAAATGTGAAATTCATAGTACAGTATATTATAACAGTAATATTCAAAACGTTTTGTTATTTTTCCTAAATCGAAACTGACTTTTAACTTGTGAAAGTCATTCTTAACGGAGCTTGAGATTAGATCTAATCTCAGAGTTGTTTCCGGAGTTAAATTGTTTATCAACAGTTTAAAACTAATGTTTACGATTCTCTTAAAGCTGTGGTGACCTCGTAATAGCTTGGTTTTCGTAAATAGATGAGTTCACCGAAAATCATGCCTATAAATTATATTTAGTTCAATGAGTTCAAGAAATGACTGTTATGGATAAATATATACAGAGTATTTTTAACTGTGCCACCATTCGGTTATTGTTCAGGAACATCTGAGAGGAAACTTTAAATGGAGACCAACCCCTACCTTTTATACGAATGGTATACAACTGATATGTTTTGAGTCATTATAATACGCATCGCCAAAATACAGCTTCGGTGAAGTCGGGATAGGTTCGACTACTAACATTTTTAGCTCCCCAGAATGATTTCTGCCCCGTCACAGCAGACCTGCGTCTTCAGCGAATTTACAAATCAATATTATGACAAAAGTAGTAAATACATGACAAGTTTGATCTATACCTCTTCATAAATAAAAGTTTTTCTATTCTCCTTAAGATTAACACGGGAAATAGTATGCAAGTATGCTGCCTTGAGGAAGATTCAAAGTAGGTATTTTTACCATAAACAATTTTTATTTTTATTATTCACAACTTAGGGCTGCTAATGATATTGTTATTAGGAAATTTAATAAACTTGAGCACACTTTTAACATTTTATTTTTTTATGAAATACACGGTGTGTCTTATAAAAATAAAATGTTCAAACGGTTCTAAGTTTATTAATATAAAAAGTTTAACGATTTTTTATCTCTAGGCTCCTAAGAACCAAAAACTAACATGATCCCGGGCTTAGATATTGTCATGAGATCTACGGTAATAATTTCTTCCCTATGGGATAGCTATAGATGGCTCTTGCAAACTTAAACCATCTAGCTCAACCCGCTTTTCTACCAATAGAACAAGTGCACCAAATATAAAAAAGGACTAACATTCCTAATATTTCATAAAACACGTCCGACAAACATTTTTACTTACGGTCAGACAAATCAATGATTTGTCTTAAAACTAAAATGTTTGGTACGGCAGCTTTTACAGCAAATAGCAGGTTTCCTCTACTGCCATCACGACACACATTTTCGAAAAATTGACCTCACCAAACCAACACCGCACAATGTTCGGCGAACATGTTCGGTTGGTGGAGACGGCTTCATACTTGTGTTCTTTCTGGTTATAATAGATCCAATTATGAGAAAATCGGTATTGACCCACAATTGCTCACACCCGGTACCCAACTAGCTGACCAACCACCTACGATTTTAGAATGATTGTAACATCGAATTGTCCATTGACGGCCGCGCACCCCAGAGCTCGGCCCCATTGTTGACGGCGGCCACCTCGGAGTCGAGTGACATGCGTGATGACAACAATACAGCCACTCACAGCTGCTCACTGTTCACTGCTACTGTCGCATTATCGCGCCTTTTTGTACTCGGCCGCTTTTTGTCACACCTCTCACATTGACAGTTCCCTGCAGCGCCATTGTTAATGAGGTTTAACAAATTAGAGCGTCATCAAGTCTTGTGTTTGTGTCTAGTGTGTTATGGTTTTTGTGTAGCGCCTGTAGCAACAAACGCAGCGGTACACTGGGTCGCTGTAAATTTAAAAGGTTTTCTATTTGAAAGAATTTAAAATGTAAGGATCGATAAAACTTTAATGAGTCCTTTGAAAACACTACTGTAAATACTCAGCTGGAAATTTAATAGCTGAATAGCTATGCTTTAATGGTTGGGAGCTATATTGTTGTTTAACGACTAGGAGATACTTTGTTTTAGTGTCTAGAACCTACATAATTTTTAACGGTGCGATTTCTCTTTCATTAGCTACATAAATAGTTTTTAAGAAACCCATTTCTGTACGAACGTTAATTTATAAATGTACTTTTTGCTGAAATTTTATTATCTCAGCACTCGGGGCATTTCATTCAACGAAAACGTGATTTACACTCGAAAATTGTTAACTAAATATTTTATTAGATAAATGTGAAACCTCGTGGATCATTTTCATCTCAAGTTATAATTATTACAAGACGTATAACTTAATAATTACATAACATTGGATATTAATGTTATTTTCTTTTTACTTCCAACATTTATAAATACAGAGGTTTAGTGAGGGCTTTACAGGCTTACAAGCTGCCCGGGTTATTGGGCTTGTAATTAACGCTTCTGTCAAAGAAAACAGTATTAACGATAACGAGGCATTCAATTTTTAGCGTTTACTCTTTACTTTTTATAATTAAAATACGGAACCCTCGTTCCTTAGCGGATAAACACGCTAGATGGTTTCAGCATCAAAGTAAACGTTTATTCTTCACATTACAAAACACTCTCTCATGTTTAATGGGAATTACAAGCATAAAACCTCAGACCGAAACAAGTTTCGTTTTCACAATAGGATCCCGCAGGTTCCTCTACCAAGTGGGGAGAAAATGAGAGAAAAACGAAGAACGGAGATGTGTGATGCGCACGCGAGCGAGGTTATTACCCTACACGACACGGCGCGACACGAACACGGACACGGGCGTGAACACGGCGCGGCTACCGGCCCGCACGACACGGCGATACGAGATCAATCACCGACAACAGTGCCGACCGCAGTACGCTATCAAGGTACAGTACGTGTAATGTGACTGGAGGATTATAGGAGACTCCTACAACGTCTTGCTGCAGAATATCGAACATCCGCCGGCAAAAAGTAAACCTAAAGTAAAAGTAACCTCCAAATCAATCCAGATCCGGAATAGGGCCATAGAAACCCCTAGGAAGATTCCTGCTCCAAATCAACTACAGTATCCCCTCCTTAAGTCATCCGAGCAAAGAAAGTGATCAACTCTCAACTTTATACTTGACTTTACACACTAGGAGTAACCCCCCTTGCCCAGGAAATCCTGAAGTAAATTTTAGCAAAGTAAATTTTATTCTTCAGTGCACTCTTCCTGAAGAGATACATCACTCTCCTAGAACCCTTGTCAGATAACTAACTCTACCACATCCTTGGTATTCACAGTCAGTTCTCGGGAGAAACAACATGGAACAAAGGTTATAGAGTCGGTTGCATTGGTTAGCTGCAGCTTCTTTATAATGTACCTGAAGTACATTGTACCTTGTCTTTATGAAAGAGAATAAACACCAATGCGTTTTTCATAAATTAATAGTTGCTCAAGAGAATTAAGCTCAGTGTCTTTAAATCGTAAAGCTGTAGATTTTATATTGTACGAATAGCTGCTTCAACAATACTAATTACAGTATAGTAATTAATTTATGATGAATTTTTAAAAACGTTTCAGCCCTTATCAAAATAAACTTTATGAAATAGCCTAATTGGCAGTAAAGCAATCAGCGATCATCCTAAAAAATCATTGATATAATTAAGATAAATATACTGAAATAAGTGAACCAAGTACCCTTATAAAAGAGAATTTGGTTCACTTATTTCAGTATAATTATATTAGTAGCCCTATCTGATGAACTTAACCGTGAAATTAAGATAAAATATAATATTGTAAAAGTATTCTTTGTATTAAAACAACCTACAATGGTAGGAAGATTAATAAATATTTTTTCTCTCTCTTGGACTACGAATAAAGATTACTAGAAAGTATACTAGCGCTGGCTCCATTAAATTTAGGAAAAACTGAACATTAGAAAAGTATATAGATCTTAATAATTTTAAATTGAGAAGAAACGCAAATATCCTTTACCTTTTTTAGTGACTTTGGTAAAAGTTTCATTTTAAATTACTATTAAACGTAACTAACACACGAATACTTATAATTAACCACTCGTTCAATTGTTTTGACAAGGATATGTCTTAGCTCTGGGGGGGTGTTTGTGACTTTTAAGATGGAAAACATGTAACAGGGTTCATATAGAAACTACCAGGGCTATTGCATTGAATTTCCCACAGGGAAGTAAATACAAAATTTTTTTCCATTGTTGCAGAGTCTGCGATTGCTAGCACGAGTAGTATCACACAAAGGTTTATTGGCAAACACCTTTTTTACTGATATTCATAGATAATGAAAAACTGCACTCTTTCGCAAGTGGTATACGTAAAGATTGGGACTGTATTACATAAAAAATAAGTACACGTCTAACAAGAAGCTGCGTAGAAATGTTCAAATAAAATTCAGAGTCTGCATCAGTGGTAGCCATCTTGGATTTTAGTCCCGTAAGAGCAGTGTTAAATTCTGGCGCCTATATCTCCTTGACCTATTGTCATAAATTAATGGAAGAGGTGTCAAATTAAAGGTATTACAGTCCTCCAGGGCACCACCTTACAGAAATTCTTATTTTCGCTCTCAATAAAAAAATAATAATGATTTATTTTGTAAAATATTCCTGGATTTTTTGTTTTTATATCAAGTTAAATTTTTGAACATATTAAAAGGTCATGCCCTTGAGCCACATCTCATCAATGTACTTCCAAAGTTTTACATTGATACGTTGATAATTAACGCCACTACAGACGCCAAAGTGAAGGTATGTTTCGCCAGAATTTAACATTGCTCTTACGGGACTAAAAAGTGACACACGAGCGAGTTTGATAGAAAAATACTAGCTCTATTCTGATTCATTTCTAGCCATGTTATTGTAAATAAAAATTCTTAACCTGTTTATACAAAAATTGTATACAAAGATAGCATACGCCCTTTTAGTGGTGAAAGTTGAACGAGTCTTTTGAAACCCTGACCCACAGACGATTGTCGCAAGGTATGCGACATGCGTGTCAACTGGTCTACTACACATCAGGACGATGAGCATTAGGCATGCACAACACATGTTGGTGACGTCACTGTAATGACGTCATTGGGAGATATGGGAGCAGAAATGATTGCTGTGTTACATTAGACAACACTGCTGGAACGTGGACGATTAATTACCGGGGATGTTGTCGATTATTCACTTATTCAACAACAATGTTTGTAACCATGAGAGTTTTTCTTGTGTTTTTATCAAACGCGATATATTCACTTCCTGGAGTATGTTATAGTATCGTTTAGAATTTTTATACACGCAAAACTATCTCAAATTTTACCACAGAAAGATTCTATGTTATAATCTTCAGCACTAACGCTTGTCCCTAAAGATGTGTGCTCTAACATGTTAAAATCTGAGGTATTTTCATGTTTACCGATAACACACAAACATTGTATTATAAATTTTGACATACAGCGCTCTACAGATTTAAGTTATGTTGTTTATTGATTGTATAACAATATCAATAATCAACCTTTACCTTCAATCCGCTCAGAGCTGTGTATCGGAATATACAAAATATAAATGTGGTTAATATAACACATCAAAACATTATAAGACAGTAAACCTTTAAGTTCGAATTTTACCTTTAATAGTCAGATAAGACAGAATTTTATAAGGGTTCTATATTTCTGCAAAAACCACCTTCTGAAAGTCGTAATGGTAGACCTATTGAGAGAATTTAATTATTTTATGTCTTAATAGGTTTTAATATAAAACAGTAAAGTAAATCTATTTTTTGAATAATGCATTTTGTACTTTGGAAATGTTTTATGCACTCTCGTATGATTCTCTAATACATTACCCCGTACACAGCCATTTAAATGAGGTAAAATAGCCATATACCGTGAGTGACATAGGACTCGAAAAAAACTAGAAAAAGAGCGGCAATTTAAGAGCATTAAACACTTATCGAGAACCGTTGGAAACGTGAAGCAATTTGAGGAATTGTCCCGTGCCGCATTCCGACCGAAATACGCGGCTCAGCCTCCGTGGCGAGCTACAGGGGGAGGTCATTCACCAATTACGTGATGAGGCTGTGATATATTTCCTTCTATAATGATCTATTTTAAAATTTACTCCAATTTAATAATTGTGTGGTATAATACAGTAAATTAACATATTGCGTTACCTTATGCAGTATGTCGCCGAACCGATGGTTTGCTAAACTATTCCGAATGTTTGATTTAACCCTTCGTCTGGCTCGTCACATGTTCAGGGTTTGAGCGTCTCCTTCTGTCGTAGCACAAGTTAGGCTCAAAGGTAGCACAAAGGGTGGCCGGTAACGAAAAAGTTTTATTCGGACTTGAATTATGACATGAATAAACATCAGCTGGAGAAAGTTTTGATCATGACAGGCAGGTCTGGATATGCGGGTCTGGAGTATCAGCACGCGTTTCCTCGCCCTCACTTATTACATTAGACAACAATAAAGTTTGGCCAAGAATCATATCATAAAGTCGATCATCTATAACATGTATTTTAAGGAAAAGCCTTAATAAAAATTATATGTATTTACTTTCCTCTGAAGAAATAGCTGAGATCATGGATAAGTATAAAGGGAATGTTTTTGGTTCCGGTACACAACTTTCCTATAATCACATGAGGTCACTTCCATAACATTTTTCGCGTGTGCAAATTGCTAACACACCCCGGAGCTTAGATATATTAAAATTAATACAGTTTAGTTACACCTAACCTGCAAGTAACACTAAACTACTACAGTATCATGTTCCTTCGCCAATGCAGGTTTATAGTAATGATACAACGTTTAGATTCAGTTAAGGCACAGTAGTTTGGATGCATAAAAATCAATCATAAGATAAAGTAGTTTGGATGATGAAAATACTCTTTGCATCTGTAATACAGTTTTCGTTATTTTTGGAAAACGCCAATGACTTCAATTTAGCTTACTTTTAATCGACAAAGGGTTTCAATTAACAGTCAATGAATAAATAAATTTTCAAGGTTAAAAGGTTTAACACTGAGGCCGACATTGACATTATAATAACACACATAGAGAGCCAAGCCTTGTGCTTCAGTAGACGATTGTACTGCAATTTAATCTCTATTGATCAATGAACTATGTGAAATGAATCAATAGCTATCTCAATCATTACTACACTGTTCTATATTAGATTTTGTTAGTGGTATGCTACGAAGTTGATATTTGATTTTTCAGCAAAAAACTTACAAATTGGCTAACCTTTAAAATGCATTAAGTTTACATAAAAGTTGTCGTATGAATTAAAGTCTTAGTCTGAGCTCTGGTCGCGGTAAGTAAGGCGACACCATCGAGGGTCAGCTGCTGACCTTTGACATGTCTTCCGTTAATTACCATCACCAAAGTAATTAAGCCTAACGAACGCAAGTGCCAATTGAAGCCCCAGAGAGCGCCTGGTCCGCCCGCGACGACTTGCTGTCTCACTCTTTCATTAAATCCTTCCGGGAACTGCACCGAGAACGCGTTCCTTGTAAAATGGAAATTTTAAAAATTTAAACTTAAATAGCAAGCTTTTAAATTTAAAGTAACAAATATTAGAGTTCGTGAGATATATTCCAAAAGGGGTTTCTCGGGTGAGACTTGTAACTTATTAAATTATGAGTTCATTTCGTTGATATATTTTACATTTCTTTTTCTCCTATAATATCTCTTAATAGTAGTTAATTTCGCTTTCGTGGGAAAAGTAATGTTTTATTCTGGATTAAACAGACATTCTCCCAAACCCTCTATATCAGTGAGAAGGAACTGACGATTATTAACAATAAGAAATTTAACATTTTAAAACTAATATGGTAGTCACATAGGCTATACAGAGATGACCGCTGATCTGTGAAGCTGTGTGACCGCTAACCACTGGATTCGATTCGAGTAATAGGGAGTTACGGAGATACAGTCAGAATTTTGAATGAATCAATGTAGAATCTCCCAAACACTTTAGTGATGTTGAGAAATACTTTTGGAAACAAGAAAAACGATATATGCGAAGTAAAAAGAGTATTTTACTCATGTATTCATAGAAACTTGGCTGAAGGGTGAGGGGAGTCGTAATTATGAAAACGCGTAACGCAATACGCCAAGACTCTCGAGAGCCTCCGAGCAAGCTTAGAGAGTTCTTGAAACATTCACCACTTGACGCTCGCCAGACACGACCATCGGACAAGAGAGGCTTGAGCGGAGCGTCACTTGTCACTTCACTTTACGGCTAGCACGTGGCAAACTCTGGGAAATTGCAGTGTTTTCAGGAAACAACACCAGGTGGCGTGTAGTGAGCGATTATTTACACTTCTCATGGATACATAATTTCTAGAGAGCATCTTCAATTTTTGGACTGGGAGTTTTAAATGGATGTATTTAAGCTCTGGGGGAGTGTAGTATTAGCAAATTTTGAGACGCAAAACGTTCATAACGTCATATGGTAATGAGAACAACTGTTATAAGGAATTAAAAACAATCCCTTCAGACATACCCATGATCTAAATTATTTCCCACGGGTAAGTAAATACAAACAATCTTTTAAACAGTTTATTTGATTAAGGTTTGGTTGTCGTATAGAAAGTGTAACATCTCATTGAATTTGTTTAGGACGTCCAAAAACAACACTTTAAGAATACAATGTAATCAGTTAGGAACAGTTTTTGAACTTTAGTAGATATTAAAATATTAAATCAGCTATTGGACTTTTTACACAAGTGAATGATTTAGCCTGACAATGGAAAGCTCGGGACCTTTGCTTTAGTGAAGACGAAGAACAACTTTTCATTTGAACATTTTCACCGAATAATTACAGGTTCACTTTGAAACTACGTCTTCATTTACACCGACGCTTTTTAATATCAATTTAAGGTAGCTTCAATATTTTATTCAGCTTAAATGTTTTGTATTTTGAGTATTCTTCACAAAATAACTCCACTACAGCGTTCAGGTGATTATGCTAATGTCATTATTTTTCGGTAAAAAATGTTTACTTTTTCACTATCATTACTAATCGTAGGAAACAATAGGTGAATTTCAAAATAAACACAATACGGAATGCAATTTTAGATTGTTTATAACACATTGAGCGCAACTACAATATACTATCTATCAGATAGTGGAACTACAGTACATGATGTAATTCATAACCATTAACAATGTGCATAATCGTTATCCGCAGATAACACCATTGCAGTTTTGCATTCTCTAGTTTACCACCGTGAGTTTACATTTGTGTACTTGCAACTACTTCCTTCACAGTGACTAAGCTAAACTCAAAGTTTCAACATGTTGATATCAGTGAGTTTTAACCTATGTACAATTTTAATTCTGAGCTGTTGGGTTGCATCTTCGCCTATATACATTGTTGAAAGGCCAAGTGAGCCAGAAATTACCACCGCCACCGAGACAAATCTAAAACCGGAAACTGTAACATCTACACTTGTTCACGCAGGAAATGGATCCAGTAAAATCACAATTGCGATGTTTGGCGAAGCGAGAGACACGACAAATGGTTTCAAAGTTGAAAAGCAACGTTTAGTGGACAATTACTGTGCGGGGATAGAAGGAAAACTGGTGACTACGAAAGTTGGAGATATTTGCACCACTTCTGGGACGACGTTCAACCAAGACGATACCAGACCGTTCACAATAACAACGCCTTGTCCGAAACACGAAGAGATGGTCAGGCAGTACCTCGAGGCGCGGCTGGGGGTTCTCAGGTTTAAGTGAGGGTTTACATCATTGTAAGATTCATTAAAAAGGTGTTTCGTTGATTTTTTCTTGGTTCAATTTTTACACTGGCATAACACCATATGCAAAAAGATTCACTTAACAAAAGAGCAACCCAGGTTGGTAACGAATGTAATACACTAAAAATTATTAATAGACTGAAAACTAGAGAAAACTTAATTGTTTTAAATTGCAGAATCATATTAATACAAGTGAAATATTAGAAAATCACAATATTTCAAATTGTTGAGTTATATGAGTGGTAAATGTAAACAGAACACTGGGTTTAAAAGGGAATTATCAACTATTGTTCAATAAAATATAAGTATCTTGTAAATTTCTTCATTTTAGAACCACTGGAGTTCATATTTTTCTCGTAGATTGTTACCACTCAAGCTGTAAGCATAGAAGGTAAAATAGACAACACAAATGCATTACACGACACCAGAGCTGACGGCACCGCTCACTTCGTGAAACATGTTAGTTTAGCGTAACTACTTCGAAACAAATGGAAGCGGAGTAGAGTGGCTTTTGTTTATTTTTTGTTAGACATAAACATTCATACAATTTGGATCACGATTCCGTTTTGGTAGTGAGACAAAACTATTTATATGTTTCTCTTTATTGTGAATATAATATGTGAGTACAGTTTGCTTAAACTTAGACGCAAATAGCATCACGGTTAAATAAACAGTTTGTCAGGATTGTAGGCGAAAACAAAAACAAACAGAAACAAAACAAAGAGAGACAAATGTTGGTGACTTAAACCCCGAAGCAATCAGACAATCGGAGTAAATGTTAATAATGGAGATGAGGCGTCGACGGAGACAGAAGGGATGACCTCAACACAACGGCCCTCCAGCTGCCTAGCTGCGGCTCGCCTTTCACTTATGTTGTTGTGCTCTACATTTAATGGCTTCTTTTCACTTTAAAATCTACCTCAGATATTAGTAAGCTTTCGAATAACTCCTTATGAGAAATTCGTAAGTTAAATCCTACATCTTAGACCTTAGGTACCTTTCAACATTTTTAATTACTACAAAAGCTAGAATATACACATATTAAAATGAATTTCATAATTTAAAATCAATTTAAATGTAAATTGTAGCAAAAAATAGGGGGAAGGGGTTTTAAAAATCCAAGGTAATAATTTCAAAAATTCCGCCATTTTTACTGGGTTGAGGTAGAGATCCCCAATTTTCGCCAATTGTCTTTAAATGTAAGACCTTTAAAATGAGGTACATCTCTATGGGGCTTTAAATTTGAAAATTTTGAGTTGCCCCCAAAATCCCCCATTTTTGGGAGGAACTCAAAATTTTCGAGAACTTCAAAAGTTACGCTGTGTTAAGTTTGTATGGTTCTCCAATTTTTTATTTTTTATTTATTTCTTCCAACAAATAAATAAAATAATAGGGGGAAGGGACTATATAACCACCCTGTATATGTTATATTTTGACAGGTTATAATTGTGGATGATACGTATGTGATAAAATTATTTCTATTATTTTAAAAGTCAATTTTTACTTTCTCCCATTATACATAGAGTATGAAGAAAGTATTGTTTTCGTCATAACTTTTGAATTTGAGTTTATAGTGGATTTATCCGTTTTGAGGTTCCCTGAATCCAAAAACGTCGTTTTCAGACTGATGTATGTTTGTCTATCTCACTGATCGTCCGATCTTTATGAATCCTAGTGCACTGGTGAGCTTTGGATATATTGTATCTCCAGATGATGACTTTTTTAACTTTTTGTAGGTAGTTTTCTAAATTTGCTCCAGCAATTGTGAGTAAATTTTCATGGTTTATGGGTTTTAAAACCTAAATAATACAACACCACCCGTATGACTGTCAAACTAATGGTTCAATGACTGGGACGGTGGCGACGCCCTGTAATCCAGCTATTTGTGGAGGTCACGAATTGTGGATAGTTGTGAACGATGGTCGGTGAGTGTAGGTGTAGGTGTAGGTGTGGATTAAAGTCCGCACAGTTGAATACTATGTTAATCCGCGAAGACCATTCTCATAATTAGACCAATTCGTAATTCAGAGGCAATGTTTCGGATTCCACGTTAAACTGTAGGTCCATTAATTGCCATCGGCTGTTGGGCTATAATTAACAGTCCTGTCTAAGGAAAATGTCAGCCTTAGTCAGTAACAAGACTACCAGATCGCGCCACAATCACCTTACACTCAAACCTCATTCATACTTGGCTTAAAATACCTACCTTGTAGAATAGTTGCCATTTCAATAATTTAATCTAATCTAATCAAAATGTATGGACCTTTAAGTGTTAAATAGTATTTTTTAATCTTTTGGCAAAACAATAACTTTATAAAATTATATGACTATTTGTCATATTACTTTATACAATATTGTTAATTGATATGTCAAATCTGGTTGAGCTCTCAAGTTATAAAGTTCTCTTGGGACTTAGTGACTCATAATATAAAAGATACAGAGCATCAGTGAACGGACACGTTACGTAACGTCACGCACACGGAACTGTGACACAATGGAACCGTTACAACGTCACCAGTGACCGGTGACACGTTTTATCTCGCATTGTTGCACGCAGCACAACCGTCTCAACGACGCGACAGTCCGAGGTTACACTTTTACTGGGCTCTTCATGAGACAAAGGAATGGCTACTATACGGTATACTGCTGTGTGAAATGTTTCTTCTCCGAAACGAGGAGGGAGTGGGCAAAATTGCATCTAGAGCGGGAAATATAAGGTGGGTACGTTACGACCAAGAATCTGTTTATATGGGCGTTTTTATAGTTGCATATTGTAAAAAGTCTTTTTCCATATTCATGGGAGAAGTAACCACGTAAATTTACGCTACTGTGTAAAATAACTATTATTTAAAAGTCGTAACAGCTGGTTAGAACACGGAATAATGTAAACAGGATATCTTAAGTTAATAAAGAAAATGTAACTAAATAGTCAATCGCAAACAAGAGTATCGACAGATAAAATGAGTTCAATTATTCAGTTTTTTGCTCTCTACTTTTGAATAAATCACCACTGTTTTCCTCATCGTGTCCCTTATGGGACCTTGTACATTATAAGAATTTTAAATTACTCTGAAAACCGTATCAGGTAGCAAATATTGATGGTGTTATCGTTTACGCAGAAATAGTTATTTGTATAACTAACTTGTAAAAATGTACTTTCAAGCTTACAACTTACCTACAACTGACCTTATCGTATTCAACATTTCCGGAAATCTAAAATGAACAATGCTGCAGCTGACGCAGGGTTTACAGCCTGTATTGGCAAGTTGTTTTCACCGCTAAGGCCCCTTTTATGCGTTTTTGAAAGGACAATAAAAAACCCGTACACTTTGTGTCGTGTGACAACCGAACACCACTGGTATTCCTTTAGGATCCGGTCCCTAATCGAAGAAGTATACCAAATCGCTTATTTTTCTTTAAATCGCAAATTATTATTTCAGCATTGATTTCCTTCATAAAATACTTCATAAACCAACATCAACAAGTGACAGCCTGGCGGACAAGTGCAAGAGGTTGGCTATACTGTTGCTTGGTTAAGGGAACGTCCGTTTGTCGTGCGTTTGCATAAACGCTCTCATTTAAACCAACGTATTTTAAAACGATTGTGTTTTTGTACGTTCTAAAAGACACGCATTGAAGTAAAAGTATACAAGTTAGCTGCTTTGTGTGTTTACATAATTGAACAAACAGCCACTTTGTTGGTAATTTAAGTGAAATAATGTTTTGACCAAAATGTAATCTGCATTACTCCCCAGGTGATTCTCATTAATCCTCAGGATAAGTACAAATCCCCTCGTAGGACAAATCGATAGAGCGACAAACCAGCTCAGAAATCAAATGAATCGAATCAATCACAACCGTACAATTAAGTCGGCAGCGGGGGCCAATTGGGCAACAGCTTAACGGAAATAAACAGCTGATTAGTTGATGGACAAACCTGATAACGCGGCGAGGGGAGAGGGGGAGGGGATTTAATGAATCGCTCCGACAGACGTTAATGTAACACATTCGCCAGCCTGGCCGTAACATGAGGCAATGTGGAAACGACATTCGGGACTACTGTATATTCCAATTGCGAAATTATAATTAAAACTGATTCAGTGCGGTCGCCGATGCTAATGAGTCCGGGGTAATGTTGCCCGGGATATTATGCCGCTGGTCGGTCGTGTTTCATTTCGATTATCTTGGTTATTGGTAGACATTCGAATTCGGCAACCCAATCACGATATTGCTGGTGGATACACTTAGATTTTTTATTTACTATAGCTATAAAACCTTCATATTTATTGTTTGTATTTGTACCTCTCTTTAGAATAAAGTACTTAATTGACTATAGATGTCATTTAGCTGATTGTTTTCGTGTTTGGTTGGACATTTGAAATCTGTAACAAGATTTTTGAAATTACAGTTGGTCAAGTATTCCCTTTTGACATAGATATGTCTAAGCTCTAGGGGGTGTTAGTAGATTTGTGTAACGCAAAAGTGCAGCGGGAGTGTTTAGATCCGGTTTCCACAGAAACGACTAGAGCTAATGTATTGCATTTTTGGTTATAAGAACAGCTGTTTAGATGAACCGAAAACATTCCCTTTAGACATATCCATGATATAACGTATTTCTCACAGGGAAATAAATACAAACATTTTTCTACAAAGTACCGGTAAGTAGTTTTAAAGGGTTAATTTTATTAATATATGTCAAGAAAAAAATCATTTTGTCTGGAAAAAATTATATAAAATCAGCTATTTCACAATTTTAATATGCATCTACACTTAGTACTTATTTATTTAAAAAAATATATGTTTGGTTGTATATTACTTACTAAAATGACATCTAGTCCTTCGAAATTTTACAAGAATGTGGTAAATAAATCTATAGATTTTTATGCTGTACCTAGGTTATAGATCAAACGGAATTGTGTCAGAACTGAGTAACATTCGTCGCCGTTTGTGAGGTCTACCTGTACAACACTTATCGCCACAGCAATTCATATAAATTTCGACAGGAGCCCCAGAGCGGCTCCTAGCACCGGTCACCGGTCACCCGCTGGTTCAACGGGTCTGCAAAACGTTCAAATTTGATTCACTCCAAACCATTACAAACCTGTAACGTCACTTGGAATCCCTCCATTCCGAGTTATGTTTTTCCGACATTATTTTTCCACTTTTACGCAATTTTATTGACTCCTTTTACGGAACGGTACAGAAAATTATTTTTCGTCGTACTGCCTCAAAAACAGGCGTTTTAAATACATGTGTAGAGCAAAAGTTGTTCATTTTCTACCAAGGACTAAACCTATTATTACGATGTTTTTTTGAGTTTTAGACCGTAAAAGACCATTGTTGATGAAACGTTTGATTCAAGCTCAGCATTAGATTGTAAATAATCGATAAAGTAACTGCAACAATCACTCTCGATTTGTTTTGTATATCGGACGTTCCGTATATCAATTGTGAAACTGGTAATCGACTATTAAATCGAACTATTGAATGGTTGAGATCGGTTTATCGATATTAATAACTAACACTGACATAGCCTAAACAACCAATCAGGAATCAAGAAAGAACTGCTATAACGTAAGTAACATAACAGCTGATTAGTTTAATAGTCTGATTAGCCTCGTCACTCTGAGACGTTTGGCTGTTAAACTTGCTCGTATCAAAAACGCTCATTTTTGGTCCTAGTGATGAAATTTACTATTTTACGAATTTCACTGAAGCTCTTCTATACCCACTATATCACTATAAATATCGCCATCGATGAATAAGTGAGTGTAAAAGTCGATGGACATATGGATGGATGGAATATACGACCTGAAAACACATTAGAAACAATATTTAAAAATACGACATCGGATTTAATTATAAAAAAATAAAATCTGTCGGGTTCTATGAAGTTTACACCAAATTCGAATGGTTGAGCGGCGTGGCTGATCACACGCATGAGCTGCGCTTACTCTACCGTCAGCGGCCTTCCAACTCTCTCGTCCGAACAATTCATTTTTATATTTTTAGCCGTAACATTTATGCTAGCAAATTGGATAAATTAAATTTGAGAAATTTATCTTTTTTAATTTTATAATAAATCTTCTTAAATATTCAGATGAATTTGTATTGGACATTTCACTGTACAGATCGTGTTATGGTACACTGGAAGTAGGATATCCAAATAAACTTCTAATTTAAATATTCTTAAACATGTGTGCTCGCAAGTCCTAAGCAAGTAATCACTACAGCAAGTCCTACCAGAGAGCACAAAATTGCTTGATAAAGTATTTTTATTTTTTAAACAATTTAAAGTTATTTTAGCTCACAGGTTTATTATGTTTGATATTTTGAAGTTGTACCGTGGAAAAATTAGATTAAAAAAAGTTATCCTTAAGAGAATGTTAATGTCAGTTTCTTATTGGGCTGCGATGATACATTGTTGCTGGGAGGGTTACACTAGAGGGGCGATACTCTAGTTCGATGTGCAGGGGCATAATTCTGGTGGAAGTCCTTCCAGAGCATAACACGAAACTTTTAGTGATTACAACTCAGACGTCATTTTAAGCCAAATCAAATTCTACGCCGGTTGATATTGATTTAAAATTTTTGATAACTGTTATTTTACAGGTATTTAAAATAATCATACAAAATGTTTACGATATATGCTAAATTTCAAAATATTACGTTCCATGGTTTTTGGGAGTCTTTTTATTTTTAAGATTAAAAAATAGCAGCTCATTGAGTAACTGAGGACGTTCGGAGATTTAATGTGATTATGTAGTATGAGAAAAAGTGACCATGGCACTGAGATAACTTACGGCTAAGAGAGAGAGAGCATTCCGAAACATTCCCTAAAATTTCATACAATACAGGTTATTAGAAATTTTTTTTAAAGAAAATTGTTTTATGAGAATCTGTGGCAGAGTAGTACAGTATTCCTAATTGCTTGTGGTGAGTCTTTATGTGTTATAAAGTGGCTTTGCCAATATCTAAGCGAGCCGATCAGGAAACAGTGTCGCCAACCTGACAACCCGACAACACGGCGCTGATCGCCCAATCACGGCTGAAGCGCTTCTCTGTCACCCCGTCACTTTCCTCCTGGAGCGACTGACGGTTGTCAACTAGAACTAGACTGTCTCAATACGTCCTCGGCGCGCTTTCCATCTTGATTGGCGACGAGAAAGTTCGTGAGTCACCCGACACTCCGACACTGGTGGTGCACCGTTCTCGAGGAGTCTACCCTTGTTCAAGGCCATACTTCACAGTTTAAGTTAGGGTGATTTCTTTACAAGTCTTTCATTTTGATAAAATGCGATCCGTCTATATATATGATAGTATAACGGCTCTGAGGTTGGTTGTAGCATCACGAGTGAAAACTAGAGGCGGAAGCTTTTAAGTAGGGATGCTTAGATAATCTCTCCACCACTTCCATCTAAAACTACTGGGCTTTTCAAATCCAAACATGTTATACCTGAGATGGTGATTGTTAGTTTCATTATTTTAATAATAAGAAGAATCGAGTATTCTAAACAACTGAGGTACTGTATTTTATTGACCCTGGGCGTCAAAGAGGAGAGGCGAACTGTTCACTTAACACTAAAAAAATGTATAATTTATTCTATTATTTTAGACATCGACACGGCTATTTTTAAGTTGAATGTGAGTAAGGAATTCAGATTATGTCAATTATTTAACTTTGTAACTAATTAAGAGAAAACAACAAAAACCAAACAAATATCGTCTACCACAAACGAATTTTCTCCGATTTCTCGGGCAGTATCGAAAATAGAGCTCTATATGACTACTACACAGAGTCAAACCAATGATATTCGGATATTTCAGCAAAATTTCACGTCACGACTAGTTATCAATCAATAAAGGATCAATAATTGTCAATAAAGGACCATCTTAACTCAGCTATCCACGGTTGCCACTGTTGATCATCATAGTTTTATAAAAAAACTCTCATATATATGTAAATATTTTTTGTATTCACTTTAGATGAAAGCATATTTAAAAAAATTGTTCTAAAATAATATGCCAAATTTTTGTTCTCAGTTAAGTTGTGCACTGTATTAATATGTAACAAATGAAAATGAGAACAGCTTTACATGTTTTCATGATAAAGCTGAAAATGATAAATTTATACAAGAAGTTGTCTTAGTAAGTATACTTTGCAATGTCCAAATCAAGCAATCACATTAGGTAAAATAAAAAGTTAACGAAGTCAGGCCGGATACGAGTCGACTGACCACTGAGTTATTAGCCTGTTGCCTCACATCCTCCGATGACCACACACAATGGATACAGCGGATTGTGTGTGGCCATTGTGGATTGTGCGGCCATTGTGTAGGACCGGGATCACGATAATTGTGGACAGGTGACCTTCTTGGGCAACCACTCAGTGTGTACTGTTTAGGGAAGGATTTAAAAGTAACAAAAAATTATTTTTTTGCCTTTATTGTGAGTTTGGCTAAAGTTCCATCCCCTTTTTAAGTTTGCACTATTCATATAGTCGTGAACAAATTTCGTTTAAAGTATTTATTGACTCAACGCCATTGGTATAATTTGACATCTTCAGTAGCGGTCCAAATCTTAGTCTTGTTTCCACACATTATCGACCTATTTTTTATAGGAACTTTATTCGTTAGCCCAATAAATGACAAATGAGTCCGGAATCCAACCTTGAATTACGAGATAAGCACGCACGTTACCATTCAGTTGCTCTTAAGTAAAGTAATTGGTCGAAGTCTAGAGTACGAGTGATATCTTGCTTCTGAGACTTGCTCTAACAGGCCACCGAGTATTCTGAGTATTGCTCAACTTGAAGAGATGAAACATAGATTTTTTATATTATATTTATATTTAAAACAATTTCATAATTCCAGTTGTTTCCAATGCTTTTAAGTTGTTAATATTTCAATAATAATTTTCAAGTTCCTCCCATCCAATTTTTAAGCCAATTTGATTGGCTACAAACCAATTTGAATCCATCCCAACTGATTTCGATTTATGTTATCCACCGATCGATGCACCTCTAAATGCAACTTTAGATATCGGGTTTCTTGGTGTCAAGTTAAAGCTCTCACCTATGGAAACTCGAATATGACCTACCCGACCTCCAAAAATGACCTATAGGTCAAACATAGAGCATTTTGAGAACATCAAAAACATTTTTAAGGAAATTGCCGACATACAGCGCTCTGCGGATTAAGTTAGTTTGGTTATTGATAGTACTGTATAAATATGTAAACGAGATACGCATCGTAGGCAGTACGTTGGTTTGGGTAGAGCGAATTTCATAGACCTTATATTATTACCAGTAATCAAATAGTACTAAGTATGCAAGTTTGCTGCAATAAGGACTGTTTTACATGGTAATGTGATTAAATAAAGGCTGTTCACTAAGTAAAAAAATTGTATAAAATTAGCCTCTGCGAGGTAATAATTAAGTTATACCAATAATTTATCTATTCTCTATAAAAATTACATCAGCAATGAATACGCAGGTTTGCTGCCGTAGGAAAAATTTGGGGTTTTATGGATGTAATTTTGAATAACACTCCCAATACGTGTTCAAAGGGGTTTGAATTATGAACTTATACAACGGTTTCACGCTTAACTGTGAACATTCGGATACCTCACTTTTCCGTAGGGAATTCGCAAATATAGAACAATTTGCGGAGGTCATGTAGGTCAAATACGAGTGGTTCTAGATGAGATATTTAATTTGACACCAAGACATCCGACATCTGTGGAAGTCCTCTTTCGTAAGTTCAGTCCCACCGTTTTGAAGCTGTTGCAAATATGGCCTGTAAACTACAGATGGGATAACCAAGTATAGTGGTCATGGGAAGGCACGTAATAGTTTCTCAGTAACATAAGAGTTACCTTGGAATGTCAAACGTTCGGCAGACAGCAATGAACCGGAGCGTTAGTCTTCGGTTTCCACAAACGCGTAACGACGTCAACCTTGACACTGTTACATGACGAGGACGAGAGGAAACGTGGAACTGAACCGGGGCAATGACATTGACAACAACTGACAGTCGGTTGTAATTGGGCATATTGTTGCTAATTGGGGATAATTGTTGTACATTTAGTTTACTTACAGTTGAACATCAAATAGGTTAACATTAATCATTTATAATGATTTAGGCCTCGTTCAGGCTAATTGTTATAATGACGTACATTAAACATCATGATAATTTGAAGAGTAAATGTAGGCAAATGTGAATTTGTAAGTGGAAAACTAGTAGTAAAATTGTTCGATTTTTAATAACAACGTTTTTGTGTGCATCGAATTATTACTTTAAAATGCTCAAACTGCTTTATGATTTTATTGATTATTATTTATACATTATTAGCTCCAAAGATTCTTTTACATAAGATGCTTCTTGCAATTATAGTTTAAAAATACCACTATTTTCAACTAAATATTGTAAAGCTTTTATTTGTTATTTATTTATTACTCTAAAGCGCCTTTTAAACGAAAACACAAAATTAATTAAAGCTTTCAAGCATTTTCCCCACTTCAGGAAACAAGAAAGCGGAAACGGATGTTCGTTATAATTTCGATGCACATAACACCGACACAAGTTTATAACCGGTACAGCCTTGGCACTAATTAAGGTCACGGTCTGCATAAAATGTTTGGGTGTTCAATGTAGTGCATCTAGTAAACATACGATGTTCAATTAGCCTACTACGACATGCACTCATTGCAACTCTATTCATTAGAGGCTCTTGCTATCGCGTAAGATATGAATTTGTGCATTTTGTAGTAGGCCTAATGTACTTGTAACAATTTTGCCTACCCATATTACCTTTGAGTCTGCACACTGAGGCAATTTACAGTTTGAGAGTGTTTCAACGAGCAGCATAATTTTATAAACTGACTTGTGGAGTATTTTCAAAATTAGCAGCGAAACAACATGCAAATACACTTCGTATTGTATTCTACGATGTATATATCATCCTTATAATAAATTAATAGTGTTCAAGAAGTTTCAACATTGCTCTTAAACGCTATTATTTATTTTGACATAGATCCCTAGACATGTCTCGGCTCTGTGGGGGGGGGTTGAGGTGTCAGCAATTTTCGAGACCCAAAAAGTGTACCGGAATTGAGGTCATATGATTATGAGAATAGCTGTTTTGATTAAAGATCTTCCCATGGTCTAAGTTACCATTTCCCACAAGAAGGTAAATACGGGGTTTTCTTCTAAAACTTTAATTTATACTTAAAAACTATATTGACATAAATATGTCCTTGGCTCTGGAGGGGGGATGGAGGGTGTTGTAAATCCGTCAGACCAGAATTTGTAACAGTGTCGTGTTGTGTCGTCGTGTGGTTATAAGAACAGCTGTTAAAATACTACCTGAAGTAAACATTGTATTTGAAAATGGTAAGCTAAATGTCATTTGAAGTTATGACGTATTGAAATGAGTGTTAGTAAAAGGAATTAATTTTAATCTAATAACAATATTTTACTGTGTTTTACGTGACATATAACACTGATAGCGTCCAACCGAGCCGGTGTGCCGGTGTGTCGCGTACAGGCCTACCGCGTTGTGAGGGGAGGGGTGGGGAAGGGTCCTCGCCCCAAAACATTGTCGCATGGTCATCCATCACATCTTGTGTCATCTGCCATCACTCACCCCCTCCTGAATTATTCATCTCGGTCCCATGTTTCTCAATGAAGACTCTGGATAACAACGTCATTATTGTTTTGTGTCGAATGTGATTCATGCGAGGTGGCAGGGGCAACGACTCCAGGTCTCTAGGTCTTCCAGGACTCCGGAGTGTGAATCCGCGACACGCTGTAGGACAGCTCACCTCCGTCACCAAGTGTGATTTGCGAACTTGAAAAAACTAATTCACTGAGAGTGCAAAATGAAGTATTTCCTCAAAAACATATATTACAGTCAAGATATACCAGTAAATGTATTTACAAAAATAAATCACTCTCTGATGTATTTAAAAAAATTCAGTAAATATATTTTATATTTATAACATTCAGTGCCTTTCTTATCATTCCATTAATACTGTTATTCCTCTTAAAACCCGTAATCTATATTGCTCAATTTGTAATAGAATTCGGTTGATTTACGAAGGTCAGTAATTCATTATGCTTATTAATTCATGTACGTGTTCTAAGGAGTTAACTTTACAGTTTATTATTTAGGCCTAGTTAAACACATGGCGTATCGTATCACTTCTACACAAATCTGCTGAATCTTCCCAATATTTGATAAATTTATTCCTCATTTTTTACATGATAGGTCTATATGTCTTATCTCTGGGATTGTTGTTTTCACTACCTCTGGGGTGTTGGAAATCCGTATGACCAAAATTTGAAAAGTAAGTGCCGTCATGTGGTCAGTGATGTTGTATGGTTACAAGAACAGCTGTTTAAAGAAACTGCAAACATTCCCTTTAGACATATCCATAACCTAAGCTATATAACAAAGGGATGTAAATACAGTTTTTGTCAACTTATTTCCTATTTTGGTACTAGTTGCAGTTCTATAATATATAATGGTATCGCCATGTCAACTTTAGCTCAATATGAATGCGGCAGTAGTGACTTAGGGTCTCATCGTCTAATGAAATATAAATTCTCTTATGCATTTAAAAAATGCATTTTAGAGATCTTCTCAGTTTTGGGTAGGAGAGAATCAAGGTGCTTTAGCTACGTGAAGTCAATGTTGAAAAGAGAGTTGGTAAACGTAAGCTAAAGTGAAAGTAATATAATCGATTTAAATCGAATGACCCGGTAGTTTACCGGCTAAATTGAAATCGAGAAGAAAATGCATTTACTACTACGAGTATTTATGATCATTCACTGTTCCGGCCCAGCATTTCCTGAAAGGGAATCGCCACATCGAGATCCAAAAACAAACAAATCAGGCGTGTGTTGGATTGATAATTGAAAATTGTCGACAGCACATTTCTCGCTCCAGCACAAATCATAAACAAACACAGTTGGATTGAAAAGCTTTTGATGAAGGCATTTGCCTCATATAGGCTTTGCGTAAACGCGATGTTTTGGTGTGGAATTTCAAATATATTGAAGTTATTTATTTGGTAAAAGAATGTGATTGTTCATTTGCGTATTTAATATCTGTATAGAATAATCTGGCATAATTTGATTATATGGAGTATAGAAATAAATGTTCGGTAATTGAAAACAAATGACAAATACCTTATTTAATTTAGTTAATCAGCTTTTATTGTTAACCAATAATGACATCAATCAAACTTCTCTCAATAAAATAGATTATGGTCTTGTTTAAAGTATTTTCTATTGCTGAAAAAATCAGTGGCAAGATGATAAATGGTTTGCCCTGGAGCCATGCGATATTTCACGATGCTGCGAACACATTAATCCGACACATGATAAGGTTATTAATCCGAAACGCGATAAGGAAATTAATTCGACAAACATGGTCCAGCCAGAGCGCTAATAATAGACTATGAACCTCATCACAATATACTAGATACTAGTCTTCTGGCTAGGCAGCCCCGCCCCTAAACTGTCAGTCTAGAACTCATCTATAATTATAGTCTAGAAGCTCACCGTTCATCAGAAACTGTGAATCCTGTCCATTTAGTGGAACTAGTTGTCAGGTAACGGTTATTTGAACAGGGGGACGCTTTAGGAAAATATGGGTTTTAAAAGAAGTAGAATGTCGTGGTGAAAATAACAAATTACATCATATTCGGTTTGCCTCGCGTTTTTATAGTAGGTAATAAATATTCGGAATGAATTTATATTACAAATATACTCAATAGTACACGAATAAAATTAAATGTAATGAACTTTTCCAACTTATATATATATAAACTTGTAATAAACTTTCAATGATTATTTAGAACATAAAATAAATGTGTTTGGACAATGAGTAGGTACATCAACGTTAGATAATACTGTTATTTGTTATTATTACTATTAGAATCTTCGAACCCTATAGGCTATTTAAATTTTAGTAGCCTACTGAAACAAATTATTTTTATATTCATGAAGAGTCTATCATATTTTAAGAAGTCTGGAACATCCAGATTTACCTTCTGTGTAAAAACAGAACTAAATTTTGAGTAACTCTTTCCAAACATATTTTTATAACAGACGGCAAATTCAATCGTGAAAGTTATATTGGACGACAAAGCCTGCACGGTTTTCCTTTTATACCTCCATTGTTGGGGCAGGGTAACGGACTGAGCTGATTTGGGGATTATTCCCCCCCCCCTCACCCCTTACTGCAATCCTATCATTTTGCAGTGTTATTCCAAGTTCTGGGGGAGAAACCCCCATATTACAGCGTAAATCGGATTGAAATCTTCGTAACATTTTTTATCTCCTTCAGGACAATTTCGTTCTCCATAAACATGCTCGGTAGGGAGGGTGTTTTATCCAAGTGGAAGGTTATCCTCAACTTTCCTCCCTCACTATTTCACCCTGATGTTTCTTCGACACATTTCTATATTTATTTATGAATATGAAACCGGGATGGAACTTGGAACATAAGTAACATTGTCATGCAATATAAACACATGTATATCGTGCCTCAGGAGAGTACGTAAGCCTTGTAACTCCTTGTAACTCGAGGGTTGACGGTTTAATGCAGGGCCCAGTCGCCATTTGAGATTATACTTTTTATCAACTGCCTATCTGCCAAAAGATCGACGTTAGTTACAGTATACAAATGATCACGGTTTTAACAATTACCTATCAAAACGTAAAAATTACCCTGGCGTTGATAAACTCAATATAATAAAATATATATAAGGTTAGCGGATGTTTGGGTTAGCCAACGTCTGAGTTAGCGAAAGTCACCAACGAACAATTTTCTGTATATGGCATTTTAACATAGGGTTAGCGAATGTCTGAGTTAGCCAATGTAGCGTTCCCATAAACTCGATACAAAATATTCTGAACTAAACATTTTGAAATTGGTTGTATATAATTGATCGTATATATATTAGATAACCCCACTAACTATCCAATTTAATCTCTCAGGTATAATCACCGAGTGTATTTTTTAATGAGTCTGTAAATGGTGCTGTGGTAGTTTGTGAGTTTTACTATGAAGTAGCTAAACATAATTTTAAACTCCGGATTCACTTGTGGGTATTTAGTAGAATATACTACCCATGGAAATGAAAATAAAAATGTCATCTATAAGTATTGTAAGTAATTAGTTATTATGTACTTATTTATATAACGGAGCAGTGATGAAATTCTAATGTCCAGATTAAAATGTATTAGCCGACACTATTATTGAAGTGTCAACAAAGCCGTAGTAAAGTTATGCTCTTAAACTTTGTTCCACGTGCGAAGAATATTCTATGTTTTATAACTGAATACGTATAGTTGAAATGATATCAGATACTGTATAGGCTATATTATAATTTGGTATACATTTCTGTCTAAGATCTCTACTGAACTGTCATTAAAAATAATTACGGTTGGATATAATGCATGTATTCATAATTATCCATTAATATAACAAATTCCTTTCAATATAAGTGTAGAAAATTTAATAACAGCACGAATAAACGTGCAAGTAACAAAGAACCGTGACAAGTGATAACGTTTTGTTATCAAAACTGATAAGACGCGAACTTACCCGTTGGAGTCCTCCTGGACAAAATGTTCCAGCATGTGAATCTTGAGCATCGTGGCTTATCCAGAACACATGACACACAACGCTTTAGACACGAGTCATCGACTTGACAGCACAACACTTACACTATGCTGTCACCAGCTGGTGATAGTAGTGGTACCGTCAGACAGCTGTAGATAGCGCTACTGGCGCCCGTGCTAGACCATGTTGCCGCCGAAACTGCCCTAGCGCTTCCATCGGCGACGCGACGAACTAGACCGCCGTTTCGACTATTCTAATAGTTAATCCGCTATTGTATTCTATCGATTTGATAGTTCGCGGTGCGTTTTTCTATTGTGAGTCCCCACTATCGCACTCGAGCGTGAATTTGATTTAGATAAGGGAGATTTGAGCTTACTGTTGTCATGTGTATAGACAGGGTTTAGATCAAAGGTTTAAATTTTTATTTGGCGTTTATATTCTTATTGAAATATTGTGAACCATTGCTAATTTTCCCTGTTGCTACCAAACTACTACTAGTATCTACCGATAGTAGCTTCGTCATTTCTTAAAGGTCTAAGGCAGTATTATTTTATGCTTATCATTATCATTACTCATCAATTAATAGTAGGTTTTAATATTTTCATATCATGACCACAACAGGAAAGTTTGGGAACTCTTAATATTGTGCAGATTGTGTGCTGTACTGTCGTAAGGTATGCATACGGGGAACAAGGATAAAGCCGGATATCCATGTTGTATTTTTTACTTAATATTAGGAAGTATTATAGTGTGGTTTGAATTTCGTGTGTTCAGTGTTTTAGCGTAATTCACTGTTTAAGGGGGATTTGCTACCCGTGAAACAATTTTGATTTATTTTATTTTCTGATAATATTTGGCAGTTGAGTATACCTAGAGACCTGATAATGACATAAAGATTTTTTTTATTTTTACTTTCTCCCAGAATTTCCGAATTTGAGTTTCTGGTGGATATATTTATAGTATTATAGTGCCCCCTCAATCAAAATCGTGGTTTTAGAGTGATGTCTGTCTGTGTGTCCGTGCGGATGTTCAGAAGTCAAGATATTAGTGCCCCCTGAATCGTAAAGTGTTTTTAGTGATGTCTGTGTGTGGGGGGGGAGTCTAGAGACGAGACCATTTGACCGATTTTAATAAAATTCGGTATGTAGGTAACAAACCTGGTATCTCGGAAGTTTTTATAAATATTTTTAAGGGTATTTTATCCCTAAACCCCTCCCAAAACGCGTAAAATGAAAATTTCTCATAAACTGCTCTAATGATTTTGAATAAAATTATATGGTTTATAGTATTTTATGAGATACAAAATGAAAAAACCTTCATTTCTTAAAATATCGCGGTTTAGAATTTATGGACTTTTAAAAGTCAAAAATTATTTTTTTATTTTTCTGCAAAAAACAATAAAGATAAAGTATAATTTGATTACTACCATTAAAACCAGATCAAAAAACTAAACAAATTAGTATCTTGACTGATTAGTCCACGACTAGCCGTTCCAGAGAAAAGTTAGCTAAATTTTATAAAATCGGTACATTGTCTGAGAGCGCCCAAATAATGTCATTCTTATGGATAATATTTAACAAAAATCTTCCTTATTTCCCAACCGTTTTCAATGTATGCAGCGTAAAGTCACATCACCCAACAAAATCACTCTAAAAAGCTTAGAATTAAGAGAGGGTGTAGTCATCCCTATTAAGTTCTAACAATCGATTTAATTTTTTCTCTTGTTATTTTCAGAAATTGGATAATTATGTTTGAAACAATAACTTATTAAATGATATTTAGATACGTTAAGGAATATGATGGTTTTATGAAAGATTATCGTTTAAATTGACTCGAGGGAGAAAGTATGTGTCAGTCCACTGATACCCTTTATTGATAACAAAAATGTTAATTTTTTCAAAAATTTGCTATTTTGTAAAATTTTTATTTTGTAAAAACTACTCGCTCAAAATTGATCATTTTTCTAACGAATTGTAGGTACTTAGGTAAACTAAAAATGTATATACATTCATTATTGTGTTTTAAAGAAAGAAAAAAAACCTAAATGAAAAACAAAATTTTGGTTTTTTTTAATTCTTAATTTGCAGAAAACCAATAGTCCAATAACATTCAAAATACAAGAAATCTTTTAATATGTCTCTGTTAATAAGCACCAAATGTTTTATTCACCTAACTTCAACGGTTCTCTCCGAACATCAATTTGAATTCCTGAAAACCTTAGGGTTTTCCTAGAACTGGCTGAGATCTTATCTATCAGATAGGCAGCAATGTATGGAGTTAGAGGAGAAGAGATCCGACTGGGAGACTGTTCTTTTGGTGTTCCACAAGGATCAATCCATACTTTTTGTCCTGTACGTAAAAGACGTAAACTCAACTTTGGTGCATTGCAAACGCCATATGTACGCTGATGTCTTGAAATATACGACCACTTACGATTGTGTTCAGAATAATCAATGAGGACATTACTACGATTGTTGCATGGACTGAGAGTCGACTTCACAATTCAATTGACTCCGACTCCATTGATCCAATTACAATGTGCGGAAATTCTTTGCCATGCTACGACAAAGTGAAGGATCTTGGAGTAATACTTAACACAACACTCACCTGGGACGAAGCTGTCACTGACACACGCAGAAAGGTTTTCGCCTCAATACACTTTTAGTTCCACTAGAAATTCCTTTTATTTCAGGTATTTTTAACTGGCATGCTAACACATTGCAACATGTTTTAAATTATTAACTTGTAATTGCATTAACTATAGGTACATTTGGTCGATGATATGAACTGGCGATTATTTCGTGTGATTATTTTAATAAAGGGATAAAAATTTTTTATCTTAAAAGTTTACGGCATCAGTGGACTGACACGTACTTTCGCTCTCAAGCAAATAAAACAAACATACATATTGTTTCTAAAATAACTATCGAATTCCTTTAAACTTTCTTCGTTGTACAATTGAAAGAGTTGATTTTTACTGTTGTGTTTTAAAAAGATATTTAGGGATGAACTGCCCTTAAAAAATCAAAAATTCCAAAACGTTTTTTAAAATCACCTGGAGATACAATGGGTATATATGTACGTACTAAATTGTATCTAAATCGGACCAACGGCGTAGGCTGTACGTACATCCACGTACACACAAATAGAGAAGTATGGCTTAACATGTATTTATTTCCAACAAGATGAGAAAATATACATAAAAATCTTTAAAATAACTTTTCAAAAACAAACTTTGAGAAATAAAAAAGAAAAATAAGGAAATAAGTCTTCGCGAACCTTAGTGGTACGTGTGTTGGTATTGTTGTAGTTGTATTACAATAATTTAAATGGTATTAATAAAAAATATGAAACAAGAAAAACAAGAATAAGAGTGGACGATGAATATTATACAATTTGGAATTGTATGCGTTTGTAAGTGTGTTAATATTTAAACAAATATTCACTCTAAAACATTCACGCTGACAGAGCAATCCTACGTACACAAAGCAGATGCAAAGCTTCTCAATCAGGTGGTAAATAGATGTGAACAGCTGATTGGTTAAACAGCTGGAGCTAATTGGCCGAACAGAACAATCACCTCTGCACGCGCATGCGCCTCGCTTTCTGAACATCATAATAATGTGGAAATGGTGCATTTATTTCATGATTAAAAGGTCTCCGGGTAAACTCTTGGTAAATTAATGAAAAAATGTATTTAATTTTATTTTACCTTGCCTATTTAGGTCGTTGTTCTTCACTGTAGCTACGAAATTTCAATATATACATAAAATTGTTTACTCGCGAAATTGCACATTTCTTGGCTAAGAAATCAACTGAGGAAATTGCATTTCATAGGCTCATTTTTACTCAGAAAAAGCTATTAATAAATGGTTAGTAAATTTAGTTACTTTTCGCATTGTTCATTTACTTTTCGCTCTGCCACAGCACGGTTCATCATTATAAATATGATAATATATTAATATTGTAGCCTATTTATATTTTTGCAGACGTATGTAAAATTTAAAATGCAACTCGTGCACGAAGTGCCCGTACTGCGCTCCTAAACGTTTATCTCGAGTACAGTAAAGTGTTACTTTGCACACTTTTTGCATGAATAACTATTTTATAAAACTTAAAAAATGAAATTGGGAAGTGTTACGGAATTATTATGTTGATTGTAAGCAAAAACAAACACGAATATGTTTTTGTAAAAATGGCTTTTTCATGAAAAAGCATCTCTGAGTTTGCAAACTTTATCTGTGGACGTATTAAATTAATACTGGAAACATAGTGAAGATGTAATATTTAGCATAGAAAGCGTTCTATTGCCGAGTAAAACAGCTGTCTCGAGTTCGCTAGGGAAATGAAATATTACTCTGCCTTGTGTTCAAAGTTGTTACACGTTCATATCTCAAGGACGGCGTATTATGCTGTAATTGTTTGTATTCAGTTTGCAAGAGGCCCTAATCGACTGAAATCGGAGCTCCGCGCGTTATAATTACAGCAATTAAATTTAATTAACAAACAAATCCTTGAACGAATCTACAGTGAATCTAATTGGTCCACTCTTTGTCGAGGGACTTGCAAAGGGGCGTCTTCAATTATAAGAGGGATAATTTATTTTTAAATTAAGTTTCTTATTGAAGGGTTTATAGCTTTCAATTATTTTTATTTAATAACCAAATTATGTTGTAGCTGTTTCAACCCTTTATGAAAACCCTTAATTTTGAGCAATAAATTAATAGCGAAATATGCAAAAATGAAGGTTTTCGTTGTTATATATATTTCGAATGATTTTTTGTTTTTTGAGGACAAAACGAAAAAAAATTACTCCACGGTATTCTGTGGAGTAATTTTTTAGTGGTAAAACCTAGAGGTGTTACCACGAGTACTGCAGTAATAGCTCTCTATTTACTTACAAGAAATAGGAAATTACCGTAAGATATTAGTTAAACTCATACAGTTGTTGGGTTTATGAATTTTTATAAATATGCGTTTACAAAACATTTGTTTGATCCACGAAACGTATGATTTACGATAAACGTTACCATTTGAGTTTAAACAAGTATTCATTAAAATGTTAAAAGTACTTATAAAAATGTTAAAAATGTTTAGCTTTTTTTACAGTAACAACTGAACAATTTGTAGTACTGTATGTGTATACTGAGGAGAGTCGAAAATCATTATTTTTCAATATTGATTTTTAGACTTATTATTTTACGAGTACAATATCTTATTAGATTGTAATATTTAAAGCGATATTTTACTTCATCTGTTTGTATCTTTGATGGTTTTGATGTTTGGTTTCAAAAAATTTTCGAAAAAGGGAAACCTGTTGGATGACATGGAAAATTTATGACACGTAACTTCAATGCTAATCGCACAACGTTGAGAAACTAACTCGAAGTTATGTTTGTATGAGGCGTATGTGAATTTTCTTGGGAACTGTTAGAGGTACATGAGGCTGTTAGAGGCTTATATGAGAATGCGAATCCCCTTAATAATATAAATAAAACATAATTTAGTGCAAAAGTGTATAAAAATTAGAGAGGAAAAGAATAAAGCAGGAAAAATCAGAAAGGCCACTGCCTCTCTGCTTTTTTTGCTCCTCAATAGGAGGTGGAAGAAAGGCAGAAATACGTTATATTCTGAGTGTATCGCAATCCTTTGGAAAACTGACCAGTTTGGCGAGTCGTTGAAAGTGTGTACAGAGGTCAAACACTGCCTTGCCTGCATGCACCTTTGACACGTGTTTGCCTACAGTGTGTTGTGTACGCCGCGCTCTCTGTGTTTGTGTTGTGTTGTGTTGTCTGAGACTGCTTTGGCTTTGTGAGCTTCGCTTGTGTCCCGGAAGCTGGAAACTAAATCCAGTCGCTACAAAGTTTTATTTCATAAATATTTCGTTTAAAAATATACTTTAAATAAAAAGTATTGGTGAGTTGACACATACGTTCTTCCGTAAATAAATTAAAACACTTTAATTTAAACCCTTTAATAAAACCATTATATTATTTAATGATTATTCATATATAATTTAAAAAATTATTTTTTCAAGATGAACATCCGAAATCTCAAACTAACTACAGGAGAAAACAAGTGTTTTAATTATTCGAATTTTTGCGAAATTATCCACCCGAGGGAATACCAAACCTTTGTTGAGTGAGTTTTGTTGGATTATGAGAGCCTACGCTATATACCAAGATGCATTGAAAACGGTTGAGAAATGAGGAAGAAATTCAATTTTAATGTTCTCCGTAAGAATAAAACTGAGCGCTGTCAGATAACGTACTGCGTTTACCACAGGCAGTAAATTAAACTTTTCTCGGGAAGTTTTAGTAGTAGAATAGTGATTAAAAATACTAATTATTTTGTTAATTTTTTGAGCTGGTTTGAATGAAGATTAGTCGAACTATTTTACGAATTTATCAAATTATCTTTCCAGAAAATTGAAACAATTTTTTAAATTCCTATCACTTTTGAACTCTTAATTTACAAACAGAGGGGTGGAGCCATATTATTTTGATTTTATAAATATAAACCAAAAAACTTAATCAAAATCGTTTAAACGGGTGAGTTACGTATCTAAAAAGCTCAACGTTGGCTTACTGGGCGGCTCTGTGGTGAAAAACTCAGCTCGTAATACTATTAATTATAATGAACTAACTATCTAGTAATAGGTAGAATCTTGTTACTAACAAGACGAAAGCTTAGACGATTCCTTATCAAAGCTTTACAAAATTGTCACTCGCACGTTTCAGTTCTTGGTTCTTAAGACCAAAGTTAAATTAAAACTATCCCCGTGACAATGTTTTCTATAGAAAACTTTCTCACAGGATATCATCAGAAGTTTATTATTTCTACATTATTATTTCGAATGATAATATAAAAATTAAATATTTTATAAGATATTACATTATGCATAGTATAGTTGACGAATTCCAATAGGTTTTAAAACATGTTAACCAGATAAATGTTTCATATCTTTATAGTGAACTTATAGAGATTTGAACCTTATCCGACTTTTCTGTGATTTTAAAATCCATTTTGACGAGATTAATGTTTCTAAGATGTAACGATTATCCTTCCTATTGTGTAGATACGGTATTTATAGTCCATAACTGTAGTACTTAAAAAAATAAAATGAACGAATTTGTAAATAAAAATATACAAAATTGTGTGATTGCATTCCCTTAAGAACACAGAGAATGTTTTTCGGCGCCGTTAAGGCCGCAACACAAACACTCGGTGGCTAGTCGCTACTCGAGGGCTTCATTTCGGCAGGGAAGATGTCGAGGTGCGTGACGCTGACGCGCGTGCTCGCTCGCGGCCAGACGCTCTTGTGCGTGACTCTCTTGTGACTCCTGTTAATTGCCGTGTTTACTCTCGACTCGTACTACGTCACTCATCTGTGTAAAGTAGCCATTCAAACACCAAGTCGTAATTGTTACGAGGGTTGGCGTAATCATGTCACTTGAAGTTCAACAAGGAGGGGGAGTTGTGAAACACACCAATAAAAACAAATTAAAACTGGTATACATTGAAAACTAGTAAATAAAATAGAATACTAATTGATATTCTCTTGGTAAGTCTAAGGTGGGACTAATGTGAACTATTTTATTTGTCAAAGACTATAATAATTTTATCCGAACTTGCCTACAAAACCTTGACAGGTTTGACTTTTTTGACCCTGATTAAAAAAATAAAGACTACAAAACCCGATTGAAGAACCAAGGTAGATCTGGCTAAGTCGCCAATTCATAAAGGCTGTATAAGGTGTGAAGAAAAGTATAAGATAAACCTTTGGTAAGATATAGACATATTTTGTTTGTAAAGTACCCCAAATATTGGTGATTACCAAAAGCTGTAAACTTGTAATGACCTGCTGTAAAGACCTTTAGTACCTTTAGTGGTTGGTCCATCATCGATGATCTCAGTGGCATTAAGAAGTTGACGAGAACGATGAACCATAACATGTTTGATAACGGTTAATGTCTTTATATAATATAGCCATTCTAAAGTGTGTATAAGTTTTGAGTTCTGTTGTTTGAACAAGTAACATTCTCAAAGTTCATTCTGCTCTCTGCAACGCGCAAAATGGTCCCATAAAATTATATAGAAACTTTGACAATAAACTTAAGATTAATATAATAAACACAAGACTGGTGGTTTAGTGATAAGATTATATAATTTTATTTCGACACTGGAAGGCAGCCCTTCCTTTATGCAGGTTGTATGATTTAATGTTAAGAAGAAGGATGATTATTATTATTACTAAATATTTACATGAAATTATAATAAGTATAAATACCCCCGTCGCAGCAGACCTGCGTAGACTCAGCGAATTTCCAAATCAACAAATATAACAATAATAAAAATAATATGACATTATTGTAATAAAAATGTATGTAATACATTGTGGGTAAGATTAAAGTAAACGAAGACATTCCCAAATTGTATAGAATAATGAAAATAAGCTTCATCTTAGTGGGGTTTATGAGAAGCTTTACAAATAGACAAAATAAACGGTACCAGTGAACTGACACATACTTTCTCCCTTAAGTAAGTTCAAGAAAGACAATCTATAATATTTATTGTTTCAAAAATAATCATCCCATTTCTGAAAATAAAAACAAGAGAGAGACAAAGTTAAATTAATTGTTCGAATTGTATGGGGGAAACACCCCCCCCCCAGTAATACCAAGCTTTTTTGAGTTGGTTCTTTTGGGTGATTTGACCTTACACTTCATACCAAGTTTCATGGAAAACGGTTAAAAAATAAGGAAGAAATTGATATTTTAATATTCTCCATAAGAATAACATTGGACGCTTTCAGACAACGTACTGCGTTTATCATGGACAGTAAATTTAACTTTTCTCTGGAACCGTTAGTCGTAGACAAATAATTCAAAATACTAATTTGTTTAGTTTTTTAAGCTGGTTTCAATGGTACCAGTCAAGTTATACTTTACTTTTATTGTTTTCGCTGAAATATAAAAATTTGATTTTTTTTGACATTTAAAAGCCCATAACTTTTGAACCGTCATTTTTACAGATATGCGGGTGGTGTCAAATTATTTAGTACTCTGTACACTATAAACTGTCAAATTTTAATCAAAATCGTTAGAGCCGTTTTTGAGAAATTTGGATTTTTCACGTTTTTTAAGGGTTTTTAGGGGTGAACTACCCTTAAAAATCAAAAATTCAAAAAAATGAAAAAAACGCCTGGAGATACGGTGAATATATACATACATGCCAAATTTCATCTAAATCGGACCAACGGGGTAGGCTGTGGCACTGTACACATCCAGACACACACACACACACACACACACACACACACACACGGACACACGGACGGACAGACATCACGTCAAAACCCACTTTTTTGGATTCAGGGGACCCCAAAAAGGATGTATCCACCCTCAACTCAAATTCGAAAATTTTGACGAAAACAATACTTTCTCCATATACTATGTATAAGGGGAGAAAGTAAAAGGAGAGGCAGATAGAAATTTAGATAAGGCCCATTTCAGGTTTTCTGGGGGTAGAAACCATTAAAAACAAAAGATTTCATGATTCTAAGCACTTACATATAAATTTAATGTTTATTTAATGATGTAATGTAATGTTAAATCTTTATTATGAGTGTTTCTCTAAGCCCCGCCGAGCTGGGGTGCGTGACGTCATGACGACCTCGCCGTGATGAGGAAGCGCCTGTTAACGCGGCCGACCCTCGGTTCCGTTGTGGGGGTCTCCCCGCCCTCACTAACCTGTCCACACGTACTAGCATTTGCATTTATTTATTTCCGATAAATAAAGGATAAATTGCATAACTGTTAGCATATACACTTCTTTACGAACGTGTCAGGTGATTTAAACATGCACCTCTTTTTGTCTTAAAAAAATGTAAAGGATATAAAAATGTAGAATTGGTGAGTTTTAAAAAAGCTTTTGAAAAGGTTCACTTAGGTATGAAATATTAAGCCGTAATACTTTTTAGTAAACGTGTGTACTTTTTTTCAAAATTATTTCAATATCCAACACAATCTTGGCAGTTAGTATTTGAAATATCTGAAATACGATCTTGTTGAGGAAGTCTCAAATCTAAAAACGTTCCTGGTAAAACATACTTGTATCTAATTGACGAAAAATGTGTACTTTCTATTTTTTAATAAACATGTACGGCAAAGCGTGAAAATGTAAATTTTTGAATAATCAAAACTAATACAATAAATATTATAAATTAGAATTTATTAAGTACCTCAAAAAAGAAATATATCAAAATCAGAAATTTAAAATGTTTGCATAACAAAACTTTTACGGGTTCCTAAGAATAGTAATAAGCCAAACATGGCCACTAGCCGGAATTTGTATTATTGGTATTTAACATTGGTACAATTTCACCAATGTCATGTAAATTTCATTTACATGATAATTTCATGTAATTGAAATTATCATTATTATAGAACAGAATGTGATGAGGAATAAAGTAAAATATATGATAATTAATTTATCCTTAACAGTCAAATATGAATAGAATTTGCATTAATGCATGTCAAATGGTGGAATAAAATCGTAATGCGACGTGCCACGGGAGGGTCGGGACCAGATGGATACGAGTGGCGGCTGGTCATCTGCGACGACGATGTTTGTCGTCAACTTCTCGTCACATTCAAAGCGCGTAATGGCAATCTCTTTATTGTCTCTTCCATAACGTTTCCAGCAAATAAATGTCCATTCGGTAAATACGAGTTCGTTTTATTATTTCCTTCTAAACATGGGTTTATATTGCTATACGTTTAGTTTTGTTTGCTACACAAGAGCAATATCCTACTCCCTACTCTATACGTTATAAATATCCTATACGTAATATTTCTTATAATATATACACTTTAACTACTTTTAAATAGCATTAACTTTGACAATTCTATCCTGAAGACGAAATTTTTTACTTTAGATTTCCTTTTTTCAATTTGTTTTCTGTAAAAAATGAAAATTATTATAGCTTATACACGATATTTTAAAAGTGCCACAGTAAAATTCATAATATCTCAATTTTACCTTAAAAAACAATTCAACAATGGAATAAGTTCGCCGAGCATAAAAACAGTCAAACATTCCACTTTTAGTTCGCCAAAAATGACCGACGAACATTTTCAACAGCTCAGTGACAGACAAATCTATGATTTATCTTGAAACTAAAATGTTCGGTTGCAGCAAAATTTTACAGAAAACAACAGGTTTCCGCCACTACTCCCATCACGGCGATCATGTTCGAGAAGGTGTACCAACACCGCGCAATGATTGGTGAGCGTGTTCAGTTGGTGGAGACGTGGATTTACATGGGGAATTTAGTTTTTGTTAATTCAAGATTTTTACGTTAAACGGGACAAATAAATAAATTTCTTATCTTGAAAGATGGATTACTCACTTCTCCAGTTTGTATAAAATGCATACACAATTTCAAACGAACAAGCCACTAAAATTATACAAATATTGCATAAACAAAGTTAGAAGCAAATTTCCCACAGAGAATAAGCTATTACCGTGGGTCAAAATTACAAAATGTAAGGCCAGGATCATGTTAATTTTTACATGGATATGTCTTAATGTCTTAGCTCTGTGGGAGGGGGCATCGGTAATCCGTCAGTCCAAAATTTGTTACGGAAATTCCAGTCCCGTCATATGGGTTATAAGAACAGTTGTTTGAGGAACTGAAAACATTCACTTTAGACATATCCATGACCAAGCCTATTTCCTAAAGGGAAGTAAATACAATTTCGTTTTCAGATGCCTGGCCCTCCATCTGCCAATCGCCGAAATCCGGTGATAAAACCGGCGCGACTTACATATATAAAACCTTCTCTTTGTTCTATGTCCTTAGTAATATTTGAAGTTTTTATACTCTATGCATTACATCGTATGATTACATTTAGTTACGAGTGTTACGACGTTACGTCAACAGCTGTCCGAGCCGTTTGCTTCTGCATTGTGTATTTTGCGTGAATTATCCATAACACCTTTCTCCTTGTATTTAGTGTTATAAGTATAAGCCTAATGTCATACTTGTACAATGTTTTTATAATTTATTTGGCGATTACTCTCATAGACCCCAGACTAGGCAGGAAAGGCTTTGTGTACTTATAATAGTTTTTGAACATAGGTACTTTTATTTTTTTGTATAGCTATATAAGTATATATATTCTTATTCTTTATGAAATTTTAAACACAATGGGTATTTCAGATTTTAAAAAAATGTTTTGAGTACTTTGAGTGAGCGCAAACATAATAAAATTAAAAATATATGATAAGTTATACTGTGAATATAGTATCCACAATTTTTATAACAAAAGCTGAAAAGTGGCTTGATTGGCAGCTGGAGGGCTAGAGACCAAAAACCATAGTCGTTAAAATGTTTAAATATATACGAAAGTCATTGACGACTTTCGTCTTATGTTTTTTTGGAACCGTATTAACTAAAACATAAAACGTCTTATGCAATACAAAACCGCTCTGAAGAAGTAGTTAGATCACTAATTACTTAACAAATTACTTAATATTGTGTGTGAAAGCAGTAATCGAACTTCAAGCCCTTGCGTGTGGAATAGTTGGCTGATTTTGATTATGCAATTTCAAGCAAAGCTTGCGATAAAAAGCAGATTCGTTGAGATGGGAACTTTGTTAGAACTTCCGGTAGCGCGGAGTCTGGCCGGACCCGGTTGCAGTGTTGCCAACTGTTTCCTCACCCGTGGGGTAGGCCAGGGTAGGCGGTGCTAAGTGGCAGGTACACAGACGTTCAACCCCTTCAATTTACATATCGTCTCGTCTCCATCTCACAAGGGGAGCAAAGTGCAATTGCTTTTATATTAGTTTGCAGACGTGTTTTTGTGTGGCGTCTTGGCAAATGGATTTAGAGGTTGTGCAATCTGTATAAATAAAATTTGAGTTTTGTCTGTCCGTTGCTTGGAATTATGATATTTGTTGTTAATTCTATGTTTTATAACCTTGTGAAGCCGAAATTGGTATTCTCTCAATTTTTGTCTCTCTGTAACCCTAATCAAGGTATTTACTGTATTTGTGATCGTCCTCTTCGTGAAAATGAGAGCAACCACAAGGTTGTGAACATTCTTCTATACCTTATGCAAAAGGTTTTTGTTTACTTTAAACTGACCCACGCATTATGAGAATAAAATAGTAAGCTCTAAAATCCCAATTTTAAGCTTTATTGCCATATATTTTGTAGTTTACAGAACATGTGATATATATATACTGTAAGTGAGGGACTTAATAGACAGTAAAGAAACAGCTTAAAATCAATATCAGTTTGTTCACATTGATCATTGATTATAACCCCATTTCGAAATAATAGTATTTTAAAATTTTATCTTAACGTATAACTAATTTTAATAATTATACGCATTTTCTAGTTTATAGTAAATTTTAATGCAAAAAATTAACTAATAATTGGAAAATTATTTTTCTTTGTATTAATTTGGTTATGATTTTGGGTTTATTTTATCATGGTAATCTTTCTTCTTTAAACTGAATCCTACAATCCGTACAGGAATGGGTTTAGCTAGTTCAAAATAATCTTATAAGTTACTTAATGTTTTCACATAATTTTAAGATTTCGTTAAGATACATTTCACTACAGTAAAAGTTTGGCTGGGTTCACTGTATTTTTAATTAAGTCAAATGTAAATACGGTGAAGTTGATGAAATTGTGCCAAAATGTATTTTTTTTCATGTGACACCTATTTTAATTTTGAATTTTCTAAAAAATTACGGTTAAACTCTTGACCGAAAGATATTTAAAACTTCAAAACCACAGTACAGATTACACGTATTGATGTGTAATGGAAGTAAATGTATAGATGTGTGATGTATTGAAAAGAGACTAAAATATAAAGAGGAGTTACTGTAGTGGATTATTACCCTGGAATGTCAAGATAGCTATTTTTACTCCGCTCCACAGCGAGATAAGAGCCGGCGACTCCCTGAGGCTTTTTTGTAATATTAAAACGCCTCATAACCCATATAAATTATCTATATACTTAATTTATAACAAAATATTTTTTTATACTAGTTTGTAATAAAAGTTCATCAATTAAAAATTTTTATATTATTATCTTTTTTTAAATATATTACACAAAAAAACTTTTAAAATTAAATTTGACTCGCAATTTAAAATTCCGCTCAAAAGTCAATCTAAAGGATTTCTTATATATGTTGTATAGAATCAGTCTAAGTTGAAACAAGTTATTTAACGTGAGTTATTACCACTGAAACAGTATGATTTTCAATAAATTTTTATGATATTTTAAAATATCAAAAACAAATTATAATCGACCTGGGGAGGTTTCCCTCACAAACTTCTTAAACTACAGTGTCACAATATTTACCCAAATCAATGGAATTTTTAAAATTATATAGTCCCCCAGTATAATAATCATTTATAATTGAAAATGTTTCTTGTACAAATTATACAGTAATTAAATATATATTTAAAATTGCGTAAAGCTATTTTTGTAAGTACAGTACGATTTGTAACTGTAAATATTAGATATATTAAGGGAATCCACCACCTATAATCTATTTTTAAATTTTTAACATAGGACGTTTTATTTATTTTTCTATTTAAGAGGGGTTTTATGGTTAACAAACTTATACCCACTTAATGTATTTGTTATGTGTAACCTTTGAACTTGTTGGGTGATTTTTGTACTATTCAATGGTTAGAATGTTTTTTTATCTGACCACCAATTTTAATGATTTTTTATTATTCTGTTCCTTACAATATATAACAAACTTTTGGGAATAAATAACTAGGTTGTTTGGCCAGGAAAAAGGTTAAGAGCTAATATATAACATAAAACATAAAAATTTAAAAAATCTTAAAATCTAAAAACATATGTTTAGTTATTATTTAAGTTAGAGTATTTATCAATACCCAAAAATATTGGAAGTATAATAAAGAATGACTGGTAAAGATTTTAAAAGCCGATGTCTAAACCCTAATACTATAGTATAGATTTTGTTCATACATATGTTACAATAAACACGTAAAACCCGACAATAGATAACTAGTTTGGCCAGGAAAAAGGTTAAGAGCTAATATATAACATAAAACATAAAAATTTAAAAAATCTTAAAATCTAAAAACATATGTTTAGTTATTATTTAAGTTAGAGTATTTACCAATACCCAAAAATATTGGAAATGTAATAAAGAATGACTGGTAAAGATTTTAAAAGCCGATGTCTAAACCCTAATACAGTAGTATAGATTTTATTCATGCATATGTTACAATAAACATGTAAAACCCGACTTTCGGGAAACTGAGAACAAAGTTAGTGCTTGTAAACACCTCGTAAATCTTAACAACTTTGTATTTAATTTATTGACATGAATATGTCTTAGCTCTGGTGGGGGGGGTGGTGATTTTTAAGATGAAAAATATGTAACAGGTTTCCATAGAAACTACCTATTGTATTTAACTTTTAATATAATAAGAAAATTGAATGTTTGTCTTTCTTATCCTTTAATATTTCCACTACAGAAGTCATAAAAATTTGAAAGTGTAAAATTTATTTTATAAAAAAATACGGAGAAAAAAGTTTTATTTTTGATTAAATTTCAATTTTACATATTAAAGTTTGTACAAAATCTAAAATAAACATTTATTATTTCAACGCAAAATGTTTTTTCCAATATTTTACTATCCAATGATTAATCATTCGATCTAAATATTAAATAATAAAATGTCCTGTAAAAAATAACGCTATATATTCAACGTGTTAATAGATACTAGGGGAATGTCAAATTTTTATTTGTCGACAAAGGCACTATTTAATTGTAGGGTAAAAACAATTTTATAATATTACCGTTTATTATAATAATCAGCTGTTGTATCTTTAATAAAAGCGTATTACGTTAGAAATCGTTTGGTTGGTGATGGATTTTATAGAAAATGGAATTAATACTCAATTTTTTGTATTAAGTGATGTTATAATAATATATATCAGTATTGTTATTCAATACAAAATATAAAATTCACAATATATTTTATTCGACTTCAAAACATAATCTTAAAGTTCATATATTTTATTGAGGCGTTAAAAGTGGTTGTTCTGTGTATAAAAAATAAGAACAGCTGTTTTAGATGAATTGAAAAATTCTCTTAGACACAATGTCTAATATTTAAGGGAAGTAAAAACAAATATTTATACATGAAAAAAGGATCAGAAAGTCTTGAAAATTTTCCCACATATAAAGAAAAATACGGAGAAGAAAATGTAAAAAATGAAAATTTCACCATTTATACATATCAAACGTCAGTAACTAATCAAATCAAATAGTATATTATTTCACCTCACAAAATTTCTAAATATGCTCGAATTTTTATCCTTCGCAAATTAAGTATAAGTTGATTTTCGATTCGATCTACAAAAATAGTAATAAATAAAAATCCCCTAAATTATGACGCATAACTAATATATCGCTATATTTCACATTCCGTGTCAGACCACCCACTACGGGGAATTCAAAGTGTTTTTGTGCCCAGACGACAAAGGGCAGGAGGGTTAATTTGTAGGGTGCGCAGAGGACCACCCCTCTCTCGTGATCTCTCATTACCTGGTATTGTCTACGTGACCAGCTGCCCGCGTCACGTAGCGGTCACACAGCAAGTGAGCGTGACTTACGTGACATCTGGAGTTGCACACACGAGTTGAATGCTTGCAATCAGCGGTGAAACAAGGGTAATCGGGCTCATTGTAGTTCAAGTAGACATAGGAAGTAATTACGGTCAATATTTCATTGAATTGGACAAAGTTACAAAGCCAACAATTAAAAATATAATTTATGTAAAGATTTTGTGGTATGCTACTTAGCAAATCAAAAATATATAAATCAAGATATTTAAACTAAAAATAAAATTCATAACACAATTTAACCTTATTCGAATCACATTTTAGCTTTCGAGGTATAAACTAAAAAATGTGGCATACAAACATTGATAGTATAAGAAGAAAGTATTGTTTATTGAGTACCCGTGGATCTATAAAAGTGGTTTTCGGACTGGTGTCTGTTTGAGTAACCTCTAGAACACACCACTTGTCTAATTGTTTATGAAAATCAGTATCAGGATGCACTTTTGGAATGTTTTTTTCTTTTTTTAAAGTATTTTACTCCTGAAACCTGTAAAAATCCTAAATTCTCAAAAACACAATTAAGATCTTAAGATTTTTATTGATACCGCATGGTTTTATAGTGCTATGAATCCCATATATTATTACACAGGTACACCACACACAAGTCTGTAACAAAAAACGGTCCAAAAGCGGTTAGCTTTTAAATTTCATCTAATGGTTCCAGAAGAAATTTAAATTTATCAGTCATTAAAATAAAGATTGGCTCAAAAGAAATTTGAAACTGTAACCAGGTTAAATTGATCTATATTTACAACAAACAATGCAATGACACAACACAAATTGTTACACAGAAATGTCATCCTTTTTGAAACGAAATTAGCATTCAAACTCTTACTGTTAAAACTACCCAAACTCAAGAATGATTATTAATATAGATAGGTTTAAGCTGAACCACTGAGTAAAGTGGAAAACCGCCAGCTGTTCGCTTCTGGAGTGTCTGAGACATTCGAGGCGAGAAGCAGACCATTAATAGGAAGCCCCGTGAGCGCTGCTGGGGACAGTAAAAACTGACATTTGAGAAAAGTGAAAGTCTAGCTGAGGTGTTATTTTGATAATGACTGTCTGACAAAAACAGTTGCACCACCTTAGTCTGTTGCAAAAACCTCGGTCAACACAATGCAGAAACACATCACATTCGGCCCGTTAAAGAAAATTCTTTACTCACCGTATATAGCAACATTAGAAATATAAAATGTGTTCCTCGTGTTTTAGTGTGCGGTTCATGAACACGTTCAACACATGAGAAAACAAAATGGCAACAAACTTCTTACAACAGAAGTAAATATACTACTAAAAAATGAAGAAACATAAGTGTATTACCAAATAACTTTTTTTAAGCAAAGGACGTAGACAAGACCTGTTCTGAGAGTGTACCCTCTCCCAGGAATGAACTAAAGACATTTCACATTCCCCTACTGTCGAATTTATTTAAATTGTTTATTTAATTTGTTTTTTTGTTGATTCAATGGAGGCAGAATGTTCGTAATGTTCACATTTTATTTTATACCTCTTTGTTTCCATAATATTCACTTACATCTGATCACCTATTGTATTCATTCTTGTTTATTCCTCATCAACATCGTGTGTATCTTTCTCTCGTATTTATTATGTTTACCCGCCAAGGTTCACCGTTCACTATCATTAATTTACACACAAAATTTTTACTTTATTTACACACTGACTAAAAAATCACTTAAATATACCGTCTACACTAGAGAAAACCGCACGAAAATGGACCGATGAGGTCTTAGACAGCTGGTTCCCCCCTCACCCCCTCTTGCCCAGCAGTGATGCCATTTTTCATTTAGCCTATCAGCTGACGAAACCATATGTTACAATAGAATAGGGCGATTTGGCAATACCAAACTGACTCATCGGACCATTTTCGTGCGGTTTACTAAAACTGTATTTCTCGATAACATGATTTTTGAATCCTATATTACGAAATCAAAGTGTAGACGGAATAACACATAAAATAATATACCACCGATGACAACTCAATCGTACTGATAAAAAAACACCATAAAAATGAGGGAATCCAGTCAATAAAGCAGCCTGCAGTAGCAGACGACGCGCGACGCAGCTGTTTCATACGCTACATTTCTATCGCAGTTTACGATATTTTGGGGATGAATGACACTGCAGGGGCGCGCCAGGGAAGCGGAAGGGGCGATTCACAAATACCGGGTGCATTGTTGACAACACACAAACCTTGTCTTGTTTGCTGAACACTGTTTGGCTAACACTTCAACTTCAACTTTCCTCTTGTAAATATTGAACACACGTTTAAACCGTTGTTATTCCCCTGTATCAAAAGAGTTTATAAATTTCATTATCTTGAGTTTAGATTATTTTTGAGACTGGTTTACTCATAATTTTTTATTTATTTCTTTAATTTTATATTAAAAATTTTAATGTATATTGTTCAAGTATTTCATAAATCATTCTCAGCAGCAGTTAGATGAAGCAATACGCTACAAAGTAAGTAATCTACATATACATGTGTTCAAAGAATCCCAATGTAATTGAAAGTAATAGAATACTGAACTCTTTAGTAAAAAATGTTCAATTTCATGACAAACTTAATAAATAGAGAGATTTTAATGATATTAAGTAAAAATGTTAAGGGACAACTTGCAATTTCTTGGAACTGTTTTTTATTGCAGTGAAGAATTATAGCCGTAACATTAAATAATTATTCATCTGCTCCTACTTTCATACTTTATTTGAAAGAGCTATTTCAAACTTAGAAACAATTCTCTTTATATCTTCGTCTTAGTTAAAGTTGATATCTTTTATAGTTCAAGACTAGGTCAAATTTATTTTAATTACAATACTTGTTTCATTTTCTGTGTGAAAAATAAATAAAACTCTAATATAATACACAATACATTTATGTATACAGTACATATTAATACTGTTTTGTTTGAAAATATCTTATTTGATGTAAACCTTTTTATTATAATGACGTAATTATATCTATATATTTAAATAAATGGTATTAAAATTAGTATTATAGTATTTTTAGGTTTTGCTTATTGTTAATATTATTAGATAAAACACTCTGAACAATATATTAAAGATCAGTATTAATAAAATAAAAACAATTTCAACTACAAATCTTATAACACAAGCTGTTAATGGAAACTAACTTCAAGCAATTAATTCCAGCCCTTATCTTTCTTCCACAGCAACAGCAACCTCATTGATAAGAACACATCCTCCCCTCTTGAACGTAAACGTTTATCAGCTTGTTAGCTTATCAGTCTTATCTACTTATCATCCACCCTTTCCGCCGCCGCCCCTAGTAGAGATTAACTCTACACCAGGTTTTGTGTTATCGACCCTAATTGATATTAAACACGCCCGCCACTGAACAGCTCGCGCACCACAGGACAGGTGGTTAAGTTAATCTAGGTTTAACCAATACAGTTAAGAGGATCACCTCGCCATAAAGATAGCATCTTCTGGCGTCGTGCCGCTGTTAGGGCGAGCGGTTAGCCGCAAACCACAGTTTGTGCACTGCAATTCCGGGAAAGTTAAGATGAGGAAATAAATGGTGGGATGAGGAAGGAAAACACACTTGTAAATATTGGGTTGTTACTCAGGTTGATCATTCGATTTATATAATTAATTGATTTATATCCTTAATTTATATATCTTAGGATTTAATAAAAAAAAGTTCGGAATAATTTATGAGTGCCCTTTTTGGTTGGAACCCCCAAAGCGTATATAACCTGATCTATTAAGTCTACCAAATAGAGCTAGAGAACGATAAATATATATCGTTCCCAAATTGCACTACACCAACCGAACAGATCTTCAAAGTAAGTCACAGATATGTCTGGTAAAACTCTTCTGAACAAGCTAAAAAGACAAACTACCCGTTCCGTCCCAGCAAGGGGGCTAGACACGTGGATGCCGAATTGATAAATATATATGCCCTTCTTCAGTCAATGGGTGGAAACATAACAAGGGTTGAAACAAAAAGTGAAGGGTTCCATAAACAATTTAGCGTCAAAGTAGATTTTTCTTTTGTGTAGACCTCCACCTCAAATTCTTATAACTAATTTTTATGGTTTTAATGTGATCAGCTATAATTATTTTATTATATTTACAATTCCTTACACGTGATAAACAAAATTACGTGGATGTATAATTAACAGGAATTCATACATTAGAATTTCATTTTACTTCTTTGTTTGGGTTTACTATATAATGGTAGTAATTAAAAAAAAGATAAATACTTTATCAGATTTAAATTACGCTACAGATGGCTATATATCTGGGTATTAATCTCTTTTGACCATCATATGACAATCCATCTGTGCCTCAAACCCAGCTAATACACCACTTCAACTGCTGCCCTGATTATTTGCAAATGAATGCAAACCCGTAACAAACCGCGTACTGAAGTGGGCGTGTTGTAACGTGTGTGGGGCACTCTATCGGTGAATGGGGCGAAAGTGAATGAACAGAGCAGAATAGAGCCGTAACTGGTTGTGACGGCGGCGCGGTCAAGCGCGAAGCAGATGCGCGGACCCGCCTGCTCAGTGCACATGCGCCGTGCTCCCCACGTACTGCGCATGCGCGCCGCACCGTGGTCCTCCCTCACCGGATACTCGTATATTAATATTTACATAAATAATCTGCACAATCGCAGCTGTATAAATATAGGGGCGTTTGCCGAATGGACGCGATCGTCGGAAAATAATTTATATGACTTTAATAACAACGGTGAAAACGATGGCTTTATGAGCGCTCGCCGAGTGAAACAGAGTAATGTTGCAAGGGTCAAGCCGGACAATGGGTGGATTATGTCGGGGTTATGATTTATGGGGAATGCAAGGGTTTCATGTAGGGGTAACGTTTTAGCTATTTCCAGTGTTCTCGTTGCCTTTTCCAACAATAATAGCACACAGTTCAATTTTCTCTTTAAAAATGTTTGTATTTACTTCCCTGTGGGAAATAGGTTAGATCATGGATATGTCTAAAGGGAATGTTTTCATTTCATCTAAACAGCTGTTCTTATTCTTTTATATTTAAAATTCAACTGGTGGTTTCTATGGAAACCTGTTACATGTTTTCTATCTTAAAAATCACTAACACCCCCCCCAGAGCTAAGAAATATCCATGTCAATAACTTTAAAATGTAAAACCTTTCTATTTAAATGAATTTATACTCAAATGGTGGCCTCGTTTACTATTATTTATATTTATAATGCAACCCTAGTTACTGTATTGAGTTTGCATATCTATTTTTCAAGATATTTTCAGGTGTCCACGTAATTAAGACTAATATTCATGATTTACATGGGCTACGCCTAAATCCTAAATTTGGATTGATAAAACCTATCTATTTACTGTAGTAAGCTCTATGTTACCGTTTTATCTCGTAAATTTAACTATCTATCTTGAATTTTATGTTTTTTTAAAGTCATAAAACGATTTTCTCTTTTATTTTTGTTACTTCATCGCTATTATTTCCAAGTTCTAACAATCTGTAACTATTAAAAATGAAATCTATTACGATCTCAAGAGACAAATCAACCGTAAATGATCAGCTGCTATAATAAAATAAATCAGACTTCAACTGATTTCCGAATTCGAAAATTCTGAAAGCATAAATACCAGAATTCTAAATTATTTAAATCTGTCAACATTGTCGTGTGGAGCAGCGGATTTGCAGTTTGCGGGAGTTCCCGGCAGGCGGCGCGACGGTTGCCCGCACTGCATCATTGACTCCCTACAATGACTCAATCATCAGAGGGAGGGCTCCCGGTGATGTGGGGCACGGGACATGTGGATGACCACGTGCTGGGGGAGGTCACCTCGTCGATGCCGTTTTTTACTGAAATTTTGAAATAGGAACATCATTATTTCTATTCAACCTAGTTTTTCAACTAACGTTTTAATTTTGCTGTTTGGAAATAGAAGAGCTTGTTGTCTAATGAAGATTCGGCGTGTACTTAAGAATAAAGACAAAATTATGCAAATAAAACTTAGTTATACAAAATTTTCTTCCAACTTTCTACCAAAAAAGATATGCAAATGGTGAAAAGACCTTTCAGTCAACCTTTTTCGGATAATTCATGGCAATTATCAAATAATCACAAGAATATTTTATTTTATTTTGTGTATTTCTACGCCAGAGGCATTTTTGTAACGTTTTGACGGGGAACGGTCCAAACTCCGGTTTTGTTATTACCTGATGTCGACCTGTTGTTAGGAAGCATCATTAATTAATAGCCCAATGACAAATGGCGACTGGGTCCAGATTTGACCGTTGCGGGATTCGATCCGGCGACCTTCACAGTGTTGAAGGCGGGTATTTTAACCAATACACCACCCAGCCAGTTAATATTCGTTGTTAATGAGGAATTTATAAATCTAAATAAATCAACTACACAAAATTGTGACTTTTACTGATTACTAAACCGTTCAACATATGTTTAACAGGAACGAGTAATTTTTATATATCGTATGTACCGTAATAGTTTAAGATATTTGATGGCTATTCTTTTTTGCTTTAAATAACTGTTACTTTATTAATGTATTGTTTAATGCTATTTCACAAATACTATACATCTATAAAACTGGGGACTCTCTAAATCTGTTTTCATTTATAAATAGGCCCTAATGAATTTCAAAGTAAGAATTTCCAACATTTAAAAACATATCAGACAACATATAAAAATATCCTCCTTTCTTTGAAATTTATTATTGGAGATGGTGGATTTATATTGTTTGGATTTTTACTGCGGACATTTTCCATCACGATTGTAAAACAACCTTTCACGACGTTTCGGGATATGGAATCTGATCCCGTCCTCAAGTAAACTAATATGTAAAATATACCACAATTAATACATAATCAGGACTAAGCCGGTATAAAGCTGAAAACAAAAAGTTTAAAGGAGTAAAAAACCTTACAAACAAATCATTTACTAACCATTACACACAAAAGAAACACAACACGTCCACTCGTCAAGGAGACTCGAAGACAACTCAAAGAATAACAATTTCCTTTGTGGACAAAAATTTTAACTTTAATACCTTGTTGCACACATAACTATTTGTTTTCATTTAAAGATAGCACAAAATCAATCAGACTAGTTGTTAATAACACGGTCAGCAGCATGGTGGCCGTGGACGCAGATATATCACGCAAGAAAATAAAGGAAATAAAATTTTCTACTTAGAGAATTAAAATTTGTTACAGAATATAATTTCCACCCAATTGGGCGGATGAAGCGGCAGATGACGCGTGTCGCAGCTGCACCCTCCCTGCTCTGGACCAGATTTTGATCCCAATTTATGATGTTTTGTGAGGAGAATGACGTTGCGGGGATGCGCAAGGGTCGTATAAGGGAAGGGAGGCAATTGGCGCGTATTGGGGTCGGCCACATCCTTGACAAATACACACGTTATATTGTAAAACATACACAAAGGCTGTTTATAGAATATACGATATTATTATAGTCTTATAGACTTGTTTATTGTTTTTAATTTTTACTTTCTCCCTCTATATGATATGTATAAGGAGAAAGTATTGTTTTCGTCAGAACTTTCGAATTTTATTTTCTGGTGGATACATCCATTTTACCCCCCTTAATGTCCCCTGAATCAAAAAAGTGGTTTTTAGAGTGATGTATGCCTGTGTGTGGGTGGGGGGAGAGGGGATGTACAGAAGCCTAGAGACAAGACTGTTGATCCGATTTTCATGAAATTCGGTATGTAAATAACAATCTACCGTATCTCGGATAATTTTTTTTATTTTTCGTTTTTAAGGGTATATATCTCCTAAATCCCCTAAAACATACGCAAATTAAAAATTTCTGAAAAATGGATGAGAGTCAATTTTTTCAGATATTAATGAAAATTATATAATTTTATGTCCTTTATGAGGTAAAAATGTTTATGAGATAAAAGAAACCACCCGAATTTATCAAAATTTTGGGGTTTAAATGTTATGGGTTTTTAAGAGAAGGAAAATCGGTATTGTTATAAAGTGCAAAAAGTAAGCCTAAGGTCGATTTTATGTAGAATGGTGGGATACTGTGTTCTAAATATTTACCGATAAACTATTTTTAATTTTGCGGCCAAACAGTAATTTTATTAAATAATAAGAGAATAACCAGTAAAACCAGCTTCAAAAACTAAACAAATTAGTATTTTGAATAATTAGTCTACAACTAACAGTTCTAGAGAAAGATTTAATTTAATGTCCGTGGTAAACACAGTACATTGTCTGAGAGTGCCCAATGCTATAGTTTTATACTTAAGAGGAATATTAAAAAAATAATTTCTTCCTTATTTCGCAACCGTTTACCATGAAATTTGGTATGCAGCGTAAGGTCACACCACCCAACAAAAGTCACTCAAAAAAGCTTTGTATTACCCGGGGGGAGGGGGGTTCCCCCATAAAATTCGAACAATTAATTTAATTTTGTTTATCTTTTTGTTATTTCAGAAATTTAATTAATGTGTTTGAAACAATAAATCATTCAATTATATTTAGATAAACTTTAAAGAATATGATAGTTTTACTAAAGATTGTCGTTTTAAAATTGACTTCGGAAAGAAAGTATGTGTCAGTCAACATACCGTTTATTATATTTAAGATCATAATATTTTGATAATAGTAGTACATTTATAAGGGTTTGGTAGCTTCTTTTACCCATTTACTGTTAAAAGATACAACCGTTAAAGTAGATGGCGTATAATAATACGCTGTAGTTATATGAAGTGCTGTTAGAGACTAATATAAAAAACAGGTATGTAACGTGAACCATATATTTGGTATTGTTTTCATTTTATTCAAATTTATTGTTAAATCACTTTTATTCTATTTTCCCGTTAAGGAAAAAAGAAGTTTTGTCTGTAAGCTTCTTATTGTCCAAGTTTTTACGACGGTTGTCCAACCGATCTGTTGGCAGAGTCGCTACACACCGAGAAAACAACAAAATCGGCGAAAATAACAGCGACAGCCCAAGACGATAAACTCCGCTCGATTAGAATTACAAAGGATCTGGGCCTAGGAAAACATCTTCCTCCTTTGTTTGGTTATTTCTTACATCCTTTCTTTGCCTTTCCTTTCCCAGTTTACTCACATTCTTGTAAATAAATCTTCTCAAACAGTCCTTTGCATTTGGAGTGAAAAATCGTGAACACCTACTGAAGCAGCCTAATTGGGAGCACATTATGACATGTTTATTGTCTGTTTTTATAGATTGTGACTTACTTTTTACTAGGAGAATAAGAAAGAAGTAAAAGCAGGTACCAATAAAAAATCTCTTACTACTTTACTTTTTAGAGAAAGCTAATCTAATAGAAGTTTATAATGAAGCACAAGTCAGGTCTGGTGATAAATATTCTGATGTTGAATTATGAAAATCAACTATAATCGAAATTATGCTGTGAGCGAACAATTGAGAAATATATAAATTGCGTACTTAAAAATTAATAGCCAAATAGACAAATCAATGTGATTTATTTGCAGTGTAAGTTTATAGTGATTTAGATGCGTTAACACAGTTTCGTGAAAAGTGACAACAGTTATCGTGCAAGCAATGTAAACACGTTGCAATATTTTATTTTATTTAATTTGTGTAACCTTCAGGCCAAGGGCCTTCAGGCAAAGGTTTCAGGTCGCACTAGTGCCTCTGACGTGGTCTAACGACTACTTACATGGCTGAGACCAACGGCTTAAAACACCGAGAGATACGAATTTTATATGATTGTATAATGACCGGGAATGAACCCGAGTCTTTTGGTGGCAGGCCAGCACTCTGCCCACTCAGCTTTGACTGCTATTTAAACTGCATTTACACTAAACTACTTGCTTCTCATAAACATTTGCTGTGCAACCAATTATAGTAATTGGTTTAAGAACATGTTTAAGAATGCAAAGAAATTTATCAAACAAGTTGTACAACAAGCGAGTTTTAAAACTAAAAATCGTGTTTTATAACATGTTGCAGGTTTCCAGAGCTGTGTCGGAATTATGAAAGGAAATTTGTGTTTTATAAACCTTTCTTGTTACATCATACCTAATTAATACACTAAACATGTTTGCCAAACATCGTTCCCGCTTAATTGTTTTAGTATTGGTATATTTTATTTTACTCTTTAGTAAGTTCAACCGGGAAATAGTCCTTTTTCCTGCAATAGCGTCTCTGAACGATGTGTTTTTATTATCGATTCGTTTTCCTGTGAGATGTATCAAGTACTCAAAGGCTGCACTAGTCATTCCTAAAATGTTTTTGAAGCTACCATTAGTCCTCAATTCCCCTGCCAACAAATCTAGGTTGTAAATTTTGTAACATTTCACTGCCATTATATGTAGGTACTCCTAGCTTGCAACGCAGGACGTAAACAAAAGTGATGTTGTGCTCTTTTTTCTAGCACAGCAAACACCACGCCCTTCGCGCAAGTACTCACGGTTACAGTAGGTTTTTGTTAAACATGATTGACTAAGGCTTAGCGCATAAAATAAAAACATGATGAACGAAAAGGTCAAGTTTTAAAAACAAAAGTTGTAAAAACATGTTTTATAGAACAAGTTGTGTAGTGTAAATGCGGCTTTACATTCTGCCATACAATATCTGTCGTAAAGAACACGGCAGGCTAACCTTAGTTAGTAGTACCCTTAGTTAAGTAGTACACCAAAAGTGATTTGTAGGCCCAGGTGTTCCTTCCGTTGAGGTTTCAGCTGTGGTCAGTCATGCATAGTGCACTATGTGGCAAAACAGTGAAGAGAAGATCAAGTCCGAGGACCAAGATGAAGACTAATGACATGGTCGTATCTCCAGCCAAGGATATCATTAGCAGAATGGCCGTCGCCGCTGCTAGTTAGTCGACAAATTGGCGAAACGCGTAAGCGCACGCGCGCCCTGGCACCGGCAGGGCTACCACCTTATGGAAATTACGATGTACTATATAAAATGTATGAAAGCTTTTTTTGTTATGGAGTCTGTAAAAGCCTTATAATGGCGTTTGTCTTAAGGAAGATGTTCATTTAAGTAAGTTTAAGATTAAAAATCGTCGAACGGGATTGGAACTTACCCTATTACTGGAGAAATAAACGTCCTTAGATAACAAACGAATAGTCCGATTATGTTACAAAATGAGCTAGTTTTACCATTTCAAATAAATTTTATGTTGAAAAATATATATTTTCTGAATCAAAAGTTAAGTTTACTGTTAACGTAAGAAATCCATTTATCATTATGCAGTTTGCATGCCTTACCTGAATATCAGTTACGAGTGTTTACTTATACAGTAGTTTCATAATTGAATTTTATTTTTTAAGCCGTACATTTTCGAAACGTTTTCTAAAACCAAAACACGTACAAACAGTAAGCTCGTCTCAGCCAACGTAGGTAACTACAAATTATCAACTTAAAATATCACGTTTTTTATTTGGCATATTTATACTGATTCAAAAATAGGCAGAGAATTTTCTAAACTAAGAAGTTAAGATGTTAAGGATCCGGATATTGTTACTGTATGGAGTAGAAGGTTGAGATGGACAAAGCAAGTTCCAAGGAAAGACGACAACTCCCATTCAAAGAACATATTAAAGAACAATCCGGAAGGTAGAAGACCTCTTGGAAGACCGAAACTGAGATTGTTGGACCAAGTGGCAAATGACCTAAGGAAGAAGGAGAGAAGGAAGGAAGATGCAAGAAGCAGAGACCTATGGAGGCCAAGTACCATCTGGGGCACCAGTTGTCACAACAGTAAGTAAGTACAAGTTAGTAAGAAGGTTATATCTCGACTGCCTGGTTTTGTGTGATTGATAAAAGCTAACCGGGAACTCGCCACCGTGACATTGCCGTTGTCTGTGCCAGACTAGATTCGGAAAATAGTTTTTGTAGTAAGAGGTGGTTTCTAAAAGCTATTGCATTTATCAATGGATTTTAATGTTTTAAATTTAATTTATGTATGTTAAAACCCGTTTTTTGAACGCAATAAATCTGGTTGAAATCACGCTACAAATAGTGTGCAGTACGAAGGACAAACCATGGCGTTTCCTTCGTTAAGATTTATTTTTGTACAATTTTCTCGTTGTTAAAATGGCTGATTTTGCGTTTAGAATTGTAACATGTTAAGTAGTACATTATGACTAGGTATTTTAAAACATTATTTCAATTGGAACGTGTAGTTATGTTAGCATATGTTACCATACTAACCCCTTCCTGTCCTGTAGCATGGACGCCTACTCAACAGTACGCACAAGCTGGTGGGATGCAAATGTCGTCACTCCTTTTCAATTTACGCACTTATACTATAATTATTCGCAAAAACAGTATGATTATGAAATGTCTTGTTTACCTTCTTACGACGGATTCCACTGGTTGGAGATATAAAAAACATTGTTGGTGGTCCTATTGCTTTCTTGTACAAATCTTCTGACGGCGAAAGTTTCCACTGATCGCCACAACATTCTTCGGCGGAACACAGGTCATCGGTCGCTAGGCAACCAACATTTGCATTACCAACCACCCCCTCCCCCCACCACCTGCGCCACGTGAGATTTACTTTAAAAGCGCATTAGCCTTACTAATGCACAGATTAGGTGAAGTTTCTCTCCAGAGAAAAGTAATTTATTGGCTTCGTAATTATAACCTCACATCGTTCAAAATTTCTTTTGTTGAAGGTTTCCAATATCTCTAAATGTCATCGTATTAGACCTAAACAATGGTGATTACATCTATGACTGGTACAGTGTTTCAATAATACAGAAACAGTTTTTCAGGGATAACTACTCAAGCAAACTTTATTGATATTTTTTATATTAAGAATGACCTAGTTATGATAGTTTGATATACATGATAACAGGATCTTCAGCAACTTATTACATTTAATATTTATTTACAAAAAAATCGAAGTAAAACAAATTTAAGTAAACGTGAAACCATTGGATGGTTTTGAGAATTGATAGGGAGTTGAATTTCTCAAAAATATTATACATGATATTTTTCAAAGGTTTTTTAAAATCAAAATACGAAATTTTAATACATATATAAATAAATAGATAGGTACAATTTTTCATGTCTTTCATATATATATTTTCAATTCTCCTTCAAGTTTTAAAGACATCTCAATGGGTTCAACATAACCAATTCATTGTATAGCTATTTAATGAGCAATACAACATTTACTGTATATCAGGAATTCATTTCGTAGGCTATGTATGTATGTCGTTCAATATTTTAACATTTAATATTTTTGTACCTTAATTTTGTAGAAAAAAATTTAGGAATTATGCAAAAATTATTATTTTAAAAGCTACAATTTTTCATCTAGGGTTATATTAGTATTTTTAAATACCCTTAACTTACATTGTATTTCTAAATATTTGCGTTTAGCAAATAAAATTAATTTTGTTTTATTTTTTAACTAAACATTTGTTGATCATGATTAAGTGATATGCCATATATATGAGGAAAAGCGGTAGGACATTGACGTGTTCATCAAAGGGTTATTGGAACACAGGCACGCACCAGATACCTGCAGCTATGTCTCGCCTCACGTGGTTCACCGGCTCATCCGACATCCCGCACGCACATCGCAACTAATCTCCGTGATCCCGGCCATCAACTCGGCAATTTCCGACACCCCGTTTACACCGGTAATCAGCTGATAATTATCTACACAATCTTCGCCTTCGCTTGATGTGGTTGGGACTTGTTGAAGGAAATTGAGTGATTAAGTGGTAAGTACTTTATAGCTTTTTACTGTAGTTAAATTTACCGTGTTTAAACAATGTTTTATGTTTGTGTACGTTTTTTAACACTTTAATGCGTATTGTTAATTCCACTGTTTATTTAAATAATTAAAATTAATTATTTACTAATGAGTGCCCACTCAAAATAAAACCAGTTTACGATGAGCTAATACAGAGTAAATTGATACAGAAAATTACAATACTGTTCTGTACTGGTAAGTTTAAAGTGTATAAAATCAAATATATCCCTGAGAACAAGTGCATTTACCCATGTACCCAAACCGCATGCACCGGCTTGGGTGCTGTTATTGAGCTTAAATTCTAAAATCTTGAATTAAAAGTTGAGAATATATTTTACATGTGTGGTAAATGTAAGAATACCGTTCGAGAAAAATGTTATTTAAACCAATTCTAACCATCACGACTTTATATTGAAACGCCACGAGGTGTTTTTGGATCAGTAGTTTTAGAACGATGGTGCTGGAACAGTGGTAATGGAGGTGGAAAATTCGTATCAGATATTTATCATATTATCTGATACATTAAGGCAAAATAAACTCGTTATTCTTCAGTCATAACTGTTATTTACATGTTGTTGTCCTAAACATAAATTACTACCAGACAGAGGTCATAGATAATTTTAGAGAGTATGACCACCATAAATCGAGAAAAATAAATATTACTTGCAAATGGTTTTTTTAAACACAGGCGTCATCGATCACCCATTCATTGTGGCCGTGCCAAATCACAATCACACAGTGACCCAACACCAACGGTCGCAGAATATGACTGATTGAAACTTGACCATTGTTACTATAAAGCATTTGCAGGATTCATTCGCAAGAGAGCGCGCGAAAAAAAACAGCTGACCACAAAGCGTGATCACATCTGTCCGCGAGGGGGATTATTGTAGCCGGGCGTTAATTATAGGGCTAATGCAGATTTGATACCAGCTGTAGTGAGGCTGTGAAAACAGGGCGTAACAATGGGGTTGGTAATCCAGAGACTAGCAGCTAGCGTTGACACTGAGCCTTGGTGTCGGGAAAATACCGTGACGTTACGTGAAGCTATCGTACCCAACACTAAGGAAACATAATACAACAAGGAACACATAACAAAATTAGTAAACAATTAAAATTACAAAGTTTTGTTGTTAATAAAGGCAACATTTCCAGTTAGTTTAAGCCATGTATGAATGAGACGATTGTGACGCGATCTTGTAGTCTTGTTACTGACTAAAGGTAACATGTTCCTTAGACAGGACTGTTAATTAATAGCCCAACAGTCAACGGCAAATATAAGGAACGTACAGTTAAACGTGGAGTCCGAATCACTGCCTCTGAATTACAAACTGGACTAATTTTGAGGATGGTATTTGCGGATGGATTTTAATAGTGAGGATGTTAATCTACACCAAAGAATATCCCACCCAGCAACCTTCACTAATAACTATCCTCAATGCATGACCTCCAAGTAGCTGGATTACAGAACACGCAACCATCCCAGTCAATATAAGTTCAATATACGATGGTGAAACGCACAAAAATAAATATTTTATACGTAAAAATACGAGTTGTGAGTATACTAAATTTACTGATTGGAAATACTAATGGAATAAATGTACATTCAAGAACCAATGTCACTTGGTTTACGTAAACTAAATGGAAATACAGACCAGAAAACCGCGTGTGTAACTTTGATGTTGAGGACTTAAATGTGTTTATTTAAATTTTTTTGAGTTTATTTTATTAATAAAATAAGCTACAAAGCTATACAATATCGTATAGGTGTAAAGTTATCTTTATATTTATTTTAACATTCATGCCTGCTTTGTCGTAATACGAAAGCCTTGTCATAGGAATTCATTTTACGTGACTTATGGAACGCTCGACAATTATATTCATGAAAATAAAACTATTTAATTTGGTATCACCCATTAAAAGTAATCAACTTTATTGCGATATATAAATTAACCATTTTCTAAGGTAATTTTGATTCATAACTCATTTAAATATAATAGGGGACGAGTTTGCCCGTTGAGCAAACTCAGTTACGTATATGATTTGGCTCTAAAGCTGACCAGTTAATCTTATACTGTTTCATGTTGTTGCATTCTGAATAACGTTACCAACATTCTACGAGTTCTCGTACTAACAATAGTTGATAACGTAGATTTATATACACATTATGTGGAAAGGCAAAACATACTAGTAGACATATTCAAAAACATACAAAATATACACTCACAAAATATACCTACATAACTTTGTAGTAAACAAAAGCCTACCTATACCTATAAAAACCCAATACAATGATGGTTCCTGGGATTCCCTGTTTAAATTAGCATTACTCTAGGATAAATACCACAGGGCGGAAAACAATGTTTAAACTTAATTATTTTGTTTATATTTAATCTACAATTCCTAAGGGAAAACTGTCTTGCATTACAATACAAGTATGAGAGAGTCTTGAAAACGATTTAATTTCTGATAACTTTGGTTAGGGTGTTTCTGAAATAGTTTTTTATAGTTCTTAATTTAAATTATGATTCCAACATAGCCCAACTAATTTAAATACTTTAAGTTCATATAAAGAATGCAAAGTATTACATTGTATAAGGTATTGAATTGAAGCAATAACAAACTGTGGAAAATTAATTCATTGATCCCAAATGGAGTTACTTAAGGTCTCTAAAATAGCTTATATGTCGTTGCGCTGGTTAATAGATCAGGTCTGCCACAAATTAACTACCTGGGTAGGTCGTCATTTCTAAAAGTGGTAGGGTAGTAACCATTATTTGTACTAATACAAATAATGTAGTAGTTCCACGCTGTATTAGTAATACAGCGTGGAACTACAATCAAAAAACCATCTATCAAAATTGATCCTGTTTTCATTAAGATTTGTATTGTTATCAAAGCAGATAAAATAAAAATTAATTAATTGGTGACTTTAATAATGTTATCCAATATTGTACAAATATAATGTATTTACTAACATTTAGGAAATAGCTCTAACATTCAGGATCATGAATATGTCTTAAAGGGAATGTTTTCAGTTCATCTAAACAGCTGTTCTTTTAATATATCCGTATCCTGTGTCAAGAATCGCTCTCATGAACATGAACATATTATCTGGCCAATGGTAACAAAGAGCAATTTATTATCCATCAAACTGTAAATTTTGCGATAAAATATTTTAGTTATCTTACGCAGTAGGCTAAACATATAACAGGACAATTACTGGAAGGCTTGTAAGCATTATTTTCCGTTAGAATAGGTGTTTTCATGACCCTAGCTGGATTCTCAAGTTGACACTAGAGGTAAAAAGCGATGAGATGTACAGTTTTTACCATGCACGGTAATATCTTTTTAAATGTTATGGAATCATATGTGACGTAGGCCTATATTTGATTGTTTTTTACAGAAAGTAATTCTAAGTAATAATATTTGAAAGTTTAAAGTAATTCTTTAACGTTATTGTCAAAAAATCTCTTACCAAAATTCTCTTTAAACAGTTTAAACGAGTATAAACAACTCAGAAAAAAACCAAATTCGGTAAACAATATTTTAGCCAATATAGGTTTCATGGACCTGCCACACTGTTCACCCCGGAAGCCACATTGTCCAGTCGAGACAGCGGCTCGTATTAATAGCTAGTTATTACAGTAATTAAATGGTCGTGAGGCTTTCACCCATGCGCGAACCATGTCGATGCCATCTCGATCGTTTTGTAGCTCTGCGACTTCCGGATCACGAGGTGAGGTGCCTTCATGACTCGTAACCGTAACCGTCGCCACTGCCATCCAGATCGCCGACGTCGCAGGAAGTCTCCGGTCACGGCGCCGGACGATCGCCAACGCGAGATAGGCCACTGGCAAGAGCAAAGACCTCTAAATGCTCCCTAACTCTACAGGGTTACTACGGGTTTTATTATTTTACTCAGAAGATGGTTGAAATACAATAATATGAGAGTAATTAGGTTTATGCTAACGGAGGGCGAAAGTAGTCATCACTTTAGGATTGCCTTGAATTCGCAATATTTATTTTTAATAATTTTTGTTGAACCCGAACAGAGTTGCTATTAATTAACAGTCCTGTCTAAGGAACATGTCAGCCTTAGTCAGTAAAATGTCTACAAGCTTGCTCCACAATCATCTTACACTCATTTCTCATTTATACTTGGCATAAAATACCTACATTGTGATAGGTTCGCCATTTCAATAACCTAATCTAATAATATTATACTCCCGTAAATAGAGCTGTTGATATAAGTTATTACGGTTGTTTTGCATAATTAGTGTACAAAATTACATAGATAATCACTATATGAGTCAATATTGTGAACCTTTCAATGAGCAGGATAATATCTTTGATGCTTATTTATGTGGAAAAAAATAAATCACACTCGGCGAATCACTTCAACTGGTGTTGCACAATCGCACATTGTTCATCGAATTGAATATCACTGTGAGCCTCGAGGGGGGGGTGATCCCGAGGGATTCGCAACCCCCCCCCCTCCGAGAGACGGGACCCGGGATGAATGGTTATTTAGTGGCGGCCATTCTTTGCAGCAGGGTGTCCAAGTTATTTATCGCGTACTTTACACTGAGGGCCGCATCATCCTCGGTTATTTGTGTTGGAGTGTTGACCTCTTGGCATTGTATAGCACGAGTTATTAAATAATGTATAAAATATGGCGGGAATAATATATTTAAACCTTATTTAAATACCACCAATACAATACCATCCTTGCGATTGGACTTTTTTTAATTTTGAGGGAGCGAGCGAAAAAATCAACTGTCTTAAAAAATCACAATTTTATCGTTTATTTGTTGATTGTATCATAAACATGCTTTGGCATATTTTTCAAGTTTTTGAAAACAAGTGAAAACTTTTAGAGTTACAGGGTAATTAATTAGGAAATTTGGAGTTTTTCGTACAAGGAGTGTGGGAAAACTGCTTATGTTTTTGAGCTGAAATTTTGGGAACGTAGAGGAATAATAGACCTTTTTTTACGTAACCTGTGTGAAGTTTTGAAATAAGATAACATTTCATAGACTACTGAAAATGAATTTTTAACGCAACATTTTTCATACGATAATCTTATAAAATATGTAATTTTTAGTTCTAAACATGTTTAATAATATAAACAAAAACTGAATTATTAGCTTAAACGAGTCACTCAGGAACCTTGCACGAAACAATCACATATGCGTAACGAATAAGCGACGCTAGCGCCGACCTACATGCCTGGGTAGGTCGCCATTTCAAAAGCTAAACTTATCTACTGTATTTTAAAATATTCTTAATACAAACACGTTGTTTGATATTTTTCTGTTTATACACTTTTCATCAAAACGGTAGATTACTACTGAAAATCACACCGCTGACTGAACTACTGATTTTGGATGTTCTGATAGAATCAAAACATCCTAAATCAGTTGTAAATTACCGCTTTGTTGAAAAGTGTGTTAACAGAAAAATATTAAACAAAGTGTTTGTATTACGAGTATTTTAAAATAGATAAGTATAGCATTTGAAATGGCGACCTACCCAGGTAGTTATTTTATACCATGTATGAATGAGAAATAAGTATAAGATGATTGTAGCGCAAACTTGTAGTCTTAATAATGTTCTAAGGCTACTTCCTTAGATGGTAGATTACCCTTAGCTGGTAGAAAGCTAAGGGTAATCTCACAGGTAATAAACATTAGGTATTAAGATTGGAATTTTACTTACAATCCGGGCGAAATCGTATGATATTTACCTGAAACAGAATCAAATTATCAAATTGTATTATAAGAAACATTTTAGTGGTAGGATAATTTAATAGGAAAATAATAAGTTTATTTTTCCTAGGTATGAACTTACTTAAATAAATTTATGTGTATGCCTATCCTAAGGTTTAGAGCTGGGCAGACTACCCACGATTACTCTAGCAACCGCGAGACTACCGTCTGACCTTTGGTTTCGGTAAACTGGCAACTGATATAGTATACAAATATACCCCAAAGGTTTATTAATTCTAGATACAATATACTCATTATAGTTTACTCTAAGTGGCACATATATTGTTTCCAATTTTAATTTGTCACCAGGTTTAAATAAATTGTGTAGTAGATCTTTTGGAATTATAATCAATATAGAATTGTACAGTATTTTATTCAGCTACACTTCGGTACTTTCAATTATGCTAAATGCGTTAATAGTAAAATTTAAATAGATTTATTATTTTTTTAATCAATTATAAATAGGTTTGTTTTCTTAAAATTAGTTTTCCATAAATTATTGAGTTAGCTTAGTTAATTATGGTTTAAATTTAATTTATTTTTGTTATTTGCTTGGTTATAACTAACTTTGAAAACATCAGTTTTATTATTCTAATGATTTTTACCAAGGTAAGGTTAATATTTTTTATAATATAAGGTTAAATAACGAAAATTGATCGTTGAACTGACTTGTCAAATCAAGTCAGATTGATTGATTGATGATTATAATTTAACCTCGGTTTAACCTCTCAGACTTGAAACAATAACGTAAGTTTAGTTAGGCCGGCAGAGGGGTGGGTGAAAATGGATGACAGCCAAATCTAATACAATGATAAAACCTGATTCGTTTACTGATCCTTCTGGAAATTCTGTTTGATTAATGTGTGTTTTCGTTTTATCTTAACCATTTTCATCTAACCTCAAATAAATCATATATAAAAACTTACAAACTCCTTCAAGTTCCGAGTGGTTTTTTCTATTATTACTCTAATCAAGCAGATTATAGCGAAAACAAGGTTTAAAAGAGTAATGTTGTAGAACACATACATTGTAGAAGCGCAGTAAACATAATTTGTTATAGAATAGAAAATATAATTTATTCGGGTATCTGACTTATGATGTTAAGCCTTTTGACAAAAACTTTAAGTGAGGTGGATGCTAAATAATAGGCCTACATTTTTTACAAAAGAATTTATTTCGATTTATTAGACTTTCAATAACACAGTAAAATATAATACTTGCATGTTGATCAATAACTAGCTGAGGAAAATGTTTTTGAAAATAAACTTACATGGACCTGCGTTTTACCAAAAGTCTGATTTTGTACTAATTTTTTAAGTTTATGTCCCATTTTCCTCAATAATTACTCGTCCGATCCTGTTGAAATCTTTTGACAGTGTTGAGTAGGTTGTTGTACACACAAGGAAATTTTTGTTATGTTACATACATAACAATTATTTACTTAAAAAAGGACTAAAAATTAAAATGTTGAGCTCTTAACAGTTTTTTGTAAATAATTCTAAAAAGATTTACTTTGGTAAAAAAGGCTCAAAATTCTGTGTATATCTAAAAACATTTTTAAACTTGGTGAATAATTTCAACATTATTTTTGCTGTAGTTTCTGAGAAAAAAGAACATAATATGTTAACATAGCGTCTAATGGAAGGTCCACCTTCCCTTATACTAGGTTATAATTTACAAAAATCTGTTGATTTATATTATCTTGTTGACCTAACTCAAAACTCATATCAAAACGGGACTCATTGTTATTAGCACAATAATAGACTATTTATCTGCTATTAAATCCTGTTTCGTTAACATACGTTAATACGTTCTACATGATTTTGTGAAACATCTGCAACGATACGTTTTTCTGTCTTAAGCCATGCCGTTATTGAAGCGCCGAAGTGAAATTCACGTCGGCCAGATCCACCGTCTCAACAGTTTTTGTGGCCCAGGGACAAATTTAGGACTAGATTAAGGATGATATTCGACTCTATATTGTCTTTGAATATCCATTATTATTCTATGATTTTATTTCTATATTTTCTTGTTCTGTGTTTATATCACTTCAGAATTCATATAATAACTAACAATATACTGCGAATAAGAAGTATCTAGGTGAAACAGTAATAAAACTTGTATTTTTTTATCACTAGTTGTAAGATTTCACAATGTATGTATAGTTTCTCGTAACTCCATCATGTATGAGCTACGAGATAAAGCAAGTTCACGAAGTGTTTGTGCGGGGGCACTTGCAATACTTGATAATCCAGACTTCCTTAAGGGATTGCAAAGAACTCCCGTTCCCTTGACTCATTCCGCCTACTCATTGTGTCCTCGCACTATTTTACTCCGCCGCCTCTGTAACTAGCGATGTTATTGTGTGTTGACAGCACCGCGGATGAATATTCATGCATGCGGATGAAGTAAGAGAGTTTGCCGCTAGGCCGCGCCACATGGGCGTGGGTAATGCGTAATTGTCGTTGTATTGTGTTGCTACCTTCCGTCAAGACAAGACAATTATGTGATTATCTTGGTTATGCGACTGCTTCAGTTTGAACTAACAGTGCATAGAGACCTCGAGGCGCTCGGTATGCCCAACGACCCTTTTGTGTGTCACAAATAAGATACATACATTTTCAAAAAATATCTATTAAATTTTTGCAAGGCATATTTTTTTAATAGGCATAATAATATAAACTTAATTCTCATTGGTAAATAAAGTATTTTAACAATTTGTTTGAATGTATTCAATATTTCATTTATATCACTAAACATAGAATGCTAAACCAAATTATAAAGTACACTTTGTATACACAGGAAACATTCAGTGATGATTTAGGTATTTGAGGTGTGAGATTACTAAGATTAAATATTACTGAGAAGATTTAAGAATATTTCTATTTCATCTTTTACACCTAAAAGAGCATTAAGTAATTCCATTCATGTGACTCTGTGTGATAAAACATTAACTGCAATGAGCGATCAACACAGTTTTTGTGCCATTTATAACCATGTTTGTATTATTTATATGATTAACAGATAAAAGTATTAATGAAGCATTTAAGACCATTTTTATAATGATTAAATTTCACTCACCCATTTAATTGAGGTAAACAGGACGGTAAAACCACAAACGGTAGCAAAGCCATTTTCAAGTAATGAAATAAACTTAGGATTGTTTGCACAACGTTGGTCAAAAAATATTTCAAATTCCAAGAGTTAGTAAAGGAATTGTACACTGCCTAAGGTAAGCGGCTGATCCATAGAGGCCTGCTACACGAGTCCTGGAGCTTTGTACGACCTCGTGTACCGCCCCAGTCCACTATAGGAAGCGGCTGATCCACAGAGGCTTGCTACACGAGTCCTGGAGCTTTGTACGACCTCGTGTACCGCCCCAGTCCACTATAGGGAGCGGCTGATCCACAGAGGCTTGCTACACGAGTCCTGGAGCTTTGTACGACCTCGTGCACCGCCCCAGTCCACTATAGGAAGCGGCTGATCCACAGAGGCTTGCTACACGAGTCCTGGAGCTTTGTACGACCTCGTGCACCGCCCCAGTCCACTATAGGAAGCGGCTGATCCACAGAGGCTTGCTACACGAGTCCTGGAGCTTTGTACGACCTCGTGCACCGCCCCAGTCCACTATAGGAAGCGACTGATCCACAGAGGCTTGCTACACGAGTCCTGGAGCTTTGTACGACCTCGTGCACCGCCCCAGTCCACTATAGGAAGCGACTGATCCACAGAGGCTTGCTACACGAGTCCTGGAGCTTTGTACGACCTCGTGCACCGCCCCAGTCCACTATAGGAAGCGACTGATCCACAGAGGCTTGCTACACGAGTCCTGGAGCTTTGTACGACCTCGTGCACCGCCCCAGTCCACTATAGGAAGCGGCTGATCCACAGAGGCTTGCTACACGAGTCCTGGAGCTTTGTACGACCTCGTGCACCGCCCCAGTCCACTATAGGAAGCGGCTGATCCACAGAGGCTTGCTACACGAGTCCTGGAGCTTTGTACGACCTCGTGCACCACCCCAGTCCACTATAGGAAGCGGCTGATCCACAGAGGCTTGCTACACGAGTCCTGGAGCTTTGTACGACCTCGTGCACCGCCCCAGTCCACTATAGGAAGCGGCTGATCCACAGAGGCTTGCTACACGAGTCCTGGAGCTTTGTACGACCTCGTGCACCGCCCCAGTCCACTATAGGAAGCGGCTGATCCACAGAGGCTTGCTACACGAGTCCTGGAGCTTTGTACGACCTCGTGCACCGCCCCAGTCCACTATAGGAAGCGGCTGATCCACAGAGGCTTGCTACACGAGTCCTGGAGCTTTGTACGACCTCGTGCACCGCCCCAGTCCACTATAGGAAGCGGCTGATCCACAGAGGCTTGCTACACGAGTCCTGGAGCTTTGTACGACCTCGTGCACCGCCCCAGTCCACTATAGGAAGCGGCTGATCCACAGAGGCTTGCTACACGAGTCCTGGAGCTTTGTACGACCTCGTGCACCGCCCCAGTCCACTATAGGAAGCGGCTGATCCACAGAGGCTTGCTACACGAGTCCTGGAGCTTTGTACGACCTCGTGCACCGTTCCAGTCCACTATAGGAAGCGGCTGATCCACAGAGGCTTGCTACACGAGTCCTGGAGCTTTGTACGACCTCGTGCACCGCCCCAGTCCACTATAGGAAGCGGCTGATCCACAGAGGCTTGCTACACGAGTCCTGGAGCTTTGTACGACCTCGTGCACCGCCCCAGTCCACTATAGGAAGCGGCTGATCCACAGAGGCTTGCTACACGAGTCCTGGAGCTTTGTACGACCTCGTGCACCGCCCCAGTCCACTATAGGAAGCGGCTGATCCACAGAGGCTTGCTACACGAGTCCTGGAGCTTTGTACGACCTCGTGCACCGCCCCAGTCCACTATAGGAAGCGGCTGATCCACAGAGGCTTGCTACACGAGTCCTGGAGCTTTGTACGACCTCGTGCACCGCCCAGTCCACTATAGGAAGCGGCTGATCCACAGAGGCTTGCTACACGAGTCCTGGAGCTGTGTACGACCTCAGGCTGTTGCCCAGTCCACTATAGGAAGCGGCTGATCCACAGAGGCTTGCTACACGAGTCCTGGAGCTTTGTACGACCTCGTGCACCGCCCCAGTCCACTATAGGAAGCGGCTGATCCACAGAGGCTTGCTACACGAGTCCTGGAGCTTTGTACGACCTCGTGCACCGCCCCAGTCCACTATAGGAAGCGGCTGATCCACAGAGGCTTGCTACACGAGTCCTGGAGCTTTGTACGACCTCGTGCACCGCCCCAGTCCACTATAGGAAGCGGCTGATCCACAGAGGCTTGCTACACGAGTCCTGGAGCTTTGTACGACCTCGTGCACCGCCCCAGTCCACTATAGGAAGCGGCTGATCCACAGAGGCTTGCTACACGAGTCCTGGAGCTTTGTACGACCTCGTGCACCGCCCCAGTCCACTATAGGGAGCGCCCGGTCCACAGAGGCTTGCTACACGAGTCCTGGAGCTGTGTACGAGCTGTGTACGACCTCATGCACCGCCCCAGTCCACTATAGGGAGCGTCCGGTCCACAGAGGCTTGCTACACGAGTCCTGGAGCTGTGTACGACCTCATGCACCGCCCCAGTCCACTATAGGGAGCGGCTGATCCACAGAGGCTTGCTACACGAGTCCTGGAGCTTTGTACGACCTCGTGCACCGCCCCAGTCCACTATAGGAAGCGGCTGATCCACAGAGGCTTGCTACACGAGTCCTGGAGCTTTGTACGACCTCGTGCACCGCCCCAGTCCACTATAGGAAGCGGCTGATCCACAGAGGCTTGCTACACGAGTCCTGGAGCTTTGTACGACCTCGTGCACCGCCCCAGTCCACTATAGGAAGCGGCTGATCCACAGAGGCTTGCTACACGAGTCCTGGAGCTTTGTACGACCTCGTGCACCGCCCCAGTCCACTATAGGAAGCGGCTGATCCACAGAGGCTTGCTACACGAGTCCTGGAGCTTTGTACGACCTCGTGCACCGCCCCAGTCCACTATAGGAAGCGGCTGATCCACAGAGGCTTGCTACACGAGTCCTGGAGCTTTGTACGACCTCGTGCACCGCCCCAGTCCACTATAGGAAGCTGATCCACAGAGGCTTGCTACACGAGTCCTGGAGCTTTGTACGACCTCGTGCACCGCCCCAGTCCACTATAGGAAGCGGCTGATCCACAGAGGCTTGCTACACGAGTCCTGGAGCTTTGTACGACCTCGTGCACCGCCCCAGTCCACTATAGGAAGCGGCTGATCCACAGAGGCTTGCTACACGAGTCCTGGAGCTGTGTACGACCTCATGCACCGCCCCAGTCCACTATAGGAAGCGGCTGGTCCACAGAGGCTTGCTACACGAGTCCTGGAGCTTTGTACGACCTCGTGCACCGCCCCAGTCCACTATAGGAAGCGGCTGATCCACAGAGGCTTGCTACACGAGTCCTGGAGCTGTGTACGACCTCGTGCACCGCCCCAGTCCACTATAGGGAGCGGCTGGTCCACAGAGGCTTGCTACACGAGTCCTGGAGCTGTGTACGACCTCGTGCACCGCCCCAGTCCACTATAGGAAGCGGCTGGTCCACAGAGGCTTGCTACACGAGTCCTGGAGCTTTGTACGACCTCGTGCACCGCCTCAGTCCACTATAGGAAGCGGCTGATCCACAGAGGCTTGCTACACGAGTCCTGGAGCTTTGTACGACCTCGTGCACCGCCCCAGTCCACTATAGGAAGCGGCTGATCCACAGAGGCTTGCTACACGAGTCCTGGAGCTTTGTACGACCTCGTGCACCGCCCCAGTCCACTATAGGAAGCGGCTGATCCACAGAGGCTTGCTACACGAGTCCTGGAGCTTTGTACGACCTCGTGCACCGCCTCAGTTCACTATAGGAAGCGGCTGGTCCACAGAGGCTTGCTACACGAGTCCTGGAGCTTTGTACGACCTCGTGCACCGCCTCAGTCCACTATAGGAAGCGGCTGATCCACAGAGGCTTGCTACACGAGTCCTGGAGCTTTGTACGACCTCGTGCACCGCCCCAGTCCACTATAGGGAGCGGCTGGTCCACAGAGGCTTGCTACACGAGTCCTGGAGCTTTGTACGACCTCGTGCACCGCCCCAGTCCACTATAGGGAGCGGCTGATCCACAGAGGCTTGCTACACGAGTCCTGGAGCTTTGTACGACCTCGTGCACCGCCCCAGTCCACTATAGGGAGCGGCTGATCCACAGAGGCTTGCTACACGAGTCCTGGAGCTTTGTACGACCTCGTGCACCGCCCCAGTCCACTATAGGAAGCGGCTGATCCACAGAGGCTTGCTACACGAGTCCTGGAGCTTTGTACGACCTCGTGCACCGCCTCAGTCCACTATAGGAAGCGGCTGATCCACAGAGGCTTGCTACACGAGTCCTGGAGCTGTGTACGACCTCATGCACCGCCCCAGTCCACTATAGGGAGCGGCTGATCCACAGAGGCTTGCTACACGAGTCCTGGAGCTGTGTACGACCTCATGCACCGCCCCAGTCCACTATAAAGAAGACCACTCATCCCAGTCCTGTATTTGCTCAGTAAATATGCAACGCCCATCCACAAGCTGACTACACACGAGTCCTGGAGCTTGTACGACGTCCAGTCCACTAAGAGAGATCCAGACACGGAGGCTTTGCTACACGACCCCTATGGCCACAGCCGACATATAAAGCGATCTGAGCTTGCTACACGAGTCCTGGAGGTACCACCTCATTCCACTATAGTGGGATATATTTACACGATATGGAGGTACATTACGATTACTTCGGAGGTCTTTTACTGGATCCGTAGAGCTGATCAGACACAGCAAGACGACCGTGCATACGTATTTATAAGGAACATTCACTGATGAGAGGCTTGCTACACGACCTGTTACGATCCATATACATTAGGAAGAGGCTGATCCACAGTTGGAGGTTTGCTACAACAGTTTGTGTTGCAGTGTCATGACTTAACAGGCCTACAAGGAGTCTAGGTTTGCTACCGCTGTGTACGACCACATCGGAAGTTAGGACTGATCCCTGTGCTCGTGCTATGAGTCCTGGAGCTGACTCGAGCTTCCACTAAACCAACTATACAACAGGTGGAGCTCTGATCCAAAGATGTACCTAGCTTTTGGCGCCTTGTAAATTTGCGATTAATCCACTATATAAAGGCTTGCTACACGAGTCCTGACTTGTACGAGTGTCTACTATTATTGATCCACAGAGTCTGCTACGAGTCCTGGAGCTTTGTACTTAGTATCTTAATGATCCAGAGGCTTGCTCCTCATGTACTTTTTCCACTATAGGAAGCATAGGGCTTGCTAGGTTGGAGGTGCAGTGCCTATCTGAGTTTTATTTGGATTTACTATTTTTTGTTTTTTTTATTATTTTCAAATAGCTTATTTTTCTTAGTTATTTCTTGCTCAAGCTTTATCCTCGTTATTTCCACAATGTAATTTATACACATTTCCTTTTAAATATTTATATAATAAAATAGTACCTCATCATACAATTTTATATCAATAAAACATCCTACAATTCATCTACTTTTATTTTTTTTTCTTTATTTAATATTTTTCTATTTATATAATATTTCTTTTTCATAAAATATTTTATTTTATATTTATTTACTAACTTTAATAATTTATTCTCATAAACACTAATAATATCACATACAATCAATTTTTAAAATTTATTTTAATATATTATTATAATTTCTTAAGATTTTAAAAATTTTACTTATATAAATTTTATTTCCTATTCAATTTATTAATTTATTTAATTATTATATTTTTTTCATCCAAAATAATATTTTCTCAATAAACTCATAATACACAAATTAATTATTATATTTCAATATTATCATTATCTTTAATATCCACTAACATTTTCAATCATTACTTTAAATATAAACTTTTTCAACACTTAATTTCCTCATATTCTTAATATGTTTCTCTTCTCTTCATTTTATTTTCTACTTTTTTAATTCATTTTTTTTTGTAGTTTCATTTCAGTTAAAGTATAAATATTTCAGCTGTGTTTTTGTTTTGTTTTTTGTTGTGTTACTCGTTTCACTAAAATCTTTGGATAATTTCTAAGTGTGTGTGTCAAATTTGTTTAAAATTCAATGTGTGTTTGGTGTTTTATGACAAAACGTGTCATTCCTTTTGAATTACAAGAACCTTTAGTGAGATAAGTGGATCTTTGTAGATTTTTAATGAAGAACCAATTAGTCTCCATTAAAATTAGCTTGTTTTCATCATTAATACACTCCAATAATCTTTCACATTATATTTTTTATATTACAATAGATAGTCTAAATCTTAATACTGATTTAGAAGGATTCAGATTTAGGAAAGATTTAGAATGAGAATTTATGTTTTTTCAGAGAAAGATAAGGCCTCCTTTTGTTTGAATAACATTTTAATTTCTATTAAACCGCCATTAGATACCGAGCATGGAAATAAAAACTCTAACCCATAATTCCACTTGTTACTTTTAATTATTAAGGTTTGCACAAAATACCAATTAATAGTAAATAAATATGGTTAAAAATTAAGTAATTTAGTCTATTTTACATGTGGAAAACCACATGTAAAATGAGATTAGTTCCAGTGTTTAATTATTGGGTACGTTGAGCAAGTTTGTAAATTGTGGTAATCTGTGGTAAAATCGTCCGCATGCAGTTCACAGGAACACTGAGGCAGCACAAGCTCGGCCGCGTTTACGTTGGACATTATTCATACTGGTTTATTTCTCTTTTGGGCTTTGGTTAAATGTTTGCACTTTATACGGTTCTCGTGGAGGAAATTACGTATGAAATGTTAAAACTGCGCAGAATAACAGTGTTTTTTTATGATTTATGACAGTACATTTTAGTAGCCTTTAAAACAGTGAAGTACCAATTTAACAAAATTTAAATATACAAAGAAACATCCTTAATATATAAAATATTGTATACATTTTTTTGGATTATAACATTAAAAAAGTATCCAGTAAGCTGTGTGTAACAAAGCGGCCCTTAACGGTTTGACGATATAAGGAAAGAGATATGAATGTATTTTTACGAGAGAAAAAATTCTCTTAAACATCATTTAAAAAGATCGTTAAAAATATAACAATCTTACTAATTTAAGTTAGTATTAAAGTGAGATCAAGACAACAGATTGAATTTTGACGTCTATAATCTATTTTTCGTATTTAAATCAATTACGAAATGAATACATATTTTAATTTGTAGGACCCTAATATTATTTAAGTTTCTTTAATCACCCCTTTTCACCGGCCTAGGTTTTAATTATTACAGGAAAGATATATTTTCTCAGCCTGGTGAAAACTTTATCCTGAGTTTTTAATTAATTCCATGATAAATTAGGGCACTTCATTGAGCCAGAAGCATCAATTAAATCTTAGAGGAAGTATTTTTTAATGTACATTAATTCGTAAAATATGAATTAACTATAGTTTTTCCTGCTTCAGTACTTTATTTAGTGATTTTGGGCAATAACTTCGAGAAAAAATATATGGTAATAGAATATACTAAACAAAGTGTTTTTTTAAATATTTTCAACTGTTATTGTTGGATAACATTTTTTTATTTATTAGATATTGTTAAATATGTCAATTTTCATCCAATGTCACACTAACTTTATTTTGGGCCAAGATAAAAGTAAATGTAATGTAAAACTTTCACACCCAACATATTTTATACGTAGGCCTATAATGTTACAAAATATTGAATAATCTGCGATGAGTTCTTATTTTGTCAGTAGTTAACAAATTTTTTAATCCAACCAGAAAAAAGTAATTTAATAAGTAATAAATATTTTATATTTTCAATTTTAGTTAAAAGAGCACGAGAGGGGTTTGAAATTCAATTACAAAACCCGTCAGCATCTGCTAGGGTTTCAACTGACCTTGCTCTATTTACTTAAAACTAAATCGTCTTTAAGACTTATATACTTTATCTGAGTTTAGACGTTTACAATACTTTTTCAAATTCATTATCAACATTTTCTTGTAACTTTTACCGTGGTTAAGAGCTCTAAATACCTCTCAATCCATATATATTTTAATTACTTTTTTTTCTTTACGCATGTTAATTGATACATTTTAAAGCGTTATACAGGGTGATTGGTGTGATAAAATTGTCTAAGGTTGACAATTTTTTTGTTTTATACCGCGTTTTTTTCATGAAAAGCTGAAGTAGTACGGAGTAGTATGGAAAAGCTATCATTTCTTTACTTTTCCATTGTTTGATGGTATCTTTAATAGTATTTTCCAAAGGTGATACAATTTTCATTCAGTTCAGGTAGTTTATTGTCAATAGTCGTGTTTTGTAGCATTAATAGCACTTTAAATACAGAAATTGTTTTAAGAAAATAAATAAATTGTTATGATTAATTTCATTATTTTTAGTTTTCAAAAAGGTCAAATTCGTTAAAAAACTTTCCCATTTTTTATGTGTACTCGACTTGTATAGTTAACCTAAAAATATTTGTCACACCAAACATTACTGTTGGAACACGTTTGAATAGTTACTCCAAAACAAATAAAACCCTGTAACGGATATATACATTAAAAAAATCTCAGTATATACCTAGGTAACCCAATTAATATATTTTACCAACACCGGATAAGCAACATATGTTTAAAATTAGCCAATCAACAGAAGAAATGAAAAGATAGTCCGTTTGTAATGCACTACTAGTATTATACGGACGCCTGAATAACAAGTAATGCTGGCTGTCAAACATACCTGTGTTGCGGCTTGCATGACTGGGCCTGTAGGCCCAATAGCAATAATAACTGCTCCATTGGCTTGTGCAGCTGTTGACGTCATTATACAGTATTGCATTTCTCATTCCTCGTCTAATTGAAAAAGACAATGTTTATCAACGTTGAAAATTCGTTATTTAATTATTAATTTTATACTTCCATTAGCACATAATAACTTTAAATGAAATGTTAAAAATTTACGAAGTAACAAAAATGATATTTTAAAACTGAAAAATCCTCAATCCTGTTGTTACAAACATATTTCACTCAATCTCATACATTTTTCTAGTATTTATGCTTTTTAAATAAATTTCTATTAACTTTTTCTTAAAAGCACAGCCAAGAACGACAAAAAGATTATGACTATCGTACTCATATTTAATTTTTATACTATCCTCCTTAGAGCATTACTTTGAAATGATAGAAAATACAATTGTTTCAATTAAAATAGAGCCGTACAAAACAGGAACGTCGCCAAATGCTGAGTTAGTTGTTTAGTACACGACACTCCACTCAAGATAATTCGATTCATGTTTGTGTTTTCTAAATCTTGTTTACCCTTCGCAAACAATGTATTTCCCTCGCAGTTTGTTTGTTAGTGAGAAAATTTGTTTTGGGATTTCTGTTCTGAATTTAACCTTATTACGTTTTTGTAGAGCCCAATGAAATGTTTACCTGCGAAGAACTGTGTTAATCAGATCAAACCAAAATGTACTTTATTAATTTTATACAAGGAGTACAGAGTGGCGTTAAATTATTTACAGTATTACTTGTTTATTATATGCAAAGTAAACATATAATCATAACTATTTAGGTTACCGTTGATACAATAATTGTACATACAATTCCTCAATTATTGAGGAATAAAGTTCTATTGAAAGAAAATATTTGTATTTACTTCCCTGTGGTAAATAAGATGGTAGATGGTAAAAGAATAAGAACAGCTGTTCAGATGAACTTAAAACATTCCCTTTGGACATATCCATGATCTAACCTATTATTCTAGGTTAGATAATAGGTTAGATATAATATAGGTTAGTAATAGATTCTAGGTTAGATCATGGATATGTCCAAAGGGAATGTTTTAAGTTCATCTGAACAGCTGTTCTTATTCTTTTATATTTAAAATTCAATACAATACTTCTAGTAGTCTCTAAGGAAACCTGTGTTACATGTTTTCCATCTCAAAAATCACCAACACCACCCCTCACCCCAGGGGTAAGACATATCCATGTCAAAAACTCCTCTAAATAGAGTTCCATAAAAGTTTTTAATTCTTCTATTTTATAATAATCTGTTCAATTTTTCAGATCTAATGGCAATGAACAAAAAATCTAATTTATGTGTAGGAAGTTTTTCATAAAATCTTAATTTACGGTTATCATATCCCAAAGCGGCTCAATGTCTCGCGTTCTAATTGTGATAATATCCTAATTGCCATGAAACGTTAGAATTTCATTTGTTTAAATATTAATTAAAAAATATATAAACTTAACGCGTCATCATTGGTTGATTAGGTCATCATTCCTAATTTTGAAATATGTTCTTTGTCGGATTCAATCCAATTTATTTTTAAAATTATTTTTAAGGTTTTCTTTTGTAATACTATTTTTTATGATTTCTCTATTGAGGTATTCCCAGAAAAAGAAAAACCAAACTAAATGTGACTACACACAGAGGAAAAGTAAACACTAATTACATGGTTTTCGCATCACAGATTTATGGCACTTTTCTTAAAATAAATATATATGACGATATTTTTTAAATACTTGTGTAACATAAGAATTCCAATTAAGATGGCTGTAATATTTGACAGTTTTTGGGGATTATGTATTATGATTAAAACTCACATATTTATATTTAGGCCAGATAAAAAATAGTTATAATATTAATATATATGTTATATCTTATTAATCTCTTTTGGGGTTAAATTGAACTCCTAACTGCTTAAATCACTTATTTTGTAAATGGTTCAAAACACATTTGAGGAGCCATTAAAACGCACTATCTTTATAAATAAATCAGCTGATTTTGAATTTCATTGTATCCATAATGACATTACTTTCGTCAAATGCTGAGCTACAGGTTCTAGACCAATCAGTCTAGAACCTGTATCATTATAAAAAAATCTGTAACGTTATGAACTAATAATGCAACTGTTTTCAATTTCCGTTACTAATCAGCCTCTTAAATGATGTTACTTTCAGCCTCTTTATTGGTACTTTTTACAATGGTCGTAAATAAACAATGTATTATAACATACAACATTAACATAATAATTTTATAATGTAATAATGTAATGTAATAACATTACAATGCCTCATGTGCAATATTGTTGATCAAACGTGAAAAAACGTGAACGGTACTGGAGTGGCCTTGAACCTGAGGGGGGCAGCCGAAATTGAATAGCAGGACTTCACTACCCATCGAGTGTTGGTGGGCGGGTGGGGGGGTGATTCAATATAAACGTTAATAACTAACAACAGTCTCAAAGGCCCTAACTTTGCCGAGACAAAGCTAGAATTTAGTCCTCAAGTCGATCACTGTTTTACACTTAATACAGTAATTATTAGTTGTGCTGTATATTCCCAGAAACACGAAGATCAATATTGTTTCAGTTTTATTAAGCTCTTCCTGGATTGAGGATTGAGGATGTTTTTGGTGTCTAGGCTCCTCAAAAGGAAAAGTAACATTGTCCTGGGCTCAGGTCTTTCCATGAGAACTACGGTAACAGCTTCTTACCCATGGGAAACTCTAAGTTTTTGATTGTGGATGTTGATTAAACAAATTTAAATGAACGCTACACTCATTTTTTCCAATAATACTCACTTTAAATGTTGTTTTTTACTCAAAGATAATTTAGTCAAAACTGAAAACCCAATAAAGGATCGTTGAATCTGCAGATTGCCTACCATTTAAAGCTCAGCTCTGTGGAACCAATTTCTGTGGTGGACGAGGCTTTGCATTTAAACCAGCCATGATGCCATTGTTAAGCTGTTTGGCCGCGAACAATGTTTCTGAAACAGTTTGTATCCGGTACATCGGTGACGGCTTTCACGTTTTTAATTGCCAATTTTTAATTGTTTTATGAGATGAATCGGTTGTGTGGAACAGCTGTGGGAATCATAGCTACTGAACCTCCTGTCACTGGGTCCTGCCTTAGGGAGACTCGTACAGACCTTACTATGTTAATCATTCAAATTTAACCACATTTAAATCAGCAGCTTTGAATTTTTATTTCACTCAATATACACAAGTTTCAATACTTTAACACAGTATTAGTTTCATTTAATTTTTTCAGAAATTAAATTTTTTTTAAATCGGTAATTGTTTCCATGTTTTAACATATACAGTACATAAGACCATATAAAAAACTAATGATAATTATTAGGTGGAGTACAACAAAAACGCTACTACATTGAATTGTCATAAATATATATTTATAAAAATTCACCCAGATATCTCATATCATGAATCTCGATAAAAGTGTGCCGAAAGTTTAAGAACTCTGGTTCTTGGAAATTTCGATCAAATTTCCTAAACCATCTCACACATAAAAATATGTGTGATATATAACTGTTGGATGTTATATATCACACATATTTTAAATCAAATTTTTGAGGACAAAAAGGTGCATTTAGAAATATGAAAAAACCTTAGAAGAAAACATTTGTTATTATAAGTTCCACGATTTAACACGAGACATAATGTTACCACCTCATTTTTTTATGTAAAGTTTAGAAGCCACCGATATAATAGTTGCACAACACAAATGAACGGATAGGAGAATGCAATTATACACTTTTAAATAACTAATTAAAATGTTTATCGAGTTCTACAAATGTATTTTTATTTCCTCGATTGAAGTTAATCAAACTCCGAACGTAGCAAACATTGGAAGTAAAGATAGTAAAAGAACCTTGTAAACTTAACAATAGTATATCAAAGACCCTCAGTAAATATAACATACTGAAAAATATTCAGGTTTCATATTTCTTATTCTACTTTTTTGTACTCGTACATACGGAAGGAAGCAGAGGAAACACGTAATTTGACTTATAATAGAAGTAATAGCGAAATAAATATTTAAATACTTCCCAATTGTAGCCAGAATTATTTTATAATAAGTAACAAAATGTATATATTTTTCAGAATCTGCAGTAACACCGCCATCTTGAATTTTAGTCCCATAAGAACAATATAAATTTCATGACATCATTAGTGAGTACACGACAATCGTAAAGGTTAAGGTGTCATATTAAAGGCAGAGGAAGTATCTAGTAAATTATGAAAAACTATTACATTTTTAAAATTTTCTGACATAAAAACGATAGCTTACGAGAGTTGTGTCTTAGTGTAATTTCGTGGTGATTATATTTTGTTGAAAAATTATGTAATTTACTAGAAAATCCACTTCACCTTTATAATTTGACACCTCACCCACTTTTAGCGAATTTCCCATAGGGAAGAAGCTATTACCGTAGGTCTCATGGCAAGACTTAAGCCCGTGATGATGTTATTTTTTCGTCTTTAGGTGCCAAGAGGCCAAAAAATAGTCGTTAAAATTTATATCAGCAGCAAACCTGCATACTCTTTCCCATGTTAATCTTACGGAGAATAGGCAAACTCCTTTATTTATGCCCGGATTATGATAAAACTTATTATATGGTCGGAATAAAAATAGTTTATGGTAAAAATGCCTACTTTTAGTGTTCCTCAAAGCAGCAAACCTGCATACTCTTTTCCAATGTTACAGAGAATATGCAAATACTCTAATTTATCAACAGGTATTGATTGATCAATCTTGTCACATACTTGTATTATTATTGCCATATTATTGATTTGGAAATTCGCTGAGTACGCAGGTCTGCTGCGACGGGGGTATTTATGACTATTGAGTAATGTGTCCAAAAAATTAACATTGTTCCTAAGGGGCTAAAACGAAATATTTCACCGATCCCGAAGTCTCTCAATTTACAAAACTTGGTTAAAAATCATCACAGTTTACTTACATGTCTTATATTGTAAACTAAACAAAGCCTCGACTAGCACAGGATATACTTCTGTTTATCATTAATATTAGATGTCACGTTAATGCAACGTGGCTTCCTTGTCTGCGTCTCAGTGTTCATCAACATAATGAGTCGAGACCAAGATGGATCACCTCGTCGATGGTAACAATAGAGTACAGAGTAACAAGACGCGGTGTGAACCTACAAGACTACAAGACTACACTCCCCAACCGCGTCGGTCTTAGTAATAAGGTGCATGGCGACAGACAACGCACAATAAGACATATGCATATTAGAAAAAGTAACTGTACAGTTAAATATACAGTACGTTGTACTAAAAGGGTAAAAACAATTTGATTGTTTCAAAGACTAGAAAAAGTGCTAAAAATAACATTGGAATAGTTAGTAAACTTAAATTATTAAAACTTAAATACTTTGTTAACGTTAAAATTTAAAATTGCCACCATTTTGGATTTTGAGCTTGGCTCATGCTAGTTATTTTTTAATAATACCAATCTACTAGTGTAAACCACGTACCAAATCAAAATAATTCATTAAAAATGTTTGAATTACAAAATATTTTGTGAAAAATACAAAATGGCGGATATCTGAGAAAGTAAGCGTTTTAGGCCATACCTCTATTTGAACTTTTTTCTTCCTTTTTAATGGACCCAATCACTCACCGAAGTCCTGAAACGTTTTTCATGGACACCCTGTATATATAATGTTTTCCAAAATAATATGTTTATATTTATTATAACCTAACCGATAAGAAAACAATTGGCTATGATGTAACTTCAGTATGTTAAAATTAGTAAACAGGTACTTAAAATTTTCATAGTTGTTATCTAGAGAATCAGGGATTTCAAGATTAAATTTGTAATTAAAAAAATATATTTATTTGGGTCTGTATTAATTCGCCAATTTGTATTAATTTACTATTTAGTATTTTTTTTACTACTTTGTATTTAATATTTGCTATTTTATTTGTATTTATTTGATAGATCTACCTTGAGGATATTTTTCCTAAAAAGTAAACAGCTAATTTGGAATTGTCTAGATAACTCCATCCTTAATTAGGATTTTTTTGACTATCGGATTAGGGAAGGGGACAATCTTGACGTTATAGCCTTATTTGACTACAAATTCCAATCTGGTGTACATGATTGAAAATAAAATAATCAATTATTTAAATATATTATTAAATATATTAACTAATATAAATCTGTAAAATAAAATACACGGGGGAAAATATAAATTGTAATGGGAATGGCGAACAGTTTTGCATTGAAAGGTTTGTGTAGCCGCCGTCAGCTGACAAGCTGTCATTCACATGTCCGAACAGTCGTGTGGCTGAACGGATCACAGCTGCGCCAGTGCTGCCCCTAGCGTGGAAATGTCAAGTATTTATTTGTTTCATGACAATCAAATATTACGTTGGTTTTGATAATTAATATTTAATTGTATTATTTTTATACAAAGAGTTAGACATATGGATACTATACACCTACACGCTTCAAACAAAGAACATGAATAAATAAATTTACATATTCTTTCCTTCAAAATTGTTCTTGAGGAAAAATATCAAATGGCGCGATCTTGTAGTCTTGTTACTTACTAAGGCTGGCATGTTCCTTAGACAAGACTGTTAATTAATAGACCAAAGACAATGGCATCTAAGGTACCTAACGTTTAACATGGGAACGGAACCTCAATTTTGTGAATTGAATTTGAATTATTACCTAGTTTTTGTTTTGAGGATAGTCTTTGCGGATGCAATTTGTATTAAAAAGTGCGAACGTTTATCCACACCAGGGAATTTCGTATCCAACGCCATCGTTTATAGCTATCCAAAATTCGTTTTATTCAAATACAATTCTTTAGTTAATTAAGATAGTTAGAGACGACACGTGATTTGTCAATCAAAACTAGAGAATTAGTATTAGTTAATTATAGAATTAGTCAATTATATTTTTATATACAGTAGTTGCACGTGAAAATTGTTGCTTGTATTATGTTTTATTCTTGCTATATTAGCACTATCCGTGGGAGTAAGTTTTAGTCTCTCATTGAAAAATTATTAATAAAATAAATAAATCAGGTATGCGTGTCGGACCGCAGCTCTGTCATGACACGCACATCAGCAGCGGCGTCAAATCACGCTCTTACACGAGGTGCCGGCCACGGTTATTGTATCAAAACACTACTTTGCCAAACAGAGTGTCATACCAATTACCAATTAACAATTCTTGATATAGGAACCCAATATTTCAGGATATTTTAGTCTGAATTGTTCCCAGGTGGGTATTTTAAGGCAAGTTTAAATTAGGAATGAGTGTAAGATGATTGTGGTGTGATCTTGTACTCTTGTTGCCTTAGTGAAGGACTAAGGCTGACATGTTCCTTAGACAAGACTGTTAATTAAAAGCCCAACAAAATGACATTTATGGAACCTACAGTTTAACGTGGAATCCGAACCACCTTAGCCTCTAAATGAAAAATGTTTCTACTTACTTCCTGTGGGAAATAGGTTAGATCATGGATATGTCTAAAGGGAATGTTTTCAGTTCATCTAAAAAGCTGTTCTTATTCTTTTATAATGAAAGTTAAATAAAATAGCTCTGGTAGTTTCTACGGAAACCATGTGTTATGTTCCATCTTAAAAATCACCAACACCCTCCCCCCCAGAGCCAAGACATATCCATGTCAAAACTGGCTAATTATAAGGATGGTGTTTGCGGATTAACGTAGCATTCAATAGTGCGGACGTTAGTTAATCCACACCAGAGTATATCATCTACCGTCCATTGCTCAAAACTATCCACAATTCGTGACCTCCAAGTAGCTGGATTACAGGACACGCCGTCATAGAGATCAGAGAATACTTATAAGAGAAACGAGAACAATGGGCGTGAAAATAAATTACAACAAAACAAAACTTGTTACATTTGGAAGAGAGCTCAGAACAAGGAGAATGAACATATCGAAAATAGAAAAAAAATATGAACAAGTTTATAATTTTACTGTAAATATGTAAGGTTTATTATGCATGCTTTAAAGAGAAGAAGATCATTGTCTCATTACTCTAAACGTAAAATGTACAAAATTATTACGAGATTTATCCTTTTAAAAGGAGCTAAGACTTGGGATTCTGTATAAAAATTCAAGTAATATATTAATCATGTTTGAAAAAACAAAGACCTGTGACAATTCTTTGGCCTATAAAGGAAGGGTTGAGAATGTGATCCGGTAGGGAGGAGTCCACGAGGGAGGTCGAAGAAAATTTGAAAGGAGGAAGTGAACAAATATATGGCCAGGATGGAAGTGAATACAGAATGACGTGGAGACAATGCCTTGGCGAAGTCAAGTACCACTTGGGACTGATGACCATTGGAATAATTAAAAGGATCCACCTATTTTCACTATTTCAACTTTTTTTTGATTTTTGATACAATGAATGATTTTTTAATCGGTACTAGGCTAATTAAAAGATTTAATATGAAACAATGATATGTTAAAAATCACAGTTATGGGCGTTTTCCAAATTTTATAACATTTAAAATTATAATGTTTTGTTATATAACTTTTTTATTAATCAACCAATTGCAAAATCTAAGATATGTCTTTAAAGCTAAGACTACAAGGTACATTTTGGTGCAAGTAAACCGTAATAACCCAATAAATAAAGATATTGGAGATAATTCTTTTTATAATGCTTTCCCCAATTCAAAAAGTACAGTATATGTTTAATAATTTAAAACATTGACATTTATTATTAACTACACACTGAGGTACTTACGCACCAAATTATACTCAGTATAATCAAGAATATCTGGTAAAAATAGTATTACTTTAGGTGCAGTACTTACAGATTTATTTAAAATAGAGCATTTCAAATATGGTAAGATCACGTATTGGAGAAAACTGCTTACATATAAGGCCTACATATAAACACGTGATTTTTAATAGACAGAAAATAATAAATATAAAATCATAATCCTAAAAACTGTAAACTATTAACGTGGCGAATAAAGCTGTTCATTTTGCACAGCACACACATATTTACTTCATAGCTTTTACATTAATAAATGATTTTAGATGACATTGGATAGTAAAACATATTACTAATGGATAGTAAACAGCTGTAACTTTCGAACTTTTTTGAATGTATAAAATTAGTAAACAAACTTAGTCCCCATAATGTTCGAGTTTTCAATTTTTTCACAAAAACCTTCACGGACACATGCAGTGCAACTTCCCAAAATTTCATGGTCATTGGATGAGTAATTTGGCAACGCATAAAGGACATACATACATACACATACATTCATTTTTATAAATAGACATAAATTTATTTAACTGGCTGGGTGGTTATAGTCCCTGCCTTCAAAATTGAAAAAATCCCGCAAGGTTCGAATCTGGGCCCAGTTGCCATTAATTAATTATGCTTCCTAACAACAAATCGATGTTTGGTAGTAGCAAGACCGAGGTTTGGTCCGTTCCCCACCAAAATTTTAAAAATGCCTAGAGCCGTAGAAAGACACAAAACAAAATAAAGCATTTAAATATATTTGGATTGAAAAAAATACATGTTGTCATTGGACTAATAGATTGGGCACGCTTAAGGAGATTATAGATGTTTATGAGTACATGTATGAGATAACGCCGTGTGAAATATTGGATAGTGTTACTTCAGTGTATTTGGGCTTGAATAATAATAATCAGGGATCTTTGCCCAACTTAACAAAGTTTTCATAGCCAATTCCGGACATGAATTAAACATTCAATGGCATCAAAACTTTTGCAATTAGACTAGTCGAATGGAATTCTCATCCGAAAACTCGGCATTATCTAGGGAAACTCCCAACTTGCATCAGTGCTAAACTATTAAAAATAAAATGAACTATAAACTAGAACAAAATTTATTGAAAATAGTGGAAAATTAAAAAAAAGAAAATTGGAGATAAATATAAGGCTTTTTTTAATTTAAATTACATATATTTACATTAACAACTGGAATATTAACCTCCAAAAAGCACAAGTATTATGAATCTTTATTTTATAAAATAAACAAATAACACCAAACAATCAAGCAATTCTTTATACATAGTTAAACCGACGAATTTATTGTGAATTCAGGAACTATTTCAATTAATTTAGTGTAATGCAAATGGATTGGATTGAGGAAATCTAACTTCAATGCGTTATTAATGTGCTCTAATTCATCCATGTATAGGTCGTTGAAATTATAAATTATGGAAAAGAGGCAATCGTGAATTAGAATGGCTTGAGGAGTTTCCCGTTACTCAAGACGGTAACAGAATATTCAATTACAGAGAAGTAGATTTGGTAAACAAGTCTTCAAGCTGTGTTTATTAAAGGGAAGTTTTATAAAAATTAACAGAATAATAATAAAATAAAATTTGCTATGTACATAATCGGTTGTACAAAATGTATTTATTACAAATAAAAAAATAAAATCAAGTAGGAAGTCGGTTTATCATTTACAAGAGGGGTTAGTTAACTTCGGAAAACTAACTAAGAATCGAAAACTTATCTTATGTATTTGTCATAAAGTTTGAACCGTTATATATAGTGTCTATAGAGTTTTTATTTTCATTTTTACAATTAAAGTAATTTGCTAACATAAAAATACCTAAATTAAACCATTTTAAATACCTAAAATAATCATGAATTACATTCTAATGGAATATCGAATTTTACGTAATACATAATGAAGTGTTGCAGTGATGATGTGCATCCTGCAGTGCCAGGTATGCTATGTAGTGAAGTGTTGCAGTGATGATGTGCAGCTTACAGTGATGGGTGCTCTACGTAGTGAAGTGCTATAGTGATGATGAAAGCGCTGGCATGTACTCTACATAGTGTAGTGTTGCAGTGATGATGTGCAGCCTGCAGTGACATGCACTCTACGTAGTGAAGTGCTGCAGTGATGATGTGCAGCCTGCAGTGACATGCACTCTACGTAGTGAAGTGCTGCAGTGATGATGTGCAGCCTGCAGTGACATGCACTCTACGTAGTGAAGTGCTGCAGTGATGATGTGCAGCCTGCAGTGACATGCACTCTACGCAGTGAAGTGCTGCAGTGATGATGTGCAGCATGCAGTGACATGCACTCTACGCAGTGAAGTGCTGCAGTGATGATGTGCAGCCTGCAGTGACAGGTACGCAGTGCGTCACTCCGTGTAATGAGACTCCTGCGAGATGGATTACCGGCTCCGTATAATATATTCTCCGGAACACGCACTCTCTCTCTCTCTCTCTCTCTCTCCTTTATTGATAAAATATCAATAAATCTAGAGATGGGAAATAATTTATATAAACAAAAGTGTTTCATAGTTTTGATACTGAGTTATAGACCTTCTTACTTCATATGGAAGCATCGATTCATAATGCTGCAGTTTAAAACAATACAAATTCGGTATGTAGAACATTCGATCAGTAGTCTACCTTGTTTTTAAACCCTATCTTAAATTATTTAGTAATCTATTTAATTAGTAAAATAATACCAGTAGAAGGCTATTTGAAAATAAATGATTCTCAAATCTTAATATTTAATATATATATTACTGTACGTACCTTTTTATATGAAGGTATAAAGCGCCATTTTTTGTAACTGCTACCCCTTTTCCTTCATGTATTAGCCAATTTTAACGCTTTATGTGTCAGCGACGTCATCTCGGTTTGTATTTATCCATTAAAACATTAGATATTAAAAATTATTTTCTCCTGCGGGTAAACCCCACTCGGTTATTGGAAATGATTTTCTACGCATCACGATAATCAGGTAAAATATACTGAGCATAAAATACTTATCGTAAATACTTGATTATTGTCTAGATAGAAAATACGTTTTAAGCTAACCATAAGGTTGATTTTTATTTTAATTATTCAATATTTTAAACGTTAAGTCATAATAGTAAAATAAAATCAATTTAATTTGAGTTTAAATGTAATCAGCTTACGGCTCTCTTGAAACGATTCATAAATCTGGACTTTTTTGCATATTTTTCATCAAATGAACCCCGCTTGTGGCGATGCTGTGATTGTCGGAGGCGGCTCGCTGCCAGGGCTTAGCAATAAAACTGGTCGGATCCAAGCAATGAAATGGAACTGTTATCTGATTGTTATTTTTTATTCCCGTTGTCAGCAGCTTTCACATAGATTCTCAAAAGATTATTTGGCAGAAATTTATTAGGAACAATATTTACTACCCCGTTGTAGTTTTTACAGAACTGCCCAAAGTCTGGTGTTCCACTGTATCTGTTTCGAGGATTGTTTATAAATTTTGCAATGTGATAAGTCAGTGTAATATGAAACGTTAATCCAATTATACTTCTAATAAATGGCCAATTACGCATTGTTAACATTCTGAACGGTGATGTTTTCAACGATTAATTGGAAAATACCCTAGTTTTGCATCGTTGGAAGTGCGTTCTAGTTGTTTATTTTAACGTTAAATATTTATACCCAATTATTCAGACATACTAATATGAAATTATTCTTAAAATATCGGTGTATAATTTAATTTTGTAAGATGTTATAGGGACGTAAAATAAAGTTCAATAATTCACAAACATGTTTCAAAAAATTAAAAAGAATAATGAATAAAACTAAACATTAACCGTGATGGTTTAACAAAAACTTGAATTCAAATAATGATTTAATGAAGTACGAGGAAAATACGAGGTATATTAAATTTGTAAGTATTAAAAAATAGGTTTTTTTCGTAACAATGTAGTATATAAGTATTTGATATATCTGCTATAAAACGTCTGAGTTATCTTCAAAAGAAAGGTTGGGATATCGTTAATGCGCCGCTGAACAGAGCCAATTCACAGGTCCCGAGACAATGAAGTGTTCATCAATGAAGAACAAAGGACTTAGACAAGACATTCCCGATTCTTTAAGTGCATCTCCAAGCCTCCCCGAAGTAATAATGTGTTAACTAAGGTGACCCTTCCACATTATAATGGTTTATTCAGCAGTTCTGTATATGGAATAATGTACATAAATTTGTGATACTTGGCTAAGACAAGAATTTTACTTCAACCTGTTTGTGGGTATTAAAATCACATGTTTTATTTTTCTTATCAGAATATCAGAATTCTTTTTAGTGTAGGATGTGGTCACTTTTTGCGAATTTCACACTGGAAATATGAGCTACTAGACCCGGGGCGACGTTTTTTCGTTTCAAGACCCAGCGGATGCCAAAAACACCATTATTTCGCGACTATATAAATGTGTGTATCCATGGTCGTCTGTAAACACGATAAATCTCATAAAAATCACAAATTTCAACTAAATTAGTTGTGGACGTGTAAATGTGCATTTATTTGACCAAGTTAGAAATCCAGCCAAACCGGTCTATCTGAATGGGAGTTTAGGATGGGTTTGTACCCCAAAATGAGGGTTTTCGATTCATTAAAAAATTACATTAAAATCAGCACTATAGGAATCAGATCGAACCCTAAACAATCTAGTTCTCTGAATCTTCACTTTGTGTCAATCGGTTACTGACATATAGAAATTGGCAAACACAGTACGTTGTCTTTTGAGGCTCAAATTAATCTTAACTCACTTTTTATTTCAAGTGTTTTAATACAGATTCGTACACAGCTTCATATGGTTTCTCCATATAAAATCTCCATATGTATTATCCACAATACATATTTGGTGTATAACTATGTAATCTGTGAAACCTAAATCTTTTCTACCTTTTGATAGCAATTATAGTTATTTATTTCCCATGTTATTCTCTTATTACGTAATTGATATAATTTCCATTTTTATAAATATATATTAACCACTAATTATTGTATTAGCTTAAGATCTTGACAGTAAAATATTTTTTATTTTCATATACACAAAAAATACCCCCGTCGCAGCAGACCTGCGTACTCAGCGAATTTCCAAATCAATAATATAATAATAATAATATTATATGTCAAGTTTTATCAATGGCTGTCGATAAATATATGAGTTAGTTATTTGCCTATTCTCCATAAGATTAACTTGGAAAAAAGTATGCAGGTTTGCCGCTGTGAGGAAAACTGAAAGTAGGCATTTATAGCATAAACAATTTTTATTTTGACCATTTACACCGTTTCATCAACATCTATCCATAAATAAAGGAGTTTACCTGTTCCCTATTTGATTAACATGGGAAAAGAGTATGCAGGTTGGCTGCCATGATAAATACATAAACTATGTTTTTTAAACGTAAATGGATCGATCTCGACTACATAAAGCTAAATATTAAGTGTCATCCAAAAATATTGATTGATAAGTGAAATATTATTTTTTTGTTATCGTCCATATGATTAACATTGGAGCCCCAAAATACAACGTACTGTATAAGTAATACATGATGTTTCTTATTGTTTTTGTAATGATTAGCATTATAAGTTTTATGTTGTCCTAAATAGGTAATCAGAATTTCAAAGTAATGGTCGGATCATTTAGCTACACTGTAATTGCGCGGGTTATCGTTTCCATTTCAATTGTCGTAGATTGCTAGAATTGCCAGTTAACCAGATAATGATGTAGTGCATTGTCTATTTTTACATACAGCTACATAGTGTAGTGTAGTCTATATTTGAAAAGAATAAAATGTTAATTCTATGGCTATCTTGTTTTATTACACTCATTTTCATTGACGCGTATTAACAATTAGACGCTACAACGCAGACGGTTAATAAAACAACAATACAACATATTCTTATAAACGTGCCACAAATCAGTTATGAATAAAAAGTTGAAATTCTGATATTCGTTACTTATAAAGCTGGCGTAAAGCTTCACCAAGGTGCTGAAGCGAAATTAGACTACAAAGAAGAAAAATACAGGTTCCTCTTGGCTGAATGGAAAGGTGGCGTCATTTCCTCTGGAATATTTATTGAAATGGAAAAAGAATCCTGCTCAGTTGTCTCACAGTTGGGAGCCATTCTTTATATTACTCATGTATCATGATTTTTTAAATAATCTTTTGCACACTGTATTTGGCAAATATGATTAATATAAAACAAAACAATATGTCACGTATTTTACTTCAAAAATTGGAAATTATTTTCTAATTATTTATTTGGTAAATTAGTTTATTTTCATCTTTATATAGATTTCAACTAAATATATTTCTGGAAGTAGATTTTGATTAAAGTTATGTCGAGATCGTAAAAATATAATTTTAATTTTTAATGCTGTGTGGTTTGTGATAATTATATATTATCTTTATTGGCGTTCTTCGTTTTCCGAGCTTGATAATGATTTACGTTTCCCCCAATCTCGTTAGATCTAAAATATCAATCAACGTCAAGTTGATAAAATCTAGCTCCTCCGAGGCTCTCGACGTGTTCATCTTGATTTGCACGAAAAAGTCCATGAAAACAATATATTTTAAGCATAAAACTATCAATCAGATATGTGAAAGTAAGAATAGTCATGGAAAATAAATTATGACATGTATATTTTATAAAACTAGTTCTTCTTTGGTAGGGTAAAATTATTCAGATTGATTATTTCCATCTGGAATAATTATATATAAACAATAAGACAAAAATAGTCTACTATAATGGCGGTTTTCTTCTACACCTTGCCTAAACTCAAGACGATTGAGTAGACACCTGCAGCCAATGAAATTTAACAAGTGAATCTGACCAATAGAAAATCAGGACGCCATGACAGTTTTGCTCAATATCAAATCGGATAAATATGGTGGATCAAACCAACCATAGTACTTTATACAACTTCTTAGAAGTGTTAGATGGTGTGTATATATTTCTACTGTTACAACGTACTAGTAAAATGCGTTTCCACTATTGTTCCAAGATGTTCATTTTGTTCAATTAAAGAAACTTTCACTCCTTTCGTTGATAAAAAGCTTCACCATAGTAAATGTTTTCTTGTCATACTGCTTCAAACCAGATGTTTATTATGATGATCTTTTGAACCCAAGGCCGCAAAATATCATTGTTGATGTCATTTTTCATTCGAGGTCATCATTCTCAAGGCCTAAACAACCAATCAGGAATAAAAAAAGAACTGTTACAACGTATGTAACATAACAACTGATGGCTTAAAACGACAAAAATGACAACTATTGATAACAAATCAGGTAATATTTCATGTTTCAAGAGTTTGTTTCATTTTTTGCAGTATGACGAAAAATATAGTTCATCACACGGCCCAAAATTGGCTTTTTGATGTGTTACACTTGTGCTCGTGTCTAAAACGCCAGTTTTTAGTCTTATTGATGAAATATACTACTGTATTTTAAACAAAAATAGTACCCTAAACCAAAATTTAATAGCAGACCTTTTAACGTTAAACGTTTAAATTTGTGTCAAATATCAAGTATCAACGGAAAAAATAATTTTTAAATCCAAGTATATGTAACAGAATTAAGAATATTTAATAATCAATGAATTTTATTTCAACACCCCTTACCTTATAATTATTATTCCTATAATATCCCCGCATAATGGAATTACCTACAACAAACGTAAAATCAGTCATAATTTGATAGATTATAGTTGTACACAATACAAAAATGCATAGACTGAAAAACCTTCAAACACAGAAGTAATAAAGACATGATAAAGATAGGTAAAAAAGTGTTTCGTGTGAAATGAGAGCATGGAGTATTTCCATGGCTCATGTGTCAACTGTCAGCGTTAACATGCATCACGCTACATGTTACATGACTCTCTCTACCTCAGGAAAAACTAAAAATAATTACTTAAAACTTAGTTGGCCTATGAGGGTTTACTAAAAATGTAAGATTAATTACTTTTTACAGTTATTGACATAGATATGTCTTAGCACTGGGGGGGGGGTATTGTCAATTTGCGCGGCCAAAATTTGAAACATTTACGTCATTTAGTTTGTGGCGTCATATGGTTATTGACCTCATAGATTGGTTATATGCACAGCTGTTTAGATGAACTGAAAACATTTTTCTTTTGACATCCATGATTTAACCTATATCCCACAGGGAGGTAAATACAAAAATGTTTACGATTAACTATTACATTAAGGAACTATTATTTAATTTCTGAAATAAGTTCATATTAGGCTCCAAACAGTTGTATGAAATTGTAAAAAAATAGGAAGCCAACCAGACTGCAATATTAGTAGTGGCAAAAGCTGTGAACCTTGGGCCACTCTAGTTCGTTGTAATAAGGGGTGAAAAGCAAGTAATAAGGAGTTTGGTCAAGACACTAGGCACGGACTGAGAAACTCCGCTGACAAATAGCGACAAATAACCACTGAACACGAAAACGATTGGCCGAGGGGCGTGGAAATAAATTTGGTGGAGTAGTCTAGGGACAAAAATTTGGGGGAAAGGATAAGACACTGTGGAAGAAAACTTAAATACCCCCGTCGCAGCATGATCCAAACCCAAATTCAAAATGGTGGCCATTTAAAATCTTAAAACTAAAATACTTTGAAAACGCTAAAAAATACAATGGCTGCCGTTTTTGATTTTGGGCTTGGATCATGATGGTTATCTTTTTAATAATAGTAGTAGTCTACTAGTGTAAAACACATACCAAATTTAAAAAATCCATTAAAAAATGTTTTAAATAAAAATTATTTTGTGAAAATACAAAATGGCGGATATCTGAGAAAATACGCGTTTTAGGCCATACCTTCATTGGTACTTTTTTCTTCTTTTTAATGTAGCTAATCACTCACCGAAGTCCTGAAACGTTTTTCATGGACACTCTGTATGTATACAAATTTTAACGACTATTGTTTTTAGGCTCTGAGAAAAAAAACACGAAAAAATAACATGGCTTAAGTCTTGCCATGAGACCTACGGTAATAGCTTTTTCCCTATGGGAAAAGGATGAAGACTGGATAGGGGATGAACCGAGTAGCTCCCCGAGTAGCTCACTACCACGATCTTCTCTACTAATCTTCATCCGCAGCACCACGACGACCTAGGGAAGGGGAGTGGGAGGACGCTTCAACACCATGGGCAGGAACACGGACACTACGTCACCGTGGAGTGAAACTCCTGATTAAACTAGTGGTGAATGGAAATGCTCACTTTATTAAGTCATTGGAAATAAATTAAAATAACAAAATGCAACTTTTAGAACGTAAAAATAATTAAAACAGTGGATTCAATGGGCAAAAGAGCTAAATATATAAAGTACAAATTAGGAAAAACAATTAAATTTTAATTGGTCTCTTGGTCATCCTCACTAGCCAAGCGAAGTTAAAAAGGAATCAAATAAAACTAAAATTTACAATAAGACGTATAAATTGTCTAAAAAGTGTGTTTATATTGGTTTTCAAAACTAATTGTACCCTTGTATACTAATTAAAAACCGATCGAAAAGCACCCAAACATACATTTACCTCAAAGTCTCTTCATACGAGTCCCTACTACATGACTACCAAAATTTATAATGAACTTTCATAATCAATAAAAACTATACCCAATTGGATGAGGTTTAAGGATTTAATTAAAGGAAGATCTGTTTGGTGTATGCTAACATGTTCTCGAAGGCCTCGTTTTCACTACAAATATTTGACGACCTCTTCAAATAGCATTTTGGTATCTTATTTTGGTTACTATCTTTTATTATACTATATAAAATACTATTGTGTTTTAGTTACCAGTTTATATAAATAGCTTTAAACTTAGCTGATTGGACGTGTAGGAAGAGTGAGTGATGCAAGTTGTGTTCCATATTCATGACAAGTCCAATACTGTCAACTCCCTCTGCCTTCGTTACCCTTATGTTCGACTTCGGATCTAGCATACGAGGAAAATATGAAAGCTTTTGACACTATATAGATATTCACCATTTCACATCATAAATAAAGACGAATTACTCTATGACAAGTATTTATAATTTAAATCTAAATTTCACACTAATTTATGAACAAGGTAAAACCTGGATTTTATATTGGAAATTAAACTAACGTATTAAGTGAGGGTTAACTTATTACTATACATTTTGAGGGATCGACTCTACTCAATAGTACTGACGGTATTTCGAAGTGAGCGTTCGCTTGCTCACTTCAGTTGGTCTTATCATCTTATCATCATCTACGTTTGTGCATAGATACCATTTGGAAAATGAAATTTCGCACATGATGTCATCACCTGCGTGTGGCAATTGGACTGTATAATGATATATAATATCATATTATATAAAAATATATAATAATAAAATATAATTTTTTAGGTAGTGAAAAATCCCGGAATGGCTAAATATGTTTTATTATTTATCATCAACCTTAGGTGGTGGAGGGCTCACATGGAGTCGGTACGAACTATTTAATAAAATCATAGGTTGATTAACATAAGTTCAATCTTTACTTAGTTGGCCTATGAGGGTTTACTAAAAATGTAAGATTAATTACTTTTTACAGTTATTGACATAGATATGTCTTAGCACTGGGGGGGGGGGTATTGTCAATTTGCGCGGCCAAAATTTGAAACATTTACGTCATTTAGTTTGTGACGTCATATGGTTAAAGACCTCATAGATTGGTTATATGCACAGCTGTTTAGATGAACTGAAAACATTTTTCTTTTGACATCCATGATTTAACCTATATCCCACAGGGAGGTAAATACAAAAATGTTTACGATTAACTATTACATTAAGGAACTATTATTTAATTTCTGAAATAAGTTCATATTAGGCTCCAAACAGTTGTATGAAATTGTAAAAAAATAGGAAGCCAACCAGACTGCAATATTAGTAGTGGCAAAAGCTGTGAACCTTGGGCCACTCTAGTTCGTTGTAATAAGGGGTGAAAAGCAAGTAATAAGGAGTTAGGTCAAGACACTAGGCACGGACTGAGAAACTCCGCTGACAAATAGCGACAAATAACCACTGAACACGAAAACGATTGGCCGAAGGGCGTGGAAATAAATTTGGTGGAGTAGTCTAGGGACAAAAATTTGGGGGAAAGGATAAGACACTGTGGAAGAAAACTTAAATACCCCCGTCGCAGCATGATCCAAACCCAAATTCAAAATGGTGGCCATTTAAAATCTTAAAACTAAAATACTTTGAAAACGCTAAAAAATACAATGGCTGCCGTTTTTGATTTTGGGCTTGGATCATGATGGTTATCTTTTTAATAATAGTAGTAGTCTACTAGTGTAAAACACATACCAAATTTAAAAAATCCATTAAAAAATGTTTTAAATAAAAATTATTTTGTGAAAATACAAAATGGCGGATATCTGAGAAAATACGCGTTTTAGGCCATACCTTCATTGGTACTTTTTTCTTCTTTTTAATGTAGCTAATCACTCACCGAAGTCCTGAAACGTTTTTCATGGACACTCTGTATATATACAAATTTTAACGACTATTGTTTTTAGGCTCTGGGAAAAACAACACGAAAAAATAACATGGTCCCGGGCTTAAGTCTTGCCATGAGACCTACGGTAATAGCTTCTTCCCTATGGGAAAAGGATGAAGACTGGATAGGGGATGAACCGAGTAGCTCCCCGAGTAGCTCACTACCACGATCTTCTCTACTAATCTTCATCCGCAGCACCACGACGACCTAGGGAAGGGGAGTGGGAGGACGCTTCAACACCATGGGCAGGAACACGGACACTACGTCACCGTGGAGTGAAACTCCTGATTAAACTAGTGGTGAATGGAAATGCTCACTTTATTAAGTCATTGGAAATAAATTAAAATAACAAAATGCAACTTTTCGAACGTAAAAATAAAACAGTGGATTCAATGGGCAAAAGGGCTAAATAAATAAAGTACAAATTAGGAAAAACAATTAAATTTTAATTGGTCTCTTGGTCATCCTCACTAGCCAAGCGAAGTTAAAAAGGAATCAAATAAAACTAAAATTTACAATAAGACGTATAAATTGTCTAAAAAGTGTGTTTATATTGGTTTTCAAAACAAATTGTACCCTTGTATACTAATTAAAAACCGATCGAAAAGCACCCAAACATACATTTACCTCAAAGTCTCTTCATACGAGTCCCTACTACATGACTACCAAAATTTATAATGAACTTTCATAATCAATAAAAACTATACCCAATTGGATGAGGTTTAAGGATTTAATTAAAGGAAGATCTGTTTGGTGTATGCTAACATGTTCTCGAAGGCCTCGTTTTCAATACAAATATTTGACGACCTCTTCATTTTGGTATCTTATTTTGGTTACTATCTTTTATTATACTATATAAAATACTATTGTGTTTTAGTTACCAGTTTATATAAATAGCTTTAAACTTAGCTGATTGGACGTGTAGGAAGAGTGAGTGATGCAAGTTGTGTTCCATATTCATGACAAGTCCAATACTGTCAACTCCCTCTGCCTTCGTTACCCTTATGTTCGACTTCGGATCTAGCATACGAGGAAAATATGAAAGCTTTTAACACTATATAGATATTCACCATTTCACATCATAAATAAAGACGAATTACTCTATGACAAGTATTTATAATTTAAATCTAAATTTCACACTAATTTATGAACAAGGTAAAACCTGGATTTTATATTGGAAATTAAACTAACGTATTAAGTGAGGGTTAACTTATTACTATACATTTTGAGGGATCGACTCTACTCAATAGTACTGACGGTATTTCGAAGTGAGCGTTCGCTTGCTCACTTCAGTTGGTCTTATCATCTTATCATCATCTACGTTTGTGCATAGATACCATTTGGAAAATGAAATTTCGCACATGATGTCATCACCTGCGTGTGGCAATTGGACTGTATAATGATATATAATATCATATTATATAAAAATATATAATAATAAAATATAATTTTTTAGGTAGTGAAAAATCCCGGAATGGCTAAATATGTTTTATTATTTATCAACCTTAGGTGGTGGAGGGCTCACGTGGAGTCGGTACGAACTATTTAATAAAATCATAGGTTGATTAACATAAGTTCAATCTTTCAGCCGAGTTTTTCAGCCGAGTAGGCCTACAGTGCCGCAAACCCGACTTGAAAAGTCCGACCGGGTCAGCCACGACAGCCATTTAAAAATGGCTTGAATTTGAAATGTTTTGGCGCTGACAAGTTTTAAATATGAAGCTTTTTAGTATGAGTCATTCGATATATAAAAGTAAAACGTTGCAAATTATTTTGTTGTTATTTGCATATTACAATTTATTTAATGATAGTAAATTAACTATACAAATTTTACATGATCTAACAAAATTTTTCTACACACTACCAGATAATAACGTAATAAACGTAAATTAACAAACTGCCTTTAGCGCATATACACAGAATAGATGCGTTTACGGAGGATTTGCACTCAGGTAGGCTTCAGGCCGAACAGACACAGTGATGTGAGTGAGTGTAGGCAATTATTGTTGCATTAAAATAGAACTGGCAGTTAACACATCGAACTGGCCGTGTGTGAGGCCGTTTAAAAAACTTGTATAGATCACAATAATGTTCTGTTAAGCTTAGGAATTCAAATGTTGCTCAAAACAGGGGTTTTTGAGAGCTCATTATTCTATTTTTTTATGCGCGGGTAAGTTATCTATTAGGTAAGTTAAAAGTAAAGAAACCCCGTCTCCAAAAGGTAAATAAAATGAAAATAACTTTTATAACTGCGAGTGCTTTCGTTTTCATAGCAAAGCGTAACAAAAATACCTATTTTAGCATGAATTATATAGACATAAAAATTAAATTATAAACAGAACCCATTTCAGCTGTTCTAGGTTATGAAACGTTGAAATAGCTAATTATATCACAATTCCAAGCAAAAAACTCAAAAACAGCAGATAAAACTCTAATTATAACTTATATAGATTTACAAATTTAACTATAAAATAAATTTGTCCCCGTGGTTTGTACTCTTGTGTAGCGAGTATATCAGGTGCACGTATTTCATAGAGGTTAAAGATTATTGCAAGTCCCAACAACAGTGATTGTCATTGCCACGGCTGGTACTCCCGCGGGACGTTCCGGCCAATATTCGCCTCAATTCGCTATTCACAACTGTTTTTGTTTTATTCATTTTAAATATACCAATATACCCCGTCACAGCACACCTACGTACTCAGCGAATTTTCAAAAAATTGGTTGAAACTAAATGAAGCTCACACATATAAATTGTTAAGATTGATGCATATTAATTGTGTAATCCATTCTAAACCTTCAACGTACCTGACACAAAGTCTAATATTTCTGAAAGAGATTAGTGGATAATGTACTAGAGAAGGAGACTCGAAACTTTCTACCCCAGAAATAATGAACGTCATGAAAATCATGAATCATAAAAATATGACAGAAATCATGAAATGTACACACCATTATTATTTGTACCCATAACGCATAGTCTCCATTTTATTAATTACTAATTATAACCCTACAGAAAATAGATTATTACGGTAATTAAGTGTACCGAATTCTACATGTCAATATCTAGTCCCTGAGCCTAGAAACATTGCAAAAGCATATAACAAATTAAACAATAATGAAATACCAGTGTTATTAGAGCACAATGTTCCATTAATTAATTTGTTTCTTTTACTCTGCGTCTTCCATCTTTTACCAATCTTGGCACTCATATGGATTTACAAACTGCAGTACCACATTTATTTTAGTGTATATAATTCTCCACAATAACCGAAATGGTTTTATGACTAAATGACTATACATACAGTCTGTCATCTCTGGAACCTCCAGGGCTCCCACCAATAAATACGTTTCATCGGAAAATTACCTAAAATTTTACATTACTAACTAGAAAAACCATGAAATATTTTGTCATGGATATGTCTTAGCTCTGGGTGGGGGGTGTTTGCAATTTACAAAATCAAAATTTGACACAGTGACGTCATATAGCAATAACATCAGCTATTTAGAGGTACTGAAAACATTCCCTTTTAGACATATCCATGATCTAACCTATTTACCACAGGGAAGTAAATACAAACACTTTTAAAATAAGTCTCTAGGACTCGAAACTGCGGTTATTTGTACCCCAATCGTCGAACCACTGATTGAGATTACCTCAATCAGCCACCTTTTATTAACTAAAATAATCAATACTTTCCAAAAGTATCTATTGATTCAAAATAAATATCTACTTTATATATACTTGAAGTAATCCAAATAGATAGAAGATGTTCTCATGTTGAACACAATACTGTTGAGTATTCATAGAATGTATTCATGCTTCACAAACGAGCTGAAATGGGCAATCCTACTTGTTAGCAACTGGCAACAAATATAATACATGTCGGCGCAACTCTCGCCCTGCGGCAATATAAGTTGGTCCCTAGTTCGGCTCACGCTTATTTACGCACGTTATTCACTTGTCTCTCTCATTTGTTTTTAGACTAAAATTTTGGATTCAGTTTCAAATGTTAATTTTAAACTAATATAAAATAGGTTACACATCTTATTATCTATCTATTGTTTGGTATAATTTCTTTAACTATTTGTAATTCAGACACGTATTTTGTTCCATCCTCAGATCATTAAGGTATATAACTGCATTTTATAGATATGGAACAGGCAAAGTACTATTTAACAGGGTTTCAATTAATGTCTGTAAATTTTCTAGCATAGATAATTGAAATATACTAGATTTTAGCAAATTTACAGAGGAAATAAGGAAATTAGGATATTATCATAGTCCTAAGGTAAGACCTAGATTCAATAAAAATTTTTACCGAATCTCTCACTCAAAGCATTATCTCTATATATAAAATTGAATGTATGTCTGTATGTATGTATGTATGTATGTCCTTTATGCGTTGCCAAACTACTCATCCGATCACCATGAAATTTTAGGAAGTTGCTCTATATGTGTCCGGGAAGGTTTTAGTGAAAAAATATTTTCGAAAACCCCATAAGTTTCCATTTTATGGCGTTTTAAATTTCTAATGTTAACCTTATGGAGAGTAAGTTTGTTTACAAATTGTCTACAATGAAAACATTTGATTTCTTAGCTACAGCTGATTGGTTTACTTTCCATTAGCAATACCGTATGCTTTACTATCCAATGCCATCTGAATCATTCATTAATGTTAAACTATGAAGTAAATGTGTACTGTAAAAAATGAACAGCTTTATTCACCACGTTAATAGTTTACGGTTTTGGGGGATTATGTATTTATATTTTTATTTTCTGTCTGATAAAAGTCACGTGTTTATTTGATAATTACAATGTTTATATTATTACGTTTATTATAATAATCAGCTGTAGTATATCTTTCTTATAAAAGCCGTATTAAAGTTAGGTTTCGTTTGGGTTTGGATTGGATTTGAAAATTGTGAATTAATCCACTCAGATTTAATTGTTTTATGGGAATGTTATTAATATGTTTTATCGTTTCAGTATTGTTATTCACTATGCAGCGACCCAGAATATATAACCTTTTACAATGAAGCCGTATTGCTATTCGACTTCAGAACATGGCCAATCTTAAAGTTAACATGTATTTACTGTGAGGCGTTACGAAGTTCGCCGGGTCAGCTAGTATTATATATAATATAATATTTTTTTATGAATTTCGTAAACACGTGTAAAAGATAATATGTGGATTTAATACGAAATCCTGGCACATCGCTCCATCCAAAGATGGTTTAAGGGGATTTAGTAACCCTAAAAATGGATTTTTATGTATACTGTAATTTATTTAAATAATATGGTTTTTCATAGCACAATTAGAATCAGTTTAAAAATAAAAATAGTTATTTGAATCTTTTATCCATGATAAACGGTAAATGAGATTTACAGATATAGAGGATTCACAACGGTTGAATTTATTAGTATATATTGATTGTAATTAATTAATTTATTAATAATTTAATTTAATTTTTTAGTAATTTAATTTTTTAATTTAATAATTTAATAATTTTTAATTTAATAATTTAGTTAATTTAATAAATTAATAATTAATTAATTAATTAATTGATTGATTGTAATTAGAAATTTGATTAGTATACTCGTATATACTTGCAAATAAAACTGTTTTCTTGGAATAAACCTCTTTAAAATAAACATATTATTGAATACGACATAATATTGTCAAAAATAGTTAAATACATAAAAAAATATAAATAATAAAATAAAATAAAATAATAAGATAAAAAATAAAAAAAAATAGTTAAATACACAACAAGTGCGAAAGAAAATCTTTCGCACTTGTTGTGTTTTTAAAAATAAACCTTGAATGGTTTAGGTCGATTCTTATTAAATTGTAAATCTTCTGAGGATGTAGGTCCGCTGAAATATTTATATTCCATTTGTTATAATACGAAATAAATACTTAATGTTTTCCTTTGATCGGTCTGTTAGCTTCTACAAAGTTGATCATATTCACAGATATCAATTAAGATTAAATGTTGAATATAATATAAGCCTACTCACCAATAGATAATAAAACGAGTCTCACTTTTTATCCAGTTTGAATTTTATGGTTGGTGAATCATTAGGACCGAAGAGCAATAGACTGCACTAGGTAGATTGAAATAGGATTGTGGTTCAATTGGCAAAGTGCATTTTATGGGACAAGGGGTATTAGACAGATGCAGGCGTGTTTCGCCTTCAAAATCGATGCCACATTACCATCGGCAGACTACGACACGATCCATCACATTATTATAGCATTTTGCTATCACAACGTCTCTTTTTATGGGGAAAATAAGCTGCCAGGAACCAACAGTCCCAATTAAAAACTAAAATATATATTTTTTAATTTATATAAAAGTATTACACATAATACATAAGCATTTTGTACTATACAAATTAATTATACTACGCAGTGCGTACAAAATGGGGTTTTTGTCATACTGCTTCAAAATCAGATAGCTATTTTAGTTACATGTATTGAAGAGCAAAATTTGTTCTTTTTCCTCCTAGGACTAAACCTATTATTCTGATGATTTTTTGTCCCAGGCCGCAAAAGATAATTAACGTTGATAATATTTCTGATTCGAGGTTGGAATTAGATTTTAAATAATAAATAAAGTATCTGCAACAATGACTTTTGTTTTGTTGTGTATTTCGGACGTTCCTGATATCGATTGTGTAACTGGTAATCGACTGTTAAATCGAACTATTGAATGTTTGAGATTGAACTATCGATAATAACTAACACTTACATCATCTAACAACCAATAAGGAATCAAGAAAGAACTGCTACAACGTAAATAACATAATAGCTGATTAGTCTAAAGTGGCAAAAATGGTCGAGAACTATTATACTAAATCAGGTAATAATTTATGTTTTACGAGTTTGTTTCATTTTATTCGCAGTGTGACCAAAAATATAGTTCATCACACGGTCCAAAATGGGATTTTTGATGTATACTTGTGCATTTAACAGCCTCGGCTGTGGAACTTGTCTTCGTATTAATAACTCCCGTTTTTGGTCCTAGTTATGAGATATACTATTTTTTTAATATATTGTTCAATATTTTCCTTGAACATATGCAGAAAATTTTTACTAACCACTATTTGAATAATTATTTATCACACATTTGTAGTGTTCTGGTTGAAATGTTTTACAGTCTAATTTGATCCAAAACTATTGCAATAAAGTCCATCTAGTCACCGGTTTAATACTGAGGAAAATCTTGATCCAATGTTGTAATGGTTCAATATTTGACCCTGTTGCCGTTGTTTATCTTGTACTCAAAAACAAGCCCTCAAAATTGGGTAACAATTTGTTCAGTCCAAGGATTTAAGTTTTTTATGTGAAATACGGAAAATATTTGGACACAAGAAATCGATTTGAGCAGGTCCCAAGGCAAAAAAATCCCGTTACATTATGAACCTTTTCTGTAGCTGCAGTTGAGAAAAACAGCTGATTCAGGTTATAATTGATTATATAACCTGATTGATTATAACAGGCTGAGTATGTATTAATTTATTAGGTTGAAATTTACCGAAAACTTTGTGAAAAATAGTTTAATTTGGTTTGTTTCATTTTTTACAAATGTTTTAAGTGTTAAATTTTTCAAGACCAATTTTTGTGATCTAAAACCGAATCGGCCTAAAAGTGGTTTTACGGCAAAAAATCATACTCAAGGCCGCAAGAAAGTATGGAACGAAAATTTTTAACAATAAATCTAATGTTCTTCAAATGCCATCATAGGTACACAACCCGATTAGCATGGAAGTTGAAATTTAAATCATATATTTATTAAGGTTCGGTATATTAAAACCTGTTTATTTAAACCATATACACTATATTTAAATACAGTATATGGTAAACGTGTTATAATTTTTAATAGTTAACTTAGCTAATGCATGTTTAATTCTATTTCAGCAAAGCTAGGTCCCTCACTATTTAAACCAATATATAATGATCCTCATAAATAAATCAGCTGGTTTGAGTAAGTTACAACCCATAGACACTACATATCATATAATACATTACATTCAGACTCACTCTTCACTCATATTCCCACTCACCTTAAAATACCCACCATAATAGGCTGGTGTCTTAGCTATCAATATTAATATAGAACTAATATGAGATATATTAAAATTACATTAAATAAATAGTGTGTAAGCAATACGGTAAGTAGCTAAAGTAGTGGGAAAAGTTAAGCATTTGAACATTTGTTGAAAAATTTTAGAAATAACCCTATAGACTTACTAGTTGGAAGGGAAGTATTTCTCTCACAATAATATCACCAGGGATAAAGAGTCTCGCAGGTAAGTTCACAATAAACAGTTACCAAGAGCGGAAGTTTCAACAAGTTTCACGAGATTCAGGGAGGCTGGGTACAGCCACTACAATAGGATTACTTCTGCTCTCTGTCCTAAGTAAATAAATTCCTCGCTGGTCCTTACGCTCTATTTTGCCTCAATTCCAACACCAGCTAAACTAAACAGGAAAGTTACTTACGTTCTGTGAATCCAAGATCGCGGTATACAAATATAAGCTTATTTACTGACAAATCCTTTTACTTTTAAACTTAAATTTGTTCACTAGTGTTGAAAATATTAACATAAATTTCTCTGAATAGCAAAGACTTCCTGGAGGAGCTTCCTTCACGAATATTATATATATTGTATAGTGTGTATTAAGTAATGCACACTATTCCAAGATTTGAGTGGCAAACTTGGTGTAACATCTTGGTCGTTATTGTAATCATTACTTAGAGAGAAAGAGCTGACATTAAGCTTGCCAATGTTGCCAGAAATCCTCAGTATTGCTTGTTGGTTGAAATTGTAATTTATTTTGTTCTGCATGGGAAAAATGTTCACTATTCAGAAACCTTTCAGAAACATAACATATGTAACGTTTCATGGTAATGTTTATTAAATGTGTTGGAAAACTATTTTGTTATGTATGAGAGCCCTGTTACGTAGCTGAAACATAACAGTGTAACCTCTCTGAAACATAATAGTGTAACCTCTCTGAAACATAACTGTGTAAAATCTCTGAAACATAACAGTGTGACATCTCTGACACATTTTAGTGTCATGGTTTCAGTCGATGACATTTTCACGTTTCAGAAACTTTTCAAAAACATAACCTGTAATGTTTCATGGTAATGTTTCTGAAATGTGTTCGAAGCCATTTTGTGCTGTGTGGGTTTAAACAAAAATAAAGGTATTTAAAATGTAATCATAATTAACACACTATTTAAAGAATTGTTAACATTTATATAGTAATTATGGAGGTCTGCTGCGATACATGTATGTTATCTCACACTCTTCACTTTTCGCATCCACGTTTAAGGATGCTGTCTACGGATTGTTTAAATAGTTTTAACTTATATATCACATGTTACTCGAGTCAGTTTACGCGTTCAGTCTAATGGCTCCGTACCTTGATGAAACGCCTAATTCTCTACTTTACCTGTTAAACACGATTCATTATTCATTAGTACTCTGAATTCTAATTTGCGTTCCTGTCACCGTTAATGGAACGCTTCTGTCCATTTCCTCGCCCTCCTCGAGCAGACCTACCTAAGTGTCGCCTTCAGAAATAATTGTGCTTTTATACTAAGCCCTTCGATATAAGCACCGTCTTGAGAATGAAAATAGTTACGCTTTCTAATAAGTTTTTTTTATAATTTTCATTAGTCATTATAAAATCAAATAGAAGGATTAAATTACCTGAATCAGCAAACTGGTTCGGATAATAAATTGAAACTACATCGGTTTCCCAGTAGTAAATAATTCATTTATAAGTCACGCGATATATAACCTTTTGTAACACCACCTAAAACGCATTATTTTCACTTTAGAAAACCACCTACCTAAGCTAATCTCCATAAGATTAACATGGGAAAGAGTATGCAGATTTGCTGCTGTGAGGAACATTGAAAGTAGGCATTTCTAGCACAAAACATTTTTATTTTGACCATTTATACCAAGTTTCATCAACATCTGTTCACAAATAAAGAAGTTACCCTATTCTCTATATGATTATAGGAAAAGAGTATGCTGGTTAGCAGCCATGATAAACACATAAACTGTGATTTTAAGCGTAAATGGATGGATCTCAACCAAGTGAAGTTAAATACCAAGTTTAATCCAAAAAAGTGATTGATAATTAAAATATTAGTTTTTTTATCCACCATAAGATTAACATTGGAGCCCCAAAATACAACGTACTGTGTTTAGATTTTTAATTATTTAATATCTCGGTAACCGTGAAAGATAGAGAAAAACTTTAAGGAACTAAATTGTGTAGATTTTTAAACTGATTCTAATGGTGAAAGATAAAATTTATTTTTTTAAACTACATTTGAAAAACATAAAAACCCCAAATTTTTTAGTACAGCCCCCCCCAAACTACACGTTCCGATTGACCGATATGTCTGGTTTACGAACTCGTTCGAGCAAATGTAGGAATACACGTCTCTACAAAATTTGGTCTCAATCGGACCGTTTTTACGAGAGTTTCTTGTTCATAGACACACACACACACACACACACACACACACACACACACACACACACATATATATATATATATACACATACGCATATACAAATTTTAACGACTATTGTTTTTGGCCTCTGGGCATATAAAGCCGAAAAATAACATGATCCCGGCTTAAGTCTTGCCATGAGACCTATTTTAATAGCTTCTTCCCTATGGGAAATTCGCTAAAAGGCGGGTTGTTGGCATTGTAAGAGCATGTGCTTAGGAAGAGTCGTTGGAAGGACAGGTCGGACCGAGTATGGAACGAGGAGTGTGCGAGCAGATATATACATCGTAGATAAATCGCGTAAGAAGCTGTCGATATCGTTTGGTCATATGAACAAAATGGAATGGAATGGAGAAATGCCACTTCCTCAGTGGTTTTTAAAATAGACTAGACCAAGGAGGAAAAAATAGTTAGACTTAAACGCACAACTCAAACGCCTACAAGAAGGTATGGAAATTGGAAAGCAGAGAAATGAGGTGAACTGTAGAAATCAGGAAAATAGTAAATAATAAAATTTATAGCTGACAGTTTAGACAGTTTAGTTAAGGAATGTGGCTGAAAATATTCTTTGGATTTTACGGACTAACAGTTAATATTATTAATATCATTATAGATGTCTAGTCATTAATTTTCAATTACCGCGGCACCAAAGGCCTTTGTTTCTCATTGATTTGAACGCCTTTGTCTGGAGCTTGATAATAGCGTCATATTGAATCTTAAACACAGATGTCGCCCTCGGCGGTACCTTTCAAGCATAGATGCCGTCATCATGTATCTCAGAACCACCCTCTCCTGTTATCTCTTTGGAGCCAAGATTAATCCAGAGTACCCAATTATAATTAAAATGGATTACATTTTTTACTATGATTATTTCATATTGTGTTGAAAAATACAAGAAATTAAATCAAAATGTTGCTCCCGAATGTCACGAAAAATGTATAAACATTTTTGAATCTTTTTTCTGAATAAAAATTAAACGGCATCGGTACTTTCTCCAAAAAGTAAATTTGAAAAACTACAATCTTTAATAAAATTATCGCATTCTTTAACTTTAAACAAATACCATTAAAACATTCATTATTACATACATCATCATCCCATTCCTTAAAGTAACAACAAGAGATGACAAGTTTAAATATTTGTTAAACACCTTTGGGGTCATAACCCCCTTCTTCCCCCTTCTCACGGGCAATACCTATTTTTTGTGTGGGCGTTGTTGGACAATGGAACTCTACACTGCACACCAAGGTTGAAAACCGTTGATAAATAAGGAAGAAACTGATTTTTTAATATTATCCATAAGAATAACATTGATCACTCGCAGAAAACGTACTATGGACTTAAAATTCTACTTTTATCTGGAACCGTTTGTCGTTGACTAATAATTCAAAATACTAACTTGTTTAACGTTTTAAGCTAGTTTTAATGGTGATAGTCATTTTATTTTAAACAATTATTATTAGTTTACCGAAAAATTTATAAATTTATGTTTTTTATACCCATAACGTATGGTCTCATTTTATTTGGGACCTCAATTCCTGTACCACGTAATTCTAATCAAACTCGTTAGAGTGGATTTTGAGTAATTTATGTTTTCTCATTTTTAAGGGGTATTAGGGGTAAACTACCCTTAAAAATCTAAAATTCTAAACAATCAAAAAATAATCTATAGGTTGAGCCAAAGTGCACCTGGTACCGAATTTCCTAAAAATCGGTCATTCAGTGTGGTCTCGTGGTCTGTACACGGTCAGTCAGACAGATAGACATATTAATTAACAATAAAAATACATAGGATACAATAAGCAAATAAAGTGCTAAAAAGGCATTAGGTAAAAAATCCAGAAAAAAGAATAATTAATTAGTACGTTAATATCCATAAAAATTGAAGGTATTTACAGATGTAGATGATTCCCTGGTTCAATGATTTTTACTGAGTAAATTCTTAAGTTTAGTTTCTTTAAATGTCTGTTCATGGACAAGTGTTTTCAGTTTTATTAGTTACTTGGTTATAATAGTATTCACTATATAATTCAATAATAATTAAGGTATTTACATAATTTTAAATTTATTTATTTTACAGTTTGGATATACTGTAACAAAAACCATTTTAGAGCATTTTGTAATTCAAATATCAAAATCCATAACGATATGGTGTAATAGTGTTATATATAGATCTTGAACACAGTTATATGTGCTACATAAACGTATACAACATTCAAGTTACTGAAACTACTTTAAAAACGGTAAAAGTGAAAATAATATGTAATAATGGTTTCTTAAAAGCTAGCGTTTTTACAGTAACACGACCGTTAGAGTTGGTGAGTGTCGGATTTCCTTCTCCCAGCCACCCTTGTTCCTCGCGAACGCCTTCTACTTGTATATATTTTTCATTTTTAAAATTTATATTTCTAGAATTATAAATTTTGGCATGATAAAAATATAACCCATGATCATTCATTTTCTTGTTCTTATAAAGTGGAATTTAGTTACATTTAGTGTCAGATGCACGACTGAACGTGATTATTGATATTTAAATATTTGTGTTATATTATTAAATTATCGCAAGACCAGTTCGTAGGTCTCTTGAATATGCCTTCGGCTGTTGGACTATTAATTAACAAGACTACAAGATCGCACCACAATCATCTTACATTCATTTCTCGTTCGTACTTGATTTAAAATACCTACCTAAGTAGGTCGCCATTTTAAATGCTATCTACCCAATTATCCATGACAAATACCAGTATTATGGTTTTTATTGTAGTGTGTTTTTAAAATTTGACATGGATATGTCTTAGCTCTGGGGGGAGGGTTGTGGCAATTTTCACGACCAAAATTTGAAAAAGTTACGTTAGTGACGTCATAGCTTGGTTATAAAAACAGCTGGTAAGATGAACTTAAAACATTCCTTTTATACATACCCACGATCTAACCTATTTCCCAACAGGGAAGTAAATACAAACCTTTTTTGTTTGGCTAAACATTTCTCAACCGATTTATTTTATATATTATTGAGTTTTTCTTTTTGCTAACCAGCCGGATTGGTGAACAGTTATAGAGCCTCTCCCCCGGCTTCATAATCTGAATGTAGCCGGTTCAATCCTTGTCTGAGTCTAGTTGCCTTTGATCATTAAACCATTGATTACTAGTCTTAGTCAGTAAAAAAATACATAGCACAACAAAATCATCACATTCATCCTTCCCTCATGTTTAGACTAAAAAGCCCTGAAATATTAGGTTCCTAAATCAAGAATTGCTAGTTGGTAATTGATATAATTTGATCTGTTTGGTAAAGTAATGTTTTGATACAATAACCGTGGCCGGCACCTCGTGCAAGAGCGTGACTTGACACCGCTGCTGGCGTGCGTGTCATGACAAAGCTGCGGTCCGACACGCATACCTGATTTATTTATTTTATTAATTTTTCATGGAGAGGCTAAACCTTATTCCCACTGATAGTGCTAATGTAGCAACAATAAAATATAATACAAGCAATAGATTTCATGTGCAAAAACTGTATAAAGCCATAAAATAATCGACTGATTCTATAATTAACTAGTTATAATAATTAATCAATTAAAAGATTGTATTCGAATTGTGGATAGCTATAAACGATGGCCGGTAGATGCGTTATTTCTCGGTGTGGATTAAGTTTTTGAACTATCGAATACTAAGTTCATACGCAAAGACTATTATCAAAATTAAACCATAATTCAAATTCAATTTGCAAAATTGTGGTTGGACTCTACGTTAAAATGTAGGTCTTTTAGATGCCATTGACAGTTGGGCTTGTAATTAAAATCTTGTCTGAAGAACCTTATTCAGTTACAAGACTACAAGATCGTGCCACAATCATCTTACAATCATTTCTCATTCATATTTGGCTTAAAAACCCACCTAGGCAAGGTAGGTCGCCGTTTTAGCTAGAAATGTTTAAAGTATTTAACGCCAACTTTAAAACTTATGTTTATTACAAATAAAATACAAACTAGTTACATGGAATATTTTTTATATCCAGAGTACGCTGACCACGCGGTAAACATAGCATGCTGATGAAATCATGCAGAGATTTGTTTCAAGTAGATATTCAAATCGATCTGTTGTAGCGGACATAAATGTGAGATTAAACTGAAATGAATTCATACACGCTATTCCTAGGTGTAGTGAAACACGTGATTCTATCACGGAGGGGGTATCCGTCAAACGGATCACAGCTGTGTTTTACACCTATATAAATCAAATGCATTTTTATAATGTTTCTATAAAGAACTACAGTAATGCAATTTACTAATGTATGTACTACTTTTAATGCATCAGTTATTTTTAATATATTCATGGTAGCCTATGTTTAAAACTTCTACCAAAATAAAACTCACTGTTATACACTACTAAGTGTACCACAAGAAACTATTTTATAATTAGGTTATTTCGTCTCTTAAATTGAAAAAATTGACAACTCCTAAATATATGTTCAAGTAATTGTCACAAAATTGCGAGTATTTAGAAAATAGAAAATACCCCCGTCGTAGCGGACGTTCATACTCAGTGAATTACTTACTATTAATTTTTAGCTACTTGTACCTAATCAGTTTAAATATACCTAACCAGGAATTAAAGATCATATCTAATAGATTTTATTTCCTCTCTAAACTTATAAGCTAGTTAGCTGTTTATTAAAAATACTGTTTTTTATTTTATAAATGACACTTAAACAAAATTTTAATCTCATTAAAAATTCCAATATTAAATATTAATTATTTTAAAAGTGATTTCTTCCAGTTCAAATATGGCTGCAGACGAGCTTGTTTTATGTTTGAACAATGGAAGGTAAAGAAACTACATCATACCGAGAAGAATAGACGTAAAGTAACAAAGCAAATTATGTCGCTAATAGTCTTCCATTACTGTCTCGTCTTTATAGTAGCCAGTACTGAATACATTGACATCTTTTGTTCTAAAATTTGACAAAATATTACGCCATATTGCTCAACAACTTTGTTAATTAAACAGTTCAAATTGAGGTCCAACAAGTTGTTAAGAATAGTTTAAAACTTCTCAAAAGCTATCTAACTTTGTCCGCATACTCTTGATTAAAAGCACAGGTTCTTATTTACGCTCGTTTGACTCGTATTTTATGCTTTTTTATATTTTGTAATATTTTCCGTTTAAAAAGAACAAAATTAACACTGCAATACATTGTGATTGCACTAAGACTGGGACGGTGGCGTCGTCCTAAAATCCAGCTACTTGGAGGTTACGAATTGTGGATAGCTGTAAGCGATGATCGGTGGGTTTTATGTATTGTATATTATAGGTTCTCTTGTGTGAGTTAACGTCCGCACTTTTGAATATCTTCATAATTAGACCAGTTCGTAATTCTTTGAAGTTGCACAAATCAGGAGTAAAGTTATGATAAAAACTGATTTATCTGGATTAATTTGAATCTGTAATCTTTATTTTAAACAAAATAGAGACAAAATTAACGGATCCCTTAAATAAGGAAAGTGACGAAGCTACCGTACCAGTCGCGAGAAACCATTCAATGTATTCAAGCACTCTTCAAACCTCTCCTCGGAGTTTTTAATTTTGCTCCTTCCCGCCACTACTAACAGAGGTACAGTTATAACTTACGTATTGATTGACGTATTGAACTTACGTATTCAGATTGAATTTATGGTATCTCACATAGAAGATACTTAACGAAATTTATTATACTCACTCAATGGTTATGCATGTTTTTTTTAATTTATGCTATTTCCTATAATGTTTTTTAGTTTTAAGAAGGATTCTTTCGTATCATGTTCAAGATGCAAGACTGGGATGGTGGCGTCCTATAATCCAGCTTCTCACGAATTGTAGATGGATTGTAGATGGATGTCGATTAACACCCAAACTATTTAATACACTACGTTCACTTGCAACTGCAAAGGCAATCCTCATAATAAACCAGTTCGTAATTCAGAGGTAAAAGTAATTCAGACCCCACTTTAGATGTCATTGGGTTTTAGGCTATTAATTAACATTCCTATCTAAGGAACGTGTCAGCCTTATAGTTGATGTAAGATGCTGAAAACTTTCACCAATCTGAGGGAGGGATTGGTTATTTTGTAAAATATAAATAAAATAATAAATACGCTTTTCAAACAATAAGTTGTCGAGCCTTCACTCACTAATAATATACTTTGGCATGTCCCAAACTGTTTTCTGGTCCTATAATTCAACGTTTTTGTCAATAACACAATTAGATAACGTGCGGCTTTCTTTCATCTCAGTAAGAGTGACCAAAAATGCATTCCTAGAGATAAAGTGTTGAATAATTTATCAGTTGCTTTTCCTGAAGTGAGGACTCGAATTATGATTTCGGACGAGGCAACTGCTTAACCTAATTCCGACCCAGTTGATCCCTTTTTTATCTGGAAGAGGATTAGGATATAGGTGGATTATACAGGCAACCCTGCTGCTAAATTGTGTTATTAAAATCGTAACAACGTTATTTAGTTTATATTTTTAAATATTAATATAAAAACCCAGTTTCCTTTAAAAAAGATTTAAATTATTTCCAACCGAAACGTTTTTAACTGCACGAACCGGAAATGTTTCACATTTTCGTACTCTCTCTGTGTCCGTGACAGGTACGAACGATGTCCCTGGCGCTTCTTTGTGAGGACGAAGGAAAGGGCTGAGTCAACCCGGCCTCTGCTCATCCATTACTGCGGGCGACTGGCGAGCAGCGCCGACCGGCCTCACAAATGGGGTCAGATTTCCCATCTACAATGTTTTGAGTTTATCAACTGTAAAAATAATTACTCACCGTACTGTGTGGCTCATTTATATCACATAAATGTGAGAAATTTAAAATCGAATTTTGTAAAATGTTACTTTTGTTATAACTTTAGTAAGTACATTTACTAAAACGCTTAATCATTTGTAGTCTCAATAATGAAAATAAGATTTTGATATGGATATGTCTTAGCTCTGGGGGGGTTTGTGATTTTTAAGATGGGAAACATGTAACAGGTTTCCATAGAAACTACTAGAACTATTGTATTGAATTTTAAATTTAAAAAAGTAGCTGAGCCTGCCATTGACAAAACAGAATAAAAAAGTATAAGAACAGCTGTTTAGATGAACTTAAAACATTCCCTTTAGACATATCCATGATCTAACTTATTTCCCACAGGGAAGTAAATACAAACATTTTTTATAATTAATGGACAAAAATAGGTATTACCCAAACGTGTTGGTTGAATACTTTTAAATTGGGTCCAGACACACTGATGACCATAAAATGTAATTCAAAATATTTTTCTTGCTTAGTGCTTTTAGCTTTAATAACTCGTAAAAATTTGCAGTATTTTTCATGGTGGGAATAGGTTAGATCATGGATATGTCTGAAGGGAGTGTTTGAAGTATCTCTAAACAGTTGCTTCCCGCGAATTGATAACACCCAACCCCCCAAGGTTAAACACATCTAATTCATGTCAAAATAAAAAGAATGACGTAACGAATTATTCGAAATTATTACACCATTGTACTAAATGATGAATCGGGCCGTAACAGGTGCAACCTGCTGTGGTCAAGGGGGTGATTTAAAGACATCCTGACTGTAATCAGTCAGAAAAATTATACTTCAACGTATGAATGCAGGAAATCTTAAAAAGTGTCTTTTACTACTACCAACTCAAATTCGACCATTTTAATAAATATACTTTCTCCATATACTTTGTTGAAAGGGAGGAAGGAAATAGAAAAGATAAAGATGTTTCATTATGACGTAATTTATTTTACAAAGATTAAAATATGATGTGGCGTAGGGTCATATAAATTTATCGATAGGGTCAATATCTCGCACCGCATGGGACGGCCATAACGCTGATTTATGGCCCACCCTACATTAAGCGATCTTCGAAAAGTTAAACCCTAGGGGAGCATGGACATGGACACATGAAGGAACATGGACAACACGCCGCAAGGAACCACTTTCAAAGTCTACTTTAATATTCGCATTACCAATATCAATCTCTATAAACGTAGGCGTACAATGCACGAGGCTATAAGGTTTACTTAAGAAATTAAAGAATTTTAAACTGCACCCAATATTATTTTTGTATCGTATATGTCAAGATCCCTCGTGGGGCGTTTGAAGCCGAGTTAAATTTAGTCCATAACTGGTCCCAAATAGGTAAATATTAGGCTATAAGATGCTATAAGCTACGAGTCTCGTGACTATGAGTACGTGGTTTTGTAGGCCGTTTCCCTATGGGGGACAATTATGTTTGTGTTTTTGTTAACTTAGTACGATATGTAATGCAAAAAAGTGTGTTTACAAGATTAAAATTCTTTGGAGGTGCCGGAAGTCCAAGATGGCAATGTTAAAAGATTAATTTTTTATATATTTTCAATTATAAATTTGAAACTACAAGTATTCAACATGTATTAGTAGACCTTATCTAAATGGAAAGTTAGTAGAAGTAATTTTATTACAAATTTTCATGAAATAAGGAAGTTTTCTCAATTGGAAATGAGTAAGTTGGTTTGCAGACACAACACCAATATTTCAGTGATATTTCAGGATACATAATTAGAATTAAATTAAATGAAGCTGTAAATCAAGTTTCATCACAATATTTAAAATAGTAAACGATATATCAACTTTAACCTTTCCCTCGTAAGATTTCTGCGAAAAGGTTCCAAAATCCAACGTACTGTGTTCTGTCAGTTGACTCCAAGCTGTGTGATCTGACTCCAATGGTGTTCATAAAATTAAGGTTTTAATATATTATGTGTAATACTTTCAAAACTTCCATTGTGGAACACACACCCCTCCTAACTCTTTTAATAAACAGACCGATAATGTAGTAAACAATAAACAAAGTGATGGTCATTCAACAATAATGAGCATGTTTAAATGTTTCAAATGTAACTTAGTATAAAGAGACAAAAGAATAACAATCTATATTTTTAACATTGATTAGAAAAACTGTCCACCATCTTGGATTTCCGGTCACTCCATAAAAGTGAAGGTGGCAAACACACCTTTTTGCACTGAGTATGACATAAAGAACCAAAAACTATGGTTGGCACCAGTAGTCCTAGTAGCCACAAAGCCTTCATAGTGACAACTTTGCACCTGAATTTTACTCTACTCGAATTCTTTCAGTTAGTGTTGAGTATGCACCAAAAACGTTTCACCAAACTAGAATTTTTTAGGGACAAGATAGAATTTAAGGAAATGGAATTTATTTCCAGACATAAAACTGACGAGATCGTCAGTTTTATTTCTTAGTTTATACCACTTAGTTTTTCTGACTTAAAAATAACAAAACTTACGTATAGTCAATTATCTAACTCACGCAAGGTAATTATTTAAGTAAATACACATACAACGTATGATTTTAGTATACGACTTGAGTTTGGGTTTTGTCTCAAAATTCAAAGTAATGAAATTACTTACGATATTGTAACAAGTAAAAAAATCGCAATCCAAGCAAGTTTGAAATACAGTTAGAAAATCACGAGGTAGACAAGAAAAGCACTAAGAGCTGAAATTTGGGTGAGGGATATTGTTGTATACATCGAAAAGTTGTACTTAGTTTTAACGGTTGCAGGTACTTCAGCCAAGTTGGAGACCATAGGACTATAAATGTTTATTAACTATGTTTATACAGTAGTTCTATGACGAGATGCAAGCAATAAGCCGCTTTGTGATGCCGCGCCACGGGCGCATTCTTGTCTTTACCTCCTATATTGTTTCTAAGCAGACAGTTTAAAAATATACTAAAGACTTTTTTTTAAAGAAGTGTTTTTTAAAATTTTTTTATTTTCTATTTATTTATGAATAGTGTTTTTAATAATCTTTACACTAGTTTCTAATAAGCCAATAATAATATACAGCATCAGTTTATGCATGTAAAAACAATTTCAGAGAGAAAATATTTACGGTTCTTGCAATCTCAATAAATAAATATGTTTATTACTTGATTACTTGATTTATTATTGTGATAAAGTGTAATTTAACTTTGTAATTTGGATATTTTAACTGAAACAAAAACATTTATTTTGCAACACATATGCAAACATCCTTAGATATATATTTATAAGGGTGACAATATTTGCTCAAATAAACATTTATTATAAAAATTTTAGAAAAATTAAAACACATTTATACTCAATGAAACATTTTATAACTCGTATATTTCTTAATGACAACTATACGACGTTAGTCAATTGAGCGACGTTTAATCTTTTTCGCCGATCATTTACTGTTTAATTACATTTATTTTATTATTACAACTATTTTTTTTAACGAATAGTGAAAAACAAAAAGAGATTATTATCATTAATTAATTGATTTGTTACAGTTTAAGCAATAAACGAATAGTTTTCATACACAAGTTTTGGAAATACTTTTTTCTGCTTTTATATTGCACAGCTATGTTATCCTTAAGTTTTTACAAATTGTTTAGTAACCTGATAATTTTGCATTTATTTAATTCATAAAATAAAATATTAATGCATAACCTCTATACTGTTACCCGCAGTCTTCAATAAAAATTCAAAGTTTTATAACAGTGTTTTTTTGTATTTTTACATTTTATTCTCCATGTAATGTTAAATTTTTACATTTTAAACTTAATATTACAGTAAAACACGAATTTTCCTAAAGTAATTAGTTATTTTCTCTCAAATTAGTTACCAAAATAAAAAATCTAGGTTTTTATGGTGAATAATATATAATATAAATATTATATATTATTTATAAATATATATATATTCAAAACCTTGCTATATATATTTTAGTATTACATCAATATGCATTCAAAAAATCCTTAAATTTTCTTATATGTCTACATTTTGTGTACGGTACATGTGCTGAATTTTAAAAGACGAATAAATTATACCATCAATCTTTTCCATGATAAACTATACAAAATGATTGTAGATACAACATAATAAAGAAACCGTTTAAATCTTGACGCCTCTTTGTTCAACTTCGTTACATGTTACTATTCATATATTTTTCAGCAAATTTTTTAACGAATCAGCGTCTAAGTGAAAACAGTATTGATTATTATACAAGTTTGAGTTGAATTGATTCCTTTTTCTAGTTATACAGTCACTGAAGAAAGAAAATAGGTGTTTTAAGTCTTCGATGAAGTTTTCCATGAAGTGAAAACAAAATGGTTAGAGTTGGAAGATGTGGTGGAGGCGTAAATTCCATAAAACATCCAAACAAGTACAAAGTTATTTTGTATATACCGATAAAATTAATACTTGTGTTACGGTAAAACGGAGGCAGTGAGAGAAAGTCGTCTCTACATCTCAGCGGGGGGAGGGGCTGGAGTAACGAGGTACCGAGGTTCCTTTGACACTAACACAACCATCCCTCCCCCCTCAATACCCGCAACTGCAACAGATAATTGGGTGAAATTTCTGTTAAATCACAATAGGTGAGCGAGCGATTGAAATGTAAAATACCCCCGTCACAACATACCTGCGTACTCAAATTTCCAAATCAATAATATGATAATTATAATGTATGTAATTTTATTTTTATTTTTTTATTTTGTGTATTTCTACGCCAGTGGCATTTTTAACGTTTTGATGGGGAACGGTCCAAACCCCGGTCTTGTTACTACCTAACGTCGACCTGTTGTTAGGAAGCATCATTAATTTGTAGCCCAATGACAAATGGCGACTGGGTCCAGATTCGACCCTTGCGGGATTCGATCCGGCGACCTTCAGTTTTGAAGGCGGGTATTATAACCACTACACCACCCAGCCAGTATGACAGGTTTTATTAGTATCAGTCAATAATTAAGAGAGTTTTTTGCCTATTATCTATGAGATTAACTTGGGAAAGGCTATGCAGGATTGCTGCTGAAAGTAGGCATTTCTAGCATAAACAATTTTACCATCTATACCAAGTTTCGTCGACATCTGTCCATAATTAAAGGGGTTTGCCTATTCTCTAAAGATTAACATGAGAAAAGAGTATTCATGTTAGCTGCCACCATAAACACATAAACTATGATTTTTCAGCATAAATGGGTGGATGTCAACTACATGAAGCTTAAAACCAAGTTTCATCCATAAATATAGATTAATATGTGGAATATATTATTAGTTAGTAATTTGAATTATATCTGGATCGCGAAGTGGCCCTGATCCCCTAAACAAGTGCCTGGACATGGAGTGAGCCCCAAGGGCTTTAACCAAATTCAGGCCTAGTCTGTTGTAATGTGACAAATAGTTCCAGGTTAGAATCCTAAAGAGTAGAGGAGGTTTCTTAGGGGGTAACCCCGTTTTTTAGGGAAGTCCCATACTACAGGCATTTACCTGTATGCAAAAAGCATTTCTTCTGCCTCTCCCTAAAAAACCCTTAGTTAAACAACAATTTACTCAATGTGTAAGTGAATTGAATGCTATTAAACACTACGTTAATCCGCAAAGACCATTCTCATAAGTTCGTCATTCAGGGGCAGTGGTTCGGACTCCACGTTAAACTGGTCCCATAGTTGCCATTGGCTGTTGGGCTATTACTTAACATCTATTACTAAGGAACATGTCAGCCTTAGTCAGTAACGAAACTACAAGATCGTGTCACAATAATCCTAAACTCAATTCTCATTCATACTTCGCTTAAAATACCTACTTTGTGGTAGGGTTGCTATTTCAGTAATGAAATCTAATCTAATTCCAGACTTATATGACTTTACAAACTGGGTTATGCTATTGGGAAGCAATAAGCAAAGACAATAAAGCCAATCACAAAAAGTAGAGTATAAATTACAAGTTGATACAACACCTTCCATAATTAAACTGTTCATATCGAGTTGCAGGAACTTGTTACGAATCGGATCCAACTTCTCAACAGTTATCTAACTTTGCTCTTATCCACTTTATTTGAACTTTCATCTCTCACTGGAATCCAAAACACACATTAGTCTTCCAATCCATTCAATATTTAAATGATTGAGATTTTAGTTCGATTTGTTTATAAACGATTACAAATATCTCACTACCTCTCAATTACGAATTGGTCTAATTATGAGGATGGTCTTTGTGGATTAACGCAGTATTAAATTGTTTGGACGTTAATCCATACAAGGGAACACTACACCCACCGACCATCGCTCATAACTATCCAAAATTCGTGACCTCCAAGTAACTGTATTACAGGACAAGCCACGGTCCCAGTCTAGGACATAAACTATAAGATAGTATAGCAATAGCATTAGCACTATCTTGAAATACGTGTTAAATAAACAATTTAAAGATTCACAAAAATCCGTGACCGCATATACACAGCTATTTTCTAAATGTCTTCCATCTGTATTCTGAAATTTATTTCTCCCTGTCTACCTGTGGCATTTGTATTCGTCTTCCTCGTGAAAGCGAGAGCAGACACTATTCAGAAATATTTTTTTATTTTATATCTTTTTTAAGCGGTCCCAAAACTTTATAAAATTAGGTAATAAGCTCTCAGATACCGAGTTTTGAACGTTATTATGCAAAATTTCCAAGATTTTCTAAAATGGTCGTCTATTAAGTGATACAACTGAATTAAGTAATCGTCTGTCATGCTAACTTATTTTTAAATATCAATATTAGTCTTTTACATTTATGTTTTGGATTTGTTTGTTTATATTATTGGTTTACTCTTTAGTTTTGAACTTATGTCGAAATTATACAATGCATAATTATAATCGTAACATGTCAAATTTAAAAACTATAATAGTTTCAAAATGATATTTTTCCCTATAGAGTAAATTAAGTTTATGGAATAAAGGAAATATTTAAAAACTGATAACTAATTCATTGAGCAGAATATTTTATTTTTATTTTCTTGATATTTTTTAATGATTAGTTTTAGGTGATTTTAGCATTATTTTGTCAAAATACTAACTTGCTTCATGGCAGTGAGTTATCCAGCTTCCACAAAGGCTTATTGTTAAATCATTCATTTTCAACTGAAAATACCCTGAGACGCATTAGTGTATAACTTATGAAATATATACTACTAAACATTGAATTTTACTTAAAATTAGGTTTTTATGGTAACTCACAAAATACAAGGAAAGTCACATTGTTTCTCACACAAATTAATTTCGCGTTTTTAAATAACCAAGCCATAAACGTAAAATGTAATCAACGTAAAATGTTTCTCTCCTTTCACCACCAGGGAGCGCTGGTGTTGTGTTCAGCCCTCAGTCACATCTCTTTCACCGCCTCGATACCGTCGTCTGCTTTATTAATCTTCCACCAGTGAGGTTTCTTCAAGAAGCAACTAAATATTTGGCCCGTCAACGTTGCTTGGCAACTCAACGAGAGGACTTAGCTAAAGATTAGAAGGAAATTAAAATGGAAAATGCTATGTTAACATATTGCTTATTGCTAGAGTTTTTATGACGAAATAACAATTCGCTAACACTATGATTGAGTGTCTTAACAGCCAAATATGTTTTTTTATTTTTGTTTTAGGGTTTCAAAATTGAAAGTACATTTCAATTGACTAAACAGGCCTGCTATTAATCTATAAAATTGCCTGATTAATTTTATTTACCATTTGCTCAACTTGATTCAGTAGATTTCGGTCTTGTTTCAAATGTTTTAAGGTTATGTTGTAATCAGTAATTAATGTTCTTTTTATTTTTTCTAGTCATTTACTTATATACGTGTATTAACCATTACTAGAATTCTTACGTTCGCTTTAAAGCTATACTATTTTTTTAACTATATCTAATAATGACTTGATTTCGATTAAGTAAATCATATAAACTGTTTTTTAATGTTTTTAATCCAGGGAATCCGGTACGAAAATTAGTAAGGGTATTATTAACACTATATCGACAGAAGAAAATATTTATTTTATTTATTTGTTTCAACAGCATCACGCTTTTACATAATGAACTCGATAAGTAAAACGAATACTAATATCGACCATATTAACTAGAAAAATAGCAATAAATTACAAAAAAATGTACTGTAATACGGAAATTACTTTGAACTAATATACAATACTTATATGTGGCATAATGTTGGTATAAAAAACTGTAGCTACAAATAATAATGGCAAATGTAGTGCTAATAGTACATAATGTAGCTTCTTAAAGTTATTTTTGAGCGTAATTTAAGCTCTGTCAACAACCCTACATATATATTCTATAATTTTTATGCTATTCATATTTTTGCAGCGGATCGATTACGAAATATATTGGCAATCAATCTAATGTATTGCTACCGCGTAAGTAAAATGTTATTTACACGCAATATGTGTTAGGGTAAAATATATAAATTGATGGTGCACGGCATCACGGATGATTTGTGAAGACTAGCTGACGCAGGGTGTGGTTCGGCCTCTAGGCTATAGGGTTAACTGTACCAACATTTCGTACTTATCAGCTGAGAATTTTATAAAAATTGCAGTTTGAAATTAAACACTGAGTGTTTCAGAACTTTCTGTCAAATTACAATCTTTTATCAAAACGTTTTTTATCTCAAAATCTATTAAACGTAGAACTTTTAATTTTTATATGCAGTTTAACCACTGAATTATTCTTATTCAGTGGTAAGAATATTGTTTCTTACCACTGGTTTTAGTAAATACTTAAAATTTACTCGTATGCACTCTCAAGGCTTCATAATTGATCCAAACATTCGTTTTGAATCTAGTGAAAAACAGCCAGAAGAAGTAGACATTGAAAACCACCAAATTTATAATGTAACAATTGAGTTTTATAAAAATGAACACAAAATTCAAAACTTCAAAGTTATTGGATCATTTATTGGTTCAAGAGGAACAAAATCAAAATCTATGATGAATTTTTTGATACGTTTCTGCTTTAATAAAAATAATCTTTATATAATAGTATTATCGGCAGTAAAACAATCAGCGATCATCCTCGAAAATCGATAATATTAATAAGATACATGTATGTGCAAATAAGATAGGTTAAATTTATAATATATATATATATATATATATGTGTGTGTGTGTGTGTGTGTGTGTGTGTGTGTGTTTTAAAGCAACCTACAATGGTAGGAAGATGTAAATACATTTTTCCTACAACCGCGCGAAAACAGGCACATATCGCACTGTTGGCAGAACTTATAATTCGTTCATATCCTCACTAGGGTGGGTATAATCTCATATCCACCCTAGTGAGGATAATGTGATCATGCGCTAAGCGTATAGATAGACGGTAGACGTTCCTAAATACTAACTTCCTGTTTTGCACAATGAAACTGAGGTTACCGGAAACCTAAAAGTTATGTTAACATTTATCCCATTGGGAAAATAAAACATAACCTAAATTACTTTCTTATTTTAAGAAAAATCTTGTGTGTAATACGAGTGCAAACTGTCATGGCCGCCCTCGAAATTCTTATGAACCTCTCGTGTGGTATGACATAGTCTGCGCTCTTCTTACACAGATAGCAATACTTCTTTCTCTCTGCATGTTTTATTAGTAGGGCCTATATTATGTATTTTCATCATACTGCACTTACAAAAATCGGTATTCGCAAACTACCAATTGATGAATCTTTATCAAAAATAAACCTTAATTGCGTAAAAATCAATAAATATAATTCAACAGGATAGGTATAAAACAAAATATTTGCTAAAAAATTGAAATTAAAAATAATAATATATGCCTAGGTATAATAATAAATATCTATGAGAGCAAACAGTAATAATACTGTACATTTTTCAAGCCAATAGTTTTAGTACATGTTACCCTTTCAGTTATTGTTGGTTTGGATGCAAATTGCATAACTAAATTATACAGAGATGATTGCAATACAAGGCTTCTTTGATCAGTGCAAGTCAATATTTGCGTAGCAAGCCCAAGGTGCTCAATGATTCTAGAGAGGGTTTGAGATTATCTATCCTTGGGATTAAATTCCACCACACTGCTTTATCTTCTAATGTATTCTAGGATACATTGAGACTCATGCCGAACAGCTATGGAAAGTTGACAGATCTGCATTTAATTTTTCGTGATCTCGAATTACTTTTTGTTCGTGAAGAAATTTATAAATCAAGTGTCAAGTATGAAACAAAACTGAATGACTATTCAAATTACTTAGCTGTGAACGTTTTGTACAACGGCGATGCGGTATACCGACTGAAGAGGCACGATTTTGTAAATCCCAGTGAACGTTTTAAATAGTTACTTTGACATCTAAATTCTTCATAATATTGGTTTGTTAAAATAATGTTAAAATAAGTATTTAATTTCAAATATTGAGGTTAAGTAGTAACATCTGGTCACCTTGAAGCTATTATTTTTTTAAATTAATTTAAGTTAATTTATTTTAAAATAACTGAAATATATTGAGAAAAAATGAAATTCAAACAATTAGTAAAGTTCAATAATATGTTGTTTTTGCCGTTCACAAAATTGCTGATACAAATTACTAACTTTGTAAAACCATCAGTATTCGATCTCTACACGAGACCGAATACTGATGGTTAGTCTTAAACCGATGATTTTGGAAAAGGGGGTTTACAAAAAGTCTGATTAATTCATTCTTCTTGTGATATTAATGTAATTTTAACTCATTTCAAGTCTAGAAACAAAGGAAATGCCGTTATATTAAAAAGAAAACTCCTCACAAACATATATTAAAATGATTTTAAGAAAGAGGTATTTTAGTAAAGAGGAATTTTGTGATACAATATAAATTTAATAACAACTGAATTTAAAGAGTTCTAAAATAAAAAGAAAGATTTGGTAATGTCAGGAAACAGGATCGAGCTGTGCATTATAAAGACACATCTTGTAGAGTTCCACAAGATGGGGGAACGTTCGTAATTGTTCAGCTATTGTTTGTCCAGATGAACCAATCCTAATATCGAATTAAAAAGAATTTAAACAGCCGTGTTTAGAGTAAGTTAGACTCACCTGACTGTTATAAGTTCTTTATGTTTTTTTTCTTTTTGTAGTATATAAAAACACCGAACAGTAACCATTTAAATTTGAGTTTATAAATTACAAAACGTGGTTTTCAGGATGAACTTTTTACTTAGTTTATAATAGTCTTCTATTCTTAATTTTTATTTTTTTAACAAGATTCTTTAAAAGATCCTTCGTTATCTTTACAACTATGATATTTTATTTTCTGTAGAAAATTAGTTTCAAATTTATTAAGTAGTATTTGGTAATGTTTTAAACATTAGTTACAAACAATTTATTTTTTGTTATTATACGAGTAATTAAAAAAAAATACCGGTTCACTATATAGGCATATTAAGAGGTTTTAAATTTTTAATATCAGATTTTTTTAAAATTTAAAACGTTTCCTTGAAAGTCGAAATCGTTTATATTTAATTTATGCTCATAATTCATTCTTCTCCTCAACATTATATTTAAATACAGTCTCAGTTGCATAAAGCAAAAGGAAGACGTGAAATGTGGGCAGAATATAAGAAGAGTCAATATATCAGGAGATTAAGAAGCGTTGGCCAACGTGCGCGGAATAGCTGGCCTCTGCTGCAACGCAATCAGCTGATCAACAATACTTGTATTTTCTTTTACTGAAATAATTTCATTGTTATCTTTACAAAACTTATTCTTTATAAAAACTCTAGAATGTGGTCTGAAACAAAAGCATACAAATTTTACATTGGTAAGGTTTGAGAAATTACAGGTTTATTTTAAAGAGTTCAATGTCAATTTGGGTATTAATACAATGAGATTACTCAATAAGAACCATAAAACCTTATGTTTAACATTTTTTATAGGATGTCATAGAATCCTCTGGAACTTTTACTTTAAAATTGTTCCCCTGGTCGAGACAATCATATTTTACAAAATAAACATGGGTGTCTAGTTTAAGACTGTTGGTCTGTAAGCGATTTTACAAATTATTAGATTTAGGTACAGCAGCGAAATTTTAAACACTTATTTGACCTATTAAGTTCCATATCGAAACTTAATATTAAAAAACGAAATTTCTACCTTTAATAAATCTTAAGTTATAAAATAATTTAAAAAAATACTCATCCTATAGACTGACATACGTAAAACTAGACATGCATGTTTATATTGTAAAGTATGTTTGTCTCGACCAAAGGAACAAAAATTTAAAAATTTTAATTAAAAGTTATGTAAGGCTGTTGACTTTTAGTATTTAGCTAATTTGAGTTAACCTCTCTCCCACTATGAACTAACACGTAGCGGATAATTGAACTAACTTGCTTGCTATGTAAACTTAGCCAATCTCAGTCATTAAACTAAAACCCTCCTCAAGTGGAACAAGCGTAAAATTGTCTGATATTAAAAGGAAGCTACGCTAAATTATAATCTCGAGGAGTGATTGTATTGATTAAACTAAAAGTTCAATTTATCGATCAATCAAGTTGTCTATAAACTTCCTTCAGTATGAAAATTGATGGTGTATTAATTTCATTTCTAAAAAGCAAAAGGTAACGCATTCCGGTAAAAGATCAAAATAAACAGTTTAGGATTTGAGAAGTACTTTATGTCCGTGTGTTAAGCTATTTCTTTAACATTAATATAAATTTTGTTTGTGCAATGCTTTTAACTATATTTTTTGTTCATTTTACATCCTATACCTCAGATAAGCTAAAAAGGTCTTATCTCAATTTCTGTATGTTTGAGTAACTGACTGTCCTGTAACGCTAAACAAAATATCATGGATATATGTCTGGAGGTGCTTTTCCTCTAAACAGCTGTTATCCATAATCATATGACGAAATTTTCGTAAAATCTCGCCCCAAATGAACTTAAATATAACAGTGCCAAAATGTGCTTTTATAACGCTTGAAAACGAAAGTACACATTTGTTGAAATTTTTGACATGGATATGTCTTAGCTCTGGGGGAGTGTTGGTGATTTTTAAGATGAAAACATGTAACAGATTTCCATAGAAACTACCAATCAGAACTATTGAATTGAATTTTAAATATAAAAGAATAAGAACAGCTGTTTAGATGAACTTAAAACATTCCCTTTAGACATATCCATGATCTAACCTATTTCCCACAGGGAAGTAAATACAAACATTTTTTCATGATTCTTTATATTTTGGAGAAGAGAGAATGTCTTCGTCTCCGTAAATGCCCCGGTCTGTACTCCGGTCTGACCGTGATATAAGTTCAGTAGGCTTACCGAAGGATTGAATAGGTTTGTGCATAAACTTTGTGTTAATGTAATGCGTTACTGTATACCTGAGGATACAGCTAGGCTAAACTAGGATAAACTAGAGCAGTAGTGGAGGGATATATAACAGCCGTGTGGTAGCTGTAGGCCATGAGCCCACGACGGGGGAGGTAGCGGTAACAGAGGTAACAGCTCCCCAGGGCGAGACAATTGTCTGGAAACATGAGCAATGGTGGAGAGATATGTAACAGCAGTGTGGTAGCTGTAGGCCATGAGCCCACGACGGGGGAGGTAGCGGTAACAGAGGTAACAGCTCCCCAGGGCGAGACAATTGTCTGGAAACATGAGCAATGGTGGAGAGATATGTAACAGCAGTGTGGTAGCTGTAGGCCATGAGCCCACGACGGGGGAGGTAGCGGTAACAGAGGTAACAGCTCCCCAGGGCGCGGCTTATTGTATAGAAATATGAGCAGTAGTGGAGAGATATGTAACAGCAGTGTGGTAGCTGTAGGCCATGAGCCCACGACGGGGGAGGTAGCGGTAACAGAGGTAACAGCTCCCCAGGGCGCGGCTTATTGTATGGAAACATGAGCAATGGTGAAGAGATATGTAACAGCAGTGTGGTAGCTGTAGGCCATGAGCCCACGACGGGGGAGGTAGCGGTAACAGAGGTAACAGCTCCCCAGGGCGCGGCTTATTGTATAGAAATATGAGCAGTAGTGGAGAGATATTATGTAACAGCAGTGTGGTAGCTGTAGGCCATGAGCCCACGACGGGGGAGGTAGCGGTAACAGAGGTAACAGCTCCCCAGGGCGCGGCTTATTGTATAGAAATATGAGCAGTAGTGGAGAGATATTATGTAACAGCAGTGTGGTAGCTGTAGGCCATGAGCCCACGACGGGGGAGGTAGCGGTAACAGAGGTAACAGCTCCCCAGGGCGCGGCTTATTGTATAGAAATATGAGCAGTAGTGGAGAGATATGTAACAGCAGTGTGGTAGCTGTAGGCCATGAGCCCACGACGGGGGAGGGGGTAGCGGTAACAGCTCCCATAGTTGAGCGAAATTGTATGGCGAAGACTAGCGGTAACAGAGATATGTAACAGCAGTGTGGTAGCTGTAGGCCATGAGCGACGGGGAGGTAGCGGTAACAGTGGTAACAGCTCCCCAGGGCGCGGCTTTTATTGTATAGAATATGTGCAGTAGTGAAGAGATATGTAACTGCCAGGGTGGTAACAGAGGTAACAGCTCCCCAGGGCGAGGCTATTTTGCCTTCCCCGCCACAGATTATGACCCAACTTGGCCAGGAGCTTACAAAATTGCAACTGCACTCGGATCGTTCACACATAAACTCTTTACTACAAAATGAAGATGGTCTAACTTTTTAAACTTATAATGGGTTTTAAACATTTTAACAGCAGTAAAGTATTTTTATTGCGTATTTGCCTTAAGTGCGTTCTTAGATTTTCAAGAGAAAAAATTGTAAATTATATTTTAATTTCCAGATAATTTGAGCGAGAATTGAAATTTTTTGTTTTATACTTGGTTACTTACCTATCTAACAAGTTTACCTTTGGTAATATCAATACAATGAACATGGCCTGTTTCCATTCAAAACGCCAAAAAGCCACTAGCGTTGAAAATACCCAAGATAAAATGAGAGCTTACTTGTTTATTTGCACAAAAATCCATTGATTTAAAAATAACAATTATTATTAATCATCTCTCTGTAAAATAATAATTATAAAGAAAGTTTCATGTATGGAAACATATAGTAATGAAATTCAATTGAAAGTTTAAATACATAATGTATAATAGATTGGTTTGAATCCAATACGTAATATTATTGAAACAGCAGTTTATGGACTGAATATATTTGTTGTTTGGGTGATGAGATCCGAGTACAGTATATTTTTATCAAATTTTTTCCTTCGTAAATATTGGCTTCTAGTATCGTAAGGACACGAGATCAACATACAGTACTAATAAAAGTTTTATGATCTGTAGAACCTATATAAAAACAAAATTGATCAAATACTCTAATTCAAGATAATTAGGTAAGAGAATAATTTTATAATGAATGTTGTGATGTTCACAAACATAATATTTAAAATTTATTTACCTTAATCTTGCCTGTAGATTACAAATCTTGATTCTGGATAGCATAGAATATTAATACTAAAGGTTTTCCCTTATTTGGGTAGTAGTGTCCTCGGCCACTTCTACCTCAAAATAATTTTAAAGGTTTATTCCAGGTTTGTCAATATGTCAGGAAATAGGTAATTTTTACTTTGACAGTCTTACTTTAAACACATACTTTTATTTTTACACTTATATACATTCGAAATATGAATACTCTCTTTAATTAGAACCTGTTACAACTAAATTTCATTACCTACACAAACAAATAAATAACAATATCCAATCATTCCCAAAACACTCGTATATAGAAATAAAAACTTCATAACCAACTACCCCGGATTTGAGAATAAAGAATGATAAGGACCTAAGACCAACTCTGCACATATGGCTAACAGACCGTCTGTTATACACCTTTGAAGGATACTATGAAAATATATTTGATGACTAAATAAAACAAAATGACGCTAACGCTGTTGTTAACGGACATGCAAATAAAGATGAATTTTTGTCTGTTGTCGATAATTATATGAAAGTAAAATTATATGATTTTTTATTATTATTTTAATTATCGAACAAAAATAAACTTGGAGACGTATGGCAAAACATTTATCTAAATTATAAAACCTCATGAACAATTTGACATTGCATATTTACACATATATATTTTTATAATTATTTTATTTTATAATATATGTCTATTTACATAAAATCTGTTTTAGCATATCATATTAACTTAGCTAACCGGTTTATATATTCGTATGTCATGCAACTTTAGAATGTACATAAAGTTAAGCTTTGTATATCTGTTAATTTCACATTGATAATAGTTGATAAAATATAACTGTTTATTTTAAAAGTTGAATGAAAGGTAAATGTAAAACTCTTACGAGTATTAGTGACAAAACTGTTTTATTTCAATTCACCCTGAAATAGAAAAAAGTAATGAGACAATATGTTGGTGGTGGTGATGATGATTGATGCTAAATACGTTGATTACAGTGGCATGAATGTGTGTTGAAGTGGAGTGGCAACGAAGTTTCGACTCAGCTGAATGTGTTGATTACAGTTGCATGAATGTGTGTTGAAGTGGAGTGGCAACGAAGTTTCGACTCAGCTAAATGTGTTGATTACAGTTGCATGAATGTGTGTTGAAGTGGAGTGGCAACGAAGTTTCGACACAGCTAAATGTGTTGATTACAGTTGCATGAATGTGTGTTGAAGTGGAGTGGCAACGAAGTTTCGACTCAGCTAAATGTGTTGATTACAGTTGCATGAATGTGTGTTGAAGTGGAGTGGCAACGAAGTTTCGACTCAGCTGAATGTGTTGATTACAGTTGCATGAATGTGTGTTGAAGTAGAGTGGCAACGAAGTTTCGACTAAGCTGAATGTGTTGATTACAGTTGCATGAATGTGTTGAAGTGGAGTGGCAACGAAGTTTCGACACAGCTAAATGTGTTGATTACAGTTGCATGAATGTGTGTTGAAGTGGAGTGGCAACGAAGTTTCGACTCAGCTGAATGTGTTGATTGCAGTGGCATGAATATGTGTTGAAGTGGAGTGGCAACGAAGTTTCGACTCAGCTGAATGTGTTGATTGCAGTGGCATGAATATGTGTTGAAGTGGAGTGGCAACGAAGTTTAGACTCAGCTAAATGTGTTGATGACATTGGCATGATGTGTGTTTAATTTGAGTTGCAACGACGGCGTCGATGAAGTTTAGACTCAGTAGAAAGAATCGTAAACGACGCGACGGAGTTTGAGTAAGTGAAATGTAAATTCTTTGTTTTTACCCCAAACAGTCTGTCCCTTATACCCTGCCAGGTGTACCTGTCATGGAAGTTGACGGTGGTCGATCTTCTGGGAGGGTGCATGGTCCGGAACAGGTCATTATGCCCCTCGGACAGGTACCGGTGCAGCTTGGTTCTAGGGGTCAGCTCGAGATTTACGTCCAAGTCCCAGTCCAGGGGGATGCCGTCGTACAGAGAGTCATCCGTCCACATGGACGGTCCACATCCGGTCTCGGCACCGCGCCCGCACCGACTGACGGGACGGTGTGAGCGCGGCTGCCCGCCCCGCCGACCCGTCACCATGGCGACGGCAACAGCAACATGTGGAATCAGCTGATCATTGATTCACTCAGCTGTTGCTCAGCCGTTGGCGGTTCCTCGCGATCCAGTCGAGGTGTTGAGAGCTGGGAAGCTAATGGATGAAAAGTGGTTCAATCGAGCTATTCAACTTACTGCTCTTATATGCCGTCACTAGTTTAATGTAATTAATAGCTTCAAAATGTAAAAAATGTTAGTTTTCAGGTTACAAGTGTTAATGTTAAGTAAAAGTGCTTTAAAAGTGTGCAAAGTTTCGACTCAGCTGAATGTTTAAACAATTGTTTTGTTTTTTCTGTTTATACAAGTTATTTTTTTCTATGATTAAAGAGTGGCATACATGAATTTTGCATGGCAACTATTGACTTAAAATTTCTGGCAAACGATTTGAATGGAGTTTCAAAAATCAGAAATGGAACTTGAATGAAAGAATGTTGTGAAAATTGTTATTTGAGTGTCGTCTATGTTTAGTAAGTGCATGTCTGTTTTACATGTCATAATGTGTTATTACACTAGTGAAACTTGTCTAAATGGAACATCATTTCAGTTGAATGACAGTAGTTGTTTGGAAAGTTTAAGGTTTTAATCATGTGTATCACCTTTGACGTTATCGTCCCCCCAACCCTCACAATTTTTGATCTGTTGCAACATGGTCATCCTACAGTTTACTCAGTGTAATTAATATTTTCTGATTCAACTCATACTGTTTCATAGTTTTATGTATTGAAATCAAATTTAAAGTTATCATTGTCATTCTTATACACATCTTTCTATGTTGTAGTAATTAAAAGAAAATTTAAAAAATATTAATAGTAAACATAAATAACTTAAGTATTTTTTTAATTAATAAATTTTTATTTTAAAAATTTTTTTTATCTTATAAAGTTAACTGTTTTTATGTTTAAGTAAATAGCTTTAAAAAAAATATATCTGATTAATTTTTTTTTTAAAGCTGACAAACTGTCAGCTAGTTTTATTTTAGTTTTCTCTTCTAGTACATTACGATTATACATATACGATCTTATTTAATAATTTTTCTCCCAAGATCAAGTAATTATGAACAAACTTAATTTTAATTTATAAACAAAACCCCGATTAAGACATAAGTCAAGAGAATTTCCTTGATTATACTTTTTTACATTGATGACTAAAAATTCTCTTCTAGTGGCATAAACTTTAATAATATCAAAATTTTTCGTTTTATCAGCTTATGATTCCCAGTAAGAGATTATACTATTTACTTAAGAATATTATTCACAATCTTATAAATGTAACGCAAATCGGTCTTTACTGTAGAAAGTTAAACAGTTTGAATCCGACGTAAAGTTTGTCTTGTGGAATCTAAGAATTCTGAAACTTACGAAAACATTTAAAGCTGTCTCAGTGAATCGTATTTTCCCATTAAAACTTTGCGTTACATACAATTTAGTTTTTTAAAGTCCTAAATTTGCCAACAATGGCCGAACAACAATGCTGCTCACCTCGTAACCAGGTACGTTATTTGATTCTGGATGTAGTCTCCATTTGTAATGGAGTTTTAAAATTTAATACCTACAGAATGGCAGGTTGTCGTTTAGTAGTAGTAAGGCTAGGTTTTGGAATGTTCTTTATCAAAACGTTACAGAATGCCACTGGTGATGATACAACTCTCAACAATGTACTTAGAGATCTCCAAGAAGGCAGCCACAATGGCCAGATCCCAACTGAAGATTACTAATTCAACTGCAACTGCTAATTCTTAGCAAAGGACTTAAGGATAGGGAAAATAAAGTATCTTTAAATGATATTCATATAAATCCGAAACAAAATTCTCATGGTATGCTAACTCGTAGTAAAGCTCGTAAGGGACATTAGATTTTTGTTTTAAGTATAAAATTGTAAAAATAATGTGTTTTTTGCTCTGTAAAGTTAACTTTGGTCTGAAGTTTTCATGTATATTAGGAAGGATTTGCATTTGAATTAAAAATAGTAATAATAAATAAATCTGTTAGACATTTTCCACCTGGATTTCAGGTTTTTGCGGCGGCCATTTTGTTTCCGGTTCCGGTGGGACACGCCCACTCCTTTCAGTTGTCTTTATAAGTCATAAGTCATGTACTTCATTGAAATAGTAAATAATACTGCAGCAGTAAAACGTCTATCGTTTAATAGCGTGGAAATCAAATTAATTCAGGATATATGCCGCTAAACCCTTTCATGTAATGAATTCACAGCCGATAGCGCGATGGTTAGGCTACAGTTGCTGACCCAAAAGCGGTCTCTAACTGACACGATATATCGATCCTTATTCACTTCACGGGAATAAAATATGTGCGATCGTTTATCGTTACTACTACCAACCTTACACCACAAATATTTTAATTTTAAACTAATTTTTCTGCAAATCTTTCCTACTAGAAACACAAGGACTATTGTGAGGACAATCCTAGTGCAAAAGTAAGAAATAATACCGAGCGTACTTAGGTCCCACACTGGTTTAATACCTTCTGGACGAACACTCAATAACACAGAAACTTAGCAAAATTTAATTGAGTACACCTAAAGTTATACTTTTTCGAGTAACTATCAGTTTTCTCTCATATCATGGGGAAATCCAGTCCAGCAAGGAGTCAGAAGGAAATCCTAATTAGAAGCATAGCTCAATCAATCACATTATGCACCCCAACCGCACTGAAAAAGTTGATCCGAAATAAAATGGCGGCGGTTTGAAAATTAAAGGATATGAACTTAAAACCGGTGCCATTTTGTTTTGGATGGACTTTGAAATCTAGTTTCAGGCGTTGTATTCCAATTAAATAGAAATTTATACCGATTTAACTTATACAGCCTAAGACTTTCCACTAACTCCTAGTAAATTGACCCTTAAGCAAAATCTTTAAGGAAATTCTTAAGAAGTAGTACAAGTGAAATTCGGTATAAAATTTTAGGTTTTTTTAAATTATTTGAATACTACGTCTAGAACCGGAGCTCAATAGGTAGATAAAAAATGTGGAGGGTTTTTAAGCTCCTTTAATAGTGTTAGGTAACCTTCAATTTTCATACCGCCATCATTTATTTTTATTGTCAACCCTTTTGAGATCGGCTTCTGGCGTTAAACTCTGTAAAACAAGATGCTCCTGTTTAAGATTTCCTTCTGACTTTCAGACATCTTCCGGGACGTCCCCATGATGTGATAGGAAATTGAAATTTCCTTCAAAAAGTAAATTTCCAGTTGTAGTGTTGTTGTACTAAATCTTATTCATTTACGTGTTGTCGTTCAGAAAATAATTAACCATGCAGGACATAATGTACACCCTAAATGTTAAATTAATATTTACTCTTGTGCAAGTGTGTATGTTTACTTGTTGGTATAACCTTGGTCGAAGACTGGTGCAATGCAGCACAAATATTGACCTGAATGATCAGTTCATTGTCATTGCTGCTGCAACCGTGAGCGCGGGCAGCAGCAATGACATGTACGTGTTCCGGGTACGTTCTACTCGTACAAGGTTACCATTGTCGTACGGTACAGTAATGATGTAATACCTTCCGTACAAAAAAACTGTGAAATAAAATCACGGGATATTTTATAAAAGAATAGCTTTATCAAATAACTAGCAAGTCTGTCCTTTGTACAAGATGTCTGACTCAGAGTTAAGATGGAAGATACTTAATATTATGATTTAATATTGACCTTAGATCAAAATAGGTAAAATATGACACTTAAAGGAAGATAAATTCTCACCTCAATTATAAAATAGCTTTAAATTAGATAAATTACTTTAAAGTAGAAAATGTGTGGCATTAGTAAAATATGGTTTAAGTTAGGACAATATTTTAATGGTATAACATCTTGTGGTAATTTAAGGACCTTGTTAAACCTTAACACTGTAATTATTGAACTAGGATAAATTAAGATGTAAACAGTCTGCGATCCAACTCTAGAAGAACGTTTGGTTTAAATTATTCAGTGAATATCCAATACACAGAGTAAGCAACAATAGAACAATAGAACACATAGACGATTGTAATAGTCTTAACGTATACATGAAACGACATTCATTACAAATAGTATTATGATTTTAAAATTGGGTAAAAATCTAAATATATAAAACAAAGTCGTGTTAGTTACACGCATTATAACTCGAGAACGGCTGGACCGATTTTAATGATCTTTGATTTTTTGGATTCTTCTCTGCTCCGGTCATGCTTTAGGCATATTCAGTTTCCACAAATTCAATTAGTTTCCAAATTATAGCGTTTTAAATTTCTAATGTTAACCTTATGGGGACTAAGTTTGTTTACAAATGTTCTACAATAAAAACATGATTTCTTAAGCTACAGCTGTTGTTTTACTTTCCATTAGCAATATGCTTTACTAACCAATGCCATCTGAATCATTCATTAATGTAAAAATATGGAGTAAATGTGTAATGTACAAAATGAACAGATTTATTCACCACGTTAATAGTTTACAGTTTTGGGGATTATGTATTTATATTTTTTATTTTCTGTCTGATTAAAAGTCACGTGTTTATAATTATGTCGGCCAAATAAAAAATAATTACGACGTTTATATATATTACGTTTGTTATAATAATCAGCTGTTGTATATGTTTCCTATAAAAGCCGTATTACAGTTTGGTTTTGTTTGGTTTTAGGTTAGATTAGAAAAATTGTGAATCAATCCACTCAGATTTATTTGTTTTGTGGTAATGTTACTAATATGTCTTATTGTTTCAGTATTATTATGAACTATGCCGCAACCCAGAATATCTAATTTTTCACAATGAAGTCGTAATGCTATTCGACTTCAGAACATGGCCAATCTTAAAGTTAACACGTATTTACTGTTAGGCGTTACGAAGTTCGCCGGGTCAGCTAGTCATTAATAAATTTAAACAAAGTACTGTAATTTTTATTTCAATTTCTCAGCTGTTTATTCCTATGTTAAATTACTTTAATAAAACACATGATCACTAAAACATAGAAAATAAAGTACTACACTATCAACGCTCAAAACAGAGTGTTTGAGAGATAATTACTTTTAACATAGATATGACTTAGCTCTGGGAAGTGTGTTGGCAAGATGCAAGATAAACTATTGACACAGGTTTCCATATAATATAATAGAGCTATTATATTTAATTTTTAATATATAAGAATAAGAACAGCTGTATAGAAGAACTGAAAACATTTGCTTTAGACATATCCATGATCTAAGCTACTTCCCAAACGTAAGTAAATACATTCTATTTTATAACTTGTTGTGGATCAGTTTAAAGTAAACAAAAACCTTTTTCAAAAAGAATGAGAAAAGTGAAAATAAGTTTCATCTCAGTAGATGCCCTTGTTTTCATGGATAGGCACTACAAAAAGACTTTGTTTACCGTTACAAAAAGTCAGACTTAAGTTTTAGTAAGACCAATTCCGACATTTCTGTGGTATATAAGCCGTAAAACACCAAACATGTCATAATTTTAGGCAGTTTACAGACAAAACTTTAATTTTATTTATACATATTCCTAAATGTGTCCCTTCATTTATTTGCTCACTAGCAGTAAGCCCGTCCTTTGTACGGGTTGTAGGATTCAGTTTAAAGAAGAAAGATCATCACACCAAAATGTGAACCTGAAATCCTAAACACATTAGTACAAAGAAAATAAATCAATACCCGGCTTTATTATTTAGCATTACTTAACAATTAAATAGAATAGAACATTTATACCGTTATTATAATTAGTTATACGTTAAAATAACTTTTTAATATAGTATGATTTCGAAATGGATTTAAAATCAATGACCAATATAAACTAACTAATATTGATTTGACAGCTGTTTGTTTTTATTTCTATTAAATCTTTAAACTACAAAGACAGCTGATTATTACCAGTAGGTTATTCCCTGAATACTGAATCAAAATGCGAGTAATATCGCGTAAAAGCGGAGTTTTAAATGCTCGTTATTTACTTTTCAAGGGGCGGCGGGCGATTTAAAGCATTTACAACCCTTCTCTGGAATGTAGATAATACATGAAATAAGTTTCATTGTAATCAGTTCTCCCGTTTTTTCGGAGAAGACGGCGTAAAATGCCTCCTGGACCGTCACAGACAAACCGACAAATATAGGTGGAGAATAGAATTTTCAGCACAGTTGGTCCACTATTACAAAAAACATAAATAGGCAGAGTAAATAATCTTTTACTCTAATTATTATTTAGCATACATACACTAGATGTATTTTAACATCGTATACATACAGTATCCCTCCAATACTTCAATAATAAATTAGTTATTAATTAATTACCTATCACTAGCGAACCGAAAATGTTTGTTCTTACTTTTGTGAACCACAGCGGACCGGTAAATACATTTTTAATTCAAAAGTATTTTATCAACAAATTTATTTTTCTTGGTTTGGTAATACTTAGGAATAAATGTAACAACAAAGTCGTGAAACTTAAACGCTGGAGACGGAAAAGTAAATGATGAAGTAATGGAATTCCTTTGACAACTCTAACCAATAACTCTTTTATTCAATCTCCTCACCAAGATCGCTTACAATATATTTCAATTTTTATCTGCTACTATTTTATTTATAATTTTCGTAGCTTAGTTTAAATGATGAAAAGTTTACCCATACAAAAATCCCACCTTCACTAGTTTACATTCATCACGGGGTTCGTTCCAAAGATCTTTATAGAAAATGTTTTTTCATACACAATTATTTAATTATAGACTAAAATATTAACTATAATAACTTGAATAAAAAATTAATTAGATTACATTTATTACTCAATGAGAAACATTTATGTTTTTTAAATTTTAATACACCATAATTAATCACTGAATCCAAAAAAGTGGGTTTTGACGTGATGTCCTGTGTGTGTGTGTGTTGAGAGTATGTGTAGGTGTGATGAGCAACCCGTTTGTTTTTTAGAATTCAATTGTATTTTAGTCTTTACTGTTTTTTTCATTTTTTTAGATTTTTGATAAGGTAGTTAAAACAAAAGAAAAATTTAATTTATTAATTTTATACGTTTGTACAGTGCTTAAGCAATTACGAATACGTCTATCAAAACACGGAAAATTTGAAATAACTGCTTTTATATGCACAGTTATTTCAAATTTAATTTATTTAAAAATTAATTTATTTGTAAATTTCCCGTAATAAAATTAGTAACATAATTTTACATTTAATACATACAAAATAAATTTTAAAAAATTATTTTACATTTGTTCGCCGTCTTCAATCAAAACGTCAAATTTTATAAACAGATGTTTTGGTTTGTATTGTTTACATTTGATTCTCCATAAGCGTAATGTTAAATTTTTAGATTTTAAACTTAATATTAAGAAAAACAAGCTGGACAAAAAAATTGTATGGGGGTTTCCCCCCCATACAATTTGAACAATAAATTATTAAATGATATTTAGAATAACTTTGTAGAACATGATAGTTTTATTACAGATTGTCTTTTTTAAATTTACTTAAGGGAGAAAGTATGTGTCAGTCCACTGGTACCGTTTATTTTACTTTGTGCTTAAATTTTCACGTTAATGGTTCAAATACAATTTCTGTAGATATGCTCCTTTCTGGGTTGTTGCTGTTGCTCAATATCATTATTAATTTGAGGAAGAAACATTAGAAACCAGTTTTAAAATTATAGAAATATGTATTCATCTTGGTGATAAAAAATAGTATAGAGAAGACTAAAATACTAAAAATTAAAAGAAAACTAGTGGGAAAATCTCCTTTGAATACAAGCAGATAAGCAACTAAAGAGGCTAAGATAATGAGAATCAATAGGACAAAAAAGTTAATTCTTTACCCCAAAAATAATTACGTTAAGAAAAGTGGTTGAAAACCAAATACAGTTTGTAAAAGGTTTGTACAATAGGTTTGTACTGTATTTTACTTCAATCAGAGACAATTTTATTCTAATATTGAAATATTGAAATATAAATTAATTATTATTTTTGCTTCAATGAAACAATGGAGTACGCGGACCGGTATGAGCTGCTACCTAGCGGCAACGGGATGAACTACTAAAAGGAACCGACAGCGCTCTCCAATTATGTGGAGAAACATCTAACCATGTGTTGTATTAATTTTCACAGACCAGAAACAATACCAATTAAAACAAGTCTTTACTAAAGGCTATTTAACTAGATTTAAATTTTTTATGGAATTACAAGGTTTACGAGGCTATTGATGTCAACACTTCAACAAGCAAATATTGATGTAATATTGTTTGTAGTATTGTAATAATGATGTATATTGTAGTAATGATGTAATATTGTAAATTTGGTCAATTTTTTAGTTTTTTGTTTATTTTTTCTATGCCTTTCGGACACTTTTTAAACATTTTAACATATTTTTATTTTGGGAACGGCCCAAACACCGTTCTTTTTACCAACGTCGTCCTGTTGTTAGGATGCGTCATTAATTAATAGCCTAAAGACAAAATAGCCATACGTCCATATTTGTCCCTTGCAGGATTGAGCCCTCAGTTTTGAAGGCGGGTACTTGGAGGACTTTAACCACCCAACCAGTTTCCTTATTATCATTACTATCAATATTATTTTATGCGAAATATTAATTGTAACTTATTATTGTATTTATAGTTAGTATTAATATTCCATTAATGCTATTTCATTCATATTTCTATGATACTATTTGTTTTTATTTATTTTTACTGAATAAAATATAAAAATAATAAATTTAATTAATTAATAAGAATAAGAATAATTGAAAATTGAAGCTTAAAAATAATTCAAGCAGTTGTAACTTTTAATCTTAAAACTTATTAAATTTTTAATAATTATTTCAGTTGTCTATGAATAGTTATCAATCAATTTTAAATAATACTATAACTGCAACATTATGCTAAATAATAATATATACCTAAATTATACAGTATTTACGAGATCGCACGAAGCACGCTGGAGCGAGTAGAGCAAATTTCATAGAATTATTAAATTAAATTTCATATTATTTCCATCATAGTAATCGAATAGTACTGAGTATGCAGGTTTAGTACGTTAAGGGTTGTTTTACACGGTAATGCACTTTTATTATGGCTGTTCACTAAGTAAAAACACACAAAACATTTAATCTTATTTTATTTTAAATTATGTGAATAACTAAGCAAGTTATACCAATTTATCATTCTTTGTAAAAATTACATGGGCAATGAATACGTAGGTTTGCTGCCATAAGACAAATTACATTTTAGGTTTTATAGCTATATTGAAAAGCTTATTTTTTAAAATCCCATTTTCGGGGTACACCCCACCCCCAAAGTGTAGTTAATATAGTCCGATTGCGTTGCTCAACGAACTCGTCCAGGATATTACAGAAAAGAAAAACTCCACCGAATTGTATGATGATCAGACAAATTGCAGCCACTGTTGTGTAGACATATATATAAAATATTTAATGACGCCCCAAAACGTGTTTGCGGGTTGAGTTATGAACTGCTATCATGGTCCCGGGTTTAACTGTCACCATGCGAATAGATTAAGTGAATAGCTCACATTTCCATAAGAAATTCGTTCATTATTAATCGATTTACTACATGTATTAAGAAGCACCTCTTTTATCGTCTTATGACCGATCTTAAAATAGAACGGTCTAGCGATATAATAATATTGATGGTTACAGCATTGATTTACAAGACAACGCCACAAGTGGTAGGCCTATACGTTATCTCTAACAAACGGAAGTCTGTGGATTTGTTACAGGAAGTGGCTTTTGTACCATATATTTTCGAGAAGAAAAACAAGATTCTACAAACAAATCATTTTTTACCAAATAAACTTTATCAGTTAGCTGGCACACTTTTATCTCTATAAAATAATTCAAGTAGAGCAAATAAAATGTTGTGCCAATGTTTAATTAAAATACACTTTAATTGTGAAAATAACACATAAATTTCACATAAAACTCTCGTATTTTCCTTTTATACAAGTTAGAAAACAAATAATTCCAAATACTAAATTATTTGTTTTTAGGACTAGTTTTAAGTGGCGATAGCTAAAGATTAATTTAGTAGATTTACAGAAAATTCAATAAATGATTTTTGTTAGTTTTAAGGATTTACAGTGCATGCATGCATACGTGGGATAGCATTACTTTGGTTATTCAATATCTTTTATTGGACTTTTTCTCCCATTTTCAAAAGATCACTTGAAAACAGAGGAGTTTCTCCATCTCCAGAAACGTAGTTAAAAATACAGACGCGTTGGAAAATTTGGAAAAAACACCTGAAACCTCCCACAAAACTCGTAAAAAGATTTTTTTAACCGGCTGTAACGATTTTAATTAAAGTTTTGTAATATATTTTGTCCTTTATGAGACAAAAATTTACACCACCCGCATTTATAAAAACATTAGGGTTTTAAAGTTGTAGTTTTAAAATGTCCAAATTTGAATTTACCAGTTTTTGTCATATAATATAAAATGTTTGGCATCAATATAATAGTCTACAACTAAAAGAGCTTGGGAAACTAAATTAATTAGCACTTTCAAATTTTATTTTTCAATAAATTGTTTTAAGAAAATTGTAATTTTTATGTTACGGTAAACGCAGTACGTTTTCCAAAGGTAGTTTTTACTATCGTCTTATTTATATATGTTTAAAAAGTATATTATAGTTACTAATCAAAGACAGGAACTCTTTTAATAGTATTATGACCTAAATGTGAATGACGGGGCTGAACTTTATGAGTGTAATAAATTAATGAGGTGTAGCTTTGTTACTGACAAAGACCAGCTGATATATACTATAATACACAATATACAATTATTTACACATAAAAAGATTTTCTAAATTTTGGAAATAACTAATTTCCGAGTAGAAAATGTTCTAGATTCTAATGTAAAAATCGTGTTTTCTTGTAATATTAAGTTTAAAATCTAAATTTAACATTAGCTTATGGAGAATCAAATGAAATTTCAACAATCTAAAACGGCGCCGAGATTTTCTTTAAATTTTAAAACTAATTCAGTAGAAAATAAGTTCTAGATTCTAATGTGGAAAATCGTGTTTTCTTGTAATTTTAAGTTTAAAATCTAAAAATTTAACATTACGCTTATGGAGAAAATGTAAACAATGCAAACCAAAACAGCTTTATAAATTGACAGTTTTTTGAAGACGGCAAAGAACAATATGTGAATAAGGTTTTCATAAATATTTATTTTATGTATGTAATAAATGTAAAATTATCATGACTAAACATTGTAAAAACTTAAGGATAACATAGCTGTGCGAAATAAAAGCAGCAAAAAGTATTTCCAAAATCACGTGTTTGATAGAAAACACCGACAAGCCACTAACAAACTATTAATTTATGTAAATTAAATCTCATGCTTTTCAATCCTCAGATAAAAAAATCAGACACAGGCTAATAATAACGGTATGGGATTAACAGTAAATGATCGGCTTTTTTTAAAAGACGTTAACGACATCGTTAATGACTAACCTCGTAGCCGAGTTGTAGCAGGCCTCAAGAACTATAGCGAGTTCCATCCACATAAAAGTTTTTCATTGAGTAATATGTGAAAAATATAAATAAATGTCTTTGTTAAACGACAAAGCTGACCATATATACACTATACCAAATACATTAAAACAAATGTTTGTATTTACTTCCCTGTGGGAAATAGGTTAGATCGTGGATATGTCTAAAGGCATTGTTTTGTAAATAGAAGTTCTTCTATCATCTATGCTAAAGGTAATGTTTTCAATTCATCTAAACAGCTGTTCTTATTCTTTTATATTAAAAATTCAATACAATAGCCCTGGTAGTTTCTATGGAAACCTGTTACATGTTTTCCATCTTAAAAATCACTAACACCTCCCCAGAGCTAAGACATATCCATGTCAATAAACAGCTTATGAATATGATTTTGACTAAACCAGTTTTGAGAGAAAGATTGTGTCAGTTAACTAATACAGTTTATTTGGTGGTGTAACGTAATATAATTAATGTAATTACTGGAAAAATGAAAAATAACAGATGATTAAATTGAATATTTAATATCAGCAAACAGAGTGGTACGATAAAATACAAAAGTTGATTAGCTGCTGATAATGTACTAAGGCTTAAAGAGCGGCGACTGGGAGAGACAATCAATTATGTGAGATTATGATAACATTATCTGACTACAGGTAAAAGAGAACAATAGGCTGGGTCGGACAATGACACCGGCGGTGATAACGAGCACACATGCGCACACAGACACACACACACACACACACACACACACACACACACACACACACACACACACAGACACACACACCATGCGAGATTGATCACCAGCCATCCCGGAGAAGATTTATTCCCAAGAGTAATTTCCTGTTTACAATGTCAGTCTATCACAAGACAGAACCAAATAACAATAAATAACTCATTTCTCAGAAGCAAACATTGTAGTGTTACATCCAACACAACTTAAGCTCCATCCAATCATCCACCATTTCTATAAATAACAGATGGTTAATGACGCGTAGATATCTGCTCGGGGCTTATTATGACTAGTGTCAGCTGTAGTGTCAAATTTCACAAATAAAAGTATTAGTACTGTTTTATATGCTCCATTTCCAGCTTATGACAGAGAGTGTGTGCTATTTTTACTTTATTAGATTAGATTATTGAAATAGCGACCGTACTACAAGGTAAGATTACAGGACGACGCCACCGTCCCAGTCTTCATTTCACTAATACGATAGTATAAGGAGAAAGTATTGTTTTTGTCAAAATATTCAACTTTATCGAAAACGTAATGCATACGTCAAATGAAAACTGTACCTTTTTCCAGTGTTTCGGGACTTCTGAACCTGCGAGTGTCTGCCTATCCGTCTGTCTGCATGGATATGTGCAGAGTCACAGCCTGTTCCATTAGTCTAACATAGACTAGGTTGGGTATGTTCTGGATCTCCACAAGGCCTTTCCCTGATTTTATGTATTTGAAGTGCGGAAACTCAATGTTACGTATGACTTTTTTATTTCGTATGAAGTGAGTTAAGTTTATAGTAACACATAAATCCATATGATGTACAAAAATACCATTAAAAGGAAGGACAGACGAAAAAGTAATAACAAGTCTTTACAAATTAGGTCAATTGTTGAACTAGGTTACAAATTTGCAACAAACAAAACAGGAAACGTAAACAATGTATGTCACTGGTGCCACTACACCGGCAGTGTTGACCCTTGCCGTGCTACAGGCAACTTCTAGACATTATCAACACTCACTGTTATGCTTAATGAATTTGAATCTCAGGCATAATAAATACACAAGTTGAATGCGTACGGCACGACAATAATCTAAACAAAGGCTTCTTCATTTTAATGTCAACAAATATACTAAACGCTTGCTCATTACCGTCGATACCAGCGATCAGCTGACTGGTGAAAGGTAAGTCACCCATGTCGGCCAAGGCCAGCCGTTGGCGACTGATCTAAATATCAAAGATTACAACATTACTTAATCTCGGCCGCCATCAATAATTATCTAGAAATAAACTTACTTATATTTCGATGAGAATTTTTATGAATAAAAATAGTGTAGGCTACTTCGAGGCTACATAGCTTAAGCTGAGCCTGTCATTGGCAAAATAGAATTTTTTTAAATATAGATAATAACGATGTAATGTATTGTAACCATATATGGCAAAACATAATTGTTATGACCAGCTATGTAATTTTTAACTATTTATGAATAATTTTGTACGATTAAATTAGTAGTTAAATGAAATTAAATTTATAACTTCGGTAACTTTATTGACATATTGACATTTAGCCTAACAGACAAAAAGTACAGAAACTAATAACGATAAATAGTTTTTAAGAAAACCTTTTACGATAATTACGCTTATGTTTTACACAACAGTTAATTTTTAACAATAATCGAACAACGCAACAAACGTAGAACAATAGTAAATAAATTATAAATCAAAATAAAAATAACGTACACCTAGGCAGCAAACCTACATACTAGATTAGATCATTGAAATGGCAACCATACTACAATGTAGGTATTTTAAGCCAAGTATGGATGAGGATTGAGTGTAAGATGATTGTGGCGCGATCTTGTAGTCTTGTATGACTAAGGCTGACATGCTCCTTAGACAGGACTGTTAATTAATAGACTATATACTATACTCATATAATTATCATTGATTTAGGAATAAATCATACTTGTGACAATACAAACCAATATTAATCATAGATTAAAGCCAATTGGGTAAACTATATAAACTATTTATTTACCCTCCATGTAAGAATAACAAAGAAAATAAGTAAGTAACTCCCATCAAAAACATGAAAATCGGGATAATTTGTTACAAATTTCAAGGCCTTAAATAGATAGTGCCGGTATTGTGTTCCAACTTCAATCTGGTTTATTACAATATTTTAAATTTAATATATATATATATATATTTCTACCTTTTCGTGATTGGCATCAGTTCGAACGCTAACAATTAAGCATTTTAAATCTTTCCTCTGTGCCAAAAGATAACAAAATTTGGATTGCCAAACAAACATATCAGCCTCAGTCAGTAACAAGATTACAGGATCGCGCCACTATTATCTTAAATTCCTTGCTCATCCATACTTAGGTTAAAATACATACCAGGGTATATGGTCATTTCAGAAAAGTAAATAATAGAATCCAAATCTCAAATTTCCCACAAGAAATTTCACCATATCATAGGTCTACAGTAAGTGGACTGACACGTACTTTCTCCCTTAATGAAATTTTAAGAACTACTAAATTTGTTAAACTGCAATATTCTTCAAAGTTTTAAATATGTAATAAGTTCCCTTGTCGGACATTAAAATCATTGTTCTTCTCTAGTAGAATCAATGGCGAATGTTTTAATGAAGTATTCAAGAATAATGGAGTACATATGGACTAGTAAGTAAGTAAGAACGGCATACTCAATGAATTAATTGCTTTATAGACTATAGGCTATGATCAAATAAGATTTATAAAAATTCATCTTTGGATGTTTGGATTTATTTGCTCGCCACTGTACGTACAATACGTATTTTTTATGAGTTTTAATGGAGAAAAATCACCCAACAAAAAGTTCTTTGTTTAAAAAAACAATGTAAATTCTTGCACTAAATTCATTAGTTATTAATACGTCTTAGAACTATCCACCCGAGTACATTAAAGCCCGGACAACACTCTAAGAATAGATTTGAAGGATACATCTCAAAAAGCAAAGCTGGTATTAAACCGCATAACTTACAAGTAAAAAATCTTCGATGATGTCAATAGACAATAAAAAGGTATTTTATGAAATATATATGACTGGAGATTGTGGAGAGACTACACATTTAGAAACATTTACGAGAATTAAATGACTCCTACATTGAATTTTTACAATTATTGATACGTCTATAAAAAGAGCGTCAATACCGTGAAAATATTTCACAGTTTATAACATATAAAAAGCTCCAATAATAAATATCGTGGCTCAAAGCTATTGTTTTATGGAAATGAAAAACAGAAAAACTGTACACAATAACTTTGAACGTCTTGTATGTTTGAAATGTACAAATCTTGTCCTGATGATAAGTAAATACTCCCAAGATTGTTTAGCAATTTTGTTACGATTTAAATTTTCCTCTTCAAGATAAAGTTTCAAAAATGGTCATACTCAATAAATATAAAATCTGTTGACCGGTTAATGAGTCATTGTTTTATAGACTGTTTTGTTTTTCTCAGACATTTTAATTTAATAGTTTTGTCAATAAGCATCAGATTTTAAAACGAAATAAAATTTCTAAACTCCTCCTAAGCTCGTTTCATCGGAGCAAAGTTTTAACTGTATTTTGATAAAATAACATTTTATTTTAATTTTCATTATTTTGACAATAATGTAAAAATATACTACAAAAATGTTACATATGATTTACTGTATTCGATCACGTGTAGATCCAACTTATGGGCTTTGACAGATTATATAGACCTGAAAGTGGCTCAGTTCCGTTTTAATTGGTTTACTTTACCTCAACATTTTACCAGTCTCCATGCATCTTCCCCAACGTTGATCATTCGTTGGTTTGCGGAAGACTTCCTCCTCCTACATCCATATTTTATCTTCGCCGCTCGGTCCCCATCTTCTGGCCCACTGGAGAGTGTAATCCCTGGCAGCTGCCGCGTCTTTGTCCGAGATAAAACCTTAATTTGCAACCGATTACGAGCACAGATGTTATTAATAGATAAATGGATAAACCCACTTTATAAGGATAACTTCGCACAACAATTGGGATCACTAGCAAATTACAATAATTACGCACAGCGCGGGTTAAGTATTTTGATACAGGTTGTTAATGTATTAACCTCGAAAATTTCTGTTGCGGTTTGTTTATGTTACCTGTTCTATAACAATTTTTACATTTTTGGGTTATAATATTATTTACCCTTATTATGTAATTCATAGACATAAAGGATATTTTCGGGTCTTCAAATGATTATAATTTCTATCCCAATGTTTCCTACTTAAAAACTCTCAACAAACAAATTCAATATTGTAATTTTGCAATTATTACGGGATTAAGTTAATTAGTTTTATTTTTCTACTTTTCCCACCTCTATGATACGATAAGTAAAAGGACAAATAAAACCAACAATAACAATTAGGTAATTAATTTATTACAAAACCAATATCAACATCAACATTAACACAAATAAAAATATATCATCGGAATTAAACTATACAGAGCCACAAACAGTTCTAGCTATCTATGGGGTTTGGTAACTAGGGGTGCCAACCTTGGAAGCAGCAAAACCTCCACATTCAATAAACAAATATTGAGTTGGCACCACTGAAACTGTCAGGTACGGAGGTCCGAGTTAGAAGGACGGAAAACAACTTATAATCAGATGCCAGCACGAGGGCTGTCATGGTAATTGCACTAGTCGAGTTTAAAAAGTTATCGGTTGAAGGATTTTGTTTTAAATGTTAAATTTAAAAGGTAATCTACACAATCAAAGCAAGAATACATAAACACGATTTAATAGGGAAACACAATCAGGTATATACATTGTATAAACTACATATATAATGTTACAAGTTAAACGTAAACGTAAAGTAATAGTTAGGTTAGGTAGAGAGGTCTGTGACGTCAGGTCTGTGACCTTGTTGCTCACGTAGCACCTAGGATCTCCGGGGAAATGAGGATGAAACCCATTATAAAATCATTCATAGAATGAAAACAAAGTGTTTCCACATGAGGAAGGTTCACCGGCGGTCGGTGCGACTAAGTACCATACTAGAGAAACTAATATTGTCGATGAACCTTGAGGGAGTCCGGAACTCTAGGGGGGGTTCAACATCCGGTGTCGAGGAGGAGACGCGCCAGCCGCCAGACGCGGGTCCAGGCGACCAGCTGGTGGCTGGGGACGGTGGTCTCACGGAGCATCAGCTGCCACTTGCCCAGGGGCAGCGAGGAGGCGGGCGCAGGCTTGTTCTGCGGGGACGCGTTCGGGGAAGTCATCTCGAGCTCTGCAACAATAATTAAGCTGTGGGTCATTGAACTGGTATAGTAAGGTACATTAATGTACCTTTTACTTTAAGGTAGGCCAACATATTTCCAGGATTTTCTCACATAGGTAAGAAACATTCCGCATTTCTAACTACAGTATGATAATTTGTGGTGTTTCGACATTCGTTACCTCCTGGAAGATAAAAAATATCGATCTACGGGGTCTGGAAAATAAACACCCACAATTTTCCAAAAACTGTCTGTACAGTGTATTTACAGTCATGTCATAACTGGCACGCCAGCTACTAACAGCGTGTAGGACCATGAAACTACAACACTGGAACTATCTTCGGTGTGAGCAATCAAAGATTGTCAGTTTTAATCAGAGAACGTTCTAGTATTGCTATAGTTAGATGTTTTTATCAAACTGTATACGGGTTAAAAAAATATTTATATTTAATATTTAATAAAAAAGATTAACTAGTTTACAGAAATAGCACGAAAACATGCTATGACGAGTCTTCACGGTTGGTGTGTAATAATTCATAAATATGAACAGTAAAGATTTGATATCGCATCTTGTTTCATGATTAAAATTTAAAATAAATACTCATACATGTCAAAGGAGATCTCATAAAGATGTTGAATCAACATAATATAAATTCAATATAAAAAGGTTTCTCGTCAAGAGTTTTTTTACCTAATTCATAGTTATTGCGAAACTTAATCCTTCTGAGGAAAGCTGGAATAAGAGTAGGCTACTTTAGAGTCTATGATAAACCGACAAGTCAAGTTATGATCATTAAATATTGAAAATGGATTTTTTCATTTAATTTATTCATCATAACAAATAACAATTTAAGACAGTTTTCCTAAATATTTAAAGAACAATTCTATCAATGATTTTCTTGAAGTCTCATCATAAATTTGTTATACGAGAGTAATGATTGGGAAGTGAGTCCCATTGAGCGTTTGAACCACATCAAATTATCGTGACGTTATACGCGTGACGAAATACGTCAAAATCTTTATAAAATCAAGAGTAGCATAACTGACTTTAGACCGGGGTTACATGATGGCCAGGTCCAGAGTAGGGAGCACGGAGCTGGGAGACGTTGATTGGAGAACTGTGATAAAATAATCGTGACGTAATACGCGTGACGAAATACGTCAAATTCGCTATAAAATCAAAAGTAGTATAACTGACTTTAGACCGGGGGTAACAGGAAGGCCAGATTGCGACATGTACGATGATGGGCTGGCTATATGGGCAATATCAATGATTGCCTGTTAACGCTGATATCCGCCGTAGGCGCTACAGATAATATGGCGCCATGACAGACTGGAGCCGATTGGGTTGGATGTTATACAGCTCGACGAGTTCTTTGTTCGACCCAAGGGCTAATTAGTTTAAATAGGCGGCCGGTGTACCGTGCGACAAAATCCTCCTCGGCGATACAAAATATCATTGCTGAGATAGAAAAACGAGCGATGCAGAGGGTTTTTTGCCTCATTTACCCATTAATGTGTTAGCAATGCATCCAAATTAAAAAAAGAAAATTATAAAAGAAAACTTCGATTAGAATTCAACCATCTGAATTGAATCTATCGACTGGACTCAAAATGGAATATCGGCTATATCAATAGCAATATCAATAGCAAATCAATAAATCATTTTAAATTTTATGTAGTTTCCGATAGAGCTAAAATTTGTACTAAAAATACTAATCTTTGCATTGCCTCAATTAAAATGGAGGTTGTTTTAGGTGTAACACAAGTTGAACAACCAAGTTTAATCAGTGTTCAACACAATCATACATATATTATATTAAATAAGATTGATCCGTATATAAGTCAGCAAACTTCAGCACTGAAAATGTTCCTCAACTTTTATATGTAATAAATTATATTTATTTTTATAAACAAAAGGATTTTTATTAACTTCTAAAATTTAGTTAGTTTCATACTGTGTTGTTTAAAAAAATCATTTTCCGTCACTTATCAAGGTTAATAGTATGATGCTAGTTGAGCAGTAGATTTGTACTACATTTCTAGTTTTTTTATACAATTCGTCATTGGTATTTGAGGGTGGATATTTAGGTAAATTGTGAAAAATCGAACGTAGATGCCTGAATCTTGATAGAGGAGGGGCTCCAGGATTCCAGGAGCCATTTGTTTTAGTAATGGATCTGAGCTCCTGTTGGAACCACGTACAGCAGGTCTGTTACCGCTAAATTCCTCTCCTACTAGAACGTCTCTCTTTTTACACGTCTATCTTTCCCAATTTCCTTATTCTAGATTCCCATCCATATGTGAAACCATAATCCTCAGATATAAATGGTAAACTTTCCAAAATCAAATTTATTTTAAAAACTACGGTCTCTAAGCTATTTTTAGCACTAGCTCTAAGCTAACGAAGAGAAATTATCACTATTTAATGTAATAACTATGTGGTATTCAATGTAAACGGACAAATAATAAAATATATTTTACATTCATCTAGGCTAACAATAGGCAAAGTCAGAAAGTTTAGTCGTGTAATTTTTTGATAGTGTGTCCGTTTCTCAACGTATCATGTAATTTTAAGCTTATAACATAAAAAAATTAAAATTTTATAGTTTCGATAGAGCTAAAATTTGTACTAAATACTAATCTTTGCATTGCCTCAATTAAAATGGAGGTGTTTTAGGTGTAACACAAGTTGAACAACCAAGTTTAATCAGTTCAACACAATTACATATATTATATTATGATTGATTTATAAGTCAGCAAACTTCAGCACTGAAAATGTTCCTCAACTTTTATATGTAATAAACATATTTATTTTTTAACAAAAGGATTTTTATTAACTTCTAAAATTTAGTTAGTTTCATACTGTGTTGTTTAAAAAAATCATTTTCCGTCACTTATCAAGGTTAATAGTATGATGCTAGTTGAGCAGTAGATTTCTACTACATTTCTAGTTTTTTTATACAATTCGTCATTGGTATTTGAGAGTGGATATTTAGGTAAATTGTGAAAAATCGAACGTAGATGCCTGAATCTTGATAGAGGAGGGACTCCAGGATTCCAGGAGCCATTTGTTTTAGTAATGGATCTGAGCTCCTGTTGGAACCACGTACAGCAGGTCTGTTACCGCTAAATTCCTCTCCTACTAGAACGTCTCTCTTTTTACACGTCTATCTTTCCCAATTTCCTTATTCTAGATTCCCATCCATATGTGAAACCATAATCCTCAGATATAAATGGTAAACTTTCCAAAATCAAATTTATTTTAAAAACTACGGTCTCTAAGCTATTTTTAGCACTAGCTCTAAGCTAACGAAGAGAAATTATCACTATTTAATGTGATAACTATGTGGTATTCAATGTAAACGGACAAATAATAAAATATATTTTACATTCATCTAGGCTAACAATAGGCAAAGTCAGAAAGTTTAGTCGTGTAATTTTTTGATAGTGTGTCCGTTTCTCAAAGTATCATGTAATTTTAAGCTTATAAAATAAGAAAAATTAAGATTTCCTCAGGACCTCCCCTAGCTTATTGAAAATTATTATTATAATAGTGCGAATTGAAATCATATAAGTTTGTTTAAGTATTTATTTATCAAATATCGTAATATCAAGTTGACACAGCTCCCATTTTAGGGTAGGCTATTATTCGTAAATTTCGACCAAAACTACGATTTTTCTTTTATTGAAATATTTTGATACGTCAAAAGATACAGGCCGTTGATTTAAGGTTGATTAAAGGATTAACCACTTTGGTTAATAAGTGTGAATGCACAAAATATTGTTGTATTTACTTCCCTGTGAGAAATAGGTTAGATGATGGATATGTCTAAAGGGAATGTTTTCAGTTTCTCTAAACAGCTGTCCTTGTGTAATGATATGACGTCATCGTTTAAAATTTTGGTCTCACGGATTGCCAATAACCCCAAAATTAAGACATATGCATGTCAAAATAAAACTTCATACATCAAGTTTTATTTTGCACAGGACTGGGACGGTGGCGACGTCCTGTAATCCAGCTACTTGGAGGTCACGAATTGTGGATAGTTGTGGGCGATGGTCGGTGGGTGAAGTGTTCTCTTGTGTGGATTAACGTCCACACTGCGTTAATCCACAAAGACCATCCTCATAATTAGACCATTTAGTAATTCTGAGGCAGTGGTTCGGACTCCACGTTAAACTGTAGGTCCATTAATTGCCATGGGCGGTTGGGCTATTAATTAACAGTCCAGTCTAAGGCAGTCTTAGTCAGTAACTAGACTACAAGATCGCGCCACAATCATCTTACACTTAAACCTCGTTCATAATTGGGTTAAAATACCTACCTTGTAGTATGGTCACAATTTCAATAGTGTAATCTAATTTAATCAACCAACAATAATTATGGTATATAGTTAGGGAAATCACATTTATAAAACCATATACATGAATTTCTCTACCCAAGGCTACATCTGTGTTGTTATTCAACTACAGAGGGATTCCATCAAGGTCACCGGAATAATGGCGAGTGTTTCCTCGCTGTTTAAAAATGATAAACTGTGTCCTGTAATTACCGGGTTCAAGGCCGTATGCTTAATGCGCACGAAGCCCGCCCATAGCGCCATCTGCAGGGTACTCTACAGAACTATAGGAATATCAATATTTATGTAACTAAAAACACACTTTATGAATCATATCAAAATAAGTTTTAATAATTTAACCAGTTTATGAAATTCTACTAAATCTGTTGTGATATCCTCACTCAACCGTTTCGCGATTTAAAGAATACTTAACCTTTAGTGTTTCAATGAGCAAGAATAAACGTTAGAAAATTATTTAAATAAACCAATAAATGTTCCCGCTCGTACCAAATAGGCGTGTTAAGAAATTTACACTGCATGTAATACTATCATTTACTATCGTTGAGAAAGGATAAACACCAAGATAAGGTATCTTAAAAAATATAAGAGTAAACAGAATATAGGTTACACAATAAGTACGAATCAGATTTTTTTGACATTAATATTCAAAGTTTATTCATTAAATGTAATATGACGAACGCTGATCCAAAAATTCATATTTGTAAAAAATAATTAACTTCGACTACAACAGTACGAGATATAACAAACATAGAGCTATAGTAACACCATAAAAAATGCTCTGGAATGGAAAATTATTCATATCAACGATCGACCAGGATTGGAAATGCAGATGAACAGTTTTGTTATAACAACATATAACAGTAGTAAACATACCGACCAAACAGATCCATTAATTAGCAATAAAAACGTTTCTTCTTAATATAGATAACAATTTTTTAACATTTCATGTTAAATCCTATTTCTTGTTTTGTTACACATGAAAATAATCAAGAAATTAAACAAAAACTACAGAAAACCGGTAAAAACACATGCATGATGTGCTTCAGTGTGGTGGCAACACTTGTGTAATCGCAGCAACAACAGCAGGGCTGGCAACATCACAAAGGCACTAATTGAGAGGTTAGACCGGAAACTTTCGTTTGGCGGGCTTTGAGTTTGCTACAGTAAACTCTCCGAGAATAGTGCGACGGAGTCGGTAGATCGTGTTCGAAGACGTAAATAAGTAGGTTGAACGGTCGTAAAGATAAAAGGTTGGGGAGATGTGGTTGTATCAAAGCAATGTTTCGGCATAAAACCAGTTGAGGTAATAGGGAGGTTCAATCTAAGCTTGGAATTGAACACAGAAGAGGCTGAAATCAATTTAATGTTATACAGGAGTAAAGCTAAACTACTTCAAGCGGGGATTTCTCAGTGATTCAATTTTCTTTGAAATTGTTTTTCCATAAAAAATTGTTTTAATATATAACATGAGATTTACGTAATAAAAAACTATACTTATTTTTATTATGCTTTGTTGTGATTTATTTAACAATATTTAGATCCGTACCAGCGGTGATGAATCCTGGGAAATCTTGAGCGGTGAACTCTGATTAGTATATGTTAATTAGTGAAATAGCGACTAACCCAGATAGGTATTTAAGCCAAATATGAATGAAAAATGAGTGTAAAATTATTGTGGCACGATCTTGTAGTCTTATTACTGACTAAGGCTACTAAAGAACTGGTATTATGAGGATAGTCTTTGTGGATGAACGTAGTGCACGTTAATCCACTCAAGAAAACATTACACCCTCCGACCATCGCTCACAACCATCCTCAATTCATGACCTCGAAATAGTTGGACTACAGGACACGCCACGGTCCCAGTATTTGTGACTACCCCCAGTATGGTTCTTCAAATCACCTGCCACACACTAAGCCCGGTATGATGAACAGTTGGGGTGTTTTATTAAAAAAATTTAAAATGTCAAATACAAACATCCATTAATTAAAACCCTTAGTTAATGGAACAGGATTTTTTGTTATTTTCACTTTTTAGAAAATAATGAAATGCCTACTTTCAGTGTTCCTCACAGCAGCAAATCTGCATACTCTTTCCCATGTTAATCTTATGGAGAATAGGCAAATAATTCTCATGTTTATGGACAGATTTTTATAAAACTTGTCATGTATTATTATTATTATATTATTGATTTGGAAATTCTCTGAGTACGCAGGTCTGCTGCGACGGGGTATTTTACTTTTTTTATATCAAATATATATTTAGATGTAGTAATAAGTATATTTCTTCTTCACACTGAGTCATACAGCCCGTACAAAGGACGGACTAACCGCTAGTACTATCCTACTGATCATTATTAAGTAAAACTGTTGTTCTGCTATAGTTTCCCATTTGAAATATTTAATTTGTTATGTTGGTAGAACGTACAAGTTTATTGTGTAAATGTTTTTTTGGGGAATAGTTTAAAACCTGCCTATATTTCAACCAAACGCAATTCATGATTGATTTTTTGAACTGAACTAATTCTAATTGAACTTAAAAGGTATTTCTCGATTCATTAGTGATATTATTTTTAACAATAGCTTATGCCCAGCCACAAGGTGAGGGTAACTCCTTCGTTGGTAGAAACGCAGCTTTTGTTGCGCAAATCAAATATTCAGACGCGCAATAAATTATGCAAAACGCGCCATAGCTTCGTTACAGCGCGCGCCATCTCCTCCATTAATGGGTTGAATAATAGATCGTTATAAGCCTTCGTTTCCGTTTATGTAAAACTCTCACGGAAGAAATAACAAAGGGAATTCTTCGTGCGAGAAAAATTTAAGGATAATTATTTCGGAAGAAGTTGAGTTGTTAGGGATGATATTGAAAATGTAAGTGGACTTTCCGATAAGAATTCATTAATTGTATCACTCAAATATTTAGAGATTTTACTTACGTAAAATAAAAGCAGTAAAAACGTCTTTGAATGTATTTAAACGAAATACATATACAGAATATTCCTTAAAATAGCTTAATTGGCTAATTAGGTGATATTATTAACTATGTTAAAATAGATGAAGAATGAGTGGAAGCTACTGGTATTGCTCAGATTCATGTTACAAAATGTGTTTGCCTTGACCCATTAAACAAGAAGATATAGATTTGTCCAAAGAGCTACGGGATACTTTGTATATTTCATAATAAGGTCAACAGTAAATCTTACTGTTAAGTTCTACTAGAGAACACTCAAGGTCCTAGCCTAGGACCTACGTCACGGACGGGTCTAGGCTGGTCCACATCAAGGCCGATTACTTTTTACTAATTAAAACCCATAAATTACTACTAATTAAAACTCATGACCAGTCAACTTAAATCGTATCCAACTTAATAATGCCTGCAATAGTAAACTGTTCAAGTATAGCTCTGCCGCTGCGTTGGTTCAAATCACATTTCTTACACATTCAAGGAATTATTTTTAGTTTAAAACATTAAAAACTAGTAAAATTAGTAGTGATTTGCTTTTTTAATTACACATGTTTACTATACTCGGCTGATAATGTGCGTGAAAAGGTAAGGCTGTGAATAAAATGTTACTGAAAATATTATAACTCCTTCATTATGACTGATATTACATTATCTTAGAGATATTGTAATAAAAAACTAGATTGAACTCTATTTAGGCTTCTTAAATATTTTACAATATTGGAAATGGTCGTCATTTAGTATTGACTAAATGATTAGTCTCATTGCATTAGTCATAAATTGACTTTTTGAAAATATAAAAGTTACAGTATGTAAATTTTATGTATTAGTAACATATCGTTTGTTTGATGTATTCATTGTAAATTAGAATTAGTATGATTGGAAGGAACGCAGTTAAATATTAAGAATTATAAATAGTATTTTAGTTAAGAAAAGGCAGTTTTAATTATTTGAGATATTAGACACACAATTTAAAAACATTAAGATTTTACTTTTAATTTAAATTTTATCTATCACTGTAAATACATTTTTGTAATAGTTGATATAACTGAATTAGAATATACTACAGTACGTTAAAAATTGAAAAGATATATATTTGAACAGCTAGCTCCTGAATTACAGTGACATATGTTATGTACACATATCATTTGTAGCAATTATGTAGGATGTTTATCATTTACATTAACAGCCTAAACATACACTGAGCAATAAGCGAACCATTCTTGCGTGGTGGTTCTGGCGTCAAACTCAAACTTGACACATTAAACATGCACCCAGCCATTTGCCGGAATGTTAGTTTCCCTTTGACGTTCTAGGGTCTCCGGTGTTTGCATTCCGGGTACGACATGGGTTGACGCACAACTCCTAAATAAATAATCACGAAAAGTGTTTCAGTTTCTAAAAATAAAATGAAACGGTTTATTAAAATTGCATGTTCATTGTTTGTGATATTGATATAAATCCAACGTTCAGATAAAAAATCCAATTTGATTCAAAATTTCCCGTCTAAATATTTCGCACTATCTCATATCCTTTTGGTGAATTTAAATTTGTATACCCCTCATTTAGCGTAAAAAATAATAACCTTCAAAACATCGATCCAAATTGAGCTTACGTATACAGAAAAAATTGAATACCACGGATTTGAAGGTCGCCGGATCAAATCTAGTTCCCTAATTTATAATATACTCTAAATTTGTATCTTAGCAATTAATTAAAATGTATTAACAAGATCAGGAACCATTCCCTATCAATACGTAAATAATGCAACTAGTGTTGTCAAACACTAAATTAACATATTGGATAATAATTATGTTTGAAAAAAATATTTAAATTCTAATTATTAGAGTTATTAAAAAATATTTAGATAAACGTTAAAGATTGTGTTGGTTTGATTAATGATTGTCGTTTAATTTAACTTAAGGGAGAAAGAATGTGTCAGTCCGCTGATGCCGTTTATTAAATGAATCATTAAGATGAAATAAATGTTTTTAACGACCCGAAGATGGAACTTGACGTATAGACGAAAACTGAAAAAGTAAAGAACAGCTAGCTCCTGAATTATAGTGACATATGTTATGTACACATATCATTTGTAGCAATTATGTAGAATGTTTATCATTTACATTAACAGCCTAAACATACACTGAGCAATAAGCGAACCATTCTTGCGTGGTGGTTCTGGCGTCAAACTCAAACTTGACACATTAAACATGCACCCAGCCATTTGCCGGAATGTTAGTTTCCCTTTGACGTACCAGGGTCTCCGGTGTTTGCATTCCGGGTACGAGAAGGGTTGACGCACAACTCCTAAATAAATAATCACGAAAAGTGTTTCAGTTTCTAAAAATAAAATGAAACGGTTTATTAAAATTGCATGTTCATTGTTTGTGATATTGATATAAATCCAACGTTCAGATAAAAAATCCAATTTGATTCAAAATTTCCCGTCTAAATATTTCGCACTATCTCATATCCTTTTGGTGAATTTAAATTGCTATACCCCTCATTTAGCGTAAAAAATAATAACCTTCAGAACATCGATCCAAATTGAGCTTACGTATACAGAAAAAATTGAATACCACGGATTTGAAGGTCGCCGGATCAAATCTAGCTCCCTAATTTATAATATACTCTAAATTTGTATCTTAGCAATTAATTAAAATGTATTAACAAGATCAGGAACCATTCCCTATCAATACGTAAATAATGCAACTAGTGTTGTCAAACACTAAATTAACATATTGGATAATAATTATGTTTGAAAAAATATTTAAATTCTAATTATTAGAGTTATTAAAAAATATTTAGATAAACGTTAAAGATTGTGTTGGTTTGATTAATGATTGTCGTTTAATTTAACTTAAGGGAGAAAGTATGTGTCAGTCCACTGATGCCGTTTATTAAATGGATCATTAAGATGAAATAAATGTTTTTAACGACCCGAAGATGGAACTTGACGTATAGACGAAAACTGAAAAAGTAAAATTTGTAGAGGTTAATGTTAAGTATTAATACCAAATTTATATATTTAATTTGTAGCCGCCAAAACAAAGTTATTAAACAAACGTTAACTAATTCCAAAAAGTATAACTATAAGTTTCTAGGAAATTGCATTTTCGCTGCTTACCAACGTTCTGACCATTGGAGAAAAATAGTTGATTTTTTCCTAGAATAGGTTTTTAATTATTGTTTTTATTTTATAAATAATTGTAACTTGGTAAAGTTCCATTTCATGTACTCTCGACGTATCGGTAAGTGTGATTACCGTGGTATTAGCAGGAGTAAATTCGTGCGTGAAAGCTCAATGTTTACAAGTTTAAGAATTTTACAAAATAAGAAAACCCAATATTGGCCACATATGAAGAAAAAATTGAAATTATTTTTGAATATAACAGATTTAAAGCTCGTGCACTCCTAGTGATTGAGAATTTTTACATGGATATGTCTTAGCTCTGAGTGGGGGGATGTTAGTGATTTTTAAGATGGAAAACATGTAACAGGTTTGCATAGACACTACCAGGGCTATTGTATTGAATCATTAATAAAAAAGAATAAGAACAGGTGTTAAGATGAATTAGAAATATTCCCTTTATACATATCCATGATCTAACCTATTTCCCATAGGGAGGTAAATACATTTTTTCGTCGGACATTAGGCTTAGGCAGGAAGTCTTAGGTACTTGTGAGTATAGTAAGACTTTAGGCGTGCGTTGCAACTTAAACTCATTCCATGAAAATATTAGAAAAGTATCGATGGAACACTGTAAACAACTGTCTGTGCCCCAACAACACCGGGCTACGGGCTACAAGTTATATCGCGATGAGCCTCACTGACACCCTCTATCGATTGGCCCACCCCCCCACCACCCGCGCTGCTGAATAAACCCGGAAATTGCTGAATGAACGCAACACAAGCGTCAGCAGTCAGCGCTCGACTACAGCTTTATTTGTCAAAACTTGCGATTTGCTGAGGTCGTAGATCGAGTGATGGTGGCGCGCTGCACATCCGCGAACGAATTGGTTAACTACACGTAAACGCAAATAAATTCCTATTAGTAGTTTTGAAATGTAATTAGAAAAATTTAGGGGTGATCTTTTAACACATGTATTTTTGCAAAATTCTATGCTTCAGAGTACCATTGATCAAGAGAATTCTCAAGATAAAAAATAAAAAATCTGTTTATTATTTAAGCGTTACTCAGTAACAAAACTGGTTTTCAGGACAACTCAAGGATGTTTAAGTTCGCAGATTTTCACAATATTACTGTATTCAAATCAATAATCATCGTAACCATTTAAATAGGAAAGAAGAACGTAAACGTTTATTGTAATGCAAATTTAGTTTCTGTTCTTTATCTGTTCTGAAAAAAGTAACCACTTTGCTCTTTATGAGTTAGAAGATTATGAAATAGTGTATTTCGTCACAGTCTTGAAGGTGACTGTTATCGGTGTGCGATAGAGTAGGAAAATTATATCATGCACTGATATAGCTCTTTCGGTCGTGTTACGAACAGTACTTTTCTCAAGATATATTCAGGGTCAATATTTAATTCAAGGTTAATTTAAAATCTTTACAAATTTGAATGTGTGTTTCAAAACAAACAATAATATGTGAGTAAACTGACATGACTCATGTTTGTTATTGTTTCGTTCGTTTATATTGCTAGAATGATCAGCTGATAGGCTTTGAAACAAAGAAATTAGTAAAATAGTTTAAAGGAGTGTTCGTGGTGTCAATTTGTTGAAACTCACTCCGGACCTACTACCGGACCAGTCCTTTTCCAGTTTTATCCGAATTGTTTAGTAACCCTGTCTGATATTGATTAGTTTCCACCACAGCTGATGGATCAGAAACAGCAGTTTATTAGCTGATATGATGAAAACGTCCATTGTTGAAGTTAATCACACATTTAATCCCAAAGATCGTGTGTATTTCCTTCTCTTAAATAAAAGAGATAGACTATAAAATTCTAGGGTTTATATTTTTAAAAGTCATTCTAACCTTTTTGATTCGCGTACCACGGCTAGGATAGATTGGTATGTTTTATATTGATAATAACCAAACGCTTTTTAAGAAAGCGATTTTGGAAAGGGTTCTTGACTATGGCCACCCTGACCTATCGTTAAAGTCTCAGGCAAACCACTAGGCCAGCGAAATACCCAGTCTAGAATACAGTATAATTAATTGTACAAACTTTCTGTACTCGACTAAAATAGGGTTATTTTTATACTTTAGTAATCGGCAAATAACCTTAAAATGATGGTTCCGTTCTAGAGAAAGATAAACGAAGACTCCACCGTTTATAAGCTTAAATATTTATATTTTGTTCTATTGTTCAAATATCAATTTTTTCGGAAAATGAGTTTTATTGCAATCTAATAGCAAATTTTGAAACATAGAAGATAGTTTTGTTTCAATAAAAATAACTTTTCTAGTCCGGAAAGTATAATCAACTAAGGTTTTCGTCACTAGAGAGAATTTCATGGAGAACTAAATTGGCTTTCCACAAAAGGCGACGAGTCTTCTTGTGACGAAGTCAATGTAGGCCCTATATCCTCACACAGCTGCATTTCCTTTTACAATCACCTCAGAGGGGAATGAGTGAGACTGAGGGGAGAGAAAGAGAGAGAGAGCGCTAGAGTAGTCGTAAGACGTTTCGCGCGATCGCGTGTCTGCGGACAGTGACGCAACACGCCATTCGCTCTTCTTCAATTGATAACAGACCCATCAAGTGGTATAGTGCAGTAATCTGTCCATACCAGCTGTACACTCATTTATAGTTTCGTATCTAGCCTGGCACTATGTGTAGCGGTAGAGGAGGAAATTTAAAGAAACGTCCTTGCGTCTGCAAACGTTTTTCATTGGTCTCATGGATCAGTGGCGCCATTCTGCTTGATAGAAGCAGATAAAAATATTGTATAAACCCTCTAAAATCAGTTTTGAAATATTTACAAATTTTTTTAAATTTCATACATTTTTGTCATTTCTTTATCTTTATAAATGGTACGAAATTATTGAAGGGAAATTGTAATCCGAAATCTACATTTCTAATATATCATTGTGTGGTATGCCTCTATTCTGTTGAATTATTAAGCTTATCACAAACCCCTTAGGATATATCTAATCCCTCGTATATAAGGGATGCTGAGTTCTTCAGTCACATTGGTCGGTGGGTGTTGTAGATGTAGAGATAGTGACAATGGGGATGACCCACCTCTCTGTCTCTCCCTCTCCTCACGCCGGACACAGTTTCAGTAATATATAATAAACATTTATTCTATTTCATGTGTGTCGCGAAATGTATTAACAAAATATCCTGACTAGAATTTGCTTGCCATCCATATATCCATGTACATTAAACGTTAACAACATAAACGATCCTATAATTAATCCTAAGAGTCAATTCAATTTAGTTAGTGAAATGGCGACCTACCCAGGTAGGAATTTTAAGTCCAGTATAAATGAGAAATGAGTGTAAGATGATTGTGGCGTGATCTTATAGTCATGTTACTGATAAAGGCTGACATGTTCCTAAGACAGAACTGTTAACTATAACCCAAGAGTCAATGGAATATCTAAGGGACCTACAGTTTAACGTGGAGTCCGAATCACTGCCTCTGAATTGTGAACTGGTCTATTTATGAGGATGTTCTTTGCGTATTAACGTAAAAATTCAATAGTGCGGACGTTAGTCCACACAAGAGAACACTACACCTACCGACCATCGCTCACTATCCCCAATTCGTGACCTCCACGTAACTGGATTACAAGACACGCCACTGTCCCAAGGTTTCCACTGCGAGAGGACCTAGGCTAAGAGGACATTCATATCGCTTATTTAAAATCCGATCGGTTGATAACAAAATTTTCATTTTACGTGGTAAAGTATTTTAAGTCCTAGTACATCTTGGTTTTATTTAAAATAATGTTTTATATTTTCTAAAGGACCCTGTTACAAATGCCTACCAAGGTAAACTATAACGGAGAGGTAAGGGTTGCATAAACAAAGCCGGTGACGTCACTGGTACAGAAATGTTTATATTTACACTCCGGCTGCCAAAAATGTTAATGATGTGATCCTTACCTAAATGGTTTTAGAACCAACACGTTTTAGAATAAGTTATAGTTTTGAACGACACAATAACAGGAACCCTTTAAATTGATATTACAGCCGAAAATAAAAGAACTAGTCATTTTACGTCAGTTAAACACGTTAATTAGAGAAAAATATAATTTAAACATATTAAATAAGATTTTAAAACTAACATTGAGTTATTTATGTAAACAAACAATTATATCACTGGTCAGAAATTACCATATATGTTTGGTGGGAAGTTTGTTCGTGACACATACTTCTCTAGTTATAAACATGCATACAATACCTAACGAATTGTAAACTACAAGTCAACAATTCAATTTCGAACATGGTCTTCTTGTTCCTACGAAACCAAAGATTTATGTTAGGACACTCTCCAGCTTTTTAGCTTGTTTTTTACATTTGAAGCTTTCATTTTACTTAATCAAATTGAGGTTTCGAGTGAAAGCATTTTTTGGTGAATGGGGATATTTTTTGCATTTGCAAATAAATTGGCTCGAATAACATCTAATGAGAAAAATCACAGTCAGTCAACAATCAGAGCAAGATGTGCATCAAGCTGTGATGATTTCTCGGAACTCTAACGGTAATTTCCCAGCTGTTTATGCAGACGTAAATTGTAGCTAATTTCATGCTTATTACTGATACTAATTTGATAATTGACGATAATCATGGGATAACTACTGGTCATTATGGACTTGAATTTGTTAAAAACTGCTTTACCAAACTACGATTTAAGTTTATACCGAATTTACAGTTTTTCCATTCAATAAAACTTATGAGTACTTAAAACACAAGTAAGTTTGTAATGATGAACATAAAAAATTAAAATTTAATGAAATAGATGAATCGTTGATGGGTTGTAAGTTTTCACAAAACCAAGTATAATCTTGCAAATACCTCTGCGTTATGGCCCCTTACAAACTCGTCGACCGGAGCTTTCAGAGCGGTAATGGATTTTACATTTTAAGACTCGGTAAACACCACGTTTTAACATCAACGTCATATGCACTAAGTGCCTTTTTACATAACTTACAGCAGCATTTGCAAGTTTTTACATAGTTATTAGGGATATTTAAAACCCTCCTGCAATGAAAGTCACATTTTTCTATAACAGATAAGTTAAAACTATTGGTCCATTTAACTGATTGATCACAAAATTGAATTATAACGTTTTATAACTAGTGAAAGAGACGTCTGTCTGTAGTGAACTTCCCACCGGGAACCTTTTTTTTATTACCCTACCTAAACCTACCGCCGCTGCAGCTAGAGTTGACCAACCTTTAATACTAATTTAAATAGTTATCCTTTAAAATATTTTTACTTTAATAAAACTAGACAAATTATCGTTGAAGCTCTGAAAATATATTCATACGATAGTATTGTCTTTTTTTATTTTTTTTACACGTAATAGAGCAAAATATTTGTCATTAGTTATAAAATAAGGTAAAAATTATATTTAATTACTCGTACAGCATGTGGCTTCAAACATTTACATAAATTACCGATCGGGCCCATATAGACCCTTTAGAAAGCTATGCTTGACTTGTGTTGTAGACATCCTCTCTACAGAAACAGGCCACGAGATAAGGATAATGCGATAGGCGCGACTCGAAACTACGTTTATGAGTTCACCTACGACGGGGAAATGGTAAAAATTAAAAACGTATTTTGATTTCGATCTTATTGTATAATTTAATATAAAGCAATTATTTACATTTTCCACCAAGTCGAGTTGTACCTATGACAGCGAAAATGTTTTTCTATTTTTTACTACTTTGTATAACTGTTTCCTTACACCATTATTTTTGTGAATACATCATTGGAGAAATTTTAACAGTAATCTGTATATATAAAATTCAAAGCCCTCACTCACTCACTCATCACTAATTCTCCCACTTCCCGATTACCTAGGAGGCTGAAATTTGGTATACTGGTTCTTTAGGCTTAAAATAGGAAAGTCTAATAGTTTTTGTGACGATTTTCCCATAAATCTCTACCCTATACGCCTTCAAAGTTCCCATGTTAATCTTATGGAGAAATAATTTTGTTTTAGATTCCAACATGTATCTTACCTTTTAAGATATAAACATCAGCTGTTTTTATTTGAACCAATGAGCAAGCCAAAGAAGCAAGCATAAAATAGTAAGTACTCAATCAAAATATAATACTCAAGGTTTGTATATATATAAATTATATAATATAGAAAGATATATTTATAATATATATTCACACATCTCGAAAACGTACGAGAATTTTTAAATTTTGGAAATAACTATTCCGAGTAAAAATCAGTTCTAGATAGGTCTAATGTCCAGAAAATTGTTTTTACTGTTATTAAGTGTGTAAAAATCTAAAAATTTACATGCTTATGGAGGAATAAAATGTAAACAATACAAACCAAAACATTTTTATAACCGTTTTACAGATCTATTGCTGCAAAAACAATATAGATTATGCATTAATATTTATTTATCAATTAAATAAATTCAAAATTATCAGGTTATAAACAATTTGAAAACTAGGAAAACAAGCGTGCGAAATAAAAGCATAAAAGGATTCCATCTACCTTTACAAAACGTATTCATAATTGCTTAAGAATTAATTTATGAAAAATTAAATTTCTCTTTGCTTTTCAATCCTCATTCCGTTAAATTACAAAATCAGTTTCACGTTAAAATAACAGTATGGAATTAAACAGTAAATGATTTTAAAATACTTAACAACGCTCAATTGACTAAGGTAGCCGAGTTGAACAGTCGGTTAACAACTATCCGCGATTTTAATCAGACTACTTATTGTTCATTAATTAATTATGGTGTTTAAATCGGTTTTTATTTTACCACAATGTTCATTGAGATAAATGTGACTAATTTTTAAAATTAATTTTTTAAACATGTATTATCTAAACGATAAAGCTCGGTAAAGTATAAAAATTACTGTACAAGTATAATATTTCTCAAAGGGAAATTTTGTGATTATGTTTTATGATTTAAAATCAAATGTTTATTATTATCGGTACGAAGTTCGCCGGGTCAGCTAGTACTAGATAATATATTAAATAATTTATTGCTGTATCACATCCAGTTACCGAAGTAATTCAGTGGTAATTTTTTTGTGTTGGCAACATGAAATTTTTCCAATCAGACGTGTGTCAAATTGTGTAAAACACATTTTAATTTCTGATTTTTACCTAAAGTGCAATAGTCTTATGACAGACTTAGACACAGTTTTCTCTAGGTTATCTAGTGCCATGTACTCAATCCAACCTAGAGTTGTGGCTTGGCCTGGTCACCTGATGGACCCTCACTCGACAGTCTCTGGAGGTTTATCAACTTAAAGGTAAATCAAGCCCATCATGAACCAGTTTGATGTGGTACATTACAGGGATTGGGTGCTCTACCCTTAAATTACGGGTAGTTTGCCTTCACCCGTAATCCCCTATTCTTGCCAGTCGCTGTACAATGTGACATACGTCATTAGCAAACAATGCTAGGGTGTTCCAAATCTTCAATTTACCTATGATATATAACTACTATCAATTGAGAAAATAAAAGGTAGACAACCGAGGAACGAAGCCCTAACAGTAACAGATCGCGATTGACTTACAAAGTCGTAATCCTTAATTAATTTACTATAAAAAATCTGAAAGGGAATTTATTTTACACAATCGTACAAATTTTACAATCGTTAAAATTACAAAAGAGTTAACGTTTAAACTGACTGAGAATAAAGACAACAGTAGATAAAAGTATTAAAAACCAAAGGTGGAACGATAATTTCCACCGTGATCAACGTCAAACGCAGTCGTGCCAACAGGCATTACTGCCAAGGCATTTTACCCTCGGTATTTCTCTGGCTTCCCTGGCCACTCGTTATCTGTCTCCGACTGAAGGCCTGTAAAAATGTGTCTTGCAAAATTAACGAGTTTTCTTTTCGTTAAAACTTATTCAGCAAAAAAATGCTAACGGTTCTTTTTATTTCTAAGTTTTTTACCTCAAAAACTTTGATAAATATAAAAAGTACAGTACTATATTTTAACCGTTGATGCAGTGTATTTCAATACTATGAAATCGTAATTTTAAAACCATCTGAATTGAGGCAATTTTACATGTGTGCTCACAAAAATATAAAGGGAGTACGAAATCTCAAAGGGAGTTAACAATCGTGTAAAGTGTTAATATTATCTATTTAACCAAAACAAGTATTTTTTGATAATTTTTAATATATATTTTTGTATTTAACGCACTTCATGGTTTAGAGTTAAAATTTGTAGATAAAAGATAAGGTTTTTCTGTAACTATTACTTGATGATAACTTATTGTATTTAACAACGTCAACATCAAAAGACGTATTCCTCTTTTATAGAATCTATATAAATAAATCACAATCCCCTTTTTTTGACGTGACTCCATAACTTGAGAAGGAGTGCACCAAATTGGACAATTCTTTTTTGCCGTGTTCCTTAATTCTTGGTGAAGATTTGTATGAAAGAATTTTTTAATCCACCCAACTATTAATTATTAATTTGACATTAAAAATTAAAAAAAAATCGCTTTAAATTAACATTGGTGGAAATGCTGTTATTAAACTGCGAGATACGATTTCCATTTACAAAGAAACTATCATGGTTAATTATCAATCAAATACATTTCATGAAACATAACGTACTTAGTATATAGTGAACGGTTCTCCCCTGATGAGGAAAAGGGTTTATATTTATAATTCGAGAACCATATAAGAATTTGAGGGACAAGTGTGTCGGGTCATCTAGTTAACAATAAATGAGACACAAAATCCTGTCTTTCACAAAAACTGGCTAAGAATCCAATAAGTAATCTGTAATACGGAAAATAACCGCACTAGGATTTGAAGCGAAGTATTTTCAGTACCTCCGAATATGGCATTGTGCTAATTTATTGCTAGGATATAAGCTCAGGGTAGGGCTGAACTGTGACGTTGCTTTAAGTGAACTCGGCAGTCAAACTTTCATATACTAATAATCTACGCGTACAAACTTCGAACAACCTTAACTATCAACTTTCTTGCCTCCAAGATATTTTTGGTTGTTAATAAGATAGTCAACTAATTCGTTCCCATTTGAACTTGATAATAATAGCATATTTCACTACAATGGTTGAAAGTGACGCTTTTCGTACGAGCTGAAGGCTATATAATCCAAGCGAGTAACGAAAATACACTTTAGACCCGTGTTATGAACTATATTTTTTCTAGACTGCATGAAATAAAATTGAATTAACTTCTGTAAAAACCAAAGATTTGGGTTTTAAAAACCGAAAGAGTTCCTCCCATCTTGTTCTTACAGTTATAAACAATCATCTGATTGTCTGTCAGTTGTGTTTGATAGTTGTTACTATCAAAACTTATTATCCCTATCGGTGTATTCGATATCCAACCAATGACAAACAAGTATTTACATCTGTTCTACATTGTATAACTAATAGCTGGTGATCTCGAAATCAGCTGATTCCTTCACACTCTATGGTTGAAAACGATTACTGTCGAACCGAAAATCGTATATTTAAAACAGGTTTGGCAGCAGAATTTTGAAAAATTATTATTTTTTAATTATTAAAAGTATATGGGTGCTTCATGGCCTATTGTGTTGTAAAAAATTACAATTTCTTGATTAACTCTTCTTATAAACAAAGTATATTACAATTAAAGAAGTTTAATGTAACACAATTCTTTCCCAATTTCTTAAAATGATATTCTTGCCAAGACGAATTGACCAATAAGTGCAACCATCCAATAAAATCAGAACTTTAATTTGCAGATCAGCTGATTGCTCAACGGAAGTGATAGTTTATTGGCTGACGAATGCGTCCGTTGACTCGAATATTGCGACTACGGCTCAGATTTATAGCCAGTAAGTGGAACAATGCTGACCTAAAAATCACCAGTCGATTATTCGTGCAGGAAATTTCCTAACTCATATTTCAAAACCCTTAATGTTGGCCATTGATGTATCCCCATTGCGAGACATTCTTTCCCATATGGATGAAGCATAATCCTTACACTCAATTGCTTTTACAGAGGGGAACGTAAATGTTTGCAGTAAATTATTGTATATTTCTTTAGAAGTAATTTAAGCAAACCTTTAAAATTTTAAACATGCATCTTTAAAAATTACTAGAATAATTTAAAATGTGTTTCCAGTTGTTCAGTTAGCAGGTTGTCTCATATGCGATTTAAAGGTTAAGTGAGGAATCTACTTGACACAGTAGCCTACTGGATACTAACCAGTGTGTAGCGTTTGTAAAGGAGGGATTGTAGGTAGGAAAGGTAGTAAATGGATGGTCTACCTCTGTCAATTTTTAGGGTATTCAATGAGACACTTAAACTCATTCTCTTAGTTAATTATGATATTCTCTCGAGTTAGAATCCTGAACCAAGATCAACTAATGACGAGGAACCTGCATAGAACTAGATATTCAACTGAAAGGAAACTCAATTCGTGTACCCCATTTTGATCTCTAAACTATCAGACAAGTTAGAGTGCAGATTTAAATAATCTTACAAAATATAAATACTTTACATTTCAATAGTGAACACGGTGAGCGGAGTGTGGAGTGTGTAGTGTGTAATGCAAGTTTGTAATACAAATATGAAGTGTTAAGTGTATAATGCAAGTGTGAAGGGTGTAGTGTGAACGCGAGAGCGAATGTAGGGTACCAGTTTCGGGTTGACGGTCAATTACATGAAGGTCAAACAAATCAGGATAAACTAGGCCGTTCGGATACAAGCCGGTGTGTGTGGTCGACTGAGACTGTCAACTACCGTGGATAAAGTCTACTGTCACGTGTACGGTGCCCACTGCCTACTGTCTCCTGGGCCCTGGCCAACTCGACGGTCGATGGTTCGATATTATTTTGCACATTGTTGAGCATTTAATGTCTAATAAATTAATAATTATGTGAATGATTAGACCATCACATGAAGAGTTTATACAGTACAAAAATATTTGTATAATTTATCTAATTGTGTCAAACAAAAATGAACTATCAGAAGTATAATGATGATCTATTGTCCACTACTGTTCAATATGTGATACATAATCATTCGTGATAGATGGTATGAGATTGTAGTCTACTGTAGTTGTTACTGTCTATAAAATACCAAGTAATGTGATCTAATGTCAAATTATATTTATAACTGGTATTATTACTAATACATTACATTATGAACAAAATAATATACCAGTAACCTATTGCTGTGGTTATACTCGTATGTGGTGGTTGGATTGGTTTTGACACAATGTCTAAATTATTAATGTTTACTTAAAACCATTTTTTTACTTTTTTAACCTATAAATAGTAATATTTAAACTTTTTTACTACATGAGACATGCAACGTAACTCCTAATAAAATTTATAACGTATAAGTGTATGATAAGTAGCTTAATTCGAAGACTTGTTTTTAGTTAATCTGATTATTATGAGTTAATAGTATTACTTCTAAAATTCCCTCATGAACAGCATAATATGAGGACATTCCTAATTAGATAATTCATTACTCTATGTTACACTAATCAAAATTTATTTTTCGGAACTTTTCTTTTCATAAAAGTAGTCTATCCCAAGCAACGAAAACAATTTTCTGAAATAAGTACATATTTAATCATCGTTTTATAGAGTGTCTGTTATCGGATGCGCAACCGCCTTATTGCCCGACGAACGTGTCGCAGGTGAATATTTATGAGCTGGGTCGTCGCTCATCGAGAGAGCCATGATCACACGGACAAACACCGCTGACGTCATCATCATTACCATAATTGATATGGGAGCGGTAAGGTGACGTCACCAGGAGGGTCCGGTTGTCGGTGGTCGCACAGTGTGGAATAAACCATGTCCCGGATGAGGGATTTTTTTTACTAATGTGTCATTAAAAAATCTGGTGTGCTCTGCTTCATGTTGGGGTCTGCTGAAGTTCACATTGCGTAGGTTTGGCAGAAAGCCTCATGTTAAACAATTATAATTGTATACAAAAAATAAGTAATACAAAATAAGTAAATCTTATTTTTCGTCATAGCTTGTGTTTTCTGGTTTTTAGCTATGTATTTCAATGTTACAGGTCATTTATAATCAGAAGCAAAATTGTGGTTCAGATTCCACGTTATATTGTAGGTCCCTTAGATACAATTGTATGTTGGGCTATTAATTAATAGTCCTGTCTAAGACTGCAAGGTCGCGCCACTATCATCTTACACTCATTTCACATCCATATTTGGCTTAAAATACCTACCTGGGTAGGTTGCCATTTCGGAAAGTAATAATAATATAATAACGGGCGTGACACTCTGTGTTTATCCCACCTGGCATCATGATGTATCCCTTGATGTAACACGGGGTAATGACCTTGCGGCGATGATAACAGCAAGCTGTACTGATAAGGTGATCGTTCCGCAACTCCAGTCCGAAATAAGGTGATAAAGCATCAGGTTAGTTAATATCCGCTGTGGTAACACATTCCACACGTTCAGTTCCGTTTCCATATCCGGTCCACGTTTCGCCAGTCTCCACTATGAGGAGCTAATCCGTTGTTCTAACATATTGCTTTAGAGTTAAAGTTATAGTGTAATAGAGGATACCAACCTCTCCACGTATAGAGGATGCGTACCCGCATAAACATTGGATTAGTGTGTGCGTGCGGTGAATCATGCAAACATGAGGGTGAGACGACACGGCACTGAACGTAAATGTCAATGTCGTACATGTTCAATGCAAACTGAACATGTTAATGGCCTTACATGTTCAGTGTAAACTGTTTGGCAACACCGGGATACAAATCAGTAACATCGTGGTCAATCTAACAACTGAACTACCACTGACAAGAGTCAGTTGTTACGAGTAGTTCTTATGATAGATCGATCAACTATATACGAGAGTTAGTTCTTCAGATTGATCGATTATCTATACTCGAGATTCAGTCAGACAAATAGGTCACTAAACTATCATGGAGAGGTAGATCGTCACACATATTTATACAAGCTAATTATTTTAAATTGCGTCTGACTTGAGAATAACAAAAATTTAACAAAAATACTAAATTAAAGTCGATTCGTCAATTATTTAGTGAAAACTTTTATTTTATTGAAGCTATAAAAATCATATATTTTAATATTTTATTCTTACAGCAGTTTCGACAAATTGAGTCACAGCTCGTTAGGAATTAAGAGCGGCTACTTCAAAATGTAACTTAACTTAAATCTAAGTTAACTGTCGTGATGATCAAATTAAACTGTCTTCAAAACTGAATTCAGAGAATATCTTAACTCTCCTCCACCCTCTCCTACACTAGCATCAGACTTACTTCCTACTGATCATGCTACACATAAGAAGTTTTAGCAAACAAATTTCATTCAACTACTCTTCCACTGTAAGATTGTTGTCAACCTAACCTACTCATGGATAAGAGACCAAAATTTGAAATGGTGACGACATATGTTTAGTGGTCTCATGAAGTTATAAGGACAGCTGTTTAGAAAAAGTGAAAACATCCCCTTTAGACATATCCCTGATTTAACCTATTTCTCACAGGGAAGTAAATGCAACCATTTTTTTAAATTACTTCTGTACTTAAATATTTTAACTGACATGGCAACCCAACCTGGTAGGTATTTTAAGAAAGGTATGAATGAGAAATGAGAGTAGGATGATTGTTTTGTTTTGTTTTTTTGTATTTTTTTTTTTTTTTTTTTTTTTTTTTTTTTTTTTTTTATTATTTTTTTTTTTTTGTTTTTTTTTTATTTTTTTGTTTTTTTTTTTTATTTTTTTTTTATTTTTTTTTTTTTTTTTTTTATTTATTTATTATTTTATTTGATATTTTTTTTTTATTTATTTTTGTGATTTTTATATTTTTTTTTTTTATTATTTTTTTGTTATGTTTTTTTTTTTTTTTATTTTTTTTTTTTTTATTTATTTTTTTTTTTTTTTTTTTTTTATTTTTTATTTTTATTAGTTTTTTTTTTTTTTTTTCATATTTTTTTTGTGCTCTCTTGTAGTTTTATTACGTTAATCAACACTCCTGATCCACAATTCCTAACCTCCAAGTAGCTGGATTACAGGACACTTCACCGTCTGGGTTAATATTCCATTTAAATCTAAGGAATACCAATATGATTTAAAATGATAATGACCCGTGACGGCCTACCCCGGAAACCATTTAAACCGTGAAGCCAACCATAAATAAACAGCTGTGTGTGACACGAGGACAAACCACTGCCACTTGAGATTCCATGTCACGCCAGAGGATGACACCTAGACTGTAGTCGACGCTAATTGGGCTACAATAGGGATTAGGGGAAGAGGGGGGGAATGAAGAAGAAACTGAGAATAAGAAACAGAGCCTGGCGTGTTGCCACGGCTGCAGGACTAGAATACTCTGGGAAGAGTTACCGGTCTGTGTTGTCAGCGAGGCTGGAATTGTGACTGAAGCTCTGGGAACGAGAGAAAGATAGAGTGAGAGAGAGGGGGTGGAGCAAACTCGACACACGGATTAAGAAACTTTAGGGATGAAATTGGAGTTGGATTACAAGACATAACTGTATTGTATTGTACTTCCATTATTATTATTATAGAATTCATTGATTTTCTATATTTTTGTTACTCTATGTTGAACAACAGTAGTGGCATTTTTAAAATTTCGATAGGGGAAGCATGCAAACCCTGATCTCGTTACAATGATAACTGTAGATATTTAATTAATTAATAGCCTAGTTACAAATGACAGCTGAGTCCAGAATCAAACCGGCGATCCTCAGGTTACGAAGTGAACACGTTACTTCTGAGCTACCCTTTATTGAGTGCTAAGTAAAAACTTGAAAAAAATTTGTACAAAATTTATAAAAACCACTAAAACTTTAAACCTTAGTTTTGGTTACAAGCAAAGTTGACAAAAAATGGTGTATTATTACTCATGTGTATATTTCAATTTTCTAATCACTTTATGGCCATCCAACCACAATGTTTTAACACAATTGACTGTAGAATAAGAACAGTGGTGGTAATTTGATTGCTCAAACTCGTCAATATGAAGGTTGAACTAAACGGTCTCGTGACATTTTCTAAGTATTAAGGTCAATGAGAACTGGTTGGCTCACGTTTTGGCTCACCATAATTATTAAACCGTATATATCGTTCGGCTAAAGGTGTAGGCCTATGTAATCGGGAAGAGTATTAAATATCTTTCTCCCAAAACGCTCATTATTTATCTTCACTTGGTGAAGAACATTCAATCACACTGAAGCAGTTGAGGATTTTATATGAGGATCAGAGATGAGTAAATGAATAACACAAGAGTTTCACCAACATTTCAAACAACAAAAATGTTATAGTTTCTTGGACAATCTATCGTTTAATGGGAAATAAATTGTTATTTTTGGAGTTTTAAGGCAAACTAATACAGAAGAGGGTATTTTGAACACAATCTTAATTAGTATCAGGCTAGGTAGCCTACATTTAACATATTTTTATACCTCGCCTACAAAAGAATTAAAACAATTTTGTTCCTCATTTACCCAAACTTTTAATACAATACGTTATGACACTTTAAGAGGTTCAATTAATTTTCTTGTGATTAGAAGGAAAGCAAATTATAAAACACGTCTTCTAAGAACATTGCAATACCGATTTCAGTAGAATATTTTAATATAACGCTTGATTTCAATTACTTATTGTATTAAACATACAGATAGTCTCTCGTCGGAGTTCAAACAAGGCAATTATGAAAAATAAATAATTTAAAACTAATTTGTTTAGCATTTTTGTTTTATATATAGTTTATATAACAAAACAGGTTAAGAACTCATAAAACAGAATATACAGTAATTAACTAATGACACTGGAATAAAAGATTTATTTGGCAGTACAACAAGCGCGACCTCTATAAATGCTCGACACGAGTAGGCCTTCGATAAAAGTTATTTACACCAGCGAGGAAGGCATGAGTTGAAGAAGTCAAATCAGCGAATCTCGATGATGTGACAATCAGCGATCCGAGATCAATATCCACTTCCACCGCCACCCAAACACTTCACACGAGAGCCCCCATATTTAATAAACTGACCTCATCTTTCTCACTTTTAATCCTTCGAGAGGTTGTTGCATCTGCAATTCTGATTTTGACATAAAACACCTCAGAAGATTGGTGATTTGGAAGATTTATTGGATTTTTGACATGAATATGTCTTAGCTCTGGGGGGTTGCCAATTTGCGCGGCCAAAATTTGAAACAGTAACGTCATTTGGTTAGTGACGTCATAGTTTGGTTGTAAGAACAGCTGTTTAGATAAACTGAAAACATTCCGTTTAGACATATCCATAATATATTCTATTTGCCACAGGAAAGTAAAGTCAAACAGTTTTTATTTGGTTTTGCAAAGGGATTTTTTTCTTCTTTCTTTTCCGTCTTTCAAAGTTTTTTCCGAACCCCCTTAAAGATGAATAGCACAATTAATCCTAAACAAAAATGTATCTACTTCCATTTACGAAATAGCTTAGATCATGGATATGTCAAAATTGAATATTTTCTCTTCTTTAAACAGCTGTCCTTATATGAAGTAACTCCATTTCAAATTCTGGTCCGAGGGATTGCCAATACACCCAGGGCTAAGACATATCCATGCCAAAATCCAGTAAGAAAATAAAAAAGTGTTTACTTATAAACAGCTAATTTAGACGTAAGACTGGGCATATAGGCTATAGAGTATGGTCTGTTATCGATTAAAATCATGTTCTTCTAGGCGAATAACGTATTAGGAAGCTTAGTAAAGAACATACTTGGCCATTATCTCATCCAAGGTGTAGTAATACACTGTACCAGTTTCTATTAGCCAGAAGACAGGTGATAATTAAAGCGGCCGGTAGTTACTGACACTTGTTACATGTTACCAACATTCCGGAGTATCTCATAGTAATGAGCCTAGTGTCGGTTGGTGGACCTGATTTGTATGACAAGAGGACATGCGCCGTTGAGTGCACAATGCAACAATGCACCAGCAGTGCCGCCGATATCACAACGGCGTCCGTGGGAGTGTTCAGGACAGGGGGAGCTGGAGCTAGCCGAGTGTGAATCCTTGGATGAATACGTTTTGTTTGGAGAGTGGAGCACCAGAGGAAGTTGGTGAGATCTTTTGGGAATATGGATGAGGATAGCAACGCCTAATCTCAATAAAAAAGCATATTTTAGAATGAAAACCAGCAATTATTAAAACTTCAAATCAGACTCTTTGTAGGAATATAAGTACAAAATAGACTACAAAGTTGACGATATCAATTTGGGAAATTTGAATAGAATATTTTTATTATGACAAATAATATTGGTTTTTTAAGATAATACCTAAAAAAGTATGTAAAAGATGAAACAATAAAATAAAGTTGACGTAAAGAAGTATCGATCCTGAGATAGGACGATGGCTTGTAAAAACAGTAACATTAGGTATGTAAGTATTTGGTATGTAAGTATAATAATTTATTATAATATAATTTTTTTTATTCACTTTCTTAAATTCGAGACTCCACTGGGAAGCATACAACGGTAAACACCAACGGAGTGTGTTACAAGTCCCATTGAGTATTTAGCTTATTCCTAATAAAAGGTATATGAATCTCATACCTAATGACTAACGTTATAGTTTAAAACGTTGGTTATTCTTAAAACTGTAGTTAATATCTAATCAACGAATACTAAAAACAAAAAACTATACCTCATTCTTCACGATTCTGATCAAAGGCTTAGAGGAACAGATTATGTTGTTAGACTTAAGTGTAGATTATGCATAATACTTTTGCTGAACAGAGTAGATGCCAATTATTCAATGAAAATATTACAAAACTCTCAGTTAAATTTACAATCTAAATTTTCAATTTATGGTGTTATAATAATTTTTTAACGTTTACAACGTAAAAAATAAACCAAGTGTTCTGTCTGTATGTGGTTCTGTGAATGAATTGTAATAAACAATAAACTTTAACTCTAACGTTTACTTACTAATATAAACTTATTTGACTTTTTAAGTGATAGCCTAAGAATTCACATTTAGATTACGTTTTTTAATATAGACATTCTATTCCTAACAATAAAAGATTAAAATTACAAAAGAAATACTATAGAACTATTATAATATTGTAGTACTAGAAATATTAAATTATTATGGATGTAAACTATAATACAAATTTTCCTCCCGTTTTTAGTATAGATATTTATTAAATATAATTTTCCATAGAGAATTCTCTACTTCCAGAAACGTTGTGTAATTAAAAACACAGACTAAAATCAAATAAGTTAAAATCAGTAATTTATCACCAAGGACATTGAATTTTCAAGATTCTGTATAACATTCACACCTATGAGCTGAGGTTTGTATTGTGTATGTAATGTGTGTGAGTTAGTGAAAAAAGCACATAGCGGCGAGGAGAGTAGATAAATGGGCGTCAGCTGGGGTATGGAGTATTCATGGCGTTGCAGCAGTGAATGTTTAATGGGACTATCAGCTGTGCAAAGTACACGAGCCGCACGCCATAGTGGCACTTGGCTACTTGGTTGGCTACTTCAAACGCACGTCAACCTCATGTACGCTACTCCCCGGCATGGCTGCTAAAGTGCTGCGGGGAATGCACATGTAAACCTTTATTGTTTTCTTGGCATTTTACCATATTTTACACACCAAACTCAGATCACAAGATGCGATTTTCGTTAAGTTCTATTGTCACGTATTTGTGTAGGACAGAAAATAAGAGCAGGAATAAGTGGAAGGATCTCATTCAGTCAGTAGGGCGTTTGGTCCACAGTCTCCCCACTTTCAACAATAAGATGGAGACGCCTCCAGACAGCACTCTACGGAGTTAAGGTTGGTTATTGTTAGTATAAATATATAAATGCGAGTGTATTTAGGGTGGTATTTACAGAAAAACAACTGATAGAAGCATGGCGACATAGTGAAAACCACTATGGATCGAACGTAGTTTGGACAAATTCCATGATCCCCGGAAATTATCACTACAATTTGAGGTATTGAGGTTCATCTACAATAGGTAGATTCGAGGATTACCAAGGACCTAGTCGACTCTGTTCATCGGGCTATGAATCAATGACTTAGGAAAATGACCCAACTGGTCTGTGCTACCAACAAAACATATGCCATCAAATTCATTACAGTCATCATATTCACCCTTCTCTCCCTCAGAGTGGGTCGGTGTTGTATCTATGAATACAAATATATTCAACGTGAAAGGCTACTGTAAGATAAAAAAAAGTAATGAGTAAGTAGATTTGCTGCTTTGATGAACAAAAACATTAGATATGTTATTATACGTTATTAGACCTTAACGTAGCCTTATGTAGCTGGATACAAAGTTTTATTAGAATATTTCAATTAAAGGCGAAATATCATTTTTAACCTTTCCCCACAAGATTAACGTTGCAGCTCAAAAAGACAACGCACTGTGTTTACCAGGTTCTAACTGATAGCTTAGTAACCAATTGACATGGAGCGAAGATTCATTATACAAAATTGTTTTTGAGGTGGTTCCAATGGTATTAATATAAATTATAGGGTCTACGTAACAAAAAATTATTTTTTAGCCAACAACCCCCCCCCTACTAAACATCTATTCTGATAGAGAGCTCAATTTTTCTGAATTTCAAACTTGATTTACAAATATACAATTTGTAAATTGCAGCTTTGCAGTTTCCAATTTGCAAATTTACATATTTGTAACAAATTACATCGGGATTTGAGTGTTTAAAAAAGGCCATTTGCTTCGTGCCTGTAACACAAATGGAATTTTTAAATCTACCCGTAAAGATGTAGATTTTTCATATTTTTATAGTGTCGTTGTTGAGAAAAACTAGTTTTGACATGGACATGTCTAAGACCTGGGGAAGGGGGTGTTAGCATTTACGATTGTAAGTAACCAAGGGTGATACAGAGACAGTTGTGCGTAAGTGAATCAAGTAGCTAGCATTTTTGATGGATATGATTATGAAGTGTGCAACTGGTTGAGATTACAATTTTAAGTAATTGATAGATATAAAATACATATGTTTCAAGGAAGGCTTTTGCCGCATGTTACTTCGTCGTCATGTCGCGGAGAGGAAGCTGACAAGAGCCGCTAATTGAACATCCGTGGAACACGACACCGTGTTCGTTAATGCAAGGATAGCTGGCGGAGTGAGCGGTGAGGATGCGGAAGGAACCCTGATAATGAGCCGTCTACAAATACATATCATATTTTTATTAATATTAATAATTAATTACCTTACTGAAATGGCGACCTATCCAGGCAGGTATTCAAAGTCAAGTATGAATGAAAAATTAGTGTAAGATGATTCTGGAACGATCTTGTAGTCTTATTACTGGACTAAGGCTGACATATTCCTTAGAAATCTAAGAAATAGAATCAATCATCTAAGGGACCTACAGTTTAACGTGGGATACAAACCCCAATGTTGCCTCATAATTATGAACTGGTATAATTATGAGGATTGTCTTTGCGGATGGAAGTGGTATTCAATAGTGAGGAAGTTACCACACCAGGGAATACCACATTCACTAACTATCGCTCGTAACTATCCACCGTCCCAGTACATCTAGATTATAATGACTTCACTTAACAATCCTTATCACTCCTGCGAATAAAAATGTTGAATATTAATGACTGTAACTAAAAGGCGTAATGAACTAGAATAGTGTATTACATTTTTGTCAAAATCGTGATATTTGTTGATTGAAGGCGTTTTATTAATTGTATTTGAAGATTATCCTTCAAGTGGATACAAGGTTAAAATATTAATACAAATAATAATGATTGACTTGAAAATATAATAGAGCTCATCAATACATTGCAGTGAATCAATTTAGTCATGTCAGCTTGTATTGTTTTCTTTCTCCGATAAGCACAAACGGATTTGTAAAGATTGAGGTTTGAAACAATACGAATCTGGCTACCTAAAGTAATCGCAAACTATTGCGGGGAAACAAATTTTATTGTTTTATATAGTCTAGAGCGAGGAGATAAGTTTGGAAAGTTGCTCTACTAGAGTGAGTAGGTGGTAAGCTAGATACTTTACAAATAACTCTTTTTTATTTTATTTTACAGTATAACTACGTTAACGCAGAACAATCCCAACCGTTACTTGTACTTCTTTGAACTAATTCTGACTAAAACTCAGAGTAAAATAAATACGGCTGCACATCAAAAATCGAACATATACGATAACATCAGGATAACTGTAACCATTGACACTTATGTCATCAATGCTGTAACGATGCAAAGAAAACAATGACAGCAACGATACGAATCTGGACGAGTTTCGTAAACACACTGATAAAGAAGGTAAAGAAAAACGTTTCGACTGGCCTGTTTTTAATAACTTAAAATTTTACAGGCTTATGAGAACCGACTTCAAAACTTTAGGGGCTAACTTCGAATTGTAGAGGTAGGGGTTGGAATAAAAGAAACGCAGTTCAAATTCTAGAGTTTCGATTATGTGCTAAATAATGTGTGAAAATACTTCGAATTATCGGAATACATTTGTTTAGTATATTATAGGCTTTCTCAAGGAAAAATAAAAATCTTCGAATTGTAAAGGTTAACGAATTATCGAGGTTAGAAGCAAGGTTCTACTGTATAACCATCTAAGTATCCTATTACTATATTATGATCGAACTGTTCAAACTCACATGAATGTTATTTTTTGTCAAACTTTGAAACAATAATTTTGTTTCAACATTTCTGTAAGGCCCGTAAAAGCATTAAAAAGATTAAATGAAAATTTTATGCCATAAATTTCTAAAAACAATATAAATGAAAGAGAACAAGCCGTCTTATCGTTTAACTTAAAACGATACGATACGTTTATCGTATAATCATGGTATACTTCATACAATAATTGTACTCGTATAGTTCTAAATTAAAAATTTAAAAAAGATATCGCAATAATAAACAAGTTATCACAAACTAAAATTGTAAGTTTTAATTTTAATAATCTGTGATTGATCAAACAAATTCAGCAGCGAGCTTTTGAGCAATATTTTTAATTGTTTTGGTACCGGCATATTACAATATGACGATCCAGTAAGTTTCCGCAAGGTCCGCGGACGATCAGCTGATTGCGCAGTCAGCTGTTTGTTGGAACAGGTGACTAGCCCAGAGCCCAGCGGATGGTGGCAAAGCCCGTTCATAGCGCGCGTGTGTATGTTGGCTCAAGGTTTATCGCTGCTGTTTCTCAACTCCCACATGTAACAAACACCTGGGCTTGAAGTAGTGCGTCTACGCGTTAATTTTAATGAGAGTGTTAACATTCTGTTAGTTATATAGCTAAATACCCCCGTCGCAGCAGACCTGCGTACTCAGCGAATTTCCAAATCAATAAAATAATAATAATAATATATGACAAGCTTTATAAAAATCTGTCCATAAACATGAGAATTATTTGCCTATTCTCCATTAGATTATCATGGGAAAGAGTGTGCAGGTTAGCTGCTGTGAGGAACACTGAAAGTAAACATTTCTACCATAAATAATTTTTATCTTAACATTTATACCAACTTTCATCAACATCTGTCCATAAATAAAGGAGTTTGCCTATTCCCTATATGATTAATATGGGAAAAGAGTATGCAGGTTTGCTGCCATGATTAACACATAAACTATGATTTTTAAGCATAAATGTTTAGATCTCAACCACATGAAGCTAAATATAAAGTTTTATCCAAAAATACTGATTAATATAAGAAATATTAATTTTTCCCTATCCTCCATAAGATTAACATTGGAGCCCCACAATAGAACGTACTGTGTTTAGATTTTTTTATATCTCGGTAACCGTTGGAGATAGAGAAAAACTTTAAGGAACTTAATTGTGTAGTTTTTTAAGCTGATTCCAATAGTGAAATATAAAATTAGAAATTTTTAAAAATTACATGTGAAAAACGCAAAAAACCCCATTTTGGGGTACAAAACCCCCCCAAACTACCCGTTCCCATTGACCGATATGTCTGGATATGAGACCTACGGTAATAGCTTCTTCCCTATGGGAAATTCGCTAAAATCGGGGAATCTCTGAGTTATTATACGAATATATCTTTTGCTATCCAATAAATATATATGTACACCAGAATCCCGGTAATCCGAACTAGTTGGGACCGAACAGGGTTCGGTCCCACTTAAATCAGAGTAGTAACACTGATCCAAGCAGTAGGCTAATTTCAAAGTAACTACACACGTCCGTCTACCTAAATAATATCGTAACAGCCACAAAACAGATTAATAAATCCTTACCAGATCATTGAAAAATGTAAACGTTTTTTTCTGCTTTTATAAGTAAATCTTTAATGTAAACATAATTCTCCGTCTCCGTCGGCTTACGGACTGATTGAGCGTAAAGGCAGGCTTTGCGAGGTATCTATCAGACTAAGAATTGTAATCAGAACTGAGGCACATGCGAGGCGAGTATGCGACCCCCCACCCCCAGCCCTCAGTGATAAATCTGCTCTGGCTTTCCGTACAGATTGAAACACTAACACTGCTTCTCCAAAACATGTAATTATATTGGATTTCCGCAGTTAAACCTAATGCAAAACACAAATCGATTCACCGCGATAGATTTCTTGAACAATTAAAGTAAATAATGGATTTTATCATCGGATGTATCTAACAAGAAAAATAAATTTAACATTTAAAAAATGAAAATTAGGAGCACAATGTAAAGCCTGGTTACTTTATAGCTTTAAATCAAATTATAAATTTACTCAAAACTCCCATTGGGTTTCCCCATACACTTAAAATTATCCGTTGTAAATTTAATTTAATGACTTGATATTAAAGAGAGAAAACGGAATTTATATTGTACGGAGCACATTTATTTTTGTTCTCATACGGCCATTTACACTAATTTATTATGTGCTCTGATAAATACACAGAAAGTACTAATCAATTAACAGTAAAAAACAACAGTAAAAGTAACTCTACACACCATTGTGTAGCACCAAATATAAGAACTAATTTTACAATATATTTACTTTTACCTTCTTAAATTTTTACAGAAAGTAAATGGGGGTGGTTTAACCGACTATAATACAATAAGCAAAAATTGAATTTCCTACAGCAAAACATTATCTTTCATGGATTATTTTGTTGCTAAATAAATTTAAAATTTCATTAGCCACTGCCGAGGAAAGGGGTAAGGTATATACTAAAAAGGTGGGTATATACTATCTAGATTTTTATTATGTGAATTTTCCATTAAAAATTGTTAAATGAATAAATTGGAAAATGTCCGTAACCAAAATATAAATACAGTAACAACTCATATCAAAGTCTCATCTCATCATTGGTCAAAACATCTGCGTGCATATAATATTTCATGTTACATGAATTGCACAACCAGACTTATTTGCAGTGATAAGTCAATAAAAATCCAGTAAAATGACAGCCTTATTTTTTAAGGGATATCTAATATACTAGTACTTACTTTATATGAAATTCTGATTACTATGGTAATTTGTGAATAGATGTAGTAATAGTTTTTTGAATTAGAAATAGTACAAACGTATACTCAATACAAAATGTTTGTCATTTTTAAATATTAAATATAAAAATACGCTATAAAATAAACAGGTAACATGCCACACAACAACAATATAAACAGGTATAATTCTTATCATGTAATATTCCTCATTCACCAAGGATGCGTTGATATTAGGAATTATAACTATTGGATACAAAACCGTTTTAATGTTTTCTTGATGGAAAATGCATGTAATAAAAATGTAAATAACATGTATTTGATTTTGCAAAACAAATTCAATCTTTCGATACATAACCCCTTTCTTATTTCACTATTTTAAATTGTCACCTGTGAATAGTGAGATTCTGAATTATTTTATTTTTAATAATCATATTAAAATTATTCGTGCTCACTATCGATTACATTTTTTGACTAATGTAGAGTGAATATTTATTAAAATATAATATTACGAATATCTATTTATTATTTATTGAATTAATATTTATTTCAAGGGTTTGAGAAGTATGAGTTCCGATAATGCTTCGATAAATATATTTTCCTTCATAACTCATATTTAAATAAGCATTTATTATCTAAATTTAATGTAGAAAATGAACGTCAAAATTGCCAATGAAATAGATCGTGTGCACATTATTAATGTGTATTAACTAAAAACACTATATCTATCCAACGTTTTGCATTTCGAATAAAAATATTTAATCTTTAAAATAAATATGAGTAATATTTTCATAATAATTTCACAATTACGAATAATTGAATGACAGTCATTGGAAATTATAAGGATCTACTTTGAGATCGTTACAAATAAATCATATAATTATATTTACTAATGTACATGATAAAAATCATTAATGAAATGTGACTTACCTCTAACACCTATCCCACTGCCACCATAAACAGGTTGACAGGCGCAAGCTGACTGCTCGGTTAGCGCAACTATAGTTCCAACAGCTGCCGCCAGAGATGACCTAGTTCCTTCCCTCCCCGCCTCCGCGCCACCATCGATCGATCAGCTGACTGCTACGTCACCAGTGTTGCCACCACTGCCGGCACGATATTGACCCATATTATCTGCCCGCTTGTTGCTAAACGATCCATCACCCTAGCACTGCAGATCATCAGATTTCGCAATCTCTTTATGAATCAGGATTTTTCACATTACAAGAGGATTATTACGTTCAAAAAATTATCAGCGATAGGCTTAGTTGTTGTTGTGGAATAGTATATCCACAGCTTATCGATTGATGTACAAACTGTTCCTAATTTAATGTTTGAAATTTTTACATTAATAAAATAACAAAAATCAGTCATAGTATGGTGATTATATTGAAAAAGTTCGTTTATAAAAATGCATCTAATCGTAAAACAGTTTATTTTTACGAAAATACACGATTGTTATAGATAAATGCATAGAATCGTAGAACAGTTAAATTTTTGTGACACTTATTATTGCTACCAGACATTAATTTATTATAAATAAAACTATGAATAATACAGTGACAATAACATATTAGGTAACCATTGAATCAAGTGAATTTATTGGGCCGTTAAACTAAACAATAGTAATAGGCTAAGTCTTAAAACTAACATTCAAAGAAATCTTGAGGTGTTCTTGACTTACAATAATAAATAGTACATGCACAGACAAATGAATTTTAGGCACACCATGCAGAGTTCAAGGTTCATGCACAGAAACAAAACATGCACATCACACTGAAAATAAATAATAGCTGTGTTAAATAAATAAAAACTTGTATCTAAATACCTTGCATTTAGCTACACATTTCGACCACATACAGTGAGTGCATGCACTGTCACACAAAGTTCTTGATTTGCGAGTGGTCAGCCTCATAGTATTCAGCCACACTATATGAGGGATTGTCCAAGAGCCAGGCTTTGATTGTTTTGGCAAATTTGCATGAACAATTTGCAATTTAATTAATCGCCTCATATTATATATGTTACTGTTGGTTTCCTGATAATGGTATTATATGCTACATAATAAGTTACTGACCACGGTGAGGGTCTTATGAGTTCAACTATCCCATTATGTGAATATTTAAGTGTGTTTGTGTCGTATCTATTTACTACTCGTCAACGAGTATTTCAGTAGTAAGTGTATTATATTCAAATTATTTGCATTTGTTACTATGGTACAACAAAGTATATTTGTGAAATCTACAATACTAATCTATAAAAAAGGCAGAGTTTCACCTCACAGCTACAATCAAGGAAGTCGTGGAAAAAACTGATCAAACTTTCCAGAACATGTTCAAATTTCTAACACTTCTCATATATTCAACGCTAATTTTGTACATGCTTTAAATACTTTAATTTTGGTTTTTAAACTAAAAGCTATATTTATTATAAATGTACTGTAGATAAATGTTCAATGTATGTTGTATATCAAGTTTCTTACGGAATAAAAAAATACCAAGAGACAAAACCTACAGACAAGAAATAACAGTACAGAGACGTAAACTTAAAAAATCTTCTGGGTTAAAAATTCTTCTAGTTTCGTCCACCAATTACGCAAATATTTGAGAGTACTTATAGCTATAACGTTTCTTCTATTCCAAAAATATATAATAAGGCCGAGATATTTGACGTAAAACAGGATACCATCAAAAAGATAGGATTATACGAAAATCAGTTTATCCTTACGATATTTATTTACTTGTGAAATATACAGTATAAGCCCGATTACAATTTGACAATTTTCAGATAAAATATATAATATAAAAATTTAAATTATGTCTTATGTCATGATACTTAAAAAACCCCACTAAGAATCCACACGTTTATTCTATTATTACTTACGGCTTTATTTATGGAAATTCTAGGTCAAAGAGCTACTACTAACTTGTAACTACTAATTAATGAGGTACCAAGACCGTGGTACTCGTCTACAGTTTTTAAGAGTGCAGAACAGAGGCCAGAGATAGTGAGTTTGTGCGATATTTGGTTATTCCACATTTATAAGGGATTTTGCGGTAAATTTTAAAAATAAAATAGACGCTAAAATCTCAAGATATTACCCATGTACAAAATTTTATCAAGCCGGACCGCCGGCGTTGCCTCAGGGTCGCTACATAAATAGACAGACATCAGTTCGAAAACTATTTTTTTGGGTCCAGGTTGCCTAAAAATGCATATTTTATACTTTCAACTCAAATTTAAAAATTTTGACGACAGCAATTAATTATTAATTCTCTCCTATATGTAGCAGCGGAAATTAAAACAGGAAACAAGCTTAAAACAGAGATCACCCAATCGTCCTATCCACTATATTATATTTGAAGTAGTTAAAAGTCAAATTATTTAATTAATTCCCACCACGAATTGTTCAAAAACCCTGTCACGAGACACTATTTTCTCCCATTTCAGTGCTTCACGTTTATTCAGTGCTTCAAATTTCATTTACATAATTCCAAACCAGTATACTCTAAGATGTCTTAAAATAGATATAAAAAGTGTTTATTCTAAGTTCATCGGTGAATTCATTACGTGAATATTTGAGGGTAGATCAGGGGGTGCCAACTACTACATGAAAAATAATGAGGTTTCTAGTTATTAGCACCTTCTTGGCATTACTAATTAGTAATTACTGTTTAAATTATTATAATAACCACATTGTCCAGAGGAAACACTAAGAAGTTAAATTAATAATCTGTGAAATAAGCTTGAAGCTAAAAATATAAACTTAATCACATGCCTGCGTTAATCCACTCAAGAATATAGAGTTGTTAATACTTACCTCATTCCATATGTTTTTTTAGAACGATGAATCCAACTTTCAAAAGATAAAAAGTTATCATGCCTCTTTCTGTAAGACAACTACCGTGCCAATAACTGTAGCATTTTCCCTAGAGAATACATATCGTTTTTGATAGTTTCATTCTTAAATTTTACTTTGACTTAATCGCTTAACATCATGTTAAACTGGAAAACCAAACCCAAGCCTCCTGGTTCTGTGATGATCAGCTGAGTTGTGAAATACGCGTTGACGGCACGCCACGGCCCACTCGATCATTTACACTCGCACACGCACTTCCGGCTCCTGCCATTGTCGCTGCCTTCTTAATTTTTATTTATGATTAAATAGAGGATAAAAATAAGTAAACTAACATTTAAATTCCGCACATATCGTGTTAAAATGTTAAGTTGTTTTGACAGAAACTCCTGAATCAGCTAAATCCATATTTTAAACAGATTATATAAATTCATAGTTCAGGTTCATATATCAATATTGAATTCAGAGTTTAGGATAATATTTCGTAATTTGGTTAACAATGAACAATATTCTCCGTCTTCGCAATTTCTCACTTTAATAAGAGTTTCGAAAACATGTTTAGATGAGTTTGAGATAGACTAGTACTGTATACTGAGGTCTACGAATAACACTGCAGGATATCATGGGTTTTTTCAGGTGACCAATTTGTAGTAGGTTAATCTGCGTTTGTTAAATGTTATGAGAATTTTGCAACCTCTTTTACAATGGAATAAGCAACTTAAAGTTTTTTACAGAATTCTTCGTCATGACACGTCATGAAAAATGAGAATGAGGTTTAGGTGAATTCCTTCCATGTTTCGAAGGCCTATATACATTCTTGTACGTTTTCCAGAGTTACCATCTGTTTGTGAATATCATAACTACCCAACAAGGGGGTTTTTTCTCACTCCTATGTATGGCCTGGCACTTGCCAAAAGGGACATTAGTTCTGGAAATTTTGTTTCAATCGACTTCCAATTTGGAAAAAAATATGGCCTGATTTACAAGTCCCACAATGTTATAAAATATTAGAATATTTTTGACATGGTTCATCCAAGCTCTAGGGTGGGGGTATTAGCAATTTGCGAGACGCAAAAATTGTAACAGAAGTTACTTTATTGTTTAGGCCCTACGTGATTGGATATTCTTTTGTTTATGGTAGTCATAAGACGTTTTATTTTTTATGCCCTAACAAATCCCCCCGTTTTATTCCATACGTAATGAATTTACTAGATAAATTTGTATTTACATTTGTATATGTGATACAATTGTATTTTTTAAAGTTTGTAAACTTTAAACGATTTTTAAGAAATTAGTCTGTGTCTAACGGGATGATTCCTATGAACGTGTTCATGACGACATTACTGTAACGGAACTGTTAACAAGAGACATTGGTAAACATTAACGATAGAACAGTAACAATCAAGAGTTACTCATATCCATGATCTATTTACCACATGGTAGTCGTTGTTTGATGAGGGGAATTTACAGTGTGTACGACTTTTTGTCTGCCTGGATTTTGAAATGGGTCATATAAATTCGATCACTGTTTTATTTGACAATTGATAGTCGAGACCGATATTTTATGTTGTGGGTCACTCGAGCCGTGGGAGTCTGCTCGTTGACCACTCGGGCTTGTTTGTTTACGTTTCCCGGCGCATGCGTGCGGCCGTCTCACGCTCCACGACGATGTACGTGTATGTCCATTACACGACGTGTCTTGTGTCGATACACGACACAGGCTATCGCAAGAGGCTGTGCTCGCGGCTTGTAACAGGTTATTTGTTATTTGTTTGGACATTTTAGTTTTTAGCGAATTTCTCATTTGGAAGAAGCTATTACCGTAGGTCTCATGGCAAGAGTTAAGCCTGAGACCATGTTATTTTTTCTTCTTTAAGTGCCCAGAGACAAAAAAAATACTCGTTATAATTTATTTATATGTATATATACATGTGTGTGTCTGTGAACACGATAACTCTCGTAAAAATGGTCCAATCGAGACCAAATTTGGTAGAGACGTGTATTCCTACAAATGCTCGGACGAGTTCGTAAACCAGACGTATCGGTCAATCGGAACGGGTAGTTTGGGAGGGTTGGGGGTCAATTGTTGTGGCAGACTTTAGTCGCATTCCTTGACATGCACTGCAACTAAGCTCTAGCGTCACCTATCACTAAAGCTACCATATCTCATTTAATATTTGTCTAATTTAATACAATTTTGTGTCAATCGATTTGTAATTACATTACCTAAAAAAGTTACTTTTGTAACTTTTCTATTAAATCAACGGTTCACGAGTTATTTGAGAAACAAAACTTTAAATGGCCGCCATTTTGTTTTATGAATTTGAGAAATTGTCATGATTTTTTTGTAGTTTGTCTAGTTGTCATAAATGTTTGTGCAAAGTTTCAATTCCGTACGTTTGACCACTATTCAGAAAAAATTATGAGTAAAAAACAAAATGGAGGCTGTGTGAGTAACTAAGGACTACCGGACAATTTAAATATGATATTTAGATATGTTTCTTACCCAGGAACAATGCCCTAGAGTATTGGTAGGGAATTCTGAAACACTCTGTATATATATACACAAATTTTAACGACTATTATTTTTGGTCTCTGGGCACCAAAAGAAGAAAAAATAACATGGTCCCGGGTTAAGTCTTGCCATGAGACCTATGGTAATAGCTTATTTCCTATGGGAAATTCGCTAAAACAAACTAATGACCACAATCTCATGGTCATTTATTTGGCACAGGAACACTTCAGGAATAGGTTTACATCAGTGAATATTATTCTGGAGATGGAGATTGTCCCCGGGGTCGTGCTCTGGAGATTGCCTCTCCAGTCTGTCACGCACGTGGAAGCCACTCCAGTAATAGTCGCGGTCCCCGAACCTGTGTCATCGCTGCCATTAGTATTATTAGTTCCTGGTTCCACCACCAGAGGCCATTAATACACCACGGCCAATACCCTCTGTCCTGCATTAATCAAGTCAGTTGATTTGATATTTACGAGCTAAATATTCCTCTTCTCTTCATAATCTATCATTAAGGTATCAACTTTTTAAAATATTTTCTAGATGATTCGTTATTATTTATAATTAAACTTTACGGTTTTAGGAAAGTACATAGTATAAGGAGAAAATAATGTTTTCGTCAAAACTTTAGAATTTGAGTGGTTATACAGTATTTGTTTTGAGGCTCCCTGAATAAAAATATGGTTTACGGACTGATTTCTGTGTGTCTGTTAGTATGTTTGTATTTGTATAAATCTGAGACCATACTCATCGTCCGATTTTTATGAAATTCGGTACAAAGGTGCACTTTGACTATATCTTCAGTCTATTTTTATATGTTCGATTTTTTTATTTTTAATGGTATGTTATCAATCCCAAAACACTTAACATGTGAAAACATCGATTTCTCAAAATCCGTTTCAACTATTTTTAAAAGTTTTATAGTTTATACGTATTAGGCCCCAAAAATTTGAGACCACGCGTATGTCTGTAGAGATAATGTTACGTCCCAGAAATATGAGACTACGCGTAAGTCTGGAGAGATAGTGGTTCAAAAGTTATAAACTTTTATACGTTAAAACTCTTTTTTTTAATTTTTTTAGCAACACAATAATATTATCAAATCACACAACTATTACCATTTAAACCAGCTTAAATTTTAATACAAATTAATATTAAGTAAATCATAAGTGAAAATCATATATATTCTTGAAGCAGGATGGACAAAATGTGAGGATTCTGTTGGGCTTGAAGCCCCCTGCGGGCATTACGCGACAGGATGTGAGGCTTCAGCGGGCTGAAGGCCCACTGTGGCTGTTTTAGGACTATGCCCTCTTCAGCCGCACCTTTGACGCGTACAAGTACAAACATAACTCAAACATTCCAGCGAGAACTACATGAATAAATTTTACAATTTTGAAAATTTGAACCAAATTTCCTAAAAAAATTATTTTGAGATGTATTCCAACTTTCTATAAAGAGCTTATTTCTAAGTCTCAATATCATAATTCAAAATATTTTTAGTTTCAAAGCAATTTTATATATTTGACTGCTGTTGCGCGACGCTAGCGCATACTGATAGCATTCGCCTGGACCACTGGCGATAGTGCACTGTTTTACCGACTGCCTCTGCCGCGCCAATAATTAGAGGTCTATCCGTGTATATACATAAATATCAACCAAATATAGATTTATAAATTTATAAAAATCATCGAAAATGAAACTAATCGAAAACCAACTGCACAGTCAGATATAATATAGACTTACAACAGTAAGAGCCTCTTTGTATCAACCACTTCTGTTACTTTTACAATAATTATGAGAGACCCTCGATGAAGAACGATATACGTATCACTATATAATGATAAAAATTAATGACAAAACGCTATTAAAACAGGGGCTAAATCCAAAACCCAAAGTTTTTGTAACAATTTTTGGTAGTACAATATGCCATTGACAATTTAAAAGCTTAAAACAGAGTGAACACAAAATGGCATTTATATAACTATCAATATCTAAATTTTGGGTGTAAAAGTGATACAATAGGAGTACAAGGAATCCTACCTAACAAAACTGACGTTTTCAATTAAGCCCCTGCGGCTGTTACAGGGATGGGTGGTGGTGGCAAAGGGTCAACCTCACTTTGATCTGACGGGTAGAAAATAAACTTGAGGGCCAGATATGTTGCCTCTGTAACATCACTTCAGTGGTCATTTAGCCCAACTCTCAAGACGATTAACTGGGTAAAATCAACTTTCAGTAAATACTAGTAACTAGTAATAAATATTTCCCTGTTGCATTTGATACCATTTTTTGGGTCACGTGTTGGTGTCATATAGACACAAATTATGAATTCATAATACCTTTCGTATTTAGGAATACAAACAAATCAAAAAATTGAGTATTCAGAAACTTGCATTTGTTTCTTTTAAATATTTTCAATGTGGTATGATAAGTGCAATAACTCATTTATTTATACGTCTTGTTGTTAGTGGTTGTAAAAACACCCTCTAATTCAAGATGTTTCATTTTTTTATCTCGAAGAGATAAAACACTTTGGAGGCGAGGGGTTAGCGAGAGCGCCCCAGGCAGAAGTATGCCTCACGCTTGCGTGAGGGGACTCTGCAAGACCGCTGTGAAGTGGCCTGTCCGTCTATCGGCTGGCCCACTGTGTGCTATGCGCACAGCCTACACGGGGTGCCTCTGTTTTGCTAAAGGCAGCGGATCTAGACCCAGCGGTCGATAAAGTGCTCGTGAACTGGGTTGCAGCGGTTCACGTACCGACCATGGGGCGTAGTGTAGGTGTACACAGACCGGCCCGGGTTGGTTTAGCGGTGGGCGAGATGTAGGTGTACGTTAGACCGGCCACCGCACTGCTTCTGTAACAGGTATGTGTGCAGCTGTTACAGTACCGTGCCGGAGACAAGGAGAGGTGCAACCTTGAACGGGTCCAGCATGGATAGTGACATCGTCATACTGCTAACTTGTGATGTTTTTAGGTTAGAAAATGGCTGATGATAAACAAACGGATCTACCCCAGGTGGGTCGCTGCCCCGGCAGTCAATCCCACTCCTCTTCGGAGGACATGCCCGTGGATTCTGGGGAGGGCAAAACTCAGCTATCAACTAACGTTGTCGTTATGTCACAGGAGATGGAGACAGGGTCGGGTGAGTTGAACGCATTTGCGCAGAGCTTACTCACCGTGAGGTCCCCGCCTGGAAAGATAATTCCTCCGACAAAGGAGGAAAAACTGGAGGATGTTTCTGTGTCTGTCCAGGTTCTTCTTGAGACACCCTCTCAGTCTGGTGAGTCAGGGGCCGTAGCTGTACTGGCGCCCGGCTCTGGTGCTGAGGGGTTGCCCAAGTCTAAGGCAGGTGAACAACCGCACCCAGCAGGGAGAAGGCGCCTTCTGAAGGAAAAGAAGAAGGCGACTGGTGAGTGGCTTCCGCCAGCTGAGTGGAGGAAGATAACAAAGCGCCCCAAGCGCAAAAGACAATCTGGTGGAGTGCCACAAGGGGAGGGTACTAACTCGGGAGTTTCTCCCATGCGTAGGCCGGACCCCAAGAGGCTGAAGCCCAGCGAGACCCCTCCGGAGAAGACCCCTCCGGGACCATCAACTTCTGGTGAGACCTTCAAGGACTTGCTGACCACCAGGAAGTTGGCGATCGTTCCAGCGGCATATCCTGACGATAAGCTCACGGACGAAGAATGCTGTTTGTTACAGGCCAAGCTCGGCAATCTCATGATCGACGATGATTCAGAGGTCGGACCTCTGCAGATTTCTAGGACCTTTCAGGAGAAAGGCGCAGTGGTTGCAGTCTGCTGTAACGACGTGACCTGCGACTGGCTGAAGGGTAAGGCGGCCTCTCTTGCTGTACGCGAGGGGGTCGAGATGTTGGTTGGAGAGTACAAAGACCTCCTCCGTTCTGTCAAGGTAATCTTGAGAATAGACAAACTGTTTCCCAAGGCAGAGCACTTAGATCCGAAGAGGGTCTTCGTGGGTCTGCAGAAACAGAACCCAGGTGTTATCACCAAAGACTGGCGGATCGTCAATAGGAGGCAGGAAGACCAATTTCAGACTCTTGTCCTCGTGATTGACGAGGCCAGCGCACTTGTGTTGAGTAAACAGGGGTGGAAGGCATTCCTGGCTGCAACGAAGGTTTCCTTTAGGGTGCTTTCGGGGTCCAACTCTGGCTCAGCTCAAGACAATGACAAAGGTAATTCAGGTAAACCTCCAACACAGTAAGGCTGCATCGGCAGTCTTCTGTGAATATTCAGTCAAACATGCTGTTAATTACGCCCTAATTCAAGAGCCTTGGGTAAGGGGCGACAAAATCTCAGGTTTGGGGTCCTCTAGGGGACAGTTATTCTCGGCCTGCACTAATACCCCAAGGGCTTGCGTCTGGGTCAAAAATGGACTCAGATGCGAGCCACTGTGGGAATTCTGCTCTAGGGATCAGGCGGTGGTGAGGACCAACTGTAGATCTACCGGCAGACCTCTGATCTTTGCGTCAGTTTACATGCCCGGGGACACACTGCGAGCTCCGCCACACGAGCTTGCTCTTCTGGTGGAGTATGCGAGGGAATCCGGGTCTCAACTGGTGGTGGGATGCGACTCTAACGCCCACAACAGAGTCTGGGGGTGTAAGAAGACCAACACCAGAGGTGAGTCACTATTAGATTTTATTGTATCTAGTGGTCTCCTCATATCGAATGTTGGCTCAGAACCAACGTTTGTAAGTCGCGTAGGTAGCTCTATTATTGATCTTACGCTATATTCAGAGGGGTTAGAGGGTAAAATTCTCAACTGGAGGGTCTCTACAGAACCCTCACTCTCTGATCACAGGCATATCCTCTTTGAAGTAGGGGACTTTCTGCCTGAAAAGGTTTCGTTTAGGAACCCGAGGCGAGCCAATTGGGACCTCTTCTCTGCTTCTCTTAGAGCTGGGCTAGAAGGCTGGTCTCCTAGAGTTCGGGACTGCCAGGATCTTGATCATGTGGCGGTCCGTCTCGGGGAGACGATAGTCTCCGCCTTTGATGGGTGTTGTCCGCTCTCGGAGGGCAGGGGAGGGAGAGTGAATTGGTGGACCTCTGAACTGACAAACATGAAAAGGAAGGTCAGAGCAAACTTCAGCAAAGCTAAGCGTAGTAAAAATTGGGACCGCTATCATAGCTTGCTGACAGAATATAATCTCGCAGTCAGGAGAGCCAAGAGACTCTCCTGGAGAAACTTTTGCACCAACCTGGAAAGTGTTAAGGATACCTCTAGGTTGTTCAAACTCCTTTCTAAGGACAATTCCTCTTGCCTTGGAACTCTAGTGGAACCTGACGGTAAGATATTACACAACCCCCATGATGTCTTGGATCTCATGGCCAGAACGCATTTTCCAGGGTGCGTTGTTCTCGACCAACCTGAGGGACTGGACACAACGAATGCTTCCCATCGCGCCTCTATTACCCGGTGGATGGAGGCGGGGCGCATCGTGACGTTCAGCAGGATCAGGTGGGCTATTAATTCACTCAGTCCGTTTAAGTCACCAGGCCCTGATGGCATCAGACCTGTCTGTCTACAGAAAGGGATTGAGGAAATTCTGCCTTTGCTGTGTAAGCTCTTCAGAGCCAGTCTGGCTCTGGGCTGGGTGCCAGCGGTGTGGAGTCGCTCTAGAGTGGTTTTCATTCCGAAGCCCGGCAAGGCAAGGTACACGGACCCAAAGTCATTCCGTCCTATCTCTCTGTCTTCATTCCTGTTGAAGACTCTAGAGAAGTTGATCCTAAGGTATGTATGGGATGGTGCTCTCAGACATCACCCACTACATAGGAACCAGCATGCCTACATTCCTGGTAAGTCATGTGAGTCTGCCCTCCATCACCTTGTAGGCAGGATAGAGAAGACACTGGAGGATGGAGAGATAGCACTGGGTGCTTTTCTGGACATCCAAGGGGCCTTCGACAACACCTCCATGAATGCGGTGGTGGATGCCGCTAGGGCCCGTGGGCTTGGCGGAGTTATATGCGGCTGGACCGAGGCTTTACTGAGCAACAGGAAAGTGGTTCTTTCACTTCAAGGTGAGGAATTAGTCGCTCTGACCACAAGAGGTTGCCCTCAGGGGGGGGGTTCTCTCCCCTCTGCTGTGGAATCTCGTAGCTGATGATCTCATCAGGCGTCTCAATGATTCTGGTGTTCTAGCTTTGGGCTACGCTGATGACATTGCAATTCTGGTTATTGGTAAGTTCACCAACACGATCAGAGAACTTATGAACAGAGCACTGGACCTGGTGGGGGACTGGTGCAAGGAGGTGGGTCTTGCCATCAACCCCTCCAAGGTAGTGGTGGTGCCATTCACAAGAAGAAGGAACCTGCTCGGGCTGGAACCTTTGAATCTGCAGGGCACAGAGGTAAATCTGCAGAACGAGGTCAAGTACTTGGGAGTGGTACTTGATAAGACACTGAGGTGGGAACCGCAGCTGCAAAGGGTGATTGATCGAGGTAAGTGGTCACTCATGACTTGCAGACGAATGGTTGGCACTACATGGGGACTGCATCCTAGGCTTTTGCACTGGCTGTATGTTGCTGTGGTGAGACCGGCCATGACCTATGGTTCACTAGTCTGGTGGCCAAAGACTAACTTCGGTGCATCAGTGCGGGGGCTTGCGGCGGTCCAGAGGTTGGCTTGCCTCATGATTTCTGGGGCCATGAGTTCCTGCCCTGGAGCATCCTTGGATTGTATGCTCAATATCCTGCCCATATATGTCTACATCAGAATGGTTGCTAGGAAATGTGCATATCGCCTCCGATGTGAGAATCTCTGGATGACTTTCAATGTACCCTCGGTAGGTCACACCAGAATTGAGCAGGTGGTCAGAAGTGAGGCCCTTGACATGCCTTCTGACCACCTTCACACTAGATACGCCTTCGGTAAGTCATTTTCAGTGGTGATTCCACCAAGGATTGACTGGCAAGACGGCAACAGACCTCTTCATCCCTGCGAGTCAGAATGGTACACGGATGGCTCTAAGGGAAGTAAGGGAACTGGAGCTGGAATACTGGGGGTGCAAGATAAGGTAAAGCTCTGCGTTCCCATGGGGGATCTCCCCACAGTGTTCCAGGCAGAAGTGGCAGCCATTATGGAATGTGCTCTGTTCAATCTCAACAGAGGTGTCAAGAACAAGAACATTACCATTTTCTCAGATAGTCAAGCCACCCTCAAGGCTCTGGACTCCTGTACCTTCGACTCCAAGTTAGTGTGGGAATGCCGCAACGCGGTGTCTTCTCTTGGCAGTCACAACAACGTTACCCTTTGCTGGGTCCCAGGACACTCAGGTATTATGGGCAATGAAATAGCTGATCGTCTGGCAAACGACGGCGCTTTGATCCCATTCGTGGGTCCACAACCCTTCTGCGGCATCTCCAGAGCGCATGTGGGTCGAGAGATCAACACGTGGGCACGTGAGTGTCACCGCAGGAGATGGGCGGAGCTGCCCCTACTGAGAGTAAGTAAACTGTCTCTCAGCTCTCCCTCTTCAAGGATCGCTGAGGATCTTCTACAGTTAGGTAGGTCCGAACTCAGACTCATTGTAGGTCTCATCACGGGACATGGACATATGAGGAAACATCTTGCTCGAATGGGACTCTTCCCCGGAGAACCAATCTGCAGGAAGTGTGGGCAGTCCGAGGAGACTGCTGATCATCTGCTGTATGACTGCACCGAGCTTGCCGGGGTGAGAACAGCCACTCTCGGCGTCATGGAGAGGGGTCGTCACCTTCCCCGGGAGGAGTTGGTGGGAAGACTACAGCAGTTTGTCAGGTTTTTAAACTTGGAAGGTCCATGAAACATCAATCAACAGGGGTGCACAAAAAGCCACATGGCTGACGTGCTATAGGAACTCTGTTCCGCCCCTTTGTGTAATGTAATGTATCTCGAAGAAAGACATCTTTTATGTTGATTTTTTATCGGATTTTTCTACATCAGATGGACCATTTGAAAGAACAAAGTGTAAAAATTACAATGTACCATTATTAAAATATAGTGTTTGATAGTTACGAATACATCCGTCTTTAATAGGATTAGTTCCATAACAATATCTTTACAGAAACATTTGTACGGGTTGTAGGATTCTTTGTTAGAGAAAAAGCTAATTATTAACATGACAGAATTAATTAGATTAGATCAGAAAATATTTATAGTTATTAAAATTCGTTATACAGCAAAATGACATTTTAATCTACAGTAGTATAATTGCGACGTGAATTTAAAATCATTGATCAATGTAAACGAACTAATATTTATTTAAATTTGAAAGCTGTTTGTTTTTCTTACTATTAAATCACTTATGCATCACATATTCTCAAAATCAATGATAAAGCTATATAAAGACAGCTCATTATAACCAGTAGGTGATTCATTGAACATTGAAATCAAATTGAGATTAATATCGCTTAAAAAGTTGTTTTTAAATGCTCGTTATACACAAATTAAGATAAGACTTGTTTCGGCTTATTCAACACACGATACGTAAAAATAACAAAAAAAAAAGAATGACTCTGAGCAAAGTACACACAAAACAATAATTTTATTTGTATAGATAATACTGTATGTATAAATATTAAAACCAATGATAATATAATTTAAGTACCCCCGTCGCAGCAGTCCTGCGTACTCAGCGAATTTCCAAATCAATAACATAATAATAATAATATATGACTAGTTTGATCATTATCTGTCAATAAATATGAGAATTATTTGCCTGCTCTCCATAGATTAACATGGGAAAGAGTATGCAGGTTTGCTGCTGTGAGGAACACTGAAAGTAGGTGTTCTAGCGTAAACAATTAATTTTTTGAGCATTTATTTCAACTTTCATCAACATCTGTCCATAAATAAAGGAGTTTGCCTATTCACTATATGATTAATATGGGAAAAGAGTATACAGGTTTGCTGCCATGATAAACACATAAACTATAATTTTTAAGGATAAATGGATAGACCTCAACCACATGAAGCTAAATATCAAATTTTATCCAAAAATATTGATTATTATGGGAAATATTATTTTTTCCCTATCATCCATAAGATTAACATTGGAGCCCCACAATACAACATACTGTGTTTAGATTTTTTAATGTCTCGGTAACCGTTTGAGATAGAAAAAAACTTTAAGGAACTTAATTGTGTAGTTGTTTAAGCTCCCAATGGTGAGATATACAATTATAAATTTTTTAAAATTACATGTGAAAAACGCAAAAACACTCATTTTGGGGTACAAAACCACCCCAAACTACCCGTTCCCATTGACCGATATGTCTGGTTTACGAACTCGTCCGAGCATTTGTAGAAATACACGTCTCTACCACATTTGATCTCGATCGGACCATTTTTAAGAGAGTTCACAGACACATATTTTAATCATATTTTACCACACAAACAATTCTGGGGCTGAATCCTATTCACCCTTAATACTGTTCCCATTGTGCCATTTGATTGAAAGTTATCGTATTTTATATCAAAATACTTTTATTTTCAATTTGAAGTACACAACACTATATTTGTTAAAATAAATAAATGTATTTATTTAATTTGTCCATGTATAACATGTGTTTTGCACCGTCCATTTTGCAGACTGTTACATACTTGGAGGGTGTACTTTTTTGTGGTAGAGCAAGACATTTCAGGAACAACTTCAAAGTCGAATACATAACGGTAATTTTTCAGCTTAAATTCATGTTTTATAAACACTCTGAATACATATAATTTTGATCCATTATCTTTTGTGCTACGAAATTTACACATGTACGTAAGAAGAAACGAAAAATTGTTTGCATTTTTCCTTTAGGAAAATAGGTTAGATCATTGATATGTCTAAAAAGAATGTTTTCCGTTCATCTTAACAGCTGTTCTTATAACCATACTACGACGTCACTAACCAAATGATATCACTGTTTCAAATTTAGTTGCGCAAATTACCCAAAAACTATAACTAAGACATATAATAGACAATAATATAACTAAGACATATCCGTGTCAAAATAAAAGTCCAGTTAAAACACAGAGAAGAACGTTCTATTCCTCTACTGTTTATTTGGATTCAGGGTGACTGCGGTATCAGTGGACTGCCACATACTTTCTCTCTAAAGTAAGCTCTTTAAAAATTGGATATCTAAAAAAATCACTTTCATTATATTCTATCTAATATCATATATAAAAGTATGGTTTCAAAAATACTCACCAAATTTATTGAATCCCACCCCCTTCCTACATGTTAGAAAAGTTGTTTCGAAAACGTATCCCTCCTCCGTAGGATAATACCATAATCGTTCTGAGTAAGTTTGATTGGAAGATGTGACCTTACGCTGCATACTAAGTTTCATGAAAAAAATAGATAAGAAATAAGGAAGAGGTTAGTTTTTTATTATTCTGGATTGAAGAATTACATTGGGCGTTCTCAGACACCCCGTTTACCACGGATAGTAAATTTAAATTTTCCCCGGAACCCCCGTAGACTAATGGTTCAAAAAAGTAATTTGTTGAGCTTTTTGAATTGTTTTGATCGCGACAGTAGAATTATTTTTATAAATTTATCGTTTTGGCAAGAAATTAAAGAAATTTATTTTTAACATTTAAAAGCACACAGCTTTCAAACCGTCATTTTTCAGACATATATGTGGTATAATATTGGGCCTATTTGGGTCTTGAAGCACTAAAAACGTGAAGTTTTAATCAAAATCGTTAGTCATTTTAGAGATACTGTATTTGAATTTGTACGTTTTAATGAGTTTTATGGGGAAATTACCCATACCCCCCCACAAAAAATTGCACAATGAAAAAAATACTTGTAGATATTGTGGATATTAATGTAAGCTAGTGTATATATGCCAAATTTCATCTAAATCAAACGAATTATAGTCTGTGGCTAGATAGATAGTAACTGGTCAGAGTGGCCTCTGGTCTGGGTCACTTCACAGACCAGCAGACAGGCAGACAGACAGATCCTATCTACCTACCTGCCTATCTGACTACCTAGACAATAGACATGTCTACCTAGACATCACTACGTAAACCACTTTTTGGGCTTTAGGGGATATATCCACTGTAAATTTAAAGCCCAAAACGTCAAGGAGAACAAAACTATACTATCTTATAGGTTCCCACCTATACGATTGTATAGTTTTGTTTCTCCTGAAAGTTAAGTACTTGTTAGAATACTGCTTGCTACCTGTTGGTAACGAATGTATAAACCTAATTGAAATTGATTGTTAGTTAGGCCTAATACAAATTATAATTGTTCCCACTTAAAGTTTCAAAACGAAGATGATTTTAAATGTACAATCTAAAATCACAGGAAAATGATATATTCGAAATTTCTAACTAACATAACTACTCATAAAAGAGTTTTAAAAAATAGCTCTGACACGCGTGTGGTTGGCACGCAGTTTAATTTAATTAAATTATCATGACAACACCATCTATAAAAATGTATTTTCTATTTTAAAAATAGAGATAACTTAAAAACAGCAAGATACAGTTTACAAAGTACACTGAAATTTATCATAAACACACGAGCAAATATATTACAGGGTTGACTTACCTTGTGGGCGATGACGTCACTCGCAGCACCTCGGAATCGCTCCTGCGAAACGTAGACATTCAGTAATACGGTAAAAGGTAATAGTTCTTATTGCGAACATACTGATTAGATTAGATCTACTTTTGAAATGGTAACCTATCCAGGTAGGTATTTTAAGCCACGTAGGAATAGAAGTCAAGTAAGGAAGAGAAATAAGTGTAAGATGATTGTGGCGCGGTATGTTGAGCTCTATGATTATGATGTTAAATCGAGTTTATAATGACTCCTATCATGACAACAGGTCGATGTAGGTACTAACAAGATCAGGTTTTAAATTATTCCCCCTCAAAACGTTAAAAATGCCGAGGGGCGTAGAAGTGCTCTTCAAAAAAATAATAAAACCAAAAATCCTAACTCGATGGTTATAAAAAGACAAGACGACGTGTTAAAAAGTCAGAGTGGTTAACTAGAGGAAAAGGTACTGTAAGTTATCTTCTTCTCGTAAAACATTATTACAAGATAATTAACCTCACTATTGATAAGTCAATATGTTTTCACATCTAAATTACCGTATCACTTTACAAAATTATCGTGATTTGAATGGTACTGTTAAAAACTAACATTGTTCTCATGGGGCTTAAACACAATAATCGATCACTGATGACGACTCCAAAATTCATTTTGTTATATATATTTTATACTAATTTCAATGTTAAAGACTCTCAAACACAAACAACTAAAATTAATTTGAGCTAAAAAAACATTTATTGAGGAACTCGATTACCTTACGTTGGAAAAGTAAGAGAAAGCTTATTTTTCTGGGTCCGTACCATCGTACAAAGGGACACGACAGTAGGGCTAAAATATACTGTATGTACATTGTTATACGCATATGATCTATGTTTACTGACTCGTGGTGTAGCAAAGAGCACAATATATAGTAACTTACCTGGATCTTTCTTTGTTGCCCTTGGTTGAAGACTCTCCACTTCCTAAGCTAAACACTCGTTGAGCTCTGGCCCTCAAGGACCCTGGCCTAGCACGGTCCATGGTGGAGTCAGTGAACAATACGACTGGAATTGAACCTAAAAAATTCCACTCAGAACTTTAACATTTGGGCGAAATTAAAAAGGTAACTACCTCAATGCGTATCTAAGCGAGTTATCAGAAGGCGAATGGCCGAGTAAAATGTACTATTGGCAGCCCTGCTTCCTCCATGATCGAGTGGTTATTCAAGACCGCAGTTTCCGTTGGTTTTTACAGGATTCTTATTTCCTTGTTGACCGAGGTCTGATTGTAAAAAGACAAATTTAACTGAATTTCATAATCATATTAAAGATTTTCATAACGATTACCAGTTATATTTAAAATAGTAGAGGCCTACAGTAATACTATATGACTGAAAAGCTAGTAAACTATTTCAGTAGCTACAGTAGATAAAATTTATCATAGATATTAAGCCTTAACGATAAGATTACAACCGATATTGGTAGAGGCCTTACAAATTAAATCAACTATAAATATAAAATTATAGGTTCGACAGCGTTTAAATGATGATATTGATTGGATATAGTCTACTATCTTTATTGACTAAGTAGCAATAAGTTATTATCAATGTTTAAAAAATGGTGAATATGCAATTAATAGAACAAACATCGTTAATCCAATCTTTTGAAACCTCCTTTAAAGTATAATGTAATCCAAAGTTTCTCAAAGTGTGGTCCAAGGACCCCTAGTAGGTCTAATCCACGACCAGTTTTTTGGTGGTCCGTGAAAAACATTCTAATCAAATTTATTTGTAATCACTCATATTGAACTTCCGTGCAGAAGAGCCGGTGAGGGTGTTTATGACAAATATAAATTGTCAAAATTGTGGCTACTTGCTTAAATATAAGTACCGGAACTGGCCAAAAAATGTATGAATTAATTATAAAGTTTCTTTATGTCTAACTTATTAGCGTAAAAAAGGTTTCCTGAACAATGTTAAATTTGTGTTAATGGGCCTACATCACAATATTTTCCACTTATGCGGAGTCTTAATTGCATACAATTTGTTTAAAGTTAGGCCCTACCTTAAGACGGAGAAAGTATGTGTCCCCATTACTTTCAAATTACATTTTTAAGACCTTTTTTGTAAAGACCGTACAATTAGGTACTTTAAAGTTTTGCTCTATTTCCAATGGTTACAGTTATATTTAAAAAAAATAAACGGAATACGTTGTAATTAACTTTGATATATTCAGTATTGTTTGCAGGTGGTAACTCTTTATGAGTACCACCGCTCCTGCGAGGGATATGTGGTGACTCCACCGTTAAGCGGTGTGTACCCAAACTAAACCCACCTTCCCCCATCCGTCATACCCGTCTGGACGGGGGTATGACAACTTACATACGGGCGAAAGGACTTCATTTGAGCGAACCACAGCATTAGCATTTACCGCTGTAGCTGCTGGATTAGATGCGACCAGATAATAACCAGATAATGTTGTCTGAGATATAACAGTACCGTATTTATTATCATCCGTTGCCGACACGCTTCAAGCAGTCCAGTCAACGGCCACTAGTGCAATCCCTATCACTGTCGGTAACGAGATAAGTATTAGGGTTATTTTAATTTAAGTATTAATTTAAATTTAATTTATAGCTTTGATTTGGTACATTCCATTAATTGCGCATTGTGGTTTAAATTAATTGATTATGTCTCAATTGTATACAATTTGTTTAAAGTTAGGCCCAACCAGAGAGATGTCGTCTGTGATATAACAGTACCGTACCTTATTTATTATCATCCGTTGCCGACACGCTTCAAGCAGTCCAGTCAACGGCCGCTAGAGAAATCCCTATCACTGTCGGTAACATAAAACACAGTTCTATGTTACACCAAGAGACAGCGTTAGTATAGTTTTTTGCAAAATTAATCTGTAAATGATTAAATATAATTAAATAGAATTAAGTTATTAACATTTTTATGCTTTTGTTTTTTATAAAAAGCCACGTTTATTATAAGGGTTGTAAATTTTGCCGTGTATAATTGAAGAAATTCTAGTATGTTATTTTTCTTCTACCAAGTTCTCGGTAAAATTATTTGTTATTTAGTTTGTTAAGTATTACCAATGAGTATTCAATTCGTAATCTTCTTATTTATACTTACATTTTAGAACAATCTTTGGAAGCCAAGTAGCTGACCACTAATGTGGTCAGTGAACGGCCAAACACATTTAGTACTATTAGGGATGTTTTGATCAATAGTGATACTTACCATCAATATCAATACAGGGATATTATCGTGACAAACTAGCGATATCGGGATTATTGAATGATATATTGAGAAATTCTTATAAAATTACTCACAATTTTATGACAAAACGCTTCTTAATCAAGTTAATTTATTCTCGAAATGATACAATCAAAAACACAATCTACAAATCAAAAAATCTTCAATCAAAAACTGAATTCTTACTTATATGCATTTCACTATGTAATTTCTGACTAGTTTATTTACATAAATTGTTTATTGTTTATTTACGTATTTTTTAGCATATTTTTATTTTACAATCTGTAACTCTTTATGAGTACCACCGCTCCTGCGAGGGTTATGTGGAGACTCCACCGTTAAGCGGTGTTTACCCAAACTAAACCCACCTTCCCCCATCTGTCCTGACCTGTATGAGCAACTTACATACGGACGAAAGGACTTCATTTGAGCGAACTACAGCATTCAGTGACGTGACGTCAACGAGTTTGTTTGTGAGCGAGTTGCAATTGTATAGCGCTATCGAAGTCAACAATTACTGTCACGGTGTTGCCATCTCCGACCTAATACATACAATTACTTGTGTAATTCCCTATATTCTAACGCTTGAGTTTGTTATTTTACCGCTAGAGTAATCCCCATCACTGTTCCTAAGAGTTTAGGTTTAATAAACTTTTTTTTACGATTGACGTGACGTCAACGAGTTTGTTTAATTGAACCTTACCTCTCTGTATATTTCTTGGTATATGTATAACCTTGGTTGTAATAAAAATAGCTAACTTTAAAAAATAGAAATTCGATATTCACCGCCATAATCTTTCGATATCACTATAATAACGATATAATACCGAAAAGAAAATTTTGATATTGATAATGTCGGAACATTCCGAAACAAAATAAGTTATCAATAATGTATAAATGTAACTATATTATATTTTAGCGAATTTCCTATAGGGAAGAAGCTAATTCCGTAGGTCTCATGGCGCGACTTAAGCCAGGGACCATGTTATATTTTCTTCTTTAGGTGCCTCTGAGACCAAAAACAATAGTCGTTAAAATTTATATATATATATATATATGTGTGTGTGTGTGTGTGTGTGTGTGTGTGTGTGTGTGAGTATGTGAGTGTGTACGTGTGCGTGTGCGTGTGTGTGTGTGTGTGTGTGTGTGTGTGTGTGTGTGTGTGTGTGTGTGTGTGTGAACACGATAACTCTCGTAAAAATGGTCCGATCAAAAACCAAATTTGGTAGAAACATGTATCCTACAATTGCTTGGACGAGTCCGTAGTCCAGACATATCGGTCAATTGGAAGGGGTAGTTTGGGTGGGTTTTGTACCCTAAAAATGGTGTTTTGCATTTTTCCCATGTAATTTTAAAAAAATTAAAAAAAGGGTATTTTATCTTAGGTTTATTATCTTGTCCTGCGATTTACGTCCCATAAGGTGCCTCTTCTCCTTATAATCCGTTCCTCTCTGGCTGAACTAACACTGGAAGCAACCACTTTATAGTACTTTGCAGTTGCTTGGTAAAACTTTAGTCTGCCCTTGGAAAAAAAAGAGAGAAAAAACTTTTTCTTCTTTGACTGGACTCTTCTGCTGCTTCTTCCTGATGTATTTATTGTGATCTAACACTGGCTATGTGGTGTGGTAGTAGTTAGTAGTTTGTAATTTCTATTTTTCCAAGAAGAGTGTAGAAAGTTTTTGCCGGTTTATTTCTATTTTTTTTCAAGAGGTAAGAGAATTTACGAAATACCTAGTCCCTTAGTTGCAAATACTATTGCAATTTGATCAACAAGTCAAGTGTTGGTTTGATTTTATTCATTACTAAAACAAGTTGCTTTTATGTTACAGTTCTGTGATCACAGATAGCTCACGATGGGGAAAGGTTTCAATAATTATATGTGCAAGAAGTTCTTTCACCCTGCTTCAAGAGATAATTTAAAACGAGTAAGTTTAATTTAAATAACTAAACTTGTTTACAATAGGCCTACTAAAGGTGTTTTTTGGTAGGTAGTTTATATGCAATTGTCCTACTGATCCAAATGAGCATTTTAAATTCTCATTTTAACACTGTATAACTAAGTTGTTCAAAACTTGAATTACAATCTTCTAACTTAGAATCCAGGCAAACTGGCCAAAGTTGAAGAAGCTGCAAGTGTTGAAGATGACAAAATTATTATGGTACCAATATGTTGCATCATGCCGACAGATAGCACACTCTACGAAGTTAAGTAGTTAAGCTGCTTATTGAAATATTAATATTTTTATAATGTCATTAAACCAACCTAACCTAACTACACAGAGAATGTCAGCAATGTTTACACCACAGTCTCAGTAATCTGAAGTCTGGCTAATACAAACAATCTGATAGGGAAAAGGTTACTTAGTTTAAATTAAGAACAAAGAAATGTAATCTCAATCTCATTTAAATAATATACAATAGAAGAAACTTAGTTTTTGAAACATATGAATTCATTGTCTCTTGACGTAACAAAGATATCTTGTTAGCCATTATAAAGCTGTACTATCATCTCATTACGTAAACATCAAGCATTTGGATGTAGCAATTACACTGTTGCTCGAGATAACGTAGGGCAATGTCAAGCTACACTCACAGTGCATCACAATTCACAATAGATTCGATTCTCATGGTCCGACTCATTATCATTGCCTTTCGAAAAACTACTTTTTGAACATTCGAGGTCATGTACAGAAATTACCTTAATTGCGTAAAAAGAAGGTCTACAGACGGCACTGTTTTATCATTGGTCGTTTTTTATATTTCTCATGACAAGTTCATAATGCATAAAACGTCTCAGCAGGAAGACTTGATGCCGATTAGTCAAAACCTGTGGTAGACAAACCTATAATATGAACAGTGATAAGACATAAGTTAATTGCTCTAAATACACCATTTAGGTCTAAAATAATGGACTTTATCAGTACTTTTAATGAATCCGAACAACTCTGTTATCCGATTAGGGCTCAGCCCCATTCAGTTTGGATTACCTGAACTCTGGTGTATTACATTAGTCAAACGATCACGTTTAAGAGATCCCTTGTAAATTTTTACAAATATTTTTATAGGCTACTCAGAGGGCTGCAAATTTGTGTAGCCTATTGAGAAAAAAAACTTCTTGGAAGGTTGAGGACTTTCCTACGTCACTAAGCTATACATTAAGAGCTCCTACTATTTATTATTTTCTTGTAGTTCGATTTTGAAAAACAAGTCCGAACACACGTCTGCTATCTTACGTCCCTCCTCACACGCTCTTATAACTCACACTTTTTCTTTAATCGGCAAAACCTTTCTCTTAACACTTGCCGTTATTTTTCAATACTGTATTCGTAAATTAAAATAACAAAAAACAAACTGCAAAAGACGTACACTGAACTAACGATAGCTGCACGAACTGTGGGTACGTAAGGTATCACGTGCTATGATGCAACGTGAGTCATAGCACGTGATGCCTGGGTACGTGGGTTGGAGTGGTTAGCGGTAAGACAGCTATAAAATGCTGTTTCTAAAAATAGAATGGGGTATTAGCTACTTGATACTTGATAAAATCTAGGGGAAAGATTGCACTGCGACCTATGAGATCTATTGTGCCCCCCAGACTAGTCTCTAGTTCTTGCCTAGAGAACCCCCTCTAGTCCTAATGCCTTAATAATATCTAGCTAAACAATAGCAGCGGCTCTCACGTTGCACTACCGACCGAAATTTCTCTCTTTCGCTATACGTTGCCTTCATCTCGACTCGGACGTTTTATACGAGGTTTTAGAATTTACTGACGATACATCCGAGGTTTTACCTATGTAAATACTATAGTTTGGCAAGACCTAAAAATAAATTACGTTATATCCGAGTTGACGTTACAGCCGAGGCCGCAATAATCAAGTTGCACTGTATTTGTGAAATTAAGTTCTCAAAATGGTTTTAGGTATGGATGGCAGAGCAAAAAGCAGACGCCTATAAGAAAAAGCAAGAGGAGCTGCGAGTACAGTATGAGAAAGAACAAGAACTTTATAACAACAAGTATGATTTTTTTAATTTATATATTAGAATAGTAGAAGCCTACTAATAAATATTAACATTTTATTATAGTAGAACCTCTCACAACCGTGACCATGACAGGACCGGCACTTGGTCGGAACGTTCATAAAGTTGGATATCGGGAGAAGTAATAAAATGCATTTCCAAGGTAGAAAACCAGCTACATTACTATAATAAAAAAAGTTCTGCACCTTTAAGACATTAATTTAAACATCAATGAATTATAACTGAAAAATCCCAATATTTATAGTCAATCGTAAAATATGTATTTCACGTTTCAACAGGCTCAGCAACAACAGGTGCTTGAGAATGTCCGATGGAAGGTCTGATATTGGGTGTGGACTCAGTTATCGGAAGGTTCTACTGTACCCTTTTTGTATCTATTCACCTTGAACCATGCACACTATCCGACTGCAAACACTAACCAGTTTTAAACTAAATGCCTAAATGCTATTTATTACACAATAGCCCCATCGCAGCAGACCTGCGTACTCAGCCAATTTTCAAATCAATTATTTTCAACCATATATAACAGGTTTTATCACTAGGCTATCCTTAATGAATAAGAGAGTTTGCCTATTCTCTGTAATATGAACATGGGAAAAGAGTATGCAGGTTTGCTGCTGTGAGGAACACTGAAAATAGGCCTAGGCATTTTTACAATAAACTATTTTTTATTTTGACCATATACCAAGTTCTATCAATATCTGTCCATAAATAACTGAGATTGCCGATTCTCTATAAGATTAATATGGTAAAGAGTATGCAGGTTTGCTACTGTGAGGAACACATAAACTATGATTTTTAAGGAAAAAATGAATGTATATTGGTTTAAATCATTATATCGTATATGGTTAAATTCCATTCATAAATTGTACATTCTCAAATAAACAAAATTCTTACTCATTACTAAATAGGGAATTTGAGCTAGTGAACTGTGACAAGAATTCACTAGTCCTTATGATTGATAAGAAATAATAACAACTATAGGCCTAGTTTAAACCCTGATGTATGTTAAACTGGTGCGTGTATTAACTGCTGTTCACTACATTTTTGTGTGTCCTAAATGAATATGGTTGTTTTATTGTTAAAAACATTACTCATGGGCAGAAATTTAACTACATTTTTACTCTAAAAAATTTCTATAAGTCTGTGTTTATAACCTCACTAAAAATAATAAATTTTGCAGAGCAATGCTGAGCAAGGAGAGCAAAGATAAGTTAAGTGTGAATTTCATGTATGAGCCCCCACCAGGGGCAAAGAAGGAGAGGGAACGAGAAGACGATGAGCCAGAATACAAGTTTGAGTGGCAGCGAAAATTCAACGCACCGAGAGAAGAGTGAGTAGGCCTAATGTACAGTAGAATATATGGTTCCTTTATTTTTTTTGTGTGTTGATAGTGCACTTTAATTAATTGTGGTATATGTGTAAATTAGTAACAAAGGTAGATTATGATAAGGTAGATATATCATACTCACAATTAGAATAGGTACAAATTATTATCGATTTTCTAAAAATAAACCATTTCTAATGCAGAAAATTTACCTCTAGGTATGCTTACTTATAAATATGGGAAGTTTACTCCAAATGGCTTATTTATAAATATACATAACATGGTAAAATATTATTTTTTTACAGAGACTTTGCAATTATAAGTTGATTATTTACAGTTGGTAAAAGTTTTAACCCTTTAACTTTTAGTTGATAAGGGTTTTATGTATGGTCAATTAAATCAGTCGATTGTACTGTTACTTGTACATAGTCATGTACAAGTAACAGTACGAAACTACATTTCCCTATGTCCGAGTATAGCTCAGAGCACTGCAGAATTTCGAGTGTAGGTTAGTCTCCGCTTTTTAGTTCCATATATATGGTTTCTCCTTGCATTTTGACCGAAATTATATATTTTAATACCTATATTAAAACTCTTCTTTATACATTCTCTTTCACAAAATAGGATTTATGAACATTTCATCAGTTTAGTGATAATAATATTATTCTGAACTGTGTAGTTGCACAATGTCAGCTGACTTCAGTTGATGTTAGTTGCCTGCGTTGTTTGTCAGCGCCATTGGTTACGTTCTTTTAGTGAGTTTGATGTAAACTTTCACCTACATTTTTCGTTTTAAAATTTTAATCTATTGAATTCTGTTTGTAAAACGTAAAAGAAGAATATTTAGCTGATTATATAATATATGAAATCTTGCGCAGTGTAGCTACTTTTATCTTTTGCAGTAAGTATTTATAGGTTTTTTTATCAAAATTAAAAAAACCCATTGTTTAAAAAAGACCCATGAAATATTAAATTTCCTGAAAGCTCTTGATTTCCTCTGTAAAATGATGAAGGCTTATAATTTATGGGCTTTTGGTTAAAAATGAAAAAGTTATGAATTATTTAACCCTTTGAGTTCTGAGCGTCTCGGTCTGAGATGCCCCGTTACTGTAGCTTGAGTCTGGATCGAGACGGTAATGCCCGTGCGAGAAATGCCAGCATCGCACTCTGAGACTATCAGAAAATGTAATTGTAATTAATTGTTAGTTATAAATGTAATGTGAAATTGGCTTGAATTACACCAAAAGCTTTACACTAGAAGTGGCAAGCTTTTTACTCTTAACTGTAACATGTAACTGTACAACTGTAACTGTAACTCTAAACTGTAAAATACTCTTAACTGTGATCTATGTGCTGTTTTCAAGTTAAACAGTATTATTATTACTGGTTTATGATCTTTGCTTTCTATGACGATGTTGGAAATAAAAATTAGGTCCACAAGCTTTATCTATTTTATTCTTATTTTATGTCACTAATATCTCTAGAAATTGTTAAATACAAAACTCATTTAGCTCATCAGCATTTATACATATTTTGACCTATAAATACTTATTTTATGTGATTTCTAAATTTATAAGAGCATAATAATAAAACCGGTATAGGAGTCTCCAAGACTCCTAGGGTTCAATAAGAGTGTTAAATCTGAATTGTTAATTTAATATAATTATGGACATAACCATGACATGCCATGGCGAAACAGGACAATAAGGAGAGGAACCATTTGTATGTATTATGTTACCACGGAAACCAAATACTTATTTTTACCATCAAATGATTAATTAAATTGTAAAATACATACAATGGTATATAAATTTTTTTATTTCGTACTTGTCGCCTTGGCGGATGCAGCTCCTTGCAAATCAAGCAAGGAGATCACTTGCTCCCGACACACCGCACCTGAGCTATGCACAGATGAAACCCCCGCCTGCTGTGACGGAAACAAGAGAGACATCTGGAACTATCTGCAGCCACTGTTGCTGGCCCTGTACCTTCTGCTGGCTGTGCTGATTGTGCTTCTGATCATCAGTTGCATCTGTCGTGTGTGCTGCAAGATGTTCGTCATGTGTAGCTGCGACACCTGGTTCCGACCGTGCTTCTGCGCTGGCGACAAACAGAGCGAGTCCGACTACTCCCTTGTCACCAGCGATGGCTGCTGTCACTGTCACAGTGGAGACGTGAAGCTGAAACAGTCCAACGAAAACCAAGGGTTTCAAAGCTATGAGACGAATAATTAATAAAATTGTTAAAATATTCAATTTGTTGCTTGTAGAAGTATAGTTTGTGTTGTATTACATTAATTAGTGTTCTAGGTCTCTATTAATAAAAGTAGCTCACTCATCTAGATACAAGTAAAGGATAAAAGATGCAGCCTCAGCATCTACACAACACCAAATTGCGACACTGAATTTCATTGTCTTGCATGTCATTTACACGCCTATGAAATTTGTTTGAGAATTTTTGTCGGAAACTTGTACATGCTTTTAAATCTGTATTGGTTATAGACTAAAATTATATGATTAATCTTTGGTTTTGTCAAAATTTTACTTTTAATTCTATATTCAGATGATATATAAACATAAATATGTAAGGTACTGCAAAATTATGTTAATTAATTATCAATGACCTTCTTATATATTACTAGCTGACCCGGCGAACTTCGTAACGCCTGTCAGTAAATACATGTTAACTTTAATATTGTCCATGTTCTGAAGTCAAATAGCATTACGGCTTCATTGTGAAAGGTTATATATTCTGGGTCGCGGCATAGTGAATAACAATACTGAAACGATAAGACATATTTAATAACATTCCCATAAAACAAATAAATCTGAGTGGATTAATTCACAATTTTCAAATTCAATCCAAACGTAACTGTAATACCGCTTTTATATGAAAGATATACAACAGCTGATTATTATAATAAACGTAATAATATAAACATTGTAATTATTTTTTATTTGTCCAACATATAAACACGTGATTTTAATCAGACAGAAAATAAAAATATAAATACATAGTCTCCCAAAACCGTAAACTATTAAAGTGGTGAATAAAGCTGTTCATTTTGTACAGCACACATTAACTTCATAGTTTTACATTAATGAATAATTCAGATGTCATTGGATAGTAAAGCATATTGCTAATGGAAAGTAAACCAATCAGCTGTAGCTAAGAAATCAAATGTTTTCATCGTAGACAATTTGTAAACAAAATTACTCTATAAGGTTAACATTAGAAACTTAACCCTCGAACGGTTTTACCGTCGATTAATCGAAGCCACCGCCGGTTGTGGAAGGTTCACCGTCGATTAATGGTCGGTAGGTAAGCTAGGTAAGGTAAAATTTTCGGTTAAAACTACATTGAATATAGTATCGTTGTTTTCTATAGATTATACGCTTTACGCCGAGGTATGTTTAGTTTGGCTTACTCTATGCAACAGAGTTCTTTGTTAGTTAAAACATCGGTCTTCAGTTGCGGGGTTATGTCGCTTTGTTTACAATGGTGGCGTTACACGTTCTCGTCGCAATTTCAGTTGGTTAACTAGTCGGCTAAACAAGCTTCAGGAAATGAATTAATTTTAAAATTAATAAGCAAGTTACTCTCAAACTAAATTTAAATTATATTTTCAATAAGCACTGCAGTAGTCATACTAACTGATGAATGTAGTATTTAGAACAGATTTAGTTTATTGTTTTCCAATCACGTAATTTGTCTTAACCTCAATAAACTACTGAATTATTCCAATGTCACATAGGCCTAATATAATTTTAAATACCCGCGTAGCAGTAAACCTGAGTACTAAGAGTATTTCCATTAATATATAAATTAACTAGCTGACCCGGCGAACTTCGTAACGCCTGACAGTAAATATATGTTAACTTTACGTTTGGCTATGTTCTGAAGTCGAATAGCAATACGGCTTCATTGTGAAAGGTTATATATCCTGGGTCGCGGCATAAAGAATAACAATACTGAAAGGATGAGACATATTAATATCATTCCTATAAAGCAAATAAATCTGAGTGGATTAATTCATAATTTTCAAATCGAATCCAAACCCAAACCAAACCTAACTGTAATACGGCTTTTATAGGAAAGTTATACAACAGCTGATTATTATAATAAACGTAATAATATAAACATTTTAATTATCATATAAACACGTGATTTTAATCAGAGAGAAAATGAAAATATAAATACATAATCCCCCAAAACCGTAAACTATTAACGTGGTGAATAAAGCTGTTTATTTTTTACAGTACACATTTACTTCATAGTTTTACATTAATGAATGATCCAGATGGCATTGGATAGTAAAGCATATTGCTAATGGAAAGTAAACCAATCAGCTGTAGCTAAGAAATCAAATGTTTTCATTGTAGACAATTTGTAAACAAACTTACTCTCCATAAGGTTAACATTAGAAATTTAAAACGCCATAAAATGGAAACTTATGGGGTTTTTGAAAATATTTTTTCACTAAAACCTTCCCGGACACATGTAGAGCAACTTCCTAAAATTTCATGGCGATCGGATGAGTAGTTTGGCAACGCATAAAGGACATACATACATACATTCAATTTTATATATAGAGATAGAGATTGTGAGGAATCAAATTGAACTTAATCATAGGTTAAATAATGTAAATTTAGTGCTATTTAGGCTGTGTCTTTAGTTTGTTAGCATATTCCTTGTATGAATATGCCATATTATGGCAGTGGCCGATAGGCTAGCCTGGGGATGACCGCAGTAGTTCTTCAGGAAAACAATTCTCTTAAATTCTTTTACATATATATTTATACCACCTGACCCACATAGTTATGTGCCTCTAAAGGAATATAATGTTGTGGTAGGGGACAGAAATCCCTTTCCAATTCAACAAAAAGTTATACTTTTGCCCTTGAATAAAAAATGAACATTCAATTATGTACTGTCATCTGCAAAAACAATCACTACCACAAACATAATGTGTGTTTTATATCGATCACAAAACCATATAACGTATACGTTCGTTCCAAAGAAACATTTGTTGCTAATATTGTAGTCCTGCTCACCTTGTTTTAATGAGCAAACTCTTTCCTAATGTTGATCTTTTAGGGAGAAATCATACTTTAAGAACTACCTAAACCCTCTCAATGCTAATGTCTGTGTATACGGACATCAGCAAAAGATGCAAGAAGAGCAAGCGTCCAACTATACAAACATCTATAAAAAAATTCAAAAATTGAACAAATTTTTTTTATTTATCTTATTTTTGTGTAGGCTATAAATAACAAATAAATATAGATGTTTAAATTAAAATTTTATTTAAAGTATTTTTTACTGTAGGCCTTTATTAAGTCTATTGTTTGTTTACTTGGTTAGTTAGCCGATAGCCCCAAGCAATTTGAGGATATTTTTATTGTTTGATTGGTTTCTGTTGTTAGTTACTTTTGTTAGGATGATTAGTTTTTAGTTAGTGAAATGACGGAGTATTATTCTGTAGTATTCAATAGTGTGGACGTTAATCCACACAAGAGAACACTACATCCACCGACCACCACTCATAACTATCCACAATTCGTGACCTCCAAGTAGCTGGATTATCAGGACACGCCACGGTCCCAGTCTTAGAATGTTAGAAGGTGTCAGTAATTTTTCAGTGAGTGATTTGAGTGGGAGTGATGTGTAGCAGTTAGTCAAGTTTAGGCTTTGACAATATGGACAGAGATCCAGATTTTGATCCTAATAATCAGAATCTATTAATACATTATCAGAATAGTTTTATTCATTTTCATAGTTATAACAAAATTTAATTTAAGTTCTATGCCTAATGTATATATATTTTTGAGAGTGATAACCTTTTTAGTAACTCATGCGAAAACCAAAACTCATGATATTTTCTAAATGAACTTTATTTTTGAAGATAAATGTTTAATTCTTTTTGCAGATATGTACACAACTAAGTAGACTTCAACAAAAATACTCAATTTTTAGCATGAGGAGTTTTTTTCTGGAATTTTTTACTACAAACAGAAAAAAATCATAAAATATTATGTCAGTAACCTTTTTTTCATTATTTATTTTATGAATAAGAATATTAAGTAAATTTATTTTATGTGTTCCAGTTACTTCATTTATTTATGAACAAAATACAACCAAAAAATACCATTTTCATTAGTAAATAATAAAGCAATGAAAGTTTTTCTCAAACAGCTAAAAACTGCTAATTTTAACTTGCCATTTCTTGCACAAGCCAAAGGAATATATAGCCAGGTTATACAGCCTGGCACTGAGAGGGTTAAGACACCCAATGTCTTTTACAATAAAAATACTGAAAAGAGAAAACCGTTATGCACAATTACATTCAAAGACCATATAGACCATATTTCAAAATTATTTCTATTTTTTATTTTTTTCTAATTTTTTTGATTAAAATCTTTTTTGGCCAAACACCTTCAATGAGTATCTACTGCAATTACTTTCGTCAGTTAACTTAATTGTTCTAAATTTTTAAGGATCGTTTAAAAGTTCAGGTTATTGTCAAGTGTAAGTTTTTTTCATCTAGTTGTCACTTCATGTAAAATTATTTTTCAGATACTGTAAAGGGGATTCTGAGATTCGAGATCAACCTTTTGGCATCCAAGTCCGTAATGTGCGTTGTATCAAGTGTCACAAGTGGGGCCATATCAACACAGGTAATATACTGAAATAATATACTCTGCAAGATTAATTGTTAACTTAATTATTGTTGTCATATATTTGTATAATTTCAAATTTCATAAAAAATTAAATTTTAAGGGATTAAGAAGGTTTCTAACCATTAAGTACTCTCACAAAAAAATTGAATTCAGTTTAACTTAACCCTTATCCCTACCTACTAAATAATAGTTTATTTTAACAAAACTCAGTCTTTTGGTTACACTTAAACTATAAGTCAAAGTATTTGAATATTAATAGCAGATGATAATCGTATAAGAAAATACTAGGCCTATTAATTATTTACAAAAAAAGTATTAGATTTGAAGGTTTTAAAAAGAAGAAATCCGAGGCTAGATAGTGTTTTCCTATGATAGTTGTATATGAATAATGAACTGTTAACTATTAAATTAACAATTAGTTGAACTTTTCCAACGCGTCTTGTGTTTAAAATCTACACAACGTTTCGACAGTTGGATAAACTACTCCCGTTTTCAAGTGCCTAACGATATTTACATTTTGTGACGTTCCGTCATCACAGGTGTGATCGTTTGTAGCTTCAGTTGGGGCAGGGTGTATTTCCAGGGGTCAGAGTTTTATTTAGGATTAATGTGGCTCAGTATGGGTTGTATATGTCCAAATAACTTCCCATAGGTCTCATCATAGCCACAGGGAAATACTAGGTTTGCACTAGCAGGATGTCGGAAAGGTGTAACAAAAGTAACTTACGGTTATGTTTTACTAGGTTAGGACTAAATGCTACGATTACTCTAGCAGGATTAGCTAGAGTAATCTTCTAGCTAGAGTAATTAGCTAGAGTAATCTAGCTAGAGTAAAGCATCCTATTAGCGGATAGGATGTAGGGTTGTGCTAGGATTTCTCCAGCAGGATAAGCGGATAGGATGTAGGTTCGTGCTAGGATTGCTCCAGCAGGATTAGCGGATAGGACGTAGGGTCGTGCTAGGATTGCCCCAGCAGGATAGGGAGATAGGACGTAAGGGGCGTGCTAGGATTGCTCCAGCAGGATAAGCGGATAGGACGTAAGGTCGTGCTAGGATTGCTCCAGCAGGATTACGGATGGGACGTAGGGTCGTGCTAGGATTGTTCCAGCAGGATAAGCGAATAGGACGTAAGGTCGTGCTAGGATTGCTCCAGCGCTGTTTTTACCAGTAGCAATCGAGCCGTCGAGTAGGTAACATCGGACAATGCTTTTGCATTGGTGAGAGGTTTTTGAGGTTAAGAGAGTGCTACAAAGGGTTTTAGGAAATGGGTTTTGACAGGTAAGATTTAGCGGCATCGGTTTACAGAAAAGGCGACGTGGAGTCATGGGAGGCGACGCCAGGTTAATGGAGGGTTTACCAACGACACTAACACTCCACCACCGAGCTAGCGGACGTAAAAACAAGTAGGACCGCACGACACGAAGGTCAGACCACTACTGAGTATTGACGGAGTTTATTAATGTTATCAAATAATCATTCATCAGAATATTAATGGTAACTCAACGATAAAACATGTCTTTCCAAGTGTGAAAATACCCACTCTCATCTCCTTAGTTGGAGTCAAGTGCACAGGCGGGAACCTACTGCAGACAACATGTTAAATGTATTTTGCTTATAATATGTATTTAACAAATAGTACAAAATATGTATAACGTTTGCCATGTGTTGAACAGACAAGGAGTGTCCGTTGTTCAAGCAGGCCAGTGTGAGCCAAGCGGCCAAGGATGCATCAGACCCGTTGTTATTGGTACAGCAGATGAAGGAAGATGGCCTGGCCATGAAGAAGAGCGCATTGGAGACACAGCATCACATTGGCCTTCCTTCTGCCTCACAGGTCACTCTCTAACTTTAATTATTCTTTTTTTTATCTTCTCTCACCTTATGTTTATCCAAGTAGCACCATGAACATTTTGTTAACGAATGCACTTATAACTAATAACAGTTGTACAAATAGGATCAATGGATAGCCCCAAGATTTTTTATTTCTCAGAGAACGTGCTTTTTATAACACACCTAGTGCCTAAATAGCTTTCTGACTGTTCCATTGCACTTCAGAGGGTATAAATGGGTCCAAAAAATGATTTTGTTATAATTATGGTGTGTCTTTTTGCTATCCAAAATGAACAGTTTTTCTTATGCATTTAGTTTCTTATTGTTTCATTAACGGCATACAACCTTAGAACTTGGATACCCAGTCTGAATCTCAGTTACCTGGCACTCGGGTGTGACACTGGGTCCTGGAGGCTGGAGAGGCTTAGAGTTGTTGCCTCTTCTTCCCTAGGGAACCCAGACTATCTCCTGCCTTAACCCTCTCCCTGCCAAACGCCTCAGATCGTCCACTGGAGGTCAATCACGTTGACCCTCAACCCAGGAAGTGCTGCTCTCCAGCGGCTATTTTAGGAACTACTACGATTTAATACGACTTGTGCTGCATTCTAGCATTCATTGGGAACTATATCAACCCAATAGCGATCACAGTCTATCATATTGCTTCTTTCATTACATATGTTGTTGACAAGTAGTTGCAGCTGAAATGGCAGGGTTGAGATTGCCTGAGCTTGATCGTGAAATCGATGAGTATAACTAATTGTTACTGTTATATATTATTCTTGTTGTTAGGTTAAATAAATAGTAAACAATTAAAAAAAACAGCACTGTGCACGAGCGCCAGATGATACTGAGCAACATCATGAATTCTGGTGTGACCGCCAATTTATTAGGTACATGCAACTGCCGTGAGCGAGCCGTGCTAATGTGACTGGGAGAGGGTCAATGATTACTAAGAATACTTTTGATTTGAGGCTATACAATAGATTGATTAACTATGGTCGCAGTGTCTGGCCAGCTTTGCTGAAGCCTCCTCTATTTCTTAATCTGACACATCATTCCTAATCCATCACATTTGTAGCCTGGGGTCAGTGTGGTTTTGAGCTTGACTGTGTGAGACATGTCATGACAACTTGATTCTGTAAGGATTTGCAGAATGGAATGTGTACTATGTATACTATAGTTTAAAATATTATGAATGTATCACAAGTGTAATAATAGTCTTAATGGCGGAGAAATAGGAATTGTGTGACTTTGTTATGGAAAAATAGAATTTCTTGTTTGTAATTTTGATTGTATGACTTCTAGGAAGTGGTCAAAAGCGATGAAGACAATGAAGTCACTGCAGAGGATCTAAAACTTCTTAAATCTCTATCAACAAAAAAGAAACTGAAATTACTAAGGTAGTTTTAAAGTAAAAGTATAGATGTTTATGGAACTTCTCACATTATTTGTCTGTGTGATAAAGTCATGTTTGCTTTTCTTCTGTACCTAAAATATCTTAAGACAACACGATAGTTTGCAATGATTTTTGCTATCCAAAATGAACAGTTTTTCTTACACATTTAGTTTCTTATTGTTTCATTAACGGCATACAACCTTAGAACTTGGATACTCAGTCTGAATCTCAGTTACCTGGCACTCAGGTGTGACACTGGGTCCTGGAGGGTGGAGAGGCTTAGAGTTGTTACCTCTTCTTCCCTAGGTATCCCAGACTGTCTCCTGCCTTAACCCTCTCCCTGCCAAACGCCTCAGATCGTCCACTGGAGGTCAATCACGTTGACCCTCAACCCAGGAAGTGCTGCTCTCCAGCGGCTATTTTAGGAACTACTACGATTTAATACGACTTGTGCTGCATTCTAGCATTCATTGGGAACTATATCAACCCTATAGTGATAACAGGCTATCATATTGCTTCTTTCATTACATATGTTTTTGACTAGTAGTTGCAGCTGAAATGGCAGGGTTACGATTGCCTGAGCGTGATCGTGAAATCGATGGGTATAACTAATTGTTACTGTTATATATTATTGTTGTTGTTAGGTTAAATAAATAGTAAACAATTAAAAAAACAGCACTGTGCACGAGCGCCAGATGATACTGAGCACAATCATGAATTCTGGTGTGACCGCCAATTTATTAGGTACATGGAACTGCCGTGAGCGAGCTGTGCTAATGTGACTGGGAAAGGGTCAATGATTACTAAGAATATTTTTGATTTGAGGCTATACAATAGATTGATTAACTATGGTCGCAGTGTCTGGCCAGCTTTGCTGAAGCCTCCTCTATTTCTTAATCTGACACATCATTCCTAATCCATCACATTTGTAGTCTGGGGTCAGTGTGGTTTTGAGCTTGACTGTGTGAGACATGTCATGACAACTTGATTCTTTGAGGATTTGCAGAATGGAATGTGTACTATGTATACTATAGTTAAAAATATTATGAATGTATCATAAGTGTAATAATAGTCTTAATGGGGGAGAAATACGAATTGTGTGACTTAGTTATGGAAAAATAGAATTTCTTGTTTATAATTTTGATTGTATGACTTCTAGGACGTGGTCAAAAGCGATGAAGACAATGAAGTCACTGCAGAGGATCTAAAACTTCTAAAATCTCTATCAACAAAAAAGAAACTGAAATTACTAAGGTAGTTTTAAAGTAAAAGTATAGATGTTTATGGAACTTCTCACATTATTTGTCTGTGTGATAAAGTCATGTTTGCTTTTCTTCTGTACCTAAAATATCTTAAGACAACAAGATAGTTTGTAATGATTTGATATATATCGTTTTATGGTATATACACATAGAACAAGGAAATAATTTAGTTTGATTTCTTTGAAACAATATTTTTTCAATAATTTCACGTATGTAATGACATTTAGGCTTATCTCCATTTATTTATTTATTATTATTCTACAAGTTACAAAAACTCAATTATAGTAAACCGTTGTAATTATTATTCATAAGGTGAAAAAGTTTAGATTCAGCGAACTGGTGCTTCAGCTAACTAATATTTTTTGAGGTCGAAATGTGAACTTGTGTGGCAGTGTTTAATTGACTTTGTAATTTTAATTACACAGGTTATTGGTAACCTAGTTATCTATCTACTTAACTAGATCTTTTAAAATTAAAATGTAATTTACTTACAATCTGAGGTACACTTTCGTGTTTCTTTCATTGTCATTAACTCTGCAAAAATAACTGTATTAAAATAATAATTATGTTAATAATAATGTGCTAATTTGTTTAGGAAACTCGAAAGAATGGAAAATGGAGAAAGTGAAAAGAAGATTAAGACAGAAAAGAAGAATAAGAAGAGAAGGAAGAAAAATAAAGAAAAAGAATGTGACACCAGCTCTGAAGAAAATGAAAGAGAGGGTAAAAGGGAAAAAAATAAACTGAGTAAAAGAACTGAGAAAAAGAATAATAAAGAAGATTCCACATCTGAATCGGAAGATTCTTCTGATCACGAAAAAATAAAAAAATCCTCAAGAAAGCATAGAGAAGAAAATAGAAAACATCGAAGAAGAAGCAACAGTGAATCAAGTGACAGTGATGTCAGGGTTACAAAGAAGAATAAAAAGGAGGAGAGCAAAAGTTTGAAATCAAGGAAATTATCCAGAGATAGAGATTATGAGGAAAGCAGAAGTTCAAAATCAAATAAAACATCCATCGAAAGAGAATGTGAAGAAAACAGAAGTTCAAAATTGAATAAAAATTCCAAATATAAAGAAAAGAATAATCACAATAAGGGAAAATATAATGGTCATGAGAGTGATTCCAGTAATGATGATAGAACGTCTCAGAAAGCCAAGTGTAAAGATGAGAAAAGTATGAAATCCAGTGATTCAAACCGAGGTAGAAAGAAATATAATGGTAGCAAACATGATGATAGAAGACGTGATACTGACTCAAGCGATAGTGATGCAAAAGTACAAAAGAAGAGGAAACATGAAGAAGACAGAGATTCTAAATCTAAAAAAGTAAGGAAAGAAAGTAGTAAACACAGGTCATCAAAGTAATTTGAGCAGACTTTATTTTTGCAAGTAAATATATTTATGTAAATTTTGATTGTATATTATAATCAAAAAATGCTGTAATAATTTTATTGTAAAGTTGTAATTAAAAATAAAAGTTTTTTTTACGAACGACTTATTTATTCTTTATCTGTTTGCTGTTCTAATGAGGGTAAAATTCTTCTCAGCGCACTGTGTCTGTTTAACTTAAAAATATTAAAATCAAATGTCAGAATTCATTGCTTTAAAATATTTTTAAACTTGTGGCTGGAGTTAATTAGTGAAGAGCGTACTTTAAGATCAGTTTACAATAGGTATGTTAAATACTGAAATTTCCTTTTAAAAAGTATTTTTAAATGCAATTCACAAACTTTTATGAGTTTTATCTCAATATCTCAAGAGAGATAATGAGAAATAACAAGTAAGATTGTCCCTATGGAATCCTTGAAATTAACTTTTTTTTACTTGATAAATATGATTAGTTGGTGTAATGTAATCATGTACTCATATGTGCAAAAAATAAGTAATTATGTTACCAGTAAGAAGAGGATTCATTTTTTTCATAAATAAATCCCAAGATCAAATATCTTACTGTAAAATCCATCCATGAATATCGACAATATACAATAACAAAATCCCCCATCTTCAGTATTTATTTTATTTTCTACATGACTGGCCAGAGACTGTGAGGTAATGACAACAAACCCCAAGCCAATGTCTGGGCCATGGATATGCAACAACTAAATGATTAAAAGAAATTTCTCTATATTTCATAATTAATGACCAAATTTTATAAGGCAATATAACGCAAGTAACAGCTACAGATATCAGTTGAGTGTGAAAGACAGAGTATGTAGAGAGAAACGGATGTGACAGGTTTTGAAAAGTATAAATTGTAAACAGTGACTATTACAGTAACTCTGGCGTAGGCCACAACCATGTATGAACTACACTTTTCTTCGCATAAAATTTTTCATAAGCTTCTACAATTCATTAGTGTTGTAAATAATAATAGATATTCAGAATTTTTTTTCATTCATTTTGGATTTTTATGCATAGAAAATGTACCAGAGGATTGTCGAAATTTTCGTGCCGCTATGACTCAAAAGGCAAGACCTATTAATGTATAATGAAGCATACTTATTCAAATTATTAGATAAATTTTCATTTCTTAACTAGTTTCTTTGAGTTTAATTATTTATTATTCACTTTATATTTTATTGTTGTTTATGACCATGAAGTCTATAGTTAAAGAACACTAGTTTATTTATATCATTATGCATTGTTGTATTCTACAAGAGGAGGGCTTGAGTTTTTGCCAGTGGATGAAGTAGTTAGGAAATGAATGTTACCTTTTTCAACAAAAACCTAATGGGTTTTCTTGCTCAACCTGCACTGAGCTATTAATTTTCTTACTCTGATCTGTAAATATTTGTCACTACTTTAGCTTTTTTCTTGCTAGAGATAGCGTTTTGTTGACAAAATATCGTGCAGGATATCTGAAGCCTAGAAAAAACTAATTCTTATCTAGTTGCACCAGTGTGATTAGAAAAAAAATCATTTCAAATTTTGGGAATAATATGTGAATGTGATACTACACAAAATAAATTTTGTTGGATGAAAACAATTTGTAATTTAAAGGGATTTTAAAATTTTAGATTATTAGGGGTGATATATTTCTTCGTTGTTTTTACCTGTCATGTGCATATGAAGTTTTTCTAGTTTCAAATTATTAACATTTTTCTTGTCCTTTTTCACCCCAAAAATATTCTTCAACCTTTGTTTTAATGATTCGTTACAAATAAAACTGTTAAGATAAAATGAAACTGATCAAAATAAAAAGTCTGTACTCCAATTAAAATAGATGCAATATTTTTGCTTAAGATTATAAATATTTAATTTTTTACAGTATTGAATAAAAATCAAAAGAATAGAAAGAATGCATTCTGAAATCAACCACTTTTAAAATAATTTTACAAATAATTAGCTCCAATAGAATAGACAAAATAATATAGTATAACTTTGAGATATTTATAAATTTGGATTTTATAAAAATAGTTTATAAACCAAGCGGAATTAATATGCTTAATATTTAGCAATTGTCAAAATAAAATCTTATATCAAAACAAATCTTGTTTTTAGCACTTAGTGAATAGAAATTGAGATTCTACAGCTATACAAATAACTTTCTATAAATATAAAATTCTTACCAGTGAATTTTGTTTTCAAAACAACAAAACAAAACTTCTTCAAAATACTGAAGTTAAAAAAACATTAAATAAACAGTGAACAGACGCAGCCGTCTAAGTCATAACCGTATCTTTCACGAAGTTTGTTTCATTGGTTCTCACAGTTTGAAAAATAAATTCAAAAACTTTCTCCTCGGATTTCACAACTTTCTTCCATTCAGTCTTGAAACAAAACCATTCATCACGTAAAGGGCTCCATAGTCATACCTTAACCTAAGAAGTAAGAAAAACGCTTAACAGAGCAAATTCTATGGTTTTCACATTTAAATTTTTTTACTGCAGAATATTTTGTTAAGCATCGAAAGTACACAAAGCACACCTTTATAGTACAAGTTGTAATACAGTTTTGTATTATAACTTCGTTTGTGTCTAATTATATTTACTTATTGAGGGAAATTAGAAAAATTAAAAATGCAAAGCACAGAAAACTATTCAAGCTATTATCGTACCAACAAGACTTGTCAGATCAGACGATTACAGTATTTTACAATCGTGGTACAAAATGTTGCGACATGAAATTACTTAAGAAATAATTTTAAAAAACAGGAAGGCAATGTCTTGAGTTTTTTAGAATTACGATAATAATTCTTGATCGGGGCCGTCACGTGGTAGGGGCGATCGGCCCGGGCGCAGAAGATACGGCTACATGGAGGCGCCACAAGTGTCAAGGCAAAAGTAATAATAGAAATATTTTTTTATAATTTAGACCTATTAAAGCTTACAAAACGTGTTTTTGAAGAATATATGTGTAACTGAAGTTTTAATATTACATTGTACTGTATCCATTTATTGAACTAATACATGTTTGACACCTATAACTTGCAATGTTTTTGATGAATTAAATATTTATACACCTCTTACATGCACAAATGTCTTAAAATAAACTGCCCATCACTTCCTATACACTGGTATTTTCTTCATTTAAATGTGTAGTCCTAGTCATATTGTTGCATTAAACTTACATTAAGAAATAATAAAAACCATGATTATGAGTTATGACTGACATAGGATGAATTGGAAATTTTTAAGTGTCAGTATTAACCATTAACCCTTAAAGTCCTAGGTCTGGTATCCTTGATTTTTTTTTAAATTTATCAATGGTTTCAATGGACGTTGCCCTTAGCCATGCCGTTTAGTTATCCCTCTCAACCACCGAAACCGAACCCTATCGTCTGCCGCATACCGGACCTTGACCTTACCCTTACGTTATGGGGTTTTTGTTGGATAAATTAAAAACTCACGTCTTCCTACACTACTTAATATATTTAAACTTATATTGTAGTTATATAAAAACAGTAAATATACACAAATGGTGTTAAATTGGCGATCAATTTCGTCCAGTCACACCAGACATCATCAGGCCTAAATGGAGACTGAATTAAACAAAATGGTGTTCCTGCTTAAATACTATTGGCTACTGGAAGTTCCTGTCATGGCTTTGGATACGGATATCTTAGCGTTTATTGGCTGGCCGAGTTCCGGAAACAGATTTCTATACGTTCTTGCAGAATCAAAGTATATTTTTGTTCCTTTATTAATTTTTCTTTATCTATATAAGTTAAATACATTAAGTAGTATTGTGAGACGTGAGTTTTTAGTTCATCATATAGTAAAACCAACACGTATAATGCTAATCAAGTTATTTTATTGTTGTCAGAGGACTGAGAGTGCGGACTTGGACGGTACTTGATGGATTCACGTCCTAGCCCTTCGTCTCGTGATTTGTGTTTTGGACTCTTTTTTTAAAGACACTTGAAATTTCGAATGAGTGTATTTTCTTCAGATCATAACATTGAAATACACAACAGTGACCACAGTTCAGAATCTGAACTAAGTGAAAATGAGAGAGTTAGAATCAAATTCTCAAACTTTGTTAATGTTAAGGGCAGTGCAAATGTCTCTAGAAGTGAAGTGACTGGTGATAAAAACAGTAATAATAATGATGGTAAAAAATTAGTATGCTTTGGGTGTACAACAGTTTTCAGTTCCTTTAGATCCATGTAGCTAAAAATAGCTCCAAAATCTCCTGTCTAAATTTTTTGATATGTGTGTTTTCATTATTTTGTACCTTTATTTTTTTATACTGACCCAATCATAATAGATTGAAAAGTATCAATAAGCCAACATTTTTTTATATTACCTATTACTTTTTATAGTTTTAGAAAATGTTTTTTGCTGTATAAAATATAGTTTTGTTTTATGTCGATTACATCTACTAAATAAACATAATCTATATTATTTACTTGATCATTAATTCAAGCAACCTATTAAGATTGTTAAAATTATTTCCAGCAGTGACAAAATTTTATAAATAAAGGTCTATGAGACCCATACCGAGGACTAAGTGTAACAAATAGTTCACTGAGGAAAGCAAGGATTAAAATCTCACTTAAATTCAAATGAAGAACCTTATAACAATATTTGTTTCCAAGGAAACAATAACTTACACAATATATTTTTATAAATCCTAGGATACGGACTTTCATAGAAGTGTGAAAAGCTGTCTTGTTTTGAAGTTCAATTCCTTAATAATTTACATCGTTCAATTTCATCAACATGGAGGCCTTAAATTTTATGTGAGTTTCTACATTATTTCAGTAGTCTCTTTGTTTAAAAGAAATAATTTTAGTACTGGTAATCTTTACAACCAAATTTTTAATTAAGTTTTTCTTTTCGCCCATAAGTACTCGCTTGACATTTTGAGACATATCTACTCGCAACCAACTACAAAAATATGACACTACCTTGAAATTTCAATTTAAAAAAATACAAAGATAAAATATGAGCATAATTACTTATCAATCATTTGATTTTATATGTTGACTTTATTACCATTAATTGACTTGTGACTATAGAGATTGTGTGTGTAAAGGACTGACCTGTCCTCTAACTGATTTGTGTTGTTTCAGCAGGTTCAATAGATATTAAGCTGATATAATTTATTAATTTTGGTCTTATAATAATTTTGATATTTTAGATGGGCTAGTCTAAAATATTTGTGGGCTCACAAATATGAAATCGGTGGAGGTATCATCTTCAGCTCAATTGTTGGCGGTTGCGTCATCTGGTGGAACCAGCATCGAGTGTTCATCCCTCCTAGACTACCCCTCCCAGCCTCTCTAACGCAAGCTCTGCCATGGAATCAAACCGACCTGTGGAGGGCATTCAGAAGGACCCAGCACTTCTACAACTATCTACCCCTGTTGGTGCGGACCCACATCACCGCCACAACCCCTTCCCCTGGGGTATCTTCAACCTCTTCAGAAATCCCTGCTGGCAGATCAGCAAGTTTTTATAATGATGAATCCGAGGTTGATTAATGAATGAATGAATAAAAAAGTGCTTTATTTTTAAACAGATTCTTTTTTTCACAATACACATTTTCCAACACTAATAAACACTGGTCACATAAGGACCGTCGGTTTGGTTAGCACTACAACTATAATAATCTTATTTAATATAAATTTTGCCTGTAACAGAAAAAGACAAAGTAATAAACGCACATAAAATACCCAAACCATGAACTAACTGAAATCTTCTGATGTATGGAGACCAAAACAAAGCAAACCCAACAAACAAATCTCTTCAAATATTTTACATTGATGTGTACATTTATATGCGTGAAACATTCATAATCAAATAAGTTAAATATGAGACGAGAGTTACATTAATAAGGACTACAAGCTGTCAGTAGATCATATAAATAATTGACATTACTATTATGTTAAAACAAAATCTCTAGTTATTTATGTTTTCCCAGTTTCAAGAACAGAAATTATATATATATATATATATATTGAGTAGTTACCTAAGTTCTTGAGTAGTTTGATGCGCATTTCACCACTCTTGTGGCATCATCAGAAATATTTAAAATTTAAAATAAAAATACATAAAATAAAAGAAAAATACATCCGTATGTGTATGTGATTGAAAACTATTATGGATATTTTTTCCAGTGTATCTTTTCTGAAATCAAATTTCTTCAAAATATCGGAGAACTCTAGTACTGTCCCTTGCACCGATAAATAATCCCATTACAATTACACTTTCCTTTATAGTAATCTGCGGCTGGCTAATATATTTTTGTTTTTCTGCACTCACGTCATTAGCTTGATTTTTATTCATCTCAAATCTTATAGTCAGGTCCAATATATAAGCTGTCTGTGTTACTCTTTTAATCACTGTTATGTCACATCTCCTATGTGAATCTTCGGTAGCTCTTTGTGCACTTCAAATTCCTTTTAAGTTCTTCGGTTATAACTTTTTTAACTTAATGACGCCGATGGTTACGAAGTAGCTTCCCAAATGGGCAGAATCCAAGGATTCGTGGCAGTGTTTCATATACATACGTCTGAGCTATTGAACAATATTTTTTCATCTACCCAGGGGAGTCGGGATAAATTAAAGCCAAACTAAATAAACGGTATCGGTGGACTGACATATCCTTTCTCCCTTATGTAAATTAAAAAACCTACATAAATACCTGAAATAAAACTCATCATATGCTTTAATGTTTATTTACATTATCCAATTCTTATTCAAATTTTTGTTAGAATTTTTGAGCCATAACCACCCAATTACCACACCTGTGGCCCAATTGGGTCACAAACATGAAGTAATCATTTTTAGTGGGTTAATTTGGGAGATGTTAATTGATATTTGAATATTCTCTACAAAAATAACATTGGGCTCTCAGACAACGTACTGTGTTTACCACATACAGTCAATTTAACTTCTCTCTGGAACTGGTAGCATAGACTAACGATTCAAAATACTAATTTACTAAGCTTTTTGAGCCAATTTTAATGAAGATAGTTAAAATATTTTACAAATTTATCGTTTTACCAAAAAAATAACTAAATCAATTTTGGCATTCAAAAACCTTAAAACGTTTGAACCAGCCATGAAATCATAAAGCATTTTATTCCAAATAGTAAGAACGATATGTGAAATATTAACTCTTAACATTTTAAAGGTATTTTTGGAGTAAACTACCCTTGAAAATCAAAAATTAAAAAAATGGCCTGGACATATAGGCAAAGTTTCACCCATGTATATCATTTCATAAAAAACCGGAGGATCAGTATGGTGGTCTTGGGGTCTACCTGGACAGACAGTCCTAAAACAGCTTTAAAACAAGCTAAAAACTAATATACCCACTTTAAAATCAAATTCGAAAATTTTAAAAAAACCAATACTTTTTCGATATACTATGTATGATGGGAGAAAGTAAAAATTAGTTGTAATAAAATATTGACACATTCCAAACAGGTTTATTAACAGTTTCATCAGATCGCTGATATCTTTAACATTAACTTAACCGGTCTTGGCATTGTTGAAAATTGCAGTAAGAAGTGAGGGATTTTTCAGAATTTGTAACATTGCTCTTATGGCACTGGAAATCCAAGATGGCTGATGTACTCCAGACTCTCTACACAAAAGTTAGTGCCTTAAATTCCAAACCCAACCCTATTCCTACAGGCAATTTATTTAAAAAAATCCTCATTACATCATTTTTGAAAGTTATAAAAATAGAATTTGGATAAAAGAAATTGCAAAATACACAATTCAACGATGACTACAAGTTTCATATGTCAAGGCTGGACCAAATACGAGTATCTACGCAAGAGGTAAGGGGTCACGGGTTCGAATCCTAAGACATAATCAACGAAATAAATAAGGTTAATATATAAATGAATCACGTGCGCTCACACACACACACACACACACACACACACACACACACACACACACACACACACACACACACACACACACATACACACCGGTATACTCATGCGCAACCACAAGCACAGGGTTCACGGGTTCGAATCCTAGGACCCAACCAAGGCCATTTTCTTGAACAGTTTGGTATTCTCACATATTTCCATACACACACCCCTTATCTCGCAAAACTATCGGTTAACGTCACGACCTCCGGAGGCGAAGAGTCTCGGGTTCGAATCCTACACTGGATACAACAATACTTAATAATTAGAAAATTAAATAATAAATTTTTTTCAAATTAACGGTTCAAAGGTCACTGAGATCACCTACCCTCAGCAGTGCATACAACCTCCAGGGTTCCAGGGTACAAAGTCCAATGATCTGACCGTCGGGGTCAAATCTGGCTGAGGGGGCTTCCATAGTAGTCACTGCAACTAAGCTCTAGCGGTCACCTATCACTAAAGCTGCCATATCTCAGTTAATATTCCTCTAATTTGAAACAATTTGTGTCAATCAATTTGTAATTACATTACCTAAAAAAGTTATTCTTGTAAATGTTCTGTTAAACCAACGGTTATTACGGTTCACGAATTATTTGAGAAACAAAATTTTAAGTATTGGTAGGGAACTCTGAAACACTCTGTATAATCTGTATGCACTAACTTGGCCGATGGACCTTCGGCTACCTCTGCCCGCCAAGGGTCGGCCATAAACTCCTCTCTCGCGCCGCTGTGTCATTAATAAACTTTTTAACTACTCCAAATTTTTATTTTTTCATGAAATTTCCGGAAATTTCAAATGAAAATCAGAAAAATGATATCAAACACGATAGTGTTTTCTACAAGTGCTCTCTACGTCACGTTATTGTCATAAGTTGTCGTTTGTTATGTTAGTTATTTTATTACTTTTACTACAGTACTCTAAAAGAACTAAATGTTGTGTTACGAATCAATTTTATGTGTATTTTATTACATTTTTAGTTAGGTAGAATTATATTAATTAATTGGGTTTATATAAAAGTACCGTAAATCCTCTTATAAACTGTTTGACTAAAGCAAGAATATTTTACAAATACGAGTACGTTCACGGAATTACAGCTGTTTATTAAGTAATCAATCATACATTGTTGTATTCGAGTTTACAGTTACACTTAAGTAATAAATGACTAGTTTAATCACCAATCATTGCAAACACGGCTGCGAGAGGGATAAGTTTGAACCGCAAGTTTTATTCGCACTTATCAATCGTCAGCTGATTTATCCACAAAGATAGTGCGTTTTAGCGGCTAACCTCAAAGGTGAGTTTAGAACCATTCACAGAATAGATAGTGCGTTTTAGCGGCTAACCTCAAAGGTGAGTTTAGAACCATTCACAGAATAAGAACAACGTAATCAGCTGATTAATCCAAGAAGGGTTCCAGAGTACAAAGTCCAATGATCTGACCATCGGGGTCAAATCTGGCTGAGGGGGCTTCCATAGTAGTCACTGCAACTAAGCTCTAGCGGTCACCTATCACTAAAGCTGCCATATCTCAGTTAATATTCCTCTAATTTGAAACAATTTGTGTCAATCAATTTGTAATTACATTACCTAAAAAAGTTATTCTTGTAAATGTTCTGTTAAACCAACGGTTATTACGGTTCACGAATTATTTGAGAAACAAAATTTTAAGTATTGGTAGGGAACTCTGAAACACTCTGTATAATCTGTATGCACTAACTTGGCCGATGGACCTTCGGCTACCTCTGCCCGCCAAGGGTCGGCCATAAACTCCTCTCTCGCGCCGCTGTGTCATTAATAAACTTTTTAACTACTCCAAATTTTTATTTTTTCATGAAATTTCCGGAAATTTCAAATGAAAATCAGAAAAATGATATCAAACACGATAGTGTTTTCTACAAGTGCTCTCTACGTCACGTTATTGTCATAAGTTGTCGTTTGTTATGTTAGTTATTTTATTACTTTTACTACAGTACTCTAAAAGAACTAAATGTTGTGTTACGAATCAATTTTATGTGTATTTTATTACATTTTTAGTTAGGTAGAATTATATTAATTAATTGGGTTTATATAAAAGTACCGTAAATCCTCTTATAAACTGTTTGACTAAAGCAAGAATATTTTACAAATACGAGTACGTTCACGGAATTACAGCTGTTTATTAAGTAATCAATCATACATTGTTGTATTCGAGTTTACAGTTACACTTAAGTAATAAATGACTAGTTTAATCACCAATCATTGCAAACACGGCTGCGAGAGGGATAAGTTTGAACCGCAAGTTTTATTCGCACTTATCAATCGTCAGCTGATTTATCCACAAAGATAGTGCGTTTTAGCGGCTAACCTCAAAGGTGAGTTTAGAACCATTCACAGAATAAGAACAACGTAATCAGCTGATTAATCCAAGAATGAAATGCACACCAATTTTTACTTTCTCCCCTTATACATAGTATGTGGAGAAAGTATTGTTTTCGTCAAAATTTTCGAATTTGAGTTGAGGGTGGATATATCCGTTTTGGGGTCCCCTGAATCCAAAAAAGTGGGTTTTGGCGTGATGTCTGTCCGTCCGTGTGTCTGTGTGTGTGTGTGTGTGTGTGTGTGTGTGTGTGTGTGTGTGTGTGTGTGTGTGTGTGTGTGTGTGTGTGTATCTGGATGTGTACAGTGCCACAGCCTACCCCGTTTGTCCGATTTAGATGAAATTTGGCATGTATATATATAGTCACCGTATCCCCAGGTGTTTTTTCATTTTTTTGAATTTTTGATTTTTAAGGGTAGTTCACCCCTAAAAACCCTTAAAAACGTGAAATATCCAATTTTCTCAAAAACGGCTCTAACGATTTTGATTAAAATTTAATAGTTTATAGTGCACAGAGTACTAAATAATTTGACACCACCCGCATGTCTGTAAAAATGACGGTTCAAAAGTTATGGGCTTTTAAATGTCAAAAAAATCAAATTTTTAAATTTTCAGCGAAAACAATAAAAGTATAGTATAACTTGACTGGTACCATTAAAACCAGCTTAAAAAACTAAACAAATTAGTATTTTGAATTATTTGTCTACGACTAACGGTTCCAGAGAAAAGTTAAATCTACTGTCCACGATAAACGCAGTACGTTGTCTGAAAGCGCCCAATGTTATTCTTATGGAAAAAATAAAAAAATAAATTTCTTCCTTACTTTCCAACCGTTTTCCATGAAACTTGGTATGAAGTGTAAGGTCAAATCACCGAACAAAACCAGCTCAAAAAAGCTTGGTATTACCAGGGGGGGGATTCCCCCCATACAATTTGAACAATAAATTATTAAATGATATTTAGAATAGCTTTGTAGAACATGATAGTTTTATTACAGATTGTCTTTTTTAAATTTACTTAAGGGAGAAAGTATGTGTCAGTCCAATGGTACCGTTTATTTTATATCCAGTATAATGCAATAGTCGTAGATAAATTAAATATACAACTCTTGTTTTTAAAATCTGAACATTATTGTTGGTCGTAGATAAAATAGTGTATGCAACGATTGTCTTATGTCTTAAAGCCACTCGTGAGATATTTACAGCTCGCTCGTGGCTCGGTGTTGGGCATTCATAACACAATCGTTGCATAAACTACTATCAAACAAATGGATATACAGTATTTCATAATGAAACTAAGCATAGAGCGACCATAGATATACGTGAGCAACAATTTTGGCTTGGATACAAACTAAACCATTTGCGGCGTAACTCCTTTATTTTGTCCAGACAATGTATTAAAGTGTCACCCTCTGTGCACAGTAATATCAGATTCATTTTTGGGATCTTTCCAACTTCAATAGTTAAGATTTATTGTTGAAATGCAAGACATGTGTACCACGTTCAACTGAAATGATTAACGATGAAGGTTATGTTTTGTAAATGAATGTAAGTTAATAGATTCGGCACAACTAACATTTATATATTTTTTAACTGTGTTGTACTTATACTCCAGTGCTAAAGTGAGGATTCTTCTTAACGTATTGGTTAATGTCAGGTAGCTCCATGTAAACGTAGCATATGAATTATATATTGCATATTTTTAGTAAATATCGCAATTTTGCGGAGAGAAGTTTTGTACAGGAATCAAACTTTACAGCCTTACGACTTTCCCAAAGATTGGATTAGCTTTGATTTCTTTGTTTAAAATTCAATCTAAATGGCTTTAGTTTATTTTTGGTTTCTGCATAATATAACACATATTAAATTATTTCACGCTCATTTTAAAAATATTTTGCCCAGTGGCTGAAGTTTTTAGCATAGGCTAATATTTGTAATATTTCATATAGATGCAATATTACAAATACCTCCATTTAGAGATACTGGGTTAGGAACGATGTATTGAGATTCTTTTTGACATGGAGTCCATAGAAACTAACCAGAGATATTTTATTGAATTTTTAATATATAAGAATAAAACAACTGTTTTGTAGAAATGAAAACATTCCCTTCAGACATATCCATGATCTAACCGATTTCCCACAGGGAAGTAAATACAAACATTTTTCGCCTTCCTTTTTATTAGGAAAGGCTATTTAAAAAAAGGCTTCGATATCTTTCGATAATACTTTATATGTAAACCTTTAATCAACAAAAAAATCCATAACTCTAGTGGAATAAGTGAACAAATATAGTATTCCTCAGACAGACAGGTTTTTTATTAATATAATATGAACTTGACATAACCCAAGGTGACTCTGTAACCAGTATTCTTTCCCATGTTATCTCTGTCAAATGCTTGTTTCTTTATCATTGATACTATAAGGTATAAGGCCCTGAGCCTTTTTACCATGTGTTTCATGTACCTTTGTACATATGTATAACATTTCATTACATTTGGTTCAACGAATGATTTTTGATATCTTTTAAAAATATGTTAAATATTTTATTTTGAACTGAGTATTATTTTTTAAGTACATTATTTTTACCCTAGAAAAGCTAAATAAATGTTATAAGAATATGAATTAACAAAAGAGGAATACAATCAAAAAAACTTAATTCAGATATCCTGTGTTGGTTCCTGAGAAAAAGGTATAAACAAAACAAAAAAACTAAACATTAGGAAAAACTTAAAAAACGGCACCCCGAGGTGATTAGATTAGATTATTTGAAATGGTGACCATACCACAAGGTAGGTATTTTAAGCCAAGTATGAATGAGGATTGAATGTAAGTTGATTGTGGCGCGATCTTGTAGTCTTGTTACTGACTAAGGCTGACATGTTCCTTAGACAGGACTGTTAATTAATAGCCCAACAGCCAATGGCAGCTAAGGGACCTACGGTTTAACGTGGAATCCGAACCACGGCCTCTGAATTACGAATTGGTCTAATTATGATGATGGTCTTTGCGGACTAACGTAGTATTCACTAGTGCGGACGTTAATCTACACAACAGAACACCACACCCACCGACCATCGCTCACAACTATCCACAATTCGTGACCTCCAATATTTTCTTGTCTCGCCACAAACTATTAATATTTTAGCAGCTTATTTTTAATTAGACCATTACAAATAATTTTACATGATTTTAGCCTGAAAGATGTATATTGAAACTAAACAAAATATTATAGTTTTATAATTTTTTCTTTTCTTCCCTTTTCAAAAGTTAAGATGGGGTGGCTATGTATTTACACGTTTGTGTGATGGTCCAACACTGGATTCAGTTGCTGTATTTGTTCTAATTAATTAATTAATCATCCTGAACAATGGTATTTGCCAGTAACAAAGCTATCAAAGTGATTAAACTCATTTCACTGGTATTCACTTTATAGTTCAGATTATTTAAATAGTGACTATTCACAAGGTAGGTTTTTTAAGCCAAGTATGAATGAGGATTGAGTAGATGAATAAGGTTGGGTTGATGTGACGTATCACAAATAATAAGACCATTAGGAAGTGGGTGAAATAAGTGTTTATGCCTTATCTCATTATTGATTTATTTTATTTTTATTCCAAAAGTAGCAATATCAATTTAAGATTCCATTTTATACTATAATTAATTAAAACATTAGTTCATTGGGTTATTTTCAATTAATTAATTACAAAATAGCATTGATTTTAGGTTTTTTAGTTTTGAGAATGAGCCCACATAACGTGACAAACCTATACAAAATGGATTGATGGAACAGGTGGTCAGCTTATCGCTTATCACTTGGTCAAATCGTTGGCGTTTACTGCAATGGTTCGTAGGCGTACACGGACTCTTCGCTAATGGTGATTGTATATCTTCCTGATTCAACCATCAGATAGGAAAGCTGTTAGACTGATTATTCATGTTCTCGCTCGCTCTACATTTTTATACAAGCTTTTAATTTTTATACACAACTAGCTGACCCGTCGAACTTCGTAACGCCTAACAGAAAATACATGTTAACTGTTACCTTAACTTAACCATGTCCTGAAGTCAATTACCATTGCGGCTTCGTTGTGAAAGCTTTAAATATACAATAGCTGATTATTATAATAAACCTAATATGTATAAACATTGTAATTATTTTATTTGGCAAACATATAAACACGTGACTTTTAATCATACAGAAAATAAAAAATATAAATACAGTACATAATTCCCAAAAGCCGTAACCTATTATCGTGGCGAATAATGCTGTTCATTTTATACAGCACATATTTACTTCATAGTTTTACATTAATGAATGATTCATATAGCATTGGATAGTAAAGCATATTGCTAACGGAGAGTAAACCAACAGCTTGTTTTAAGAAATCAAATGTTTTGATCTTAGCAAATTTGTAAACAAACTTATTCCCCATAAGGTTAACATTAGAAATTTAAAACACTATAAAACGGAAATTAATTGAATTTATGGAAACTGAATACAGTATGCCTAAAGCATGATTAAGAAGCCAGGAGAACAGACCCCCCCCTGTACCAGAACCAGAAAAACCTGTATTTTGTCAATGCTAATAACTTTCGTCAAGTTAAGAAGGGGAAAATAACAGAAAAGGTTTGTTTATCCGCTGATCGTTCCATTAGTCAGTACACATTTGCCCATTTATTGGACCATGTTGGCAAAATCTGGCCTATTTCCAGAAGGGCGGGTAAACTTTCAGAATACATTTAGGAAACAGAGTGGGTCAATAAAAGAAGTTTCCAATAGATGTAGATTATCGGGCCCGACTACCTACTGCTCATGCATGTGATTTTTTATTTAAGTTAGTGTTTTCAAGTTTTTTAGGGTTAGATTTTTTTATTAAATTCTAGAGAATACTCTGTGTGATTCCCCATACACATTTTAACGACTGATGTAACATTATTATCCCATGAGTTTTAGGCATTGGGTCACAAGTTCTTATTTATATACGACGTTATTTTTCATACACATTTAGAAATAACCCTGTGGAATGAGTTGTACAAAAAAAGTAAATATGCTGGTTATAGTTGGAAACATAACATTTATATGAAAACTGTTATGTTTTTGTGAAGGCGAATCTCGTTCGATATAATAACAAAGTGTACATATCGAGCAAAGATGTTACGTTTTTTCTGTTATGTCTACGTCAACGGCATTTATACGCAAAGGGAAAGCGGTCGAAGCGCATCAAATTTTGTAGCTTCTTCCGAAGTAGGTCATTTTGCAAGAGATAACATTTTAAATCAGTCCATCCATTATTCGAGGGTGCAACTCAGCGTAATTAGTCCGTGTTTTGACACGAGTTGACGATGAGGTCGCGTGTCGCGTGTCGCGTGAGGAACATCTGACAACACGGCGAACAAGTCGACCACGCCCGTGGCGCCCCTAGGGACACTCTACGGCACTAACTACCAGCTAAAATTGTCAACGAGTTGAAATTCATATATAACTGCAATTATCTTAAATTTCATTCCAACGAATATCATACGTATCCGTGATAACTAGACATTTTAAACTGTTTGGAACACCGCAAATCCTGACGTTATTACTTGGTAATAATTTGTAGTAACATAATAGAAACACGGTCACATTATACGTATCAGGAAAATTCGTAGACTTACCAAATTGTAATCTGCAATACCTATACCTTTTTACTCAATACAGTACCTACCTACCCATGAAAACTATATTAAATTATAATAATCACTGATACTTTTTAATTTGTGTTATCTTACAGTATGATGTCTAGCTAGCCATATGATAAGAAAAATTTCAATTTGTTTCATTGACTTAATGGATAAATGAAAAACAGTTATCGGTACTAAAAAAGTGGATCCACAAAATTTCTATTAACACATTCCAGGAAGGTTCACTACTATTTTAATCACATAGATTTCTTACAAATACTATGCCTTTATAATGTTTATTTCTTGATTTCAAATGAAAATGATTTTATTTTAACTAAAAATGTTTGTATTTACTTCCACGTGGGAAATAGGTTTAGGTCATGGATATGTCTAAAGTTAATGTTTTCACTTCATCTAAACAGCTGTTCTTGTTATTTTGTATTAAAAAATAAATACAATAAATAACAATAAATGGTGGTTTCTATGGAAACGTATTACATATTTTCCATCTTAAAAATCGCAAACACCCCCAGAGCTAAGACATATCCATGTCAAAATTCGTTTTTGATCAGTTACGTTTCAAAGTTTTTAATATTTCTCTTTCAGACTAAAAATCTAAGATGGCGGAGGTACTGCAAACTTAAAATTCTTCTGATTCCAATAGAAAATTAGTTATAAATCTATGACGGAAAAATTTTCTGTCAAAGAGTTTTTCCGAGGCAAACAATTGTTGAGGTAAAAACCTCAATATGTATACTTAACAATGCAAACGACAACATCAGAGGTGATGTACGTGCATAAGGGTTGATATAAGAGACAAAAACGTAACGAGACCAAGTTAGCGACTATTGTGGGATCCTTGTCTGTCTCGCGGTACAATGGGAGCAGTCGACCGTGAGTCACAGTCAGTCAGTTGTGGCTCGCGGCGGTAATTAGCACGCGTCGCCGCCAGGGAGCGCGCGCGTCGTGCTAGCGAGACCAGCGAGACTTGATCGCGAGAAGATGCTTCGTCGGTGGCGGCCTATTGAAAAAATTGTGAATTTTGTAAGAATACAGTCGAACATCGCTAATTCGAAATACAAGGAAAATATACAATTTACTTCGCATTACTAGGGTTTCTCTTTAAAATTTATGATCAAGTGGTTTACATCAAGGGCCGCAAGTAGTGACGACTTGTGATCGCTTTGGGGGCGGTACACATCCGGCAGTACGTAACTGCCCCCAGTTGAAAGTTTAATAAACTCATTATAAAAAAATCTACTATAGTGTAAAATAAATACGGAAGCACTCCAAAAACCAAAACTGTTTACAACACGATGTTAATAACATTTATGTTTTCAATGTTGAAACAAAACAAAGAAACAATGCCACTGGGCACTGAAGATCCGGGTCTGTAGTTGATGAAACACACAGGTTCACATTTTTACTTTTTTTGTAATTTCTTTGCCTTACTACGAATTTCAGAGGCTTATGGGAAACGACTTTAAATTTTAGAGGTAGGTTTTTGAATTCAAGGAACATAATTCGAAGCTCAAGTACAAACAAAATAGAATTTTAGAGGCTAAATTGTGTGTCAAAAATACTGCAAACCATCAGATTTCTCAAGTGAACAGGCAAAATCTACGAATTGTAGATGTTTTTGATTTAGCGAGGTTCTACTGTATTGCTGACCACACACTAGTTGAGTTGTTATCCAAGGGGGTGGACTATTTATTTTTGTTTGTTTTCTATTTGGACCAATCTCTAAAAAAACGATAAAAATGCCACTGGCGTTGGACATCAAAATATAATAAAACATAAAACACATGATAAATATTAAGTATGTTAAATTTCGTTTTTAATCCTCTAAATAAAACACTATAGCTAAAGTTTAATAGCTCAACTATCATTTTAGAAAAATAGAATAGGGAGTACAGTACTGGTAAACAAAATTTATGATTGCTCTTAAGTGATAGTTCAATATGACGGCAATGGTGACGCTTCTCGAAGACTAGGTGGCCTATCAACGTCCACCACTTTGAGGAACTCTTTTCCAAACTAGAGCTTTTTAAAGGTTTTGCGAGCAAAAAAAATCGATTATCCTAAATAAACACAATTTTAACGTTTTTTTTATTGTATCATAAAATGCTTTGGCATAAATTTTCTAGGTTGTTTTAGAAAACTTTTCGAGCTACAGGGTGATTAATTCGGAAATTTTGCGTTTTTCGTGAAAGATGTGGGAAAGCTACATATGATTTTGAGCTAAAATGTTGGGGACATAGATGAATAACAGACCTTTTTCACCTATGTGAAACCTATGTGAAATAAGATAAAACTTATACTTCGGTACAGAAAATGATTTTTTAAAGCCCGTATGTTTGATCCGATAATTTTATAAAATATGTCGTTTGGAGGTCTAAAATGTACAAAAACAGAATTGTTATCTACTGAAATAAGCGTAACGAATAAAGCGACACTAGCGCTGACCTAGCGGATTTTAGTAGTCCCTAACGCCGCTCGCACCAATCGTCCAATATGGCAACCTTTTGATTTGTACATACAGGTCTGCATTCTGTCCCCGAGTTAAGGAGGGAACATTTGAGAAATTGCATAACTAAAAGCACGTCGTGCAAGCGCACTTTTGCTATGACAAGAACAGTACTTCAAATGAAGGTTATATTAATGGCTCCAAAATGTATGAAACTGGTTCAGGACATGAGTGTACTGGTTTTTGTTTTGTCGGACGGTAGGTCTATATCCTTGTGACTCGCGGACAGTAGTTTCTTTCATTATATAGCTGTTATTAAAAAAACAACAGTTAAAACAGCAGTTATTTTCTTATATATAGCAACTAATTAAAAAATAATATTTTATTGTTTAAGATTAAAGAGCAGTACCTGGATCCATTGTTGAAGCCATTTACTGGGAAGGTCAATTGAGAATATAATGTTACAGACAACTCGATAAAGTGTAAGGTTGGTTAATAAGAAGTCTTAACACATATAAACATTTTTTAATAAAATCTACAATTAAGATGCATATTACACAGTAAACTGTGCTCTTAAACTGAATACTCATAAATCATATACGTAGTAAATTTAAAATAGTATGAAATAGCTCCTGTACAAAACTTTAATATTACACACTAATACTTTAATTTAACACATTAATATTTTAAGATTCTTCTAAGTATGCTTAAGATTCGAATACAATATTAAAAATATTTACAGCTTGTATAAAAATAATGTAATATACTATTATTAGATAACAATAAATAATAAACAAATTATCCAATTCAATGCTCCATCTAATCTTCAGATTCTTTAAATTCATAACCAGATTCCTGCTGTTTATACAACTAAATGTATGTTAAATAAAAATAAAGATATTGCTCATTTTTCGTAATTGTTTTTTGTACACTGTCTTCACAAGCTAAATTTATTATATTAGAGCGTGAATAAGTATCACTTACTTAAAACTAAATGTCTTACAGCAATAAAGATTTGATCATGCTCTTTAATTAAAAATTTAGTTTATAAAATAGATGGTTTATAAATTTAAAAATGTAATCTTTAATATAAAATGAGATTAGTATCCTGTCAAGGGGAGATATAACAAAATAGCTCACTTGTTTGAAGGTTTAAAAATTAGTAAAACTAGTGGAGGTTTTTCACTAACTTTCTCAAGAGAAACGTCCATTACCCTAACCAATTAATCAACAAAACCGTCATATTATGGACTGAAAACTAGCTTCTGCCTTCTCTGCCGTTATTTGCATGTTTAGAGCCAATGCAAAGACCAAAACTTCGGGAATCATTAGTACTTAGTAGATTTTTACTTTGTTTTACCCATTATCTTTAGAAATTTGCTATTTCGATTCAAGATTCAACGCTCATGGCCACAATCAAAACTGTACAAAGTTGCCGGAGACATTCCATGAAACTTGGCATTGACTCTGCAACTACTCGTAATTCCACAATTAACAGAGCACATGTACTATCAGTGACTACATCTCGTTACCGATACCAGAGCCAGAGCCAGGATCAGAACAGCTCCTGGCGATACGCAGGAGTGGGCGGTGGGAACTGCAGAAGAACCCTGAACTGAAACACCACGGAATAATGTAGTTTGTATATTGTAAAATTTTGTAAAACACAGTAGTACCTAAAATACATAAAAACTAAAAGGTCCACCACATCATAAACCAGTGTTCTTAATTATTACAAAGTAGATAGTCTTTTTTATACCTGCTGGTTCTGACGCAACCTGGCGGCATTACTCGAATGATTCTGAACCTACCTGTTGACGTTACTTCAATGATTCTTATAGACTACCTGGCGTCTTTACTCCAATGTATAGTGTCAGACTACCTGGCGGTTTTACTCCAATGTATAGTGTCGAACTACCTGGCAGTTTTACTCCAATGTTTAGTGTCAGACTACCTGGCGGCTTTACTCCAATGTATAGTGTCAGACTACCTGACCGCTTTACTTCAATGTTTAGTGTCAGACTACCTGGCGGCTTTACTCCAATGTTTAGTGTCAGACTACCTGGCGGCTTTCTTCCAATGTTTAGTGTCAGACTACCTAAGCGGTAATAACGCGTTATTTTTATCGTTGCTATTTTTAAAGTCAAAATGGGTTACATGACACTTGGTTCTATATGTGAAGTTTCATAAATTCCACCACTACCGTACCTCTTAACTTACAAACCGTGTTACAAACAAGCGATTTATGTTAGGCCTAATAACACTTGTTTTCCCTGACCTCTCTCGGGACGAGGCTCCCTTAGCGTGGACGGACCCAGCACCAGGTAGGCCGTCTCCGAGTACACGCCCAGCACGACGGCCGAGCACTTGACCACCACGGTACCGTGGACGACGTGGCGTGCCAACAGGCTCATGGACAGCGTCACACTGCGCGACTCAAGCGAGCCCTGCTCCTGGCGGCACCTGCTGGTCAACGGCAGCACCTGTACAGTGGACAGTGGGCAACCCCACACAATATAAATACCCCCAAGTGCCTTTGATCATTTATAGTCCTGAAAAGTCTTTGTCAGTATCACAGCTGCATGTCACTTATCACACTTGCACTTCATACATATACCCACTATATATTTTGTCGTTAAGAAGTGTAAGAATAAAAATTCCAAATGACGACTAATTGTTTCAAGAGCCTTCAAGGATTATTAGGAGACCTACAGGCTTGTAGAGGTTGTCGTTTTGGCAAACCACCCAGGCCCATAGTTCTACCAGGCTGAAGGCCTAAGGTAATTTTAACGAATGATCTAAATGTTGCCGTGCTAAACGGGGTTTTCCTCCAAATGAATAAACTATATTAAATATAGTTTATTCATTTTACACACCTTGTTCCCTAGACGGTAGACGGGTTGTGAAATTTAGCATGTGGAGCTCGACAGCCTCTATTGTAGCCTATTTTGATGTTTATTCTATAACTGACCGGCTCGTCATTGATGAACCAGGAGAGCGAGGGCGCCGGTCTGGCGGGTGGTGAGGTGCACGAGGCCCGCAGGGTGTCCCCGGCCTCCCACTCGGCTTCGGCAACCGCCCCCGCGGCCAGCTGGATGTCCGGCGGCTTCTTGGGCAACTCTGCGGAGCAACAATACTATCATGGAACTCAAAAAAACTATTATCATTGATTACTCTTTGTAGTTCATTAACCAAAATAGCAGGCCATAGCATCAAAATCTATTTCTATAAAGGAGGATGTTTGTATATATATTTGATGTTTATGCGCTCGGACGATTTTGTGACCATCATGTGACCACAGCTTATGACGGGGCTTTTGTTGTGACTGCATGTCGTCTTTGGAGCTTCTGTGGTGGGGCGGTTGCTGATGTGAGTGTATGTGCTTGAGTGTGAGTTTTGTAATAAAAACAATCTATTTATTTTCTATTTTGTATATTCTATTTTCTATTAAGTATACTTAGTTTATATCTATGATAAGTTAATTTTAATTTTCATATTTTTATGTTTAAATGCAGGTTTAGTGTAAGAAAGGGCCTTGAGGTCCTGCCTGTTGAAATAAAGAATTTTTCATTTAATTTCATTTCATTCTTTCATTGCTTTAATACTGCTTTAATACTGTGAGTTGAAGATATACATCCCAGATCGAAGCACTTGCATTTGTTCGTGTTTTTATTTTGTTTACAATTTTTTAGGGTTATGCGAGTGACTAAACAGTTTACATTTTAAGTGACTTATTCTTGCATATTTTCTACTGTTATTTTAGTTTATGATGTTATGAAATTTAACACGCACATTCCCTAAACCGCATTTAAATGTATTCTAATTACTAAGGACTACCGACAACAACCACGGGGGTCTGGGGCGAGCGAAGCAAGTATATATATAATGAAACTGTAACACACTTGCAAATTAACTTTATTAACGATCGACATGATTAGGCAACCAACAACTTACATGTGATGATGAAGTGCTTAAAATTCATACTGCAAACTGGTAAAAATTATTGATAAAGATTATTTTTACAATAACATGTGATGTTTTACATCACAAATACCGAATGAGCCAACCAATCAGCTACCGCCATCCCGCTACAGTACCATCATTTTTAAATGAATACACAAATTAACTTTATTAACGATCGACATGATTAGGCAACCAACAACTTACATGTGATGATGAAGTGCTTAAAATTCATACTGCAAACTGGTAAAAATTATTGATAAAGATTATTTTTACAATAACATGTGATGTTTTACATCACAAATACCGAATGAGCCAACCAATCAGCTACCGCCATCCCGCTACAGTACCATCATTTTTAAATGAGTACACATAATGTACCAGTACAAGTGGTACAGTGATGAGTACAAGTTAAAACCAAACAGTGATGAGTACACATAATTACCAGTACCAGTGGTACAGTGATAGATTAAATAAGTACCAGTACCAGTGGTACAGTGATGAGTACACATAATGTACCAGTACCAGTGGTACAGTGATGAGTACGCATAATGTACCAGTACCAGTGGTACAGTGATGAGTACACATAATGTACCAGTACCAGTGGTACAGTGATGAGTACACATAATGTACCAGTACCAGTGGACAGTGAGTACCCATATTACCAGTACTGGTAATGGTAAATAAACATGATACCAAACCAGTGGTACAGTGATGAGATACACATATGTACCAGTAAATCAGTGAATACACATAATGTACCAGTACCAGTGGTACAGTGATGAGTACACATAATGTACCAGTACCAGTGGTACAGTGATGAGTACACATAATGTACCAGTACCAGTGGTACAGTGATGAGTACACATAATGTACCAGTACCAGTGGTACAGTGATGAGTACACATAATGTACCAGTAGTGGTACAGTGATGAGTACACATAATGTACCAGTACCAGTGGTACAGTGATGAGTACACATAATGTACCAGTACCAGTGGTACAGTGATGAGTACACATAATGTACCAGTACCAGTGGTACAGTGATGAGTACAAGTTAAAACCAAACGAATTGCTTTATTTAATTGCCTGGGTGGCTGAGTGTTTATAGTGCTAGATTAAATCCCGCAAGGGCAAGGGTCTAATCTGGACCTAGTTTCCAATTCGTCATTGGGCTAGTAATTAATGATGCTTTCAAACAGGTTGACGTTAGGTAGTAACAAGACCGGGGCTTGGACCCTTCTTCATCAAAACGTAAAAAAATTCCGAAGAAAGACCCAGATATAAATCACGTTTCAGCGTTGTTATTGTACGGCAAATAAAATTTAAAGATGGAAAACTGAACATTTGTTTATACATGTGTAAATAAACACGCCATATAAATATTCCCACACTTTATACGCCTCACCCTAGGCTCAATTTCATTTTATTGTGTATAACTACTGTTATTTCACTCTAAAGTATTTCAGCTCCGTTGTAACTAAATCTCTAACTCCTTTTCCTCCAACCTCCGAAAGATTTACAGAAATGTTTTAACCTTGGGGGTTTGAATTAATTCCTCAAACGCAACAAACAAAGACAAACACGCGTTTGTGAAACGTGTATGAGGACCTCGAGACGCGGGGTGCTGCGGTTAAGGTAGTTAATTAAAACAAAACGAATGCTGAGGAAGCCAGCTGAGGGCTGAGGGCGGTGTATTGTGGTGTATTGTGGTCTTGGCTGAGCCCTGAGACCGTTGCCGTTCAGATCCAAACAATGTTCCCAATTACCACCAGGTAATCATTATAAGATTTTTACAACAATTTTAAAGAAACTTATGAGTACCTGCATTACATGATTTATTTCTCAACGGCCATTATTTTATTCTGCCTCGTCTGTGCCAATTTCTATAGTTGGTTCAAATTTAATAATAATACATTGAAAAAATTTAAATTTAATTTTTCTTAAAACCTCTATCAAAGTCGTATCAATATCAATATCAATGTGATTGACCCATTGACATTGATAAGTCCTGGTGACTATTAGGCCCAAAAATCCCATGACGAGTTAACTCGTAATGTTGGCATGTATTTTTTAATGTACTTTATTAGGCTTTTAATATTAATAAAAATTCTATAAAACAGCAAATGTTATAAATTAAATATAAAACAATTATAAAATATATTCCACATATACGGACATAATCATATTGTGTATAACTAATTTTAAAAAAATTTTACTAAATAAATTCGTTTTTCTCCAATTTAAGAAAACAAAAAATTTATAACCTTATGAATTAAATTAAACAATAAAACAAACAGCGTTTTACGTTTAGAGACGAGACGCGGGGCTGTTATGTTAATTTTAAAAAAAAATGAAAATGTATAAACAATTTGTCTTGGTCTGCTGAAAATCAGGAAAAATTTGTTTTTAAAAAAATCATTCAACACTTACAACAATTAATTAGAAAAAATTTTCTTTTATTTTAATTATTGTTTATATAGTTGTAATAATAATATGATAAAAAAAATAATTTTCTTAAAAATTTTACGAATCAATTAATATGTGATTGACTCCCTAATAAGTCCTGGTATAACAAAAAATCATGATGTAATTTTTTAATTTTTTAAAATTAGGCTTTTAATATTAATAAATTTATTATTATACTAGCAGTACGCCCGACCTTTCTACGGGTTGTCGGATCCTGTGTTGGGGGAAAAGGTACTTATAACATTACAAAATTAATTAGATTTTATCAGAAAATATGTATGATTATTAAAATTCGTTATACATCAAGATAACATTTTAAAACAGTATGATTTCGACGTGGGTTTAAAATCAATCAATCAATGTAAAAAGACGAATATTAATTTTGATTTGACAGCTGTTTGTTTTTCTTTCTATTAAATCAATTTATACATCATGTATTCTCAAAATGAATGACCAATGCTTAAACCATTTAGTGTTAAAACTACAAAGACAGCTGATTATTACCAGAAGGTGATTCATTGAAAACTAAAAGCAGAATGCGACTAATATCGCGTAAAAAGTGGATTTTTAAATGCTCGTTATATACTAGGGCGGCGGACGATTTCAAGCATCGAAACTCCCTTCTCTGAAATGGAGAGAATGCATAAAATAAGTTTCATTGTTATCAGTTCTCCCGTTTTAGAAACCTAAAAGTAAAATGCCTCCTGGAGCGTCACAGACGGACAAACAGACACAAATTCTGATAATACTTGTTTCGGCTTAGCTAGCGCACAAAATATAAAAATAACTAAAAGTTAATCATTCTGAGCAATGTAGGCCTACAGACAAAACTCTAATTTTATTTATGTAGATAATTACAATAGTCATTGCAAATGTGGGATTACTTTGTTGACAGCTATTGTTATCACTACACCGACGCCGATAACCTAGCTTTCAGCAAGTCAGCTGTCTGCTGTCATAATAAAATACTGGAGCTTATGTATTTACATCTTAAGTTTGTTTTTACCTAAAATTGTTCATTTAACCGAGTTTATATAAAATATAGCTAAGTAATTATGATTTAACAGCATAGTGTTTTTATAATACATATTCGGCCGTCTGTATCGAAAAAATATACATTAAAATAACTAAAATAGATAGTGTGTTAAATTAAAATTCTCTATATAGGAAATGAATATTGTTCATGAAAATATACAAGCAAAAGAGTTTTACGGGTTATATTAAAAAAGGTTTTTATAGCCTAATAAGCGCTTTCTCAGGTGTCCTTTCTGGTGTATTGGTTAGACCGTTGTGCTGACGAGTACAACTGTCGAAGCTATTCGGAGGGACGGAGGTTTGAATCCCGACCATAACCAATCCCAAATTGGCTTGCAAATGTGTGGTATAGTGGAGTGGAGGGCCCACCTTAAATAAATGGAGACCGTCACCGTTAATATCATATTGCGTCACTTCCGTAATACTTTAGAAGCTAAATCCATACAGTTAAACGGATTCAACTTACCAACAACAGTGAGGCAGTTGATGGCAGTCCGTGTGGAGAAGGACGGTGCATCCGAGGAGACCTCACAGCTGACGTTTCCCGCAAAACTGTAGTCGGCCCTCTTGATCACGACGCTGCTGCCCTGGGATGCTTGTAGCTGAGTAGGTGTAAAACAATATGTTAATATACATTATTTTCATTTTTTAGAATAAAAATCTTTATTGTTTCCGAGACACACGCATACATATATACATAAATACAATGGACAATTTTAGAAACAATAACCCCTTAGGTTATTACCCAAGAGGTCGAGAGGAACGAATTTTAGAGCACTACTACTCAGCTGATTTTAATGGCGATAATTAACATGTTTTTATAAAATTTTATGTAGGAATTCGTAAGCCTGACAGTAAATATTTATTTACGGGTATGTTCTGAATCGAATAGCAATGTTCATTTATTTATATCCTGGGTCGCCATAGAAATAAATACTGAAATAAGACATATTAATACATCCTTAAAGCAAATAATTAGTGGATTAAACAATTTTCAAAGAATAAAAAACCAAATACTGAATACGGTTATAGGAAATTTATACAACACTATTATTATAATAAACGTAATAATATAAACATTTTAATTATCATATAAACACGTGATTTTAATCAGAGAAAAAATGAAAATATAAATACATAATCAAAACCGAAACTATTACGTGGGATAAAGCTGTTTATTTTTACAGTACAAATTACTTCATAGTTACATATGAATGATCAATTTGATCTAAGCATATTGCTAATGGAAAGTAAACCAATCAGTGTAGCTAAGAAATCAAATGTTTTCATTGTAGAATTTGTAACAAATTACTCACCATAAGGTTAACATTAGAAATTACGCATAAAAGAAACTTATGTTTTGAAAATATTTTTTCACTAAAACCTTCCCGGACACATGTAGAGCAACTTCCTAAAATTTCATGGCGATCGGATGAGTAGTTTGGCAACGCATAAAGGACATACATACATACATACATTCAATTTTATATATAGAGATTGTTAAGTAGAAGGTAAAAAATATTTATATTTTTAAAAACCCCGATGTTTTTTAATATACGGGTAGTGTCATTTTCTTTATCTCATTTCATCAAAATCGTTATAGCTGTTTTTGAGAAATTTTCATTTTACCTGGTTTTTAATGGTTTAGGGGTAAAATACCCTTAAAAATAAAAAATCCAAAAACATGAACTTACCTTCTCCCTATACTATCGTCGTAGAGGAAGAAAGTAAAAATTAGTAAAAAGGGATTGGACAAAATATGGATAGGAAGAAGGTACTCGTAAATATGAAAACCGTCTTTAAGGTTTAGATTCTCCTACAACTACTTCAACTTATAGACATAGCCAAACGTTTCGGTTGATTCTAGCAATTTTATTCTTTGAAATTTCAACCTCGTGTTAACCTACTGGTCTCTCTTCAGCGCAAAGACACGGTTGAGTTAAGCTATTAACGAAGACCAATTTGTTTAGAAATTGCAAATTGCAAAATTTGAAATTGCAAATTTGTTTGGATTTTGTACGGGTCTTTTATAAAAATTTAATCATGGTCTCTCATAGAAATTATATCCTTTGCCGATTAATTAGCTTTTCAGTAGTAGGCCTAATTATATCTCTACAGCTGATTTATTCCTAAATCATATAGCACTTACATCAATTTCGAGGCCATTGAACGGAAACAGTTTTCTAGGAGGATCGTCATTCGGAGTATAGCGGTAGAACTCGAGTGAGCCTCTGTAGAACTTGATGGTGTAGAGAGGAGCTCCTTGGAGGTCGTAGTGACACAGCAACTCCACGGGCTTGCCTCGCTCTGCCACGGGGGGGATGATCTGTAGCGACACGTTACGTAGACCACGGACACCTGCAACGATGTTGAGTTTACAATTAACAGACCTCTATTGATTACATGGAGGTCATAGCAATAGAGGAACTAAGCAATCTTTCCTCTCTTCGGCATCTGTGGAATAAGTTGCACAAATAGAGACTACTTGACAAACTGTAAGGGAGTAGAATATTTTTGTTATTTCTGCATCAGTGGCAATTTTATAGTCACAGAATTAACTATAAATAATAAAGTAGAGGTGGTTTCTGTACGTTTGATTGTGTGTTTGTTGTGGCAAGTAAACACGAAAAATACTAAACCGACCGGTTTGAATTTTACACAAAGGTAGGTCTTAAACTCATAGGCATGTTCATTTCCTTAAAATCCCCTCAGGCTACGCCCCGGGAACATCCTAAGTTTCAATATTTTCATTTTTAAAGAATTAAAACATAAAATTACTTGAATTTCAACAGCTGCGAACACTAAAATTTGACAGTTCGGGAAGCAGAAGACAGAGTTGCTGTGAATGTCCTATGTTTAAATGTTTACAGTTTCTAATTTCACCATCTGATTACACTACGTTTTACAGTCCAGGAAGTAAAAGGGAGAAAGTTCTATTTTACAGATAAACTGCCAAATCGAAATTAATATTGCTGAAAATGGTAGATTTAAAGTTTTTCCCCGATGTCTGTCTCTATTACGTTATTCCTCATCATTTTCCAATATTACTAAATAGGTGGTATGTTTTCATGTCATTGACACTCTTGTTTATAAATTTTTTAGATCGAAAGATAGTAAATACCAAAAGTGTAAATAGTAAAATAGTAAATAGTTTCTCTTTTATTTTGAATAGAATTTTTTCTTAATTAAATTTGCATGTTTTAGAATATTTATTTCATGCCGAAGAGAAAAGGCAACCTCTCTCAAACCTTTACCCATGCAAAGGACGGGTACTCTAGCAAGTTACACAAAACGCTTTTTGGTAAAGCGGTTCAAACCCAAATGGACATCCCGGGATTTGAACCCGTGACCTCTTACATCCAAGTCCGAGACATTAACCACGGGGATGTCCGTGGCAGAATCCCGCTCTCATACAGAGCTTACCATCTACAGAATTAAAGGCTATATTTATATACTATAATTATTATTTTTTATTTTTCCAACACATCTTGTAACGTCTCATAGACCTAGAGATTATTATTAGCTTTTTGAAAGACGTAAATGTAAAAAAGTTATCTTGGAGTAACAAATCATTCAATCAAAATATTATTTAACTGTTTTTACGTTTATTTGTTGTACTAGACCGTCTTCAGACCGCATTCATATACTTTCAATATTCCAATTCTCAAAATGTGTAACAAACAAAATATTTCAACTACCTTGGTCGGCAGAATAATAAACAAACGTATCAGTACAAAAAATAACAGAGCGTATTCCTGGAAAAGAACCCCTGTTGAATATTAGCTTTCACATTCACATTAACATTCACTTGAAAGGTTATATACAGTTAGTCACTTTCGTAGTAAACATATTTATAAATTGTTATCAATTTTAATTATGTGCATTTAATTTTTATTGTCTATGTTATACTTTTATACTTCAATTTATTTTTATTTCATTAAGATTTTATGAAGCCTCCGGAACGCTAGAATAAATTAAATGGTTTAAATACCTCTATCTATAGCAATCCTAGTAGTTAAAGTTGTTGCAGCTATAGTTTCGCCCTACATTAGGCCATCACCAGGCACAAGGATATTTATTTCTTGATTTCTCACTTAATTTAAACGCTAAACAAAACTTGAACAAAAACATAATCCCTTATTTTATAGGATTAATTGACTGGGACGGTGGCGTCGTCCTGTAATCCAGCTACTTGGAGGTCACGAATTGTGGATAGTTGTGAGAGATGGTTGGTGGATGTGGTATTCTCTTGTGTGGATTAACATCCGCACTATTGAATACTACGTTAATCCGCAAAGCCTATCCTCATAATTAGACCAATTTGTAATTCAGAGGCCGTGGTTCGGATTCCACGTTAAACTGTATGTCTCTTAGTTGCCATCAGCTGTTGGGCTATTAATTAACAGTCCTGTCTAAGGAACATGTCAGCCTTAGTCAGTAACAAGTCTACAAGATCGCGCCACATTCATCTTAGATTCAATCATCATTCATACTTGGCTTAAAATACCTACCTTGTGGTATGGTCGCCATTTCAAATAATCTAATCTAATCTACTAGGATTGCTACAAATAGGGGTGTTTAAATCATTTAGTTTATTTTTATTTTCATCTGGTTTTTATTTTATTCACCTATTGCATTAATAAGGACTGTTGAGATATTAAATTGTTTTCTTTGATTTTACAGAAACGGTAAAGTGCTCGAATGTTTAAGTGAATAAGTATAAATATTCTTAAAGCAATTGATTCAATAAGGCGAACTCGAAAAAATTAATCTTCATATTGTGTCATGAATGAAAAAAATGAATTAAAACAAAAAATTAAAGATACTTGTCCTAGTTAATGTACGAAGCCTCTTGACATATCGCTCCTGAGTGTAGAGTGCTTGCCCTATCTAGACGCTGGTACCCGATCTGGGTCGATGGTTCGCCCTATTACATGGGAATTCAATTTGCGTTAGCTTTTATAATCAATCTGGAAACGGCTCGCTTTCACCGATCTCGCATTTTTCGTTGCATACAAGGGTTCTCTTAAAAGCAAAGTTGAACTTGAGGTTATGGATTACAAGTTAAAAGTGTTGTTAGCTCTGTATTATTAGTATAGTTCAAAATTCGTTAGGAGTTCTAAATCCATTATTTTATATGTTTTTAATGGTTTTCAACACCAGTGGTTAGTTACTAAAATGGCAAAATGTCCAGCTATTTTAAGCAACGTATGAATAAGTATAAAATGATTGTGGTACGACCTTGTAATCTTATTACTGACCAAGAATTTACTAACATGTTCCTTTGGCAGAACTGTTAATAGTCTGCATCAGTGGTAGCCATCTTGGATTTTAGTCCCGTAAGAGCAATGTTAAATTCTGGCGCCTATATCTCCTTGACCTATTGTTATAAAATAACGGAAGAAGTGTCAAATTAAAGGTATTACAGTCCTCCAGGGCACCACCTTACAGAACTTCTTATTTTAGCTCTCAATAAAAAAATAATAATCATTTATTTTGTAAAATATTCCTGGATTTTTGTTTTTATATCAAGTTAAATTTTTGAACATATTAAAATGTCATGCCCTTGAGCCACATCTCATCAATGTACTTCCAAAGTTTTACATTGATACTTTGATAATTAACGCCACTATAGACGCCAAAGTGAAGGTATGTTCCGCCAGAATTTAACATTGCTCTTACGGGACTAAAATTCAAGATGGCTACCATGGATGCAGACTCTTAATTAAGTCCAACTGTCAATGGCATATCTTATGGACCTACAGTTTAACGTGGAGTCCGAACCACTGTCTCTGAATCACAAACTGGTCTAATTATGAGGATAGTATTGGAAGAACTTGGTATTCAATAGTGCATCCACACCAGAGAATATCCCATCAGTTGACCATTGCTCACAACTATCCACAATAATTGCATTTTTGTCTTCTTAGTAGGGAAAGTTACAAACCGTAGTTTCCTCTTACCACGTAAACTCGAGGTTGTTAGACACAAATTCCAAATTACAACAGGGTCTAAAATTGAGCTGGCGACACACAACAACCGTCATTTTATAACTTACCAAAAAATCTAAAAGGTAAGGCAATATAAAATAAAGCTCATAATTAGTTGAAAACAATGCCGTAAATCTGATCTGGAAAGGTATATATAAAACAAAATGGCGGTGGTTTGAAAATTGGATGTTATAAGTTTCGCACCGCCGCCATTTTGTTTTGATCAATATTTTGACAACCGATTCTAAGCATTGTAGCCTATTCCCATTAAAACGAATTTAATTCAACCTATGCTGTTACTTCTTTACAACTCCTCATACATCGTACAGGGGACTATTTAAAAGCAGCATAAATCAAAATTCGGAACCTATCATTGTTGTCTAGGGGGGAGCGGAAAGGGGAATCCCCCCAGACAGCGCTCTGCGGAGTCGAGTTAGGATGGTTATTGGTAGTATAAATATATTTAGGGCAATATTTTCAGAAAAAATATGGCGGAATAATGTGGAAAACACGTTAGATTGATCGCATGGTCCCCGAAGGTATTTCTGATTGGAATACACCAACTTAAACTAGATCTCATCAGGTCGATACAAAATAAAATGGCTGTCGTTTTAAATTTATCCTTCATTTTTCTAATCGCCCCCATTTTGTTCTGGATAAACCTTTAGGAGTCATGTTCACGGCATTGTTTTCTAGTCTAACTAGTGAAGACATTTAATTCTATGGTTCGTATCACCCTTTGCTAACCTTTCATATTACTTAGTCATCTTATCCTGTATCCATAATGATAGTCTCATTTACTAACAATTGGATAATAATTTAAAGGGTGCCATTCAGATTGTAAAAATCTCTAAAATTGTATACTACTGTCAATTACAAATCTCGATTCAAATTTGATACTAGACTTGTACTATTGTATGTAATGAGAAATGATTTTAAAACCCGTTTAAGTATGAACCATCGAATACGTTTTAAATAATTACCACGAACTCAGTAAAATAAATAAATATAAATGCACTAATAATTGAATAAAAGGAAACTATGGTGCAATAACCAATGCACGTGAGAATTGTGGCCCGACTGGAAGTGAAGCAATATCAATGCATTGCCAAAACATAAAAATCTAAAAGCTCGGATTTAAAGAATTGTTTGAACTACAGTGTAGTAGAATAACGATTTTAGCCTCCATTTCAACATTATTTTATCAGTCTGTGTTATATTCTTCTGTCTAGTCATTATTAAATAAAAACTATCTTTAAAATTAAATCAATTATGTTTAGTTACGGTTAAATTGAATTTCACTTTTCCCAATTCATGAGTGAGTTATTCACTTACAATCTATGGGGGAATAGCACACATAACCATGAAATGTTACTACTGCAGAAAAAAGTTGTAAGAATAATGACAAACTCAGATAGACTAGCCCACTGTAGGCCATTGTTCATAGAGTTGAAGGTATTGACTGTAATAAACATATATATTGATACTGTTCTCTTATACACAAAGAATAACCTTTCTGAACATCAGCTTAGGCAATATATACACCCTCACTGCACCAGAAATAGTAAACGAATTAATGTACCTTTTTGTAGATTGTCTAAAACACAAAACAGTTATGAAGTTGTAGGCCTGAAAATGTTTAATAAACTGCCTCTAGAGTGGAGAGAAGCCCCATATAGTTTGTTCAAGAAGAGATTGTACACATTTTTAGAAGTAACACCCTTTTACACAATAAATGAATTTTTTGAATGTCAGAATATAACTTTATAAGTGTCTTTTGATTATTATGATTGTAGGTATATTAGAATAAGACATTTAAGTGACCTTGTGATGTAGGCCCTATCCTTATCTTATGTTGATAATTCAACTATTGTACTGTTGTGTCTCTTGTACCTTTTTTCTTTTTGTATATATTGTATATATGTAACCTGACGTCCATTGCTGCAAAGTTTAACGGCAATAAAATGTTTATTTATTTATTTATTCAATATTCAGCCAGATTGCGGTTTCTCCGTCAAAAGTTAGCTTGAGGGCTAATAAAACTACGTATTTACTAATAGTAATGTTCAGAACATTGCATAAATGAGTGAAAACCACATTGAATCCCCTATTCATTTATTTATTTCAACGGCAAAGGCAAGTCTTACATATTTATAAGAATATAGGAAATAGTACAAAACTAATAGAAAAATTAACTACAATAATCATAACAAGAAAGCGATAGTAATAACTAATTAAGAAGTACCAGTTAAAGTTCAAATGACTTCGTTGTAGACCCCTATAGGCCCTACTCTTTGTTTGAAACAGTTGTTATGTTTTGACATGGATATGTCTTAGCTCTGGGGGGGGGCTGTTGGTGATTTTTAAGATAACAGGTTTTCATAGAAACTACCAGAGCTATTTATTGAATTTTTAATATCAAAGAAAAAGAACAGCTGTTTATACGAACTTAAAACATTTTCTTTAGACATCCATGATCTAACCTACAAGGAACCCACAAGGAAGTAAATACAAATATTTTATGTTGTATTTTCTATTTATTTTCTGTATCTCATGTGATCTGCAATTATTATATTGTTACACTGACCTGGTCTAATCTCGGACACCATTTTTTAGTTTTAGGGCCGTAGTTAATTTGTAGGTTAATATACGCAAATAAAAATATTACCATTAAATTTATCGTGTTTCATTTGTTATATTCCTATGTTGTTACGTCATTTCATTTGTCATTAAAAAACATAAAAAATAAAATAAAGTGTCCGGTTTTACCCTGTAAAACGTTGTAATTCCGGACACCAAGTTAAATAACAATATTTATCGCTAACCCACCTTTACTGTCCAACTCCGGACACAAATAATGATAATAATAATAATGAATAATGAATAATCTGTTTGTTACTCTACTACCTATAATTTTCTAAGGTCATTTTCATCTGCTGGGAGTGGTAGGGTGGGGAGGGGAGTGGGACCAAGAGTAATAAAGACTCACTGAACAGAGGAAGAATAAACTATATTTAATATCAAAATCTTTGGATTTTTACGATAATTAGGAACTAAAAATTAGGAATTAAGAACTCAATGACGTATATCAGGCGCGTAACGGTATCAAGCTACGGGATAAAATTCCCCGCTCTGAGTGTCCGGAATTGAACTGGTTTAACTTTATAGCGAATATTTTTTGTCGGATTGTTTAATATCTAAAAAAAGTCATATTCTTGATCGCGATAAATTTCTCTTTCTTATGGTATGACTGATAATATATTGGTGCTTATATTTTAAAAGTCTTTGACCTTAGTCGGACAAGGATTTATTTTTCGCCAAAAGAGAGTAGTTGGTAAACTTGTAACTGACGACGAAACAAATGCAAGAATCATTTCAATTCCCTCACAGCTGTTTACGTCATGCTTTGGTGATTTTATTTATGCAATGAACAGGCATTTATCTTGTCAGGCGAGTTTGTAGGATCTAATTTAATAAAAGTCTGCACGGGTGTCCGAGATTAGACCGATTTACGGTATAGTATGTTACTGCATTACCAAATGGAAGATAAAATGATGATAAATATGTCCTTTTTTAGATAAAGAGTTTTCTGACTAATATTAATTCTTCGTTTTAAACTCATTGGTAATAATTGTGGATTTATGCTATTTAGATTTCTACGAGCGTTAAGACATTTTCCATCTCGACTTTAAGTAAAACAAAGTTTCACGACGTTTCGAAATCTGCAATCTAATCCCGTACTCGGTCGAGCTAGAACCTAAACATAACACTATTAATACATAATCCAGACTATGCCGGTATAAAGTTGATTTTTTGACTGCTTTAGTTTTCAGATTTATATGGGCTTAGTCCGGATTATTAACAAATCCTGTTATGTTTTAGTTTTATCTCACCTGAGGACGGGATCAGATTGCAGATCCCGAAACGCCGCGAAATGATTTACTTAAAGTCGTCATGGACAATGACCGTAAATCTAAATAACATATGATTAATTTTTGTTTTTTTTCTATATTTTCATCCATTTCTTTACACCAGTTATCCTCATTATGCGGTCCTTGAGACATTATTTTTGCGGATCTTGGATTGTTGGAAATTAAAACTTAAGTTAGAGTTATGAAAAACATTTTATGAAAAATGACAAAACAATTAATAAATTTAATGTAAATTATATTTTCTAATCTGAGTAAAATCATTTCTAAATTGTTTATTTTATGTTATTTTTTAAATTATCCCATGCCCCGTGTTCTTGCGGGCATCTTTATCACAGGTATCAGAAATCTGTCTGGTAGCTTAAAACACGGCTTCAAGCATTTTTTTTAAATGAGAGAGGGTACCTGCCCTATTTACTGGAGGATATTCGGATGTTTATTCCTACCACCCCTAAAAGCGTCCAGGAGTCACCCTTGAGGCCCTGGGAAATATTTTAAGCAACCCAATTGGATTTTTTATAAATCCTAGTGAAGATACCTGTTTTGTATCGTTTCGCTAAATATGTTGAACTTTGAGGATAAATTTAAAGGTATATTAATAAATTACTATATTTATCTCTGTATTTTACATTGGCAATCAAGTTCTTTTTCATTCGAAAAATGTATCACACATAACAATTTCTGGATGCAAATTACAAAACCTGTTTGAATAGAAATTATGTTTGGTCCATTATTTACCATTTAAAATTATGAAACAACATTTTCATTGAATAGCTTAATATCCTAAATTTAAAAATGTTAGAAAAAATTGCTGTTAAATATCAAAATTGATAAAACTGAATATATCCACTTGTTGAATGGGGAGAAGATTGGTTCTCGTTGCGTAATTACTTGAAAGTAGCCTGGTCTCAGAGATGACAACTAATTAAGGAATTTAACTTTAGGAACTATATATTGTTTTTAAGTAGGTATAATTTTTTCTCTCTGGTCTTTTTCATACAATTTTGTGTAAATAACGAAAAAATCATCCATTCAATATAAGTATTTAATTTTTTATATTAGTATAAATTACAGAAACAGTTATTTGTTTTACAGTGTTTTAACTAAAAAACGTTTCTGGATGTGGAGAAACTCATCCCGTTTTCTAGTCATTAGGCTACATAATAATTTACATTAAAATTTAAAGTTTAAGTTACAAAATATAATTCATTGACGTTTGAATAACCTCAAAAGTTCGTATGGCAGGCTACTCACTAATATGGTAGTTGAAAATCATTAAAGTCACTCATGAAAGTTTACGTCTCTCAGACGTAAGCGGAAGGCACGCAGGCCGCGTCGCGTCAGCTGGCCCCAGGGGTACCAATATCGCACGCACAGCTGGGCGTGGTTGCCGCCCAATACCACTATTACCACTCCGCATCGCCATTACTCCCTGCATTACCCCATTGGCAAAATTGCCATTACTATGTGTTGTCCTTCCTAGAAGTCAAATCAATTACTTCGTTCATTCCCAGTTCATTGTCATTCATCCCACTTTGCGTATTTGCCTAGTACAGTATTTTACTCTCTTCATCTTCGACTTGTAGTGTCGAAAAAATATCGTGAAATAGAGTTTGATGAACTTTGTAGTTTACAAATCAAATAAAAAATAGCCCCCCAAAATATCTCTTGTTGACTCTTTTAAATAAATAAACCTGACAAAAATAAACATCGTTAGGATTAATAATTGTGAATCATTTGTAGTTTGTGTAATGGGTCGATGCCAGACCTGATAATTGGCCTATTTATTAACGATCCCGATATGTCACATATCTGGTATTTCCCGGTCAGAGTATCATACTCGTATAGTCAAATTCTTCACGATCACTAGCCACTTAAATTATTACAATACGACCCAGCAGCGTCTTATATTATGATTTTTCCAAACCACGCAAACGTTAGAAGCAAACGTATTGCTTTTTATTCCCCGTATAGTATATTCTTTTATAGTATGGAAAACATATTTTTTTCTAATTCTATAAGTGCTATCTGTGGTTCTCATGATCTTCAAAGTTGTTAAACTAGTGAGAATAGTTGACTGATACAAAGCTACAGAGTTTTAAAACAAATCTCACTATCATCTGACGCGATACAACGGCAAAACAGTAGACCTGTGACTGATGAGTCAGTTTAACAAATACACTTTTTATAACGTAAGATAAATCTGGTTCGATTTACCGGAATCATCAATACCGTCATAAACAAAATATGAACAAAGAAAGCCATTTGAGTACGGTACCAAGCAATAATATATTTCATCACTAGGACCAAAAACGAGCGTTTTTGATACGAGCACAAGTTTAACAACCGAGGCTGTTAAATGTCCGAGGTATATAAAAAAGTCAATCGGCTAGTGATGAAATATAACTATTGTATTACTTTACTGTGGAAAATAGGTTAGATTAAGAACATATCTAAAGTGAATGTTTTCAGTTCATCTAAATAGCCGTTCTTATAACCAAACTATGACATCACTAACCAAGTGACGTTCAAATTTTGGTCGAGCGAATTGCCAACATCCCTCAGAGCTAAGACATATCTATGTCAAAAGTTGTATACAAATTTCATTTTGAACTACTTAATTATCACCTGATTATCAAATAAGAACACATTAAAAAGCTTATTTTGTGTTTTATAACCATTAAAAACCCTACGCCAATTAATTACTAAAGTTGACCCATTACAGCAGCGGAGTTTGCGTATTTGTTACAAAGAACTATTCCAAAGAGTAATGCTGATAATGTTTGACGATTATACTCACCCGAGCCTATCAGGTTTATCCTCTCTGCCTCTGTTTTGTGTCGCGAGACTTTAATTTAGTGTCAGACGATCAGCTGTTGAGGGGGAGAGTTCAGATGGAATGCGGAAGCCCTCCGTCTTGTAATATCAGAAAGGATGCAAATCGTCCTTAAAATTAACTTTTGTCTCTTACAGAGTAACGAATGTTCCGACACTTCCGTGTCGAGTTGATTGAAATTATTCGTCTCATCTCTCTCAACACCATTTAGTACTAAACTGTCAGCTTTGTTTGTTCCTAATTATATCAGTCAGTTCATTATGAGAGGTTTTGTCCAATAGCGATTATAAATAGTATATTTCATCACTAGGACCAAAAACAGGCGTTTTTGATACGAGCACAAGTTAAACATCCGAGGTTTTTAACTGTGCGAGTAGGAGGTATATCAAAAAGCCAATATTTGGCCTTGTGATGAACTATATTTTTCGTCATACTGCAACTGAAATGAAACAAACTCGTAAAACATAAATTATTCATACAACATAAATTATCTACCTGATCAATATCAATAGTTTACGGCCATTTTTATCGCTTTAGATTAATCGCTGTTATGTTACTTACGTTGTAGCAGTTTTTTATTGATTCCCGATTTGTTGTATAGGCTATGTCAGTTATTATTATCAATAGTTCGATATTAACCATTCGATAGTTTGATTTAATAGTCAATTACCAGTTTCACAATCGATATCCAGAACGTCCGAAATACACAAAAAATCTAAAGTGATTGTTGTAGTTACTTTATCGATTATTTACAATCCAATGCTGGCCTTGAATCAAATGTATCATCAACAATGATCTTTAGGGGCTGACTCAAAAAAAATCATGATAATAGGCTTAGTCCTAGGAAGAAAATTTTTGTATTTACTTCCCTGTGGGAAATAGGTTAGATCATGGATATGTCTAAAGAGAATGGTCTCAGTTAATCTGAACAGCTGTTCTTATTCTTATATATTAAAAATTCAAAACAATAGCTCTGGTAGTTTCTATAGAAACCTGTTACATGTTTTCCATCTTAAAAATCGCCAACACCCCACCTATCAGATGTAAGACATATCCATGTCAAAAATAACAAATTTTTCTATTCAATACATGTATCTAAAACATCTGTTTGAAGCAGTACGACGAAAAGTATGTTATCGGTAATCCCCGCACGTTAAACAGTATAAATTTCATGAAATACATCTTAGCTTTTGTTCAATCAAAATTCACTCACATTTTAATATTAAAATCTTGAATTCGTCCCATAGAGATGAATATCCACTGGTTTACAATATTCCATTAAATTTTGAATGTCAGACAAACTGTCACGTATACACAAGTACAAAAATGTAAAATTGATGCAAAAGTGCAAATTTGAACAATTTTAAACATATTATACTTTTTAAGACGTAGTTACACTTCCAAGAAACTGCGTGGGTTTTCTGTTTGACATCAGAATTGTCACAACACAACTGGTGTTGGGTGCAAGGCCACGAGCATTGTTGTAGGCATCTGACATTTCTTGTACTGTGAGGTAAATGTTTGTCTGGAAAATTGCATTCATACGTTTAATAAATATTTTATAACTGAGCATTTATTGGTGAGAGGGCAATAATCGGTGTAGGGGGAAGTAAATGCAGAGATGATCACCGCAACTAACTGCGTTACCTAGGCCTATGGTCTATCCTAAATACTGTTTATTTGATTACATTTTATAACCTTTTCTTTGCACAGTTGAAGATTTCAAAGGTTTCAGAGTTGAGACTTTCCACTCTGTAGTAACAAAGCTATAAAAGGTAATAAAATTGATATTTAAATTCCTTACTACTGGGGAATTAATAAAATTGTTTATAACACAGATTAAGGCTTCGGTAACGCATTAAGATACACGTATGAAAATTTAGAAAAATGATTACGTGTATAATACATTTTAGATAACCATTATATTTTGCAAAGTTTATCTACTGTTGCTGCTAGTTGGCCATTCAAACCTAAGTAGGTTTTTGGCCTCGCCAACAGCTTTGCGCCATCTTTCTCGGTCTTCCATCCACTCTTCTGTAGCATCAATTCTTCTCATATCCTTTCGGACTTGGTCCCACCATCGTAATCTCGGTCTTCCCAGTGGTCGCCTGCCTGCAGGCACTGCGTCTAAAACCTTTCTTAAGTTTGACTCTCTAGGTCTTCTATAGACGTGTCCTGCCCATCTTAGTCTTTGGCTTTTAATTAAGGCTATAATGTCTGGGTCCTTATAAATGTCTCTTAATTCTTTGTTTGTTCTTATCCTCCATATTCCATCTTTTACTATTGGTCCCATAATTCTTCTAAGTATTTTGTTTTCAAAAATTATTAATTTCTTTTCATCTTGTTTGGACAATACCCAGGTTTCTGAGCCATATGTAACTACAGGTAATATTATAGTTTTATAGACTTTGATTTTAGTTTTCTTGGAGAGTATTTTGCTTTTTAGGATGTTTTGTAGAGACCAGTAACAACGGTTGCCACTGAGAATCCTTGATTTAATTTCTGTTTCTTCTGTGCTGCTCTGGTCTATGATTACACCTAGGTACTTGAAGTCAGTGCATCTTTGAAATGAGTATGAATCTACTCTTAGTGGGGAAAAATCCCTTTGCAGATTTCTACCTACTAATAATAATAATTATCTACTGTACTATTTAAATTATTTATTTCAAATTTAACGACAATGCAAAGAAAATAGTTGATTTAGATTACAAACATTTCGAAGAGGTGATACAACTGACAATAGATTTACTTGAAGCTTTCCAGACCCCGAAGCTAATATTAAATATAATAATACAATATTGGCAATGTTTAATAAGATTAATATGTAACTTTCAAATTAAAGCGTGTTGAAGGGTTTATATACAAATATTTTTTTAGTGATGGCTTTTATGTAGTGCTTTTAAAATGAGATTTGAATTATATTTGATCGTTTGATCGATATCTATTCCGAATGCCAAAACAAGATCAACAACCGCATCGGTCTTCGTAATATAACATCCCAGTTACTTTTAAGAATCTGTCAATAAACGTGAGAATTATTTGGCTATTCTCCATAAGATTAACACGGGAAAGAGTGTACAGGTTCGCTGCTGTGAGGAACACTGAAAGTAGGCATTTCTACCATAAAAATTTTTATTTTTAACATTTATACCAACTTTCATCAACATCTGTCCATAAATAAAGGACTTTGCCTATTCCCTATATGATTAACATGGGAAAAGAGTATGCAGGTTTGCTGCCATGATAAACACATAAACTATGATTTTTTAAGCATAAATGGATGGATCTCAACCACATGAAGCTAAATATCAAGTTTCATCCAAAAATATTAGATAATAAGTGAAAAATTAATTTTTCCTAATCCTCCATAAGATTAACATTGGAGCCTCAAAATACAACGTACTGGGTTTAGATTTTTTTATATCTCGATAACCGTTGGAGATAGAGAAAAACTTTAAGGAACTTAATTGTGTAGTTTTTAAGCTGATTCCAATGGTGAAATATAAAATTAGAAATTTTTTAAAATTACATGTAAAAAACGCAAAAAAATTTTGGGGTACAAAAAAAACTAGTTCCCATGGACCAATATGTCTGGTTTACGAACTCGTCCGAGCATTTGTAGGAATACACGTCTCTACCAAATTTGGTCTTGATTGGTCTTGATTGGGATTTTTACGAGAGTTATCGTGTTCACAGACACACACACACACACACACACACACACACACATATATATATATATATATATATATATACATATATACATATATATATAAATTTTAACGACTGTTGTTTTTGGACTCTGGGCACCTAAAGAAGAAAAAATAACATGGTCTCGGGCTTAACTCTTGCCATGAGACCTACGGTAATAGCTTCTTCCCTATGGGAAATTCGCTAAAATCCAATAGAATTCAATTACTTTTGTAAATAAAACCTTACTGCAACAGTTGGAACCGAGAGGATTTTCTTGATATCGCAAACGACCTGATTGCTTCTACCTGGCCGGTCGGATGTGCCAGTTGGCCCTTCTGGTATGCATAGTTGGTCCCTCTTAATGAGTGTGCCAGTTGAACCCTTCGCCAGAACCGCAACAATGCCTGCTAATCGGCTACGGCCAGCCGTAAAAAAACCTAACCTAACCTAACCTACGAGTCCAGACTCCGGACCAAGACACCTTTAGTAATTGGATTATTAAATAACTACCTACTTATCTATCTAAGGTTGACGTTTGGTATTAATAATACCAGGGTTTAGGCCATCCTCAATTAAAAGGTAAAAAATACCACTAGAGTAGAACAAACAGAAAATAAAGTACTTGATAATTTAAAGTGTTGAAAATATAAATAAATTAACTGCTGTGCCTGAGAATTTTACAATACAGTATTACAATCAATAGGCCTACGGCGTCCTTTGAACGGGTGGTATGATACGGCGAAGTAGCAAGCTAGGTACTTACCCTTATTATCATCACGAAATATAAACCTGAAATCTTAAACGTATAAATACAAAGAAAGAAATTCTCATCTCCATTATTTAGTACCAGTTTAAAATAAACACCGGCACACCAGTAAAATCCGTTCAATTAATTATCAGTGTAAACAAACATAAATATTGATTTCAATTTGTTAGCTATTGGTTATTTCTATTAAATCACTTTATAGATAAAAAGTTCGTAAAATTTAGAAAAAATATCTAATATTGTTCAAAACTGGGGGTTTTAGAGCTCTTTTTTATTTCCACAGTGCGTGGGACAGTAAAAGTAAACAACAACCTTCTTAAAAATATAGAATAATGAAAATAAGTTTTATAACTGTAGGTGCTCGTTTTCATGGAGAAAGATTAAAAAATTTGTCTAGCGACAAAACTTGTCTTGTAAGACAAACAGACAGAAAAAAGATATGACTCATTTCGGCCTTTCGGGGTATAAAATATACTTATAACTAAAAATATCAAAATTCCAAACAATGTACAGACATAATTCTAATTTTATTTTTATAGATTTCAAGGGTAAATAATGCGTATTTTGTGCGTATTTTGAACGTAAATCTATGTAAATAAAATTAGAGTTTTGTCTGTACATTGCTCAGAGTTTTAGATATTTTACGCTTCTTGCGTTAGAGAAACCAAAACATGTCTTATCTCAATTTATGTCTGTCTATTAGTCTGTGACGCTCCAGGAGGTATTTTTCGCCGTCTTCTCAGAAAAAAACGAGAGAACCAATAACAACAAAATTATTTCGTGCATTCTCTACATTCCAGAGAAGGGGTTTCAATGCTTTAAATTATCTACCGCCCCTTGAAAAGTAAAAAGCCAGCATTTAAAACCCCACTTTTTACGCGATATTAGTCACATATTGCTTTCAGTATTCAATGAATCACCTACTGGTAATAATCAGCTGTCTGTAGTTTTTAACACTAAATTCTTTAAGTATTGATCATTGATTTTGAAACATTTTTTATAAATATACTTGGCTGTTAAAAGTTAATTTTATAGATTGAAAGGAACCGCAGACCGCTATTAATATATAAACTAGTGATAAGAAGGAAAAATTTACCGACAATGAAGGTGACGGTCAGCGTGAATATGAGAATGAGTGGAGGCATGCCGCGAGACGCGAGTAGAGGCGTCGCGACGGCGAGGGCGGCAGGGCGTCACGACGTCACCACACGACGCTCCCTGAGCACTGACTGAGCCGATCACTCAGCAGTCAGCACTGGCGTCGCGGCCACCCTCTACCCCCAGACTTTCACCAACCTGTAGGCCTATCTAGCAAGACAAAAGAGAGATAAATTCCATCATATTTTTACAGGTTTATCTAAATATCATTTAAAAATTTGCTGTTTCAAAAATAATCATCAAATTTCTGAAAATAAAAACAAGAGAAACACAGTTAAATTAATTGTTAGAATTTTTGGGGGACCCACCCCCACTCCCATGGTAATACCTTTTTGTTGGGTAATGTAATCTTAAGCTGCATATCAAGTTTCATGGAAAATGGTTGGAAAGTAAGGAAAACAATTTAATTTTTAATATTCCCCATAAGGATAACATTGGACGCTCTCAAGGCAACGTACTGCGTTTATCATGAACAGTAAATCTGGAACCGTTATCGAAAACAAACGATACAAAATACTAATTTGTTTAGCTTTTTAAGCTGGTTTTAATGGTTGTAGTCAAATTATACTTTACCTTGATTTCCTGGAAAACTTAAAAAATTATTTTTTTACATTTAAAAGCTCTAAACTTTTGAACTGTCATTTTCACAGACATGCGGGCGGTGTCATATTATTTAGTACTATATGCACTATGATCTAATCGTTAGAGCCATTTTAGAGAAATTTTTTATTTTTCACGTTTTGAAGGGTTTTTAGGGGTGAACTACCCTTATAAATTATGAAAAAAACAGTAGCAGTGGACAGACAAAGAATTTAATCTAAAAATCCAAAAGAATTCAATTACTTTTGGTCATGGGCACTAAAATTAACTTTGAACCTGTTAGTCGTAAACAAATAATTAAAAATACTAATTTGTTTAGATTTTTTAGGCTGGTTTTGATAGTTAATGGTGATAGTAAAATGATTCTTTAAACTAATTGTTTTCGCTGAAAATTTAAAAAATTGATTTCTTGACATTTAAAAGCCCATACCTTTTGAACCATCATTTTTTCAGACATGCAGGGGTGTCATATTTAATACTCTGTGCACTATAAACTAGCAAATTTTAATCAATATCGTTAGAGCTATTTTTGAGAAATTTTGATTGTTCACATTTTTTATGGTTTTTAACATGGAGACACGGTGATAATTCCATCTAAATCGGACAAACGGGGTAGGCTGTGGCTCTGTACACATCCATGTCCGTCCGTCCGTGTGTCTGTAGAGGGATAGAGGGGTAGTGAGAGAGAGGGGGGTAGAGAGAAAGAGGGGTAGAGGGGTAAAGGGGTAAAAGGGTAGAGGGATACAGGTATAGAGGGATAGAGGGATAGATGGATAGAGGTTTAGAGGGATAGAGGGGTAGAGGGATTTAGGTTTAGAGGGGTAGAGGGGTAGAGGGGTAGTGGGGTAGAGGGTAGAGGGATAGAGGGCTAGAGGGATAGAGGTTTAGAGAGATAAAGGGTTAGATGGATAAAGGGATAGAGGTTTATAGGGATAGATGGGTAGAGGGGAAGAGGGATGGAGGGATAGGGGGTAGAGGGATAGAGAGATAGAGGGATAAAGGTATAGAGGGATAGAGGGATAGAGGGATAGAGGGATAGAGGGATAGAGGGATAGAGGGATAGAGGGATAGAGGGATAGAGGGATAGAGGGGTAGAGGGATAAAGGTATAGAGGGATAGAGGTTTAGAGGGATAGAGGGGTAGAGGGGTAGGGGATGGAGGGGTAGAGGGATTTAGGTTTAGAGGGATAGAGGGGTAGAGGGATAGAGAGGTAGAGGGGTAGAGGGGTAAAGGGATAGAGGGATGTAGATGGGTTGAGGGATAGAAGGGTAGAGGGATAGACGGGTAGAGGGATAGAGGGGTAGAGGGATAAAGGGATAGAGGTTTATAGGGATAGGAAGTAGAGGGGAAGATGGATAGAGGGATAGGGGTAGAGGGATAGAGACATAGAGGGGTAGAGGGGAAGAGGGATAGAGGGATATAGATGGGTTGAGGGATAGAAGGGTAGAGGGGTAGAGGGATAGAAGGGTAGAGGGATAGAGATAGTGTCTCTTCTAAGAGAGAGCTTTCTCTCTTAATGTCTCTCAATAAATAGAAGACATTTTGGCAATTTATTTATTTATCCTGGTTATTTGGACCATAGGTCCAATTGTGGATGGTGGATGTAGTGTTCTTTTGTGTGGATTAACGTCCGCACTATTGAATACTACGTTAATCCGTAAAGACCATTCTCATAATTAGACCATTTCGTAATTCAGAGGTCGTGGTTCGGATTCCACGATAAACTGTAAGTCTGTTAATTGCCATCGGCGGTTGGGCTATTAATTAACAGTCCTGTCTAAGGCAGTCTTAGTCAGTAACAAGACTACAAGATCGCGCCACAATCATCTTACACTCAATTCTCATTCATACTTGGCTTAAAATACCTACCTTGTAGTATGGTCGCAATTTCAAATAATCTAATCTAATCTAATCTATCTAAACTACATCATTAAGTCTACATTCAACATCTACATTGTTTGGTCTAAATTATTGATGTCACAATGAATGTTATCATATGCGTAACACATTGACCTACAAAAAATAAAGGAATCACTTATCTTACTAATATACAATGAAAACATCATTGCAGATAACGTCGAACTTTGAGGAACTCCTACTGCATTCAACTTCCAGTCTGATACCGTTCCATTGACGGTTTTCACTCTTTGTAATCTATTTTCTAAATACGGTTCAACCCAAATTTATACTAAAATTATAAATCTCAAAATAGATAGCAATAAAAGTCTATGACTAACACTGTCGAAGGCATGGCTGAAATCGAGTAAAATAATACTGTTAACTTGCTCTCATCCATGGCTTTTCTAACACCATCTGTTATTTTTACCAACGCTGTTTGCGTACTATGATGATAATTTCAATCAAATCTAATCTAATCTATTGAGTCATAAATTTATAAACTAAAATCCCTAGACCTATTACCTCTACCTAACCTATTACCTTTTAACTTTGAAAACGGTTAGATTAGATTAGATTGTTGAAGAAACTGAAACTGGGCCGTAGCCAAATTCCCACGCATATTTTGGGTTCTGGTGAAGTCTCGAACTCAAATGCTTATTGGTGAGGATTAAGAAGGGTCAACTAGGAGCCCGATGAATGATCAACTCCCACGGCCGCCCGGCCAGGTAGGAGCAATCAGGTTGTGTGCTTCAGGGGGAGAATGGGAATTATTACGTCTCCGCGCCTTGTAATCCACACATGGGTGGTTGTCCGTCGTTCAGATCAATGATCACATTGATTTTTTTATTCCATTTTGGATGTTAGATTACGCGAGTATTATTATAAAAAATGCTGCGATTCAGAAAATTTAATTTTTCCTATAAAAGCCGTATTACAGTTAGGTTTGGTTTGGGTTTAAGTTGGATTAAAAACTGAATAAATCCAGTCAGATTTATTTGTTTTGTGGGAATGTTATTAATATGTCTTATCGTTGCGGTATTGTTATTAACTATGCCGCGGCCCAGAATATCTAATCTTTTACAACAATGAAAAATGATAATGCAGTTCTAAGCAAATCAGTAAGCCTAGTACAATTTGTTGAAACTAAATGGTGTTAGAATAACTGTATGAAGTAAAAGCAAAGTAATATATTCTATTCAAAATATTTTTATTTTGACAGAAAACAAAATATGAATGGACCAAGGCTAGTTAAAATAACCTTAACACACTGGCCCAAGCGGCCGCTGTGCCTGGATTGGTAGCGCGGAGTTTTACCAATTCGATGATTCCTCGATGAATTCTTGGGTGGGACACGATTTTTTTCGTTTCAAGTTTTGGTAACTTAGTTTATAATTTTTTTATATTAACTGTTTAGTAAATATATAACAAAACCCTTTATTCTTAATAGAAGTACCCAGGTAATTATATTAAACAATAAAAAGTAGTCTGAGATTGGATTTATTTATAAATACAAGTTTAGGTCTAGCCCCTATATATTTCACTGAGCAAAGCTTAGTCACCAGGTACCAATAATATAGGTAAACATTCATTTTGTTGGCCAATAGTGTTATAACAATAATTATGTATGGCTCTAAAATTGTTTTTACCTCATAACGTCTACATAAAATTAACATGTATAAGATTTAGGTTTTTGAGTGTGAGTTTGTATGAAACAATTTTTAGCATCATATATTATTGATAACACTTTCCAACAAAATGAGCCATATTATGTATTATATTTCCTAAAATATATGGGCCCTAAACTTGATTTATAAATAAACAAATATACTTATTTTTTATAATGATTTATTAAGAATTAATTTTGTTTATTTTCCAAAGTTAATATAAAAAAATATTCATTAATTGAAATAAAATTTAATTCTGGGGTATCGTACTGAAAAATATCGGTCCAATACAACTTCCCATGTGAGTTATTTTAACTCTGGTATTCATATTTTGTTTCTGTCAAAAAAAAATATTTTGTAGAAAAAACCACCAAATTTTTCTTAACACCATTTTTTCAACAGTCTGGTTAGATGCTTAGAACACATATCACATTGTTGTAAAGATAAATATTTATCGTAATAACAGACACATTGACATATTTATAAATTAAAACAAATAATATTATTTATTCAGTTTTTTATAATAAAAAAAAATATTTTGGTCGGCTTAAGGAAAAAAACAAAACATCTTATATTACGGTAATAGCTTCCCTATGGATATAAAAAGTCAAGTTGATATTATTTAAAAAATACAAGTTTTACAAGCCCTATATATTTCACTGAGCAAATAGTCAAGGTACTAATATATACTCATAGTTGTTTCTTATAAAATAAGCATTGTTCTGAGCTTACAAACTCATAACGTCTAATTTCCTAAAAATCTTATACATGTGGGTTGCCTGGGAGTTCAAAATTCCCCTTTTCCCTCGTTTCGAGGCCGCTACCTGGCCGGGCGGCCGTGGGAGTTGATCGCTCTCGGGGGCTCCTAGTTGACCCTTCTTAATCCCCCACTAAATGAGCGTTTACGTTCGACCCTTCGCCGTGGGTGATGTAACCCTTGACTATTCCTAGCAGCATCTTCCTCTGCAGGCTCATGCGCTTGGGCTTCTCTCCTCTTCCTCTCATCCTTTGTCCCCACATCTCACATCCGTACAGCACCATGGGTTCAAGCGTACCGATGTACAGTCTTCGGAGATTTTCACACCGCATTACGTTGTTCGTTTTCGCCAGTCCTTTCAACTTAAAATGCCTTCATCGTCTCTATTGTCCATATAATAACCAATTGTTTTTCAAAAACATTTTTCTCTTGTCTTATGGCTTTCTATACATTCAAATCTAATTGTTGGGTCAATAATGCAAGCTTTGCTATCTTTTTTTGCGAAAGACAATTATGTTATTTCTTCTTATTGACCTATTATTTTCCATATCAGATATTTATTCAAAGCTTTGTATTATCCTTTGTTTCTCAGTTGATCCGTTATTAATTTTTATTATTTCGTTGTGTATTGAATTTCTTATAAGAGTGCATTGTATTATCCAAAGATATTAGCAAATGATTAAAACATACTTCTTAGTGCTGGAACAGTGTCGGTACTGGTTGTCATCCTTGGATCTAGAAATTCAGGATTCAGAAATATTTTTCTACCACGTACTTCTAGTTGATGCTACATCCCTTATAATTTTTTTTTTAATTTTCTATTTGATTTTATTCCCTTTCAACATTTTCAATATATTTTTGCAACAGATGTGTTAGGTGCCTCGGGGTAGAGAAAAATTAAGAATTTAAGGCGTTAAAGTTCTATAAATAGCCTAACTAGGCCGGTATTTACGTTTCTATCAAACGTAGATTTGCTAAGTTACAAAATATTAAAATATGTGTATTTTAAAAGACGATAAAGATTGTAGTTCTCGCAGGTATGAGGTAGCGGTGTATTGCGGAATATATACAGGACCGCGACAGTAGACGTTGTGAGGACCGATGCCACTAGATGTCGGAAGAGATGTATTTCTCTACCCCGTCAAATATAGTTTAAGTAAATGTCGGTCAAATAAATGGTACTTGCGCATTACAACTTAAATTTCAGTGGCAAATATTGTTTTCCTTTTTTAAAACTAGCCACAAATCCTTTGACATCTAACAGCCCCGATAATCCCCGCGGCTATGTACTGTATGTATGACGACACACCGCCGCACAGTCACGAAAATACGGGGGTCCAACATATGCAGCCGATGACAACTAACTAACAAACCTACAGTTAAACGTGAAATCCAAATCACAACCTTTAGATTATGAACTGGTCTAATTATGATGATGGTCTTTGCAGATTCATTAGTGCGGTTCCACATGTGTGGATTGATTAAAGACTGTCTTGGATTAAGACTACACCGACCGACCATCGCGCACAACTATCTACAATTCGTGACCTCCATCAAGTAGCTGGATTACAGCTAGGACTCGTCACGGTTCCAGTAAAAATATTAATTTAAGAATTTATATAGTTTATCTATATAATTTTATTACTTTATGTCCCATTTAAAGGCATATATATAAAATATAAATATATATACTCCTTGTTTGGAGTTTTTTTCCAGTAACTTAGTGAACAGCCTTATTATAAGCACATTAGCATGTAAAACAATTTAAGGGTTGTGTAATACTGACTGGTAGTAGGCTGCAATAAAGTTGCAGCCTACTACCAGTCCCAGTACCCATTGAATCTAGGATAACAGTGAGTGTACTCATTGTTCCTACATACGAGGTATTGGCTAGTGTATTAACCTAGCCAGGTATTAAATTCAATGTTTGTATTAACTTTGGTATGTAGGAATGATAAATACTCATTTACTTATTAATAAGCTTATTTTTATATAGAATATAAGAATATTTTTACTTTCATGATTGTCAACATTTTGGTAAAATGAAAGATAGATGGCGGGAAGATGAAGATCTATATTATTATTATTATTATATTTAGTTATTTTCTATGGCCTGTTCGCAAAAAAACCCTCCAAAGAGTATTTGTATCCTCCTATTGAGTATAATATTATTTCACTGGTTTACATAAAATGTGGTGATAAAGTAATATAGCTTCCCTTTCACATCAAAAGTTGACTAATCAGTCAGTATTATAGTTTTTATAGTCCACGGAGGCCTTCGCGAAAGAGAAGAAAAAGAACATGTTTACTTTAATTTCCAAGTCATGATTACAAACACCAAAATCAAAACGCTTCCTCAATCCTCAGTGGCTCAGCTGTCTTTGACGTCATTCTCATCATAGTTCATTCTCTCATTCTTAGTCTTTACAGTAACTAAACAGTGAAAATTAAAGATTGTTTTATGAAAATTTTCAATAAAATTGAGTTAAATTTGTTAGCACATATGGCGTTTATTTAGTGTAGAGTTTGAACATCACATAAATGTGTAGAATTTAGTAGCCCTGTCATTCAATAATTTTTTATTGGAACTTGATTTACCATTCATCTCCTGTCAGGTGCAAAGCTGTTGTTCATTCTTTGTGACCTGTAAATCTACTGCGTGAAAAGAGACTTTGGCGTTAAGACAAAATGAGTGAACTTAGTCAGGAAGAGGTAAGTACTCATTTTTTTTAAATAATTTGGTTCTGCAGCCTTTAAAAAACAAATTTATGACTTAGTGGAATTTTAATATTCTTTATTTTATAGATCCAACAGATGATTCAATGACTCAAGTGTAGACATTTCTGTTTAGAAATCTCTGGTTCTGTTAGGCTTAGTCAATGATGTCTCAAAATATTGTTTCCATCATTAAATTTTACATCAGGGATCCTTCCTCCTGATTTTCTTTCAGTTGTGTTTAGGTTAATCCCAATTTTTTAGTATCCTGGAACAGTTGGGCTTGGATATGAGCTAGTTACTTAACACATTTTATATTGTAGCTCCATTAAAAAAAATCAATGTCCAAACTGAACATAGGCTCCATTACCATTGAGTTAAATGCAATTACCAAAGCTTAAACAAGGCCTAAGTTCTAAAGGCAAAGGAAGCCTATTGTTTGGTCACTTAACAACAGCAGGCCTAAACTATTGTTAGTAGGGCCTAGGTCTATTGCAGAATAAATATTTAGACTGTATTTGGTCTGTTGGATTAGGTTAATGATAACCTTTGATATTTTCAATGTGTAACTTATGCCTTGTTAGTATTTAACATATCATCATAAGGGTTTGAATTGTAGACTAAATAGCCTGCAAGAAAAAACTTAACAATGGTTATAAATAATTTTTTGAACTATTTTAGGTTCTTAGATGAACATGGTAGGCCTAATTCTTAACCCCTTGATGAGGAATGCATTTTATGCATGATGAGTTCCGTTTCGGAATGGCTGCTAAGAAAATCTCTGAAAATAGGAAAGACGCTCTGGAACGTTTTCACACACTTTATCATTTTTACGTATTTATGAGGTAGCCTATAAATGTGTTTCAAATAACTAAAACGAGTTTAAAAACAATCACATCTTATTGAGCGTCCTAATAGTAGGCCTATATTAACTTGCTAGCACTTGAGGAAAGCAAAAACTCACTTCCATTTCAGTTATAGGGTTTGACCTATTAAGTAGTTCCATGAAAATCTGCTTCCGCCAATAGCTGAGCTGACACCGCCTTACTACAGATTTTACAGTAGTATAATATTTTAATTTATCTACTTTTTTCATAGGCCTACGAAAAAATGTTAATTTATCAATTCAATTTAAAACATAGGACACAAATTACCAAAAAAACAAATAGTACAGCAATAAAACATTTAAAACTATAATAGGTACACATATTAAAACATAATCTGCACTTATCCATTAAATAATGTTTGCAACTGGCTATAT